>OX336897.1:20557303-21284274 GCA_946959425.1 Argyrosomus regius | reverse complement strand
CTGGTCCGACTGAAGAGACAGTATAATGATGGCGTACGAAATATTGAGTCCTACTGGAGCGCTGTCAGCCACTGTGTTGTGGAAGCTGTTTAAAGTTGCCCTGGCTTGTGGACATGTGCTGTTCCCTGCCATAATTTTTGACACGTCCTTTGCTATAGTGAAGCTCCTTATGAGCTTTGTATTGTTTTGTTCTTGAAATAGTCTTCAAAGGCGGCACTTGCAGAGTGACTGTTCTTGGCACATACAGTAAAAGGTTAAAAAGCACTAGAGCCCTTTCCAGTTTTAGAGAATTGCATAAAGTGCAGCATTTTATTAAAAATTATCTGTTTTGCCTGTTCCTGGCGCATATTAAAGGTGTTATTGTTTAGTCTTCAAAGGACAGCAGTCACCGCACTTACAGATCTGGCACATAAAAAGGATGAAAAGCAGTTGCCTTTTTAAGTGAACTGCATGAATAGTGAAACTTTGTATTTAGATTGTTTGAATGTGTACAGTTGATTAAAGAATTATGGTAAGTTAAATGTGTGCTGTGTCTAAATTGCACCAACCGACCGGAAGCTAGACAATGCGAGGCCTCTGTGTCTGTCACTACCCTTCCCCTGCCTTATGTAAGCGTCTTTGGGTACCTGAATTTGCTATACAAATCCCATGAATTATATTGTTATTATTAGTACTTGCAACTGGATACTGGATAAAAGCTTTGGTATAATTGGCTACCAAATAGGGAGAAAGGGGATTAAATCAGTCTCAAATTCATGAAAAAGGAAATGTGGGAACATAGGGCCTAATTTTGAAAATAAATATGATGTGGGAACATAGGGCTGTGGGAACACAGGGCCTAATTTTCAGTGAAAAAGTACATGTTAGAAATGTGGGAACATAGGGCTGTGGGAACATAGGGCCTAATTTTCAGAGGAAAAGAAATGTTAGAAATGTGGGAACATAGGGCCTAATTTTCAGTGAAAAAAAAATGTTAGAAATGTGGGAACATAGGGCTGTGGGAACATAGGAATGACCCCGTACTTTTCCAAGATATATATATATTTTTTAACTTTATTGAGACAAGTATAAAAACCAAGAAGGTATACATATTCGTATAGCACATCGGCAGCACATAGAGGAGGACAAAGGACGGTACAATGATACAGTTAAATATATGATACAAACTGAAGAGAAAATAATAATATTAATAATAGTAAAAAAATAATAATAATAATAATTAAGTAAATAAATGAACAAACTTACAGCGGGGATAAAGAGTAAAATAAAATACATATAAGTAAGTAAGTAAATAATTAAGTAAATAATTAGCAGAACTAAGTAAATAATTAACAGAAGTAAATAATTAAAGCTTGAAATATAAGTCCTTATATTGTCCTCTAACATGAAAGCGACAAGCTTGTCCCGTGTCCCGTTACCGGTGTATTTTCCTCTGGATTCCGCTCAGGAAACGAGAGCAGTCTAACGTTACATGCACTGACATTAGATAACACACATGAAAATATGGGAAACCCTAATGTGATTATGTTAGTACACGATGTAAAATCACGTTACTGTGCACTATGTCACCTAATGTTACTGTAATTACTGTATTATTTTCAGGTCTCCATTAATATGGGCCTTCAAAATCCACTTCTTCTTCATCACTTTGTTTTTTTTTAAAAATTAAAATAAAGTAATACGTATAAGTGTAATAGTGTACGTATAAGTGTTGCAGAAGGCTTTTATACCGTTGCGCGAAGAGGGGTCACCGTGACGTCACGCGGTCTCCTTTTAGGACCGCCCAAAAAATCCTGGACTGAAAACTGGTGAAAAACTGTTTGAACCTCTAACTCCACATTTCAGTAATGTATCGTTCAAAATCTTTTCACGTGTTTTCAGCAACTATTGTCCAACATATTTATTGTGTTTTAAAAGAAAACATGGAATTGCCTTTACACGGACTTTAAAGTTAATTATTCAAAATTTAAGGACTCCAAAATATTTAACAAAGTTGACGATCCATTTATTTCAGACCGAATCTTGAATATGCTGAGATTAAAGAAAAAATTAGAAGAGGATATTATAAAGGATGAGCATGCCTTCAATGCCATTTTAAAACTAGTACAATAGAGGCTGAAGAATATGCATTGGAGAAAAATGAATGAATGAACTTGAACTCGAAACGAAGGCGTGTCATACCCTAAAATTGTTATTAAAATGTCATCATGGGATTGAAACAAGACGAGAAAACCAGCATTTAATCCATACTATCTTTGAATCCATGGTGCAAATTAAAAACGTTGATCACATTGACATTGATCCCCATCGGATATCCGATAATGTAATTGTGCTGAGCCCCTGCCCTTGTTGCCACCTACTGGTGACTTCATCAGCCCCTCCCACCAAATCCCATCAAAATGCTTATCTCCAGGTACTCTGATTAATAATATTTATCATTGAGTGTGCCTGAAAAAGCACACTATATACTATTCCCCATACTTAATTGAGTGTGCCTGAAAGAGCACACTATATATTATTCCCCATACTTAATTTCATTCTTATTCTTATATTTCTTCCGTGTCGTTTATTGGGTCACTTGGGTCCTCCCGCAGTTTTGGTCGCACATACACAAAAAAGGTATCAAAACGACCGGCTTGGCTGGGATCGGATTTTCTAAGAGTTTCACCGTTTTAAATTATTTGGAAAAAAATCCTGTCTTTTTGGTGGGACACAAAGACACAAAGACACAAACACACGCTGACAGCTATTTAATGTATGGGGGTGGTGCAGGCACACTCAAATTCTATAGAAATTTTTAGTTATTATAGGCCGTAGCCACGAATGACTGGATCGTGATCTAATAAACCATTTCATATATGGGAAGGACAATGGATGGCAGAAGTAAGATATATATAACAAAATAGACAACTAAACAAAATTTAAAAAGGGTATAAAATGAACTGTAGGGTGTTGGGAAAACAGAACCAGAATCAAACAAACAAAAAGGCCTGCGGCTGCTGGCCGGTGAAAGCGTCAAAAACAGAGAGAGCGAACAGCACTGGGGAAGGGCCTTTTATCCTCAGTGGCAGCAAGGCACAGGTGCTCCAAATTCGGCTGGCTGCCACACCCACACTCTCCCAGGTACCCATAGATCTGCGGGGAAAATACACACGACTCATACCAGCATTAACACGCTTGGCTAGGCAGGGGCCGTCACACCCCCCCCCCCCCCTCAAGTCGGCGTCCCAAGGAGGTCACCGACACACCGCCGACCCACCCACAATAACACAAGTAATGATTACTTTAAAAAAACACACACACAAAAAAATAAATAAATAAATACACCCTCCTCCTCCTGGATACTCCGACTGCAGCTTGGCTCACCCATCCTCGGCAACTCGGCGCCTGAGAAGCAAATGAAGAAGACGGGCAAAGCAACAACAGTTGAATAAAACAGGACAAGGTAGTATATTAACCTCAGTTCACGCTAATTAACACTGAGGAGCACGTGACAAAGCGTCGGCAATAACATTGTCTGCACCCTTAATATGTCTGATGTCAATCAAAAACAGCGCCCACCTCACCAGCCTCTGGTTTGGACACTTAAGGGAATGCAAAAAGGTCAGGGGATTGTGATCCGTGTAGACCACCGTCGGTCCTCCTCCTCCAACGTATACACTAAAATGCTGTAAAGCCCAAATAAGTGATAAAGCCTCTTTCTCAAAAAGCCTCTTTCCCTGTTTTATTCAACTGTTGTTGCTTTGCCCGTCTTCTTCATTTGCTAGAATAATTACGCTGGTACTAACTTTTTTGAGAAGAAGCTGACCGGCCTCCCCACCCCTTGGTCGTCACTCTGGAGCAAGACAGTGCCTGCTCCCACCTGGCTGGCATCTACTTGGAGCATGAATGCTTGATCGAAGCAAGGAGCAGCTAGAACAGGAGAAGAGCACAGGACCGACTTCACACTCTCAAAAGCCAACTGACATTCCGAAGACCACACAAATTTCACCTTCGCCTTAAGCAGTTCTGTGAGAGGGAACACAACGGTAGAGAAGTTCTTACAGAAACTCCTATAGTAACCCACTAACCCCAAGAACTTCTGAAGTTCTTTCTTTGTCGTGGGTTGTGGATATTTGGCTACGGCCGTAACCTTGGCCTGGACCGGAGCCACATGACCCTGCCCCACTACACGGCCGAGATACGTCACTGTAGCCATCGCAAAATCGCATTTAGCCAAGTTCACCGTGAGCCGAGCTTCAGCCAAGCGTTCGAACAGCGCCCGAATGCGCTGAAGATGCGAGTGCCAGGTATCACTGTAGATGACCAAATCGTCCAGATAAACTGCACAACCTTGTAACCCTGCCACAACGCGGTTCATCAAACGCTGAAAGGTCGCAGGGGCGTTCTTTAACCCAAAAGGCATCACCTTATAGGAATAAAGGCCAGAAGGAGTGATGAATGCAGAAATTTCTTACGCACGCTTAGACAGTGGCACTTGCCAATATCCTTTAAACAAATCAAACTTGCTCACAAACTTTGCGGACCCCAACTGATCAATACAGTCATCCATGCGTGGTAATGGAAACGAGTCAGATTTTGTGACAGTATTCACTTTCCGTAAATCGGTGCAAAACCGAGGTGTTCCATCCCGTTTTGGCACTAGAATGCATGGAGAAGCCCAACTGGACGATGATGGAACAGCAATATAATTTTGGAGCATGTATGTGACCTCCGCCTCCAAATAATCACGTTTACCTGGGGCCATACGGTAAAACTGTTGTTTAATCGGTCGAGCATCTCCACCCCACACACACACACCGAGCACAGACGTATCTGGAGTGGTGGACACTGTTGAGAAGGAGTCAGTGCAGTGAAGGTGTGATGAACAGACACTTTTTGTGTGATGATTTAACAGACAAACAGAATTATTGTTGGACGTTTGTTTTATTTGGCTTTTAAGGCCAAAGCAAAAATATGTGTTCATTTAAAGGACCTGACCTGTTCTGAAGTTATTATATATCAACAGGTTATTTTAACACCTCCTCTGTGTTTGGATTTGTTTCTTTCTGTTGCTCTGAACGTTACTGAAACAATGTTACTGTGTGTAGTGTGTCATCACTGATTACAGAATGAGCTTAAAGGAGAAGTCCATTTTAATTTTAATTTTATTTATATAGCACCAATTCATAACAAAAGTTATCTCATGACATTTTACATACAGAGCAGGTCTAGACCGTACTCTTTATAATATTATCTACAGAGACCAATTCCACCATGAGCAAGAACTGGGTGACGGTGGCGAGGAAAAACTTCCTTTTAAACAGGCAGAAACCTCGGGCAGACCCAAGTTCATTGGTGGACGGTCATCCACCGTGACCGGTTGAGTGAGACAAAGAGAGGCGGACAGACAGACGATGATGATGATGATGATGATGACGACGATGATCCACAGCAGCAGCCATGATCCATGAAAACCTGACAAGACAAGAGAGCACAAAAACTCTGGGGAAGAAGTTTTGTTAGTAACATGCATTAATGAGACATGAATGTTTACAGATGAAGATGGAGAGAGAGGTAGGAAGAGAAGAGCTCAGTGCATCTATAGCTGTCATGACTTAGCTAGGAACCCAAATATAGACACCAACTGACAAAAGAACAAGTTTATTTATGATAAGGGAGGTTTGGGGAAGGAGGGGTGCTGGTCCAAGGGGGTGATGGGCTGGAGAGTGGGTCCAGGGTAGTGATGTGTCGTTCGTGAACAATTCGTTCAATATGAACTAATCTTTTATATGACTTGGGAGTAACGAGTCGTCCCAGTGAGTGATTCGTTCATTTTCATGCAGTACCTTCCCTCGCCACATGGCAGCTGCATAAGCTCAGTCAGCAGGACAGGAAACAGAAATGATTAGTTCACGACTCACTCAACTGTGCGTCTGTCCTCAGGTCCTCGTTCATTTGTCACGTGACAGCCAGGCTGTCGGGCTGTGTGACGAGCAGTAAGCACAACAGTTCGTTCATACGGATCGTTCTTTCGTTCATTTGCTTCATTTGTTCAGCTGTAGCTCAGCTACGGGGCTGTGGACTGAGAAACGAACAAGGAAATGAATGATGTCTGATTTGTGACGTTCATTCATTTGTCACGTGACACCCGACATACATTATTTATTCATGAAATCATAATTAATTAGTGGTCTTCGGTTCTTGTAGATGTGTATAGTGTTATTATGTATATAATGTAAAGTGTGTTTATAAATAAATACTGTTGAAAATTATATCAACATATTGATTTTGTGTTATACTCTGCCATAAAATAATAAAATATAATAATAATAACAACAAATGCAATAATAATAATAATAATGTCACGTTTTGGACACAATAAATGCACCATGTAAACATTTTAAGGAACTTTTTAATTGTTACTTTTTGTCTTACTTAATTGTCTTACTAATTGTCAAAATGAATGTGAGTTTTACATTCACTTGCCCTCTACCAGCTGTCACGTGACAGGCAGGTCACTTCTCGTTCATCCGGATCGTTCATTTGTCACGTGACAGGCAGCTCTCGCTGAACGGGTCGGACGGATCGGTCTCGTTCTTAACAATGGCAGGGAGGATACAGGACACAAGTCACTTTAATGTGGTGTGAATTTGCTTTCCTAGGTTTTCATATGGTTTGAATTGCTTGTGGCATTTTGTTTATTATGCTTTGTCAGCTGAAGCAAACCATGCTGCCTTCAGTGTTAAGTGTTTGAGAACCGCAGTCTTTTTTACGCCCACAAGAGGGCTACAGCGCCACCCGCTGTAAAAATGAACGAAATGAACGAAATGACTCAAAAAAAGATTCGTTCAATTTACTGTCCGAGATTAAAAGATCCAAGTCAGTAAAAAGAGTCGAACTTCCCAACACTAGTCCAGGGGGAAGTAGCTGTAGGAGGGCTTGAGGAGATGGCTGGGCTGGCAGGTGGGCTGGCAGGCAGGCAGGCAAGCAGGACAGGAAACATGTGAACAGAGTGACGATCCAGCAGAGACTGAAGGTAGGGACAAGGGGTACGGTCGAATAGTCAAAAAAATTTGCTCCTAAGTCCTTTCCTAACCACTTTTCCTTGACCTCGATAGAAAATGTCACGAGGTCAAGGAAAGATGTGAAGGAGAATTCATAAGGAGTTAGGAGAAGACGACCGTGGTGTTCAGAGAATCCGACTGCACTTACACTTGGACTACATCATGATGCGACGGCGAATGTTATTGGCGTGACCTGTGGTAAAACTACAAAGTTCAGAAGATGGACTACAAAACGCACATCTGAGATACTTACAAGATACTCCCTGTGCGCTCTTAGCATGTAGTTTAATGCAGGAAATATAAACGTGGAAAACCCGGTGAAAAATGTGACTTCATTATCAGCGTCAGAATTCAAATAAATGAATATTGTCCACCTGTCACAGAAGTCAAATGACGTGTTTGTTAAACTGGTATGGTCGCTCACCCTCCTGTCCACTCATATAGAAACATATCAGCAAGTTATGGCAAATATTTATGATTAAACAGCAACAGTAACTTCATGATGATCTGCAGGACGCTGGATGTCACAGTTACAAACTGTTTTTACTGTGTGTGTGAACGCAGCTCCACGATCATCACTTTGATCATGATCAAAGTTTTTACATCACGTCAACACGTATGTTCATATTCACACGCTCTCTCTGCTGCAGTCTGCATCACACTGTTTAAATACATTAATGTTTTCTGGTTGTGAATGACTGAACGGTGTGCCGATTTTTTGTCGCTGACGCAAGGACTAAATGCAGACTGGGTGATGAGCTGATGGAAACCAGGTGGCTTGATTGTAGCAGCAGGGCAGGTGTGGAGTGGGAGGTAGGCGGATCCAGCAGAGGTGACAGAGTGCAAGGGGGAGGGGAAGGTAACAGACATACACACAGGTAGAGACAGAACAGAAACAAACAGTACAGACAAACACAACACCAAAACTGTCACGATGCTGGCCTCGTGACAATAGCAGCATAACTAAGAGATGACCTGAGCCAGCACTAACTATAAGCTCTATCAAAAAGGAAAGTCTTAAGTCTACTCTTAAAAGTGTTGACCGTGTCTGCCTCCCGAACCCAAAATGGTAGCTTGTGTGTGTGTGTTTGTGTGTGTGTGTGTGACGCAATATACTGTACATCAAAGCATTCTGTAGAACCTTCCATACCTTTGTTACATCATCATTCTAGAACCCTATCAGAACCTTATATTACAGGCTGCAGGGAGTGAACACACAGTCAGACACAGCTTCAGAAGTGAATTGTAGTTGGACTGGGCACTTTAGAAAGAAACAGCATCTCAGACATTAAGACAGGATTCACTAACAAGGACCACGCCCGTACGGATAGTTGGGAAGCACGGGTGATGTGCTGTGGGGGAGGTTTAGGGAGGAGGGTTGAGGGGTCAAGGGATGGAGGGATGGTGGGATGGTGGGATGAGGGGAAGAAGGGATGGAGGGATGAGGGATGTAAGAATGAGGGGTGGAGGGAGGAAGCAGGACCATCGGTTGGAGGGGTCCTTGGGTTGATGGGTGGATGGGAGGGATCCTGGAGGGAACCTGGAGGGATTGAGACTCTGGGTGAGGGAACCGTCTCTCCGTGACTCTATGGATTAGAGCCCCAAGACAGAACTTCATGTGGAGAGAAGCGCATGCACATTGTCGGGGATTCCCTGTCTGGAAGCTGTGGAGGCTGCTCCAATGCGGAAGGACTGCCCTGAGTATAGCTCCGGGGGTATGCCGGATCGGTACAGGATCTGGTGAAAGTGGTGGTGGAATCAGGAGCGTACGGCTACTCTGCCAGTCTCTGAAATGAACAGAGGGTCTCGGGGGGAAGCTCGGCAGGCTAGACGGGAGTTGATGCACTCAGTAGATATGTGTACTGCCCAGCATACTGTGCTGGCACTCAGTAAATATGTGTACTGCCCAGAATACTGCGCTGGCAGTCAGTAAATATGTGTACTGCCCAGTATACTGCGCGTACACTCAGGAAATATGTGTACTACCCAATATACTCCGCCTGTGCGTGCACTCAGTAACTATGTGTACTGCCCAGTATACTGCACGTGCACTCAGTAAATATGTGTACTGCCCAGTATACTGCGCGTGCACTCAGTAACTATGTGTACTGCCCAGTATACTGCGCATGCACTCAGTAAATATGTGTACTTCCCAGTATACTGCGCCTGTGTGTACATTCAGTAAATATGTGTACTGCCCACTGAGTGCACGAGGACTATACTGGGCAGTACACATATTTACTGAGTGTATGCACAGGCACAGTATACTGGGCAGCACACATATTTAATGAGTGTATGCACAGACGCAGTATACTGGGCAGTACTCATATTTAATGAGTGTATACACAGACGCAGTATACTGGGTAGTATACATATTTGCTGAGTGTATGCACAGGCACAGTATACTGGGCAGTACACATATATACTGAGTGTATGCGTAGTATACTGGGCAGTACACACATTTACAGAGTGCACACGCCGTATACTGGGCAGTACTCATATTTACTAAGTGCACGCTCAGTATACTGGGCAGTACACATATTTACTGACTGTACGCACAGACGCAGTATACTGGGCAGTACACATATTTACTGACTGTACGCACAGACGCAGTATACTGGGCAGTACTCATATTTACTGAGTGTACGCACAGACGCAGTATACTGGGCAGTACACATATTTAATGAGTGTATGCACAGACGCAGTATACTGGGCAGTACACATATTTACTGAGTGTACGCGCAGCATACTGGGCAATATACATATTTACTGAGTGTACGCACAGGCGCAGTATACTGGGCAGTACACATATTTACTGAGTCTATGCATGGTATACTGGGCAGTACACACATTTACAGAGTGCACACGCCGTATACTGGGCAGTACTCATATTTACTAAGTGCATGCTCAGTATACTGGGCAGTACACATATTTACTGAGTGTATGCACAGGCGCAGTATACTGGGCAGTACACATATATACTGAGAGTATGCGTAGTATACTGGGTAGTACACACATTTACAGAGTGCACACGCCGTATACTGGGCAGTACTCATATTTACTAAGTGCACGCTCAGTATACTGGGCAGTACACATATTTACTGACTGTACGCACAGACGCAGTATACTGGGCAGTACACATATTTACTGATTGCCAGCGCAGTATACTGGGCAGTACACATATTTACTGAGTGCCAGCGCAGTATACTGGGCAGTACACATATTTACTGACTGTACGCACAGACGCAGTATACTGGGCAGTACACATATTTACTGATTGCCAGCGCAGTATACTGGGCAGTACACATATTTACTGAGTGCACGCACAGTATACTGGGCAGTACACGTATTTACTGAGTGTACGCACATGCACAGTATACTGGGCAGTACACATATTTACTGAGTGTAAGCGTAGTGTACTGGGCAGTACTCATACTTACTGAGTGTAGGCGCAGTATACTGGGCAGTACTCATATTTACTGAGTGCACGCACAGTATACTGGGCAATACACATATTTACTGACTTTAGGCGCAGTATACTGGGCAGTACACATATTTACTGAGTGCACGAGGAGTATACTCGGCAGTACACATATTTACTGAGTGTATGCACAGGCGCAGTATACTGGGCAGTAAACATATTCACTGAATGCACGAGGAGTATACTGAGTATGCCTGTGCATACACTCAGTAAATATGAATGCTGCTCAGTATACTGCGCCTGTGCGTACACTGAGTAAATATGTGCACTGCCCAGTATACTGCGCCTGTGCGTACACTCAGTATATATGTGTACTGCCCAGTATATTGTATATGGTATATATACTGCACTGAGTAAATATGTGTACTGCCCAGTATACTTCGCGTGCACTCAGTAAATGTGTACTACCCAGTATTACTCCGCTGGCACTCAGTTAATATGTGTACTGCCCAGTATACTTCGCATGCACTCAGTAAATATAAGTACTGCCCAGTATACTGTGCCTGTGCACGTACAAAATATGTGTACTGCCCAGTATACTGCGCATGTCCATGCAGTAAATATGTGCACTGGCCAGTATACTGCACGTGCACTCAGTAAATATGTGTACTGCACGGTATACTGCGCCTGTGGGTACACTGAGTAAACATGTGTACTGCCCAGTGTACTGCGCTTCTGCGTACACTGAGTAAATGTGTGTACTGCCCAGTATACTGCACTGGCACTCAGTATGTTTGAGTACTGCCCAGTATACTGCGCCTGTGCGTGCACTCTGTAAATGTGTGTACTGCCAAGTATACTGCGCGTGCACTCAGTAAATGTGTGTACTGCCCAGTATACTATGCATACACTCAGTAAATATGAGTACTGCCCAGTATACTGCGCGTGCACTCAGTAAATATGTGTACTGCCCAGTATACTATGCATACACTCAGTAAATATGAGTATTGCCCAGTATACTATGCATACACTCAGTAAATATGTGTACTGCCCACTATACTGCGCCTGCGCGTGTACTCAGTAAATATGTGTACTGCCCAGTATACTGCGCCTACACTCAGTAAATATGTGTACTGCCCAGTATACTGTGCGTACACTCAGTAAATATAATTACTGCGGAGTAAACTGGGCGTACACTCAGTAAATATAATTACTTCCCAGTATACTGCGCCTGTGCGTGCACTCAGTAAACATGTGTAGTGCCCAGTGTATTTCTCGTGCACCCAGTAAATATGTGTACTGCCAATATACTACGCGTGCACTCAGTAAATATGTGTACTGCCCAGTATACTTCTCGTGCACTCAGTAAATATGTGTAGTGCCCAGTATACTGCGCGTACACTCAGTAAATATGTGTACTGCCCAGTATACTGCACGTGAACTCAGTAATTACATGTACTGCCCAGTATCCTGCGCTTACACTCAGTAAATATGTGTACTGCCCAGTATACTGCAACTGTGCGTGCACTGGGCAGTACACATACCAGTATACTTCGCGTGTACTCAGTTAATATGTGTACTGCCCAGTATACTATGCATACACTCAGTGAATATGTGTACTGCCCAGCATACTGCACGTGCACTCAGTAAATATGTGTACTGCCCAATATACTATGCATACACTCAGTAAACATGTGTACTGCCCAGCATACTGCACGTGCACTCAGTATACTGCATGTGTACTGCCCAGTATACTGCGCTTACACTCAGTAAATATGTGTACTGCACAGTATACTGCGCCTGTGGGTACACTGAGTAAATATGTGTACTGTCCAGTGTACTGCGCTTGTGCGTACACTGAGTAAATGTGTGTACTGCCCAGTGCACACACAGTCGCAGTATACTGGGCAGTAGTTATATTTACTAAGTGCACGCGAAGTATACTGGTGTGCGTACTGCCCAGTATACTGCGCTGGCACTCAGTAAATATGTGTACTGCCCAGTATACTGCACGTGCACTCAGTAAATATGTGTACTGCCCAGTATACTGCGCGTACACTCAGTAAATATAAGTACTGCCCAGTATACTGCGCTGGCACTCAGTAAATGTGTGTACTGCCCAGCATACTGCGCTGGCACTCAGTAAACATGTGTACTGCCCAGTAAACTGCGCGTGCACTCAGTAAATGTGGGTACTGCCCAGTATACTGCACTGGCACTCAGTAAATGTGGGTACTGCCCGATATACTATGCATACACTCAGTAAATATGTGTACTGCCCACTATACTGCGCCTGCGCGTGTACTCAGTAAATGTGTGTACTGCCCAGTATACTGCACTGGCACTCAGTAAGTTTGAGTACTGCCCAGTATACTGCGCCTGTGCGTGCACTCTGTAAATGTGTGTACTGCCCAGTATACTGCGCGTGCACTCAGTAAATGTGTGTACTGCCCAGTATACTATGCATACACTCAGTAAATATGAGTACTGCCCAGTATACTGCGCGTGCACTCAGTAAATGTGTGTACTGCCCAGTATACTATGCATACACTCAGTAAACATGTGTACTGCCCAGCATACTGCGCATGCACTCAGTAAATGTGGGTACTGCCCAGTATACTGCACTGGCACTCAGTAAATGTGGGTACTGCCCAATATACTATGCATACACTCAGTAAATATGTGTACTGCCCACTATACTGTGCCTGCGCGTGTACTCAGTAAATGTGTGTACTGCCCAGTATACTGCACTGGCACTCAGTAAGTTTGAGTACTGCCCAGTATACTGCGCCTGTGCGTGCACTCTGTAAATGTGTGTACTGCCCAGTATGCTGCGCGTGCACTCAGTACATGTGTGTACTGCCCAGTATACTATGCATACACTCAGTAAATATGAGTACTGCCCAGTATACTGCGCGTGCACTCAGTAAATGTGTGTACTGCCCAGTATACTATGCATACACTCAGTAAATATATGTACTGCCCACTATACTGCGCCTGCGCGTGTACTCAGTAAATATGTGTACTGCCCAGTATACTATGCATACACTCAGTAAATATGAGTACTGCCCAGTATACTATGCATACACTCAGTAAATATGTGTACTGCCCACTATACTGCATCTGCGCGTGTACTCAGTAAATATGTGTACTGCCCAGTATACTGCGCCTACACTCAGTAAATATAATTACTGCCCAGTAAACTGCGCGTACACTCAGTAAATATAATTACTTCCCAGTATACTGCGCCTGTGCGTGCACTCAGTAAATATGTGTACTGCCAATATACTACGCGTGCACTCAGTAAATATGTGTACTGCCCAGTATACTTCTCGTGCACTCAGTAAATATGTGTAGTGCCCAGTATACTGCGCGTACACTCAGTAAATATGTGTACTGCCCAGTATACTGCACGTGAACTCAGTAATTACGTGTACTGCCCAGTATCCTGCGCTTACACTCAGTAAATATGTGTACTGCCCAGTATACTGCAACTGTGCGTGCACTGGGCAGTACACATCCCAGTATACTTCGCGTGTACTCAGTTAATATGTGTACTGCCCAGTATACTATGCATACACTCAGTGAATATGTGTACTGCCCAGCATACTGCACGTGCACTCAGTAAATATGTGTACTGCCCAGTATACTATGCATACACTCAGTAAACATGTGTACTGCCCAGCATACTGCACGTGCACTCAGTATACTGCATGTGTACTGCCCAGTATACTGCGCTTACACTCAGTAAATATGTGTACTGCACAGTATACTGCGCCTGTGGGTACACTGAGTAAATATGTGTACTGCCCAGTGTACTGCGCTTGTGCGTACACTGAGTAAATGTGTGTACTGCCCAGTATACTGCGCATGCACTCAGTAAATGTGTGTACTGCCCAGTATACTGTGCGTGCACTCAGTAAATATGTGTACTACCCAGTGCACGCACAGTCGCAGTATACTGGGCAGTACTTATATTTACTGAGTGTAAGCGCAGTATACTGGTGCACGCGAAGTATACTGGTATGTGTACTGCCCAGTATACTGCGCTGGCACTCAGTAAATATGTGTACTGCCGAGCAGTCATTTCAAACAAAGCTTCTTTCAAACAGAGTGTCATTGATCAAAATCATGTCATAAAACATAAGAATAAAATTTGCTGACCTGTCTGTCGACCTCATCGCTGTGCCATGACACCAGTTGACAGGTTGAGTCTCCTGCATCAAAAGACAAGAAGTTAAACACACACAGCAGACAACAATCTGATCTTCAGCTGACAGTTAAATATCAGCGCTGAGGAGACCACAGACAATCTCCTGGAACATAGAAACATACAGCCTTCATCTACTGTTGGCACACGTCACATCAGGAAAGCCTTTACACTTCTGTGGACCTACATTAACTATGTTGACTGGAGGACTGTGCACTAACTGTCTGCAGCACATGTTAAACTGTGAGGAAGTGATCCAAATCATATTCATCTGTATCTTCAGTTTAATGAGCAGAGTGTAGCAGTAATGAGGAACCAAAGAGCTCACGAGATGAAGATGTATTCAGTCACATTTAGTTATCTGACATTCAGTATGACTGTCAGTGCTCAGTGAGGGAACAATCAGTTAGTTTAAATCCACATAATAACCCTGCTCACAGTCCTGCTTCTGATTATGAAAACATATCTTGTTTCTACAATAAAATGTTGTCTGAACAACGAGCCATAACTCTGTCACACTGCATCATATTTTAGTTCTATTAGAAATGGAATAATCCTGCATAGGTGGTAACAGGTGGTTCTGACTATGTTTGTAATACGTTGTGTTAACGTTTTCATGTGCACTATGGGTCTCGCTATATACCAGTATTGGCCATAACTGTGATATTTAACAAATGAAAGATTCAAATCATATTATTAATACACATCTAATAATGTCTTCACGTCAATAATCCAGCTTTGGTTACAAACTCTCTCTACAGTCAGATTTAGAGTGAAATTCAACTGAGAGAAGAAGAGACTAAACACTAATATCAATATCCTGTGATAACCGTTTAGTGAAAATCTAATATCAGCCCATTGTGTACGCCATTACGTACGCTACGTGGGTACGTTGATGAAATCATGCTTAATTAATAACGTCGCTTCTTCGACGTAAGCTCAAAACAATGTGTGCTTCTTGACAAATGAGAGTCAGATGAAAGCACAGACAAACAACAGTCAGAACAATATCGATCTGTCTGCCGCATCTTCAGCACAGTTAGTTCACATGGGAAACTTTTTCACGTTTCAATGTGCTCTGACTGTACCTGTACCTGTACTGTATGTTTCTATGTGACCATTCAAATCAACTGAAATTTAAATGATGCTTTTTTAAAGAAATCATAACATGTTTGCTCCTAAACGTTCCATCTCCATGATGACAGAGAAAAATAGATTTTTGGTCTGATTCGAAATATGGAACGGTCGCCATCTTTTTCCATCAATTTTCATGATAAATGTGTAAAAATTGATGCCCTCAAATAAAATGAAAAGTATTTTTACATTACTACACAGTTGTTGACACATTTTCCAGCTGTCCCGGGACATTCAGTCATTTTTACCAGCTAATAAACATTTTACAGAGAAAACGTCGAGTGTCACCAAAAAATGTGTTTTCCTAACAAGCCGGTTCAAATTCTGTTGATTTTCTATTTTTATATTCAACAATTGACGTGAATTAAATCTTATTTTTCCTGAAACTGATTTAAGACTTTTAGGAAGATGATTTCATAAATTTAAACGATGTCTTACTTGTCAAATTAAAGATCCACCGCCTGACTCTGCTCAGCAGGGGCTCCGAAACAGGGGCTGTGTTAGAGGAAACTTTCCAGCAGGTCCATTTTTCTCTCTCAGGGTTTTTATTCAGCTCAATCCAACAGTTTAACTTTCCAGTCCACTTCAACTTTCCGACAGAGACCTTTCTCTGCAGCCTAACTCGTGTCCAGTCCAAGCTTGAATGAGCAGTTCCATAGAACTGCAGCTCTGAAGTCACCCAGGCCACGCCCCTTTCTGTCTCCATGACTACCGATGCACGCGCATTAGTGTGATGGAGGTAATGCACAGTAAATGATCGTGTGTGTGTGTGTGTGTGTGTGTGTGTGTATGTGTGTGCAGCAGGTGTTTCTGTCGGTAAGTGATGTGTGTGATCTGTGATTGCTCCACAGACTGACAGAAACTCCTGATGTGTCACACACACACACACACACACACAGAGAGAGAGAGAGAGAGAGAGAGAGAGAGAGAGAGGGAGAGAGAGAGAGAGAGATCAGTCACTACTTTTTGTCCTGATGACTTTTATTTTATTTTTGAGTATTTTCTCCCTCATCCACCTTGTGCACTGTGAACTGTTGTAACAAATGTCCCTGTGTGAGATCAATAAAATATGTTTTAACTTAATGGTAACTAAGAGCTGCTTTAATACCTGACCTGAACAGAGATCTTATATAATAGGGCTTCTCCTGCCGAAAAGTGACTGCACCCTGTAACTCTAGATTGCAAGGAGTGATATTGACCAAATTCACTGTACATGCACCTGGCAAACACAGAGAATGTTATGCAGAATGTAAAGGTAATCCGTTACAGTTACAGTTCTATATATGCTGCATTATTGTATTCATAATTATACTCTTAAAAGTACAAGTTATCCAAAAAGTTACTTAAATAACTGTAATGAAGTAAATGTAACTCATTATTACCCACCTCTGATAGCACTTACTGATTTCTCATTATGTGTTGTATGATTGCTATCTAATATGATGTTAAAACTTTCTGCATTCTTTTCTGCATTTATTTCCTAATCTTCATAAAATCATTGAAACTGAGGTATTGAAATATAACTTTATTTATAGATCAAAGCGGTGTAAAATCACATTGCAACAACGATAACAACAACAATAAAAGTGGCAAGGTAAAGCATCTACCCTCATCAATTGTTGACAACTAGCCTACATTATGGAAACATCAGGTTACTTTTTTATCTGCGCCGTTCTTTTTCCGTAGCCTCTTCACTTGGGCTACAGGACATTCAGTCATTTTTACCAGCTAATAAACATTTTACAGAGAAAACGTCGAGTGTCACCAAAAAATGTGTTTTCCTAACAAGCCGGTTCAAATTCTGTTGATTTTCTATTTTTATATTCAACAATTGACGTGAATTAAATCTTATTTTTCCTGAAACTGATTTAAGACTTTTAGGAAGATGATTTCATAAATTTAAACGATGTCTTACTTGTCAAATTAAAGATCCACCGCCTGACTCTGCTCAGCAGGGGCTCCGAAACAGGGGCTGTGTTAGAGGAAACTTTCCAGCAGGTCCATTTTTCTCTCTCAGGGTTTTTATTCAGCTCAATCCAACAGTTTAACTTTCCAGTCCACTTCAACTTTCCGACAGAGACCTTTCTCTGCAGCCTAACTCGTGTCCAGTCCAAGCTTGAATGAGCAGTTCCATAGAACTGCAGCTCTGAAGTCACCCAGGCCACGCCCCTTTCTGTCTCCATGACTACCGATGCACGCGCATTAGTGTGATGGAGGTAATGCACAGTAAATGATCGTGTGTGTGTGTGTGTGTGTGTGTGTGTGTATGTGTGTGCAGCAGGTGTTTCTGTCGGTAAGTGATGTGTGTGATCTGTGATTGCTCCACAGACTGACAGAAACTCCTGATGTGTCACACACACACACACAGAGAGAGAGAGAGAGAGAGAGAGAGAGAGAGAGAGAGAGAGAGAGAGGGAGAGAGAGAGAGAGAGATCAGTCACTACTTTTTGTCCTGATGACTTTTATTTTATTTTTGAGTATTTTCTCCCTCATCCACCTTGTGCACTGTGAACTGTTGTAACAAATGTCCCTGTGTGAGATCAATAAAATATGTTTTAACTTAATGGTAACTAGGAGCTGCTTTAATACCTGACCTGAACAGAGATCTTATATAATAGGGCTTCTCCTGCCGAAAAGTGACTGCACCCTGTAACTCTAGATTGCAAGGAGTGATATTGACCAAATTCACTGTACATGCACCTGGCAAACACAGAGAATGTTATGCAGAATGTAAAGGTAATCCGTTACAGTTACAGTTCTATATATGCTGCATTATTGTATTCATAATTATACTCTTAAAAGTACAAGTTATCCAAAAAGTTACTTAAATAACTGTAATGAAGTAAATGTAACTCATTATTACCCACCTCTGATAGCACTTACTGATTTCTCATTATGTGTTGTATGATTGCTATCTAATATGATGTTAAAACTTTCTGCATTCTTTTCTGCATTTATTTCCTAATCTTCATAAAATCATTGAAACTGAGGTATTGAAATATGACTTTATTTATAGATCAAAGCGGTGTAAAATCACATTGCAACAACGATAACAACAACAATAAAAGTGGCAAGGTAAAGCATCTACCCTCATCAATTGTTGACAACTAGCCTACATTATGGAAACATCAGGTTACTTTTTTATCTGCGCCGTTCTTTTTCCGTAGCCTCTTCACTTGGGCTACAGGACATTTCTCTTGCACAGTAAAAAAAAAAACATTTCTCTCGGTGCTGCGCCTGCCAGCTGACCCGTTTATTATATCTACGAGTAGACCTATGCTCACTTCTTCTGAACTGATGCGCGTTCCCGTCGGGGGCAGTCGTTTTTCGGCAAGCAGTCTCTTTTCGGCACTACACCGGGACACTTAAAGCTTTCCATTGAACCCATCGGTCTGTCCAATAGGAGACCCGTGCGCCGTCACATGATGGGCTAAAAGTCAATAGGAGAGCTTTGTGCGGTAACTTTATCAGCCAAAGATCGTCTATATACATGACGATGATTGTATGGTGTATGTAGTTAAAGGTTTTCTCATGCAGGGCATGTCCTCAGACCTACTTCACAGGCGGAAATCT
Source organism: Argyrosomus regius (assembly GCA_946959425.1). Lineage (NCBI taxonomy): Eukaryota > Metazoa > Chordata > Actinopteri > Sciaenidae > Argyrosomus > Argyrosomus regius. Next base: position 21,264,890 of record OX336897.1, on the reverse strand, counting down.
CAACCCCCCCCAATGTTCAACTCAAAGTTACGCCCTTGGATCACACTATGAGCAGTTTTACAATTAGTTTAAAAAAATACATACTAATGTACTAATGTATTGTATCTAATACCAATTGGAGAATTGAAAAAGTAATAGCTATATCAAACGTTTATTGTTCAGCCTAGATCTAGTCAATGATGATTTTTTTTTTTTAAATAAATGTTGTAATGCAGCTGAATCAACCCAGTGAGTGTTCTTTTAAAGTATATTTTTGGGGTGTTTTTGGCTTTATAGTAACAGTGTTGGGGAATAGTAAATAGTGCGCCATGCAGCCACACTCAATAACAAAATTACCACAAATTGGTTGATTATATTGCCCATGTAATCAAACTTACAACTTAAATTGCTCCCATCTGGCAAGAAGCTTTTGTCTTTGATTCTTCGAGATACAAGATTTTTTTTTAAATATTATTTTCAAATATTATGGGAGAAAACCAGCACCTGGAGAAAACCTACACATGGAGAGAGGGGTCGGGGGTTGGGGTTGATCGCGATAATCCTGAGGTGGGGGTTGTCTTTGTTTCTTTGAGATATGAGATTTTTTTTCAAATATTATAAATAACTAGTGTTGTGAATTCCCTGCTGAGGAGTACACGTCACAGCAAGCTGCTTCACGCAGAGACTGATGGACTGTTTGCGCATGCGTAGTGTGTTCGATAAACTTTCTGTGCAGTTACTTAGTTGAGGTAATCTTCTGCCAATCGTCAGTGCTTTCTTCATTCCTTTGTACTGTACGACAGTGTGCGTCGGTGACGATGTAAGTTACGTGATGAGTGAATGTTGTTCATATTTCCAGTGTGACAAGAACTAATAATACTAGCAAGAAATCACAAACCACACACTCATGTACTACAGTGTCCTGTTCAGTTGGATAGAGGTCAATAAAGTCATCTAAAGGAGAGAAGTTGCTGCGTCTTCTCTGATCGGAGGATTAGGCCAGTATATACACAGCCAGCGTATCATCACCGAAACTGTTCCGTTACAACTAGAAAAATTTCTAAAGAAATTTTGAGTGTGCCTGACTCTGGCCCCGGCCCCCATACATTAAATAGCTGTCAGCGTGTGTTTGTGTGTTTGTGTCCCACGCCAAAACTATAAAGCTGACAGGATTTTTTGCCCTTTCAGGCACACTCAATTATAAATATTATTAATCAGAGTACCTGGAGATAAGCATTTTGATGGGATTTGGTGGGAGGGGGGTGGGCTGCCAACCCCGCTGTTGTCCTGCAGGTGTTTTTTGGGGGAAAATTGGTGGGAGGCGGGTTGACCTCACACCCCGCTGTTGTTCTGCAGGTGTTTTTTTGGGGGAAATTGGTGGTAAGGGGGTTGGCCTCACACACCACTGTTGTCCTGCAGGTGTTTTTTGGGGGGAATTTGGTGGGAGGCGGGTTGATCTCACACCCCGCTGTTGTCCTGCAGGTGTTCTTTGGGGGGAAATTGGTGGGAGGGGGGTTGACCTCACACCCCACTGTTGTCCTGCACGTGTTTTTTGAGGGGAATTTGGTGGGAGGCGGGTTGACCTCACACCCCGCTGTTGTCCTGCAGGTGTTTTTTGGGGGGAAATTGGTGGGAGGCGGGTTGGCTGTACAGCCCACTGTTGTCCTGCAGGTACACCCTTACCTTTGGGGAGGTTCTTGGGGCCCTTCACACCTGCAGGGTGACAATAATGTTCTGCTCCTTTTGTAGAATGTACCGTATTATATGTTAATCTGCCTTCATTGGAAATTGGTGGGAAGTGGGTTGGCTGTACACCCTTACCTTTGGGGAGCTTCTGTCCTACAGCTGCTGTCTTGGAAGGAAAAATGTCTATATTTTCCTCCCTCAGTCTGTCTACCACTGCTTTGTACTTTTCTTTATTTTCAGAGTTTAAAATGGAATAGTACTTTTCCCATATATAAGTGTCATGTTGCTCACCAGTGGTGTCAGAGAGTGTTTCCTCCACAGGGAAATATCGTCTCCTAAGAACTCTCCCTCTTCTGATCTGGGTTTGAGTCATGGTTCTTTCTTGGCACCGTTTCCTCATTTTATCAATTTTCTCTTCCTCCAGTCTCTGCTTTTATTTTTTCCTTAGAAAATCCATATTCTTCTCCCATTTTTCCAACAGTTCAGGGTTGTCCTCAAAATCTTCCAATGCGTTATTCACTAAATACTCTAAGGTCTTCAACCTCTCGATTACGTTATCGGATATCAGATGGGGATCAATGTCAGTGTGATCAATGTTTTGCTGAGTTTGCACCATGGATTCAAAGATAGTACGGATTAAATGCTGCTTTTCTCGTTTTATTTCAATCTCATGATGAGATCTTAATAACAATTTTAGGTTGTGACACGCCTTCGTTTCAAGTTCAAGTTCATTCTCCATCTTCTTTTTCTCCAATGCATATTTTTCAGCCTCTATTGTACTAGTTTTAAAAATGGCATTGAAGGCATGCTCATCCTTTATAATATCCTCTTCTACTTTTTTCTTTAATGCCAGCATATTCAAGATTCGGTCTGAAATAAATGGATCGTCATCTTTGTTAACTCCTTAAATTTTGAATATCTAAGCTTTAACTCTTCGAGTTTGGCGCATTCAAGTTCTTCTGCCCTTAACTTGTCCTCTAACATTGGATCCAAAGACTCTATTTCCAAAGACTCTAACAACTCATCTTTATCTAAAATTATTTTTTCTTGCTCCTCTACAAGCTCTTTATACTCAGCCTCTTCTATCTCAAACAGTTTAGCCAATGCCTTAAAGGTAAGGCCTTAGTGCTTGCTCACATCTGGCAAGAAACCCTGGTCTTTCATCCCTCAGTCTAGCGCAGTTTGCGAGCAGCTTTTCTCGCGGAATCAGCTTCTTCTTCACCACTAGCTGGACTGAGGATCTTTTCAGATTGGCCTCTTCATGAATTTCGGTCCTTATATCGTCCTCTAACATTTTCTCAGATATTAGATTTATTTCCGAAGACTCTAGCGCAGGCATGGGCAATCTGTTCCACAAAGGGCCGGTGTGGCTGCAGGTTTCCTTTCCAACCAAGCAGCAGCACACCAGACTTGACTCATTTAATCAACTGATCTCAGTCTTCAGAGAGCTGATTGGTCAAACTGTGTGCTCTTGGTTGGTTTGAACAAAAACCTGCAGCCACACCGGCCCTTTGTGGAACAGATTGCCCATGCCTGCTCTAGCGTCTGTTCTTTGGCAAAAGGTTGTTTGTTTTGCTGCTCTATTGAGTCTTTATACTTACACTCTTCTCTCATGCATTTCAGCCCTTGTCTTATTAGTAAGTTCTTTAGGGACGTGTTTCATTTCCATTTTCTTAGGCCTCAGCGCTTGTTCACATCTGGCAAGAAACCCTGGTCTTTCATCCCTCAGTCTAGCGCACTTTGCGAGCAGCGTTTCTCGCGGAATCAACTCCCTCTTCACCACTGGCTGGACTGAGGATCTTTTCAGATTGGCCTCTTCACGAATTTCAGTCCTTATATTGTCCTCTAACATTTTCTCAGACATTGGATTTATTTCCAAAGTTTGTTTGTTTTGCTCCTCTATTAAGTTTTTATACTTACACTCTTCTCTCTCACGCATTTCAGCCCTTGTCTTATTGGTAAGTTCTTTAGGGACGGGTTTCATTTCCATTTTCTTAGCCCTCATGTCATGCTCGAAACTGTTAAGAGACTGTGGTCTTTTATTCCTCAGTCTGTCTATGTTTTTGTGCAGCTTTCCTCGCGGAATCAACTCCGTCTTCACCACTGGCTGGACTGAGGATCTTTTCAGATAATCTTATGCTGTCATTTTCTCCATCGTGGTAAATGAATGGTCAATTACTGATCACACACCTAATTACTGGGCTAATTTTCTTGAATTGCCCTTGGGATCAATAAACCAATCAATGCACATCACAAGCAATGTACAGTGTTCATCAACTGACAATATCAAAAAGTTATGTTCACCTGAACATTAATGCTGTGAAAGGATTTCCTATTCACAAAATCCGCCTCATGGGCACCTGAGGGGGATTTTATCTTGATGTGTGTGCAGGCCAGTGCACCAATGACATTGGGGAAACCTGTAACACAAAGTAATGAGTATCCTACTATGACTGTTAACAGTTGTCCTGTAATTTGTAGATTCTCTTACCTGCAATCCTATAGAACTCCTCTTTGATGTCACAGAGTCTTCTGTGGCCAGGGAAAGAGATGAAGACATTTGACAATGCTTTGATAGCCACACACACACTCCTTATTGTGCGGCACATTGTGGCCTTGTTCAGCTGTTCTGCATCCCCCACTGAGTACAGGAAGCCTCCACTTGCAAAAAAGCGCAAGGCCACACAAACCATTTGCTCCACACTCAGTGCATGGCTCCGTGCTGTGCGGTGTTTAATCCTGGGACCCAGCAGTCTGCACAGATACCTGATGCCATCTGCAGAAAACCTGTACCTTTCACATAGATGGTCATCAGGGAAGGCCAGTGGGTCCAACCGGTCCCTGAAGACCCTCTCTCGCCTGAAGGCTCTCCTGAGCACAAGTGCTTCCTCATCAACCACATCTCGCAAGAATGGGCACGCCATTGTCAGAGCAGAAAGGAAAATTCCGTTTGACCTTTTATTTTTTTTATTTAAGATGTGTCATCTTCTAGGAGCTGGGGGAGGAAAGGAGAATAATGATTAATACATTTGTGTTACAGTCAGCATACAGTGTGCATTGAAGGCATAACTCACCTCCCGCTTTTATTTCAAGCGACCTTGGGTCCCTTGAAAGGCGTTATATAAATTAAAGTTATTATTATTATTATTAGCGCATATATTTATTAAAGAGTTATACAGTCTGATGGAGTTACATTTACACAATTTCACTCATATCTGCAGTCCATTTCAATTAAAAATTCAATTATAATTGAATCTGATTCATAATCAGAGTACAACTGCGTTTTTGGAGATGTGAATTAACTATTTGGATCGTAATTGTGCACTACTTACGCATTCAGGCGGTCAGCAATACTTTGCCACGCTTTTTCTCTTTGCTTCATTGCTGTGGCGGTGTTGCCTTTCTTTTTAATTGTCTTTTACCTCCTCGTATGCCTCCATGAGGATTTCTGCCTCCGACGGGGAAAAGTAAGCCGCTCTACTTGCCACGGTGAATCAGTGAATCTGTGATCGGTGGCGGGGTCTATTTGAGGGAGCCGCCAGCGCGCACTTATCCAGGATTGGTTTCACCTGAGGGGCATTGCACAAAACCAAGATAAGGGATTAAGCCGGGATATGTTTGTTATTCTGGCTGAATTTAGCCTCAAGTCGGTTGCATGAAAGCAGCTCAAACTTAACCCGGCCAAGTTACTATGGTGATTTATTCTCTGCAGCTAGCCTGCTCCAGACCAGGCTAACAGCCAGGCTAAGATTAATCCTGGTGATTCACCTGTATTTCCACCGTCAATCCTGTGAGGAATTAATGTGTGAGGAATTAATGTGTTTTACAGCATGTCCATGGTTTTTCTAAGTATGTTGCATCATTTTAATTATAAAAATTAAAAAAATAATAAAATATTAAGTAAAATATTACATATATAGTCATTTCTCATTTCATTTAAATCTGTTGGCTGTTTGTAATTGCAACAGTCTTTTTATATTGATTTAAGTGGTAGTATTATTACTCAGGCCAAGTGTTATATTGCTATGCTAATGAAGACTGCTTGTCAAATTGCTGTCAGAGGTTTCATAAATGTGTTTTATTGCAGTAATTGAGATTACAAAACACAGCTGATGAAGTTGCAAAGATGTTTTCAATGAAATCTGTATACAGTATATATATGTATGTATATATATATGTATGTATATATGTATATATATATACATACATACATACATACATACATATATATATATATATATATATATATATATATATATATATATATATATATATTAGTGCTGTCAAAAATATCGCGTTATTAACGCGTTAACGCAAAGCAATTTTAACGGCGTTAATTTTTTTATCGCGTGATTAACGCTCTTTGTGACCTCGTGGACTTTTTTTCATTTTTGTTTTTTCATAAGCTGTGGCCACTGCTAGTAACGTTAGAAAAACTACATGATCCAGCTGTAAACCGGAAGCAAAACAATAAGCGCGCTTGTTGAGGGGGCTGTTTTTGTGACTAGGTATTTATTTTTTTGTCATCTGTTTATTGATAGTGTTGCTTTGTTTGAGATTTTGCTTCAGACGTGAATGGCTGTAACACTACATGTTGTTGTTGTGGTTTGCAATAAAAAAACATTTGCACAAAGCAAGCCTATCCACTTTTCCATGTTGATAAGAGTATTAAAATGATAATTCAAGGGACGTTTAGAATAGATAAAAATGTGCGATTAATTTGCGATTAATCGCGAGTTAACTATGACATTCATGAGATTAATCGCGATTAAATATTTTAATCAATTGACAGCACTAATATATATACACACACACACACAGACACACACACATATATATATTCACTTCATATATTCACTCTGTTCTTGTCCTGTTTGGTGGCCGATCCAAACCAAACAGCGATAGTCACTATATGATATATGTATTCTCTGTTAAATCATGCAGCAGGAATTTTAGGAATAAGATCAGGATAAATTCACCAGCACACCTAAAAAAATAAATAAAATAAAAATAAAAGCTCTAAATGTAAATTATTTTACTAAACCAAACTTGTAAATATTGAGTCTAAAAAAAAAAAATAATAATAATAATATCCAGTATGTGTAAAGATTTAAATGAATGAGTGATTTGTGGTTATTATGACCTACATAAATTAATTCTGTGCATTTAATGACCTTAATAGATTACAACTTAACATTTCAGATGATCTGTGATGCTGACTGCTTTGTCAGCAGTTTAGAGACAAAGTGGCCTGGCTCAGTGCACGACTCCAGTTTGTTTGAAGGATGGAAAGATAAAATACATAAAAACGTAACATGAGAAAAATAGATTAAATTACACACATTGTGGATAATTGTTTGCACTTAATCATGCTCTACAGAGTAACATGCACCTCTACTTGCCACTTTTTTTTTTTTTTAAAGATTGTTTTTTTGGCCTTTTCAAGCCTTTATTTTTGATAGAGACAGCTGAAGAGTGACAGGAATGTAGGGAGAGAGAGATGGGGAATGGGGGGAACATGCGGGAAGGAGCCACAGGTCGGATTCGAACCCTGGGCTTCCGCAGCAAGGACTGAGCCTTTGTACATGGGGCGGCTGCTCTACTGACTGAGCTAACGCCGCCCTACTTGTAAGTGTACAGTTGATTAGTGGACTTGAAAAGTGTACTCCTTTAATTGTCCTAATTATGACAGTTCCAGTGGAGAACTGTTTATTAAATGTACAGTTTTGGACTACTTACGCATTAAGCTGGTCCGCTATTGTCTGCCAGGCTTTCTCGCGTTCTTTAAGTATGGCATTGCCTTTTTTTCTTATGGCATCTTTCACCTCTTCATAGAACTCCATCAGGAGCTGTTGTTCAGCGGCCGTGAAGTATGAAGCGCGACTTTTATCCATGTTCCCATCAGTGATTCTGTGAGCGATCGCGAGGTCTGCCGTGAACACGCACTTATCCCAGCTATCTTTACCTGGCTTAACATAGCCGCGCCTTTTCATCCTGGCTCGGCAAACGTGCAACCAATTAAGCCAGGATGCGCCGAGCAGGCTAGGTCAAGCCGGGCTTGCTCAGTTATCCTGGATTTCTTTATTCTAGTTTTGTGCAATACCCCTCTGGCTTGATGAATCCGTGTCTGCTCATCCTGGCTTGGTCTTTGTGCAACCAATTAAGCCTGGACGCTCTTGTTTTGGATTCATTGAGCTCAGCTCAGTCACTTATCCTGGATGTCTTAATCCTACTTTTGTGCAACGGGCCCCTGAGGGGTATTGCACAAGACTAGAATAAAGAAATCCAGGATAACTGAGCAAGCGCGGCTTGACCTAGTCTGCTCGGTTCATCCTGGCTTAATTGGTTGCACGTTTGACGAAAAGGCGCGGCTATGTTAAACCAGGTGAAGAAAGCTGGGATTAGTGCGTGTTCACGGCATACTTAAATAGACCTCGCGATCGCTCACAGAATCACCGATGGGATCGATCATCTGAAATGTTAAATTGTACGTATTTTTGATTGAACGTATTAAGGTCATTAAAATGCACAGAATTAATTTATGTAGGTCATAATAACCACAAATCACTCTTACCTGAACATTGATGCTGTGGAAGGACTTTATGTTTTGTGGCATTAAAATCAGAGGAAACAACATTTTCAATCAGGATAGTAATAGCGACAAACATCAACTAATTAAGTCATTCATTTAAACCTTTACACATACTGGACATTATTTATTTTTCCCCATTTTTTTAGACTCAATATTTACAAGTTTGGTTTAGTAAAAGAATGAAAGGCCACCATTTAGAGCCTAATGTGCATTTACAGTTTTGCATTTACGTTCCTCCCTCAGGTCGCGGTGCCAGGCCATGTCTCTTAGTGACAGCTAGTGTTCGTGTGTGTGGGTCGGTGTGTGTGTATGTGCATATGTGTGGCAGTGTCTGTATGAGTGTATATGTATTGTTGTTTGAGTATATGTGGGGGTGGGTGGGTTGAGTTTTCTTAATTTTCCTTGATTTTAATCTCTGTTGTTTTCTCTTTTAATTGTTATCTCTGTGAGGCACCTTGTGCTACATCCTGTATGAAAGGTGCCATATAAATAAAGTTTGATTTGATTTGATTTGATTTAGAGCTTAGGTGATTTTTTTTTTTTTTTTTTTAGGTGTGCTGGTGAACTTATCCTGATCTTATTCCTAAAATTCCTGCTGCATGATTTAACAGAGAATACATATACCATATAGTGAGTCTTCCATCACTATTTGGATCGGCCATCAAATAGGACAAGAACAGAGTGAAACGGACAATAAGGTCTGCAGAGAAAATTATCGGCGTCAGCCTGCACCTCCATCCAGGACCTGTACCTGTCCAGAGTCAGGAAACGGGCAGAGGGGTATTGCACAAAACCATGCCTAAATGCTCGTCTGAGGATTAGGGCTTCCTCATCCAGTACATCCTCCAAAAAAGGGCAAGCCATTATGAAGGGGGAACAGGTGAATGTGAGTTGGGCATATAGACTCACCGGCCACACTGCAAATTTTTTCGTTGTGAATTTACAATAAATAATTGGATAAGTTTTGCATGACATTCACAGTAAGGTTACAGCTATATACTGTGAAATATACTCACAGCAATTTACTGTAATGTCATATCTGTGATGTTACAATGCATTGTTGTAAAAGCACAACTGTATACTGTAACTTTACAGCTTCAATGACAAAGCAATTACTGTGATATTACAGTACATTACTGGGGAATTACAACCTTTTGCTGTACATCATTACAACAAGGCCCTGTACTTTTACAGTGTGTACTGTGAAAGTAATGTACAAGTTGACCCCCCCCCACAACTCTGAGGTAAAGTCAATGTTAGCCCAATGGCATATTTATTAACAAATAAATATTTTTCAACATACAGCAAATGCCAAGAACTTCAAGAAATTCAACTTTCTAGTCATAAAAGCCATCTTAAAAGAAATTGTGCAGAAACTTGCAATTCAACTACCTGTGTCACAATTCAACTATTTAACTAGCTGTGTCACAATAACAGTAAGAGGATAGGAATGAGGCCTTCATGGCAAGATAAGAGAGGAAGGGAGAGAGCGATGAAGGGATGTCGTAAAGGGGTCAGGCGCTCCTCTCAGTCTCAAACATTATAATGAGTCCACACGCAACAGCATTGTGTAAAAATCTTGTAGTGCAAAGTTGTCTTAAAAAAGTACAAAAAGAACTAGGCTACTCAAAACTCAGCCTGACAACTACTGCTGCAAAAAAAAAAAAACTATGATGCCCACTCAAAGTCAATAAGTTTCCTCAAAAGGGTGCTCACATGAGGGTTCATTGTTGTCCGCTTCTTGGTCTTTGAGCCTCTTTCAGGATTGATGCCCAGGAAGCACCTGTTAATAAGCAAAGATAGTTTCAGTTTTAAATAGACTTATGTATTGCAGGCAGCATTTATCAAGGTGTTCACCTGTGCTTTTTCCCATATCAAACCCTAATAGACTTATAATCCAATCTTGTTGGATCTTCCTCTCACCATAATTTTTTTTAGCCATTTTTAGCCAAGTTGCCTCAGGTTAGGTTTGCCTGAGGCAAAGTGGTTGATTTTCTACTATGGGGGGCCATATCAACGTGCGCCGCCACTGAAATGCGTCTTCATGCAATTGGCCAGTTGGTAAATTAAACCAAACCCTGTTGAAAGTATGACAAACACATCCTTTTCAATAAAGGGTCTGAGAGCATTTTGTTCTGCTTTTAAAGAAAATGTGCTCTACTTCATTCAATACATTTGCATTTCGCAATAGACGTTTCGAAATCACACAGCCTGCCCCAAAACAAAATAAACAGCTGTGATTGGACCGGTAGGTATTTGTCAGCATAACATGTGTAGATACCCAGACTGATCTGCAGAGCGAAATTGAATATGAGTTCGCGAGATCAGGATAGTCTCACCAGGCTAGCCACAGGTACCTCCTTTGTCAGCATTTTAGACCTCAAGACAATCATTGAGTTGGAAGCCTGTACTATAATGTGAATTACAAGATCAAATGTGATCTTTATAAAATACCTTTGAATGAACTCCAGCGTCGACGATCCAGCGGCAGGATACTCAAGGTTGAAGACGTAATAGCTGCTGAAGAAAGCAGCTACTCCGTGTAAAAAGAAAGGGTGTGGGCCCATCACGACATGTCCCTCGATGGATATAAGCCATCCAGAGGGCTTCATCATGTCACCTGAAATGAACAGATACAACATTATGTGTTATGAGCACTTTGCGATCTGCTTCAGATACAAAGGGCTATACAAATGTAATTATAATTATATTTATTATAATTATAATTATTATTATTTATTGTGGTCATGTAGATTCTAGAATGAAAACAAAATAATGAGTTAGAAATGTCAATACTAGATCAAAGTAACATTACCTTGAATGATCAAGCAGGGGGTGCTGGGGAGTTCTGCAGTATTGACGTCCACAGCAGTGGCACATGGCTGTAACATAATAACACACAATAGCATGGATTTAGGATAAAGGATAAATATTGTTCATTGGTCAGAGGTAGTAAAAATATATAAGGTAATAAATGGCGTCTAATGTAATCACTCATTTTGCATTTTAAATATTTGAATAAAAAATCTTACATCAACTTCAAGCATCAAACTCTCCTTCGGCTCTTTGAAGTACAACATTAGGAGCAGCAGGATGCAGGCAGCCTTGTCAGAGTCTGGATCATAGCAGGCCAGAACATCACGGATCTTGGGGTTCTCCAGTGTTGCACAGTAATCCAGGATGGTCTGTCCTCGTCGACTCATTGCCTCCTGTAGCTTTTGAAGGACATCGACGTCCGTCAGGAGGCCAAAGTGTGAGAATAGGCATTTCTGAGAGAAGAGAAACGGCCACTCCTGTTTGATCTCGGACATCGCTGCAGCAGGCACTTTGTTAAGGTATTTCCGCAGGATGACGTATGTCTTTTCCATCATTGGTTCTGCTCTCTCTGCCCCACTCATTCCTTCCTCTGTGTATACAGACATACAAATGTATTGTTAGTACCCAAGTAACAATTTGGTCTTGTAGCCGCCCAACACACACAGTGTTCAGATCTTGACCAATTACTAAAGTCTAAACAAAATCACCCAAAAAGACAGTAGATGGCATGCCTGAGTAGATGTTCAGCAGATCCCTCTTCATATTCTCCAACATTGCCTCAGTCTCCCCCTCTGGCAAATCTGCTGGGCCCCACCTCACACACCTAGGAGTGGGCATCACAGGGTAACAATACTATTGGGGACGGTTATAGCTCAGACGTTGGAGCAAGTCGTCTCATGACTGAAGGGTCAGCAGTTTGATTCCCTGTTGTGACTGTCTAAATAGACCCATCCCACAGAAGTCATATTGCTGTGTCATAGTGTTGTAAACACAGGTGTATTTTATCAAATTAATTAAGGTCAAGGTATTTAGTGTACCACAACCATGCCAGAGAGCCACTATGCACAATATCAGCACCCTGGCTCAGCTAAATCCTAAATGGAACAAGGCCATAATCACAGTTAATTACACCTGTGTTTACTACACTATTAACATCGCAACATGCTTGCTGTGAAAAGGGTCCATGTCAAAGTGTCAATAAAGTAGTCAAGAGAAAAGTACCGTATGTTTTGTCCTGTTTCAGGGTTATTCATGGTCATATACAATGCTTTCGATCAAATGTTGACAGATTTTACATGTATATTGCCACATACCCGTATTGGTCAACAGGACCTCTTGCCAGTCTGGCCTCTTCTGCCATTCCCGTGCGCGGTCTTCTTTCTCTGCGGCGTTGAGCAAGAGTATTATTCCTATTTTTGTACTCCACTCTGGTTTTTACTTGTTGCAGAAGAGAGTGACATCCGTCTCCAGCAGTATCACCGTGCTTGCCAATGTCGCCAAATGATTTTGGATGGCTCCTGAAAATGAGGGTGGGACAATTAGAAAATATGTCACCATTGTGGCACTTACCACATAAGCGTACAGCTAATGTAAGGATTACTTAAAGTAAAGAACCACGCTTAAAAAAAACATCAGGCTGAACAAGACCTTCATAAAAACATGTGAACAAGTCTGGTTTTCTTGAATATACTAGCTATGTTTAAACAAACCATGTTTACAAAGTCTTCACTTCTGCACCCTTGTGACATCATAGGTGCAGGAAATGAATCAGTGAAAGCTACAAACAGTTGAAGTGTTTGGGGCTGGGGATTAACTGACAGCTAATATTGATAATAGTCCCATCCCTACCTGACAATGTTTCTCACAACGCTGTGGCACATGGCTCTGGATGGGTTGCGGTCGTGCTGCATCACTTGGTCCACGAGCACGACCACGAAGGCCTTTCTCTCGTCTGGCAATGGTCTTTCTTCTTTTTCCACTCTAAGTGGAATGGCTGATGACACCTGGTCCCAGTTGAGACGAAAGTCAACATGCCATGGTACGCCAGGCTGTGAAGCGCTTGACGTGCTTGGGGCAGTGCTTGGAGGGCTGGGCAACAGCTGATTTGGAGGCTGGAATGTTGTGTTTGGAGAACTTGGAGTTGGGGAACTTGGAGCACTTGGATCGGGAGCAGAGACCAACTCCATATTAAGAGTAACAAGTCCTAGAAGGCACAAAAACAATTTATTAATTAAGATAGGGCAAGATGTAGGGCTATGGGTCAATAGACTGCGTGCTTAACTGTAGTCCTGCTCCAGTACTTCCTGGAGGAAGCTCACACATTGGTTTCCTGTCAGCACTATTGGATGAAGTAATTGGAAGTTATTCACGCGAGTGCCATTTGTTCAAATGTGACATAATGGGTTGAGAGAACGCAGAAGTGTCCATTGACTCATGTTAAAAGATTGCTCTGATAATGCCACTTAAAAAATTATAGTTAAAATAACAGGCCAATACACTATTGGAATTACAAACTCATCATAACAGGGTCTGATTGTTTTTCACTGCTGTTGTTATTAAGTTTGGAAATGCAGGTAAGTAATCAGCATCAGCTGCATTCACTTCCATGTATTTCCAGATGTGAAAACAACAGCAGTGAAAAACAGCCCAGTTATGATGAGTTTGTAATTCCAATTATTATTTTTTATGCCATACATTTCCCCAACCCATTACGTCACACTGAACAAATGCTGCACACGTGAATAAGGTCTATAAGCTGTGCTGCACACCTGAGATTAATCACTTCATCCAATAGTATTTGACAGGTAACCAATGTGTGAGCTTGGGACTACCGTTATGCAAAGTCTATTGTCTACCAGTTGTGCCAATGTTCTAAGGCCCTAGTTCAGTGACATGAAAGAGTGAAAAGTGTAATGGGTGAAAAGATGAATTTACCGTTCTTGATGCCCTTCATTAACTTCCGACTTTGGATAGGTTTGAGGTATTTCACCAGATCCCTCTCCTCCACCAAGGCCAGATCTTCAATAGACTCGACCCCAAGCTCATCCAGCATGGTGGTAAGAAGGTCATCAGGGAGACCAGGCAAGTATGACCACACTGCTTCCTTGACCTAGTCTCATTAAGTAGCGAATCGTGAAACACTGTAATTTCTCATTTTTGCCATCCCTACACTGTATGCATATTTCCTACTATAGTCTGTTCAACAAACAAAGCAAATTAAAGACAAAATCAACTTTATTCAAGGCTACCAAAAAGAAAATTATCTTAGTTTGCTATGACTACATAGTCTGCTCTACTACTCACGTCTCTCCTCACGTATCCTGTATCCTCACTTTCCTCCCTGCTCATACTGCCTCTGGAAAAGAATGGTGGAGAGCAATAAGGGACTGATCATACACGTTGTATGTTGAAAGAGGATAGTAGTCCAGTAGATCTTCCTGCTTAATGCACACATAATTGTCTTGGGCCACTCCTAGGTCACAGTACACACCTGTGTCACATAACTTTACAAAAGTATGTTTCTCTGAGACAAAATAGACCGAATTATGAACAACAATAACTAGCATAATCTTCCCCATAAGAAGCCCTTCATCACTGTTCTCTAGTAAAATGTACATCCCCTTTCTGTAATCTGTGCCTTTGACTGTAACATAGTTACAAGCCACTGCCGACTGTGACTGGAATGGACAACTGGCTACAGATGCCCTGATCCTGTCATTGTAATCATCAACATGAAAATCAGTCCCCTTTTCTGCTTGTACAAGTGGAGGGAACAAGTTTCCCGCACTCAAGTAGGCTTGTAGAAGTTGGTGCCTCTCTGCTAGAGTTTTGCACAAATTCTTAAAATTGTGCAATTTCCTGGCACACTGTTTAAAAAATGTATGTTTGCTCTCAAACCGTAGTATCCATAGTCGAATAAGTGGGCCAAAGTGAATGATGAGAGATGGATAGTGGCATAGATAATGGTGCTTTGGTCTGAGGGGGACATTGGGGAAAAGCCTTGTCCTGCTGTCTATGTACTCCTCTATGAGGACTTTAAGATACGTGACCTGGCCCTCTGTAATGACCGGTGCACAGATGAGCTCAACAATCTCCCTCAGCTGCAAAATGATTTGCCACACCTCATTTTCTCAGGGATCTTTAATCCTGTCACCCACCACGAGTGGGAGAAGTCTAAGGAAACACCAGTTCTGAACTGCATGCCCACTTAGCTTGTTGCTGCTGGGAGAGAGGTCTGCTGGTTTGTCCTTACCATTGTTAACTTCATATCTGAACTGGTTCTTGCACCTATTTAACTGCAGGTATGTAAAATGATTCTCCTCAACTAAATGGCGAATATATAAAGGAAGGTCATAAGCTATGACTCCCTCAAATAAGTCATGGCCTAGACATGGTGGTAGGCCAGGCTGGCAAACATGGAAATGTGAAAGCTGATTGAAAGGAGAGTCAAACTTGATGCCGCATACAGAGTCAGTGGCAGTAGTTTCCTGCTCTTGCAAATTACTTGCGTATGATTGGGCTGTTCTTTTGGTACCACACGATATAGGATTAGTCAGGAAATCATCTCTACACACCTCACAGTAGCGACAAAAATAAGTAGACTGACTGAAGTTCTCCAAGAATCCCCCAATAGAATGGGATCCCAGGTTGTCTCCTGCAATGGCAACCAAAGAGCCCTTTAGTACAATGCCATCAGATGTGACTACACCTCTCTGCTCCAGAATTTTGAGGTCCTCAATCAGGGGAGCAAAAACTTTATTTACCCCAAAATACTTAAAGTCCTGTTCCCTACATAAGAGAACAAGTTGCATCTGATCAGTAGAAGATCTATTGTGAGGCAAGATGTCAGTCAGAGTTAGGTAAACCGCTAAAACCTTGTGCTTTTTTTTCCCTGAGCCCAGGGGGTTGACAACCTCAAAGGCATCTTGGTACAGTATTAAAGCCAAGTGAAGAAGGGTCAGCTTTCAACATTGGATTACTTTGAAAGCCTTCTCCATCCTTGACATCCTGATAGACAGCATCAGTAGATGGCTGCAAACGTGTCAAAGTATACTGTTCGCGTAGAGACTCATTTTTGAAAAGTGTCACCAATGTCTCATGTATAGGAACATACTGAGCAAAACATTCTTTGTCATTTTCATCATTGCCCAAGAGCAAAGGCACGGGATGAACATAGTTAAAACACTCTTTAAAAGCAGCCTTCCTTTTTGCATCTGTACTGAGCCTTCCCCTGTTATAGAGTGTGAGTAGATCATCTCTCATTTCCTCAATGATGCTGCTTATAGTGGCCTGAGGGATTCCGAGTTCTTTTAGTTTCTCACTCAGAATGTTTAGGGAATTGGACAGGCCAAGTTCATGAGCACTTTGAAAGCCATCAATAATGGTTTGAATGGTGCTTGCTGGTAAGAGTAGCTTAGATTGCAATTTCAGGTAGAAAAGTGTAAGGTTCTGTAAAAATAGGTTTTCGTCCACAGCTAATGGCATTTGTGGTTCATTATGTTCCTCAGCAGCTTCTGAATATGACTGACTGGGTCGTGGCAATGGCTCTGGAGCAATAGACTTGTCTAGAACAAGGTCATCTAAAACTGAATCCTTTGCACACCTATGTTTTCTGGAAATATGTGAAGCAAAAGTCATCACGTGTGTGAACGTGCAATCACAACCTCTAAATGGACATCTAGTTTCCATTCCTCCCCTTATGTGCGTCTTCAAATGCTTAATAAGAGAGGCCAAAGTATCACACTTAAATGCACAAGCCTCAAGCAGACATTTCAAGGGTGTGTCAGATGGTAGAACTGATGTGTCAGGCAGTATAGGCCCAGCAGCCTGCAGGTAGGACCTATGCTGCCTATACATATGAATTTGCAGTCCCATGTGTTTTCTGTACCTCCGTGAGCAGTCAGGCACCCCACACTGGTAGTGATAATTGGGGGCATTGCTATGCAGTTTTGTGTGCTGAACAAAGTTAGACACATTCTCAGACACATGCTCACATCCAACCAATTTACAGTGGAACATTGTGGTGCATGTTAGCTAGTCACCTACCTAATCTATTTCTCCTCACTCTTAGCCTGACACTAAACAGGATGGTTAGCCTGCCTGACACTGAACAGGGTGGTTAGCCTCGCCCTCTGATGACCTAGAAAGAAAAGAAAATGGAGAAATTACACAAAGGCAACCAACAATACGAATTTCAGTTTGAATGCAGATTATGATCATTGATCATTGTATTTTAGTTTTAGCCCTGTCAAAAATGATAGTGGTATATATCGGTTTTTTTTTCTGTAGCACTTTGAGGCTGCTCACTCAATGTAAAGTGCATTTACAATTTTTACAATTATTATTCATTATAATTATCATATCAAATAACGCCCCCCCCCAGTACGGCAGTAGCTGAAAACATCAGGACATCAGTTAAAACCCTCCCATTGTCGGACACGACATGAAACTACTCCAGTTAGCTCAATCATGTTGTAACTAAGATATCCGCTGGAAAAAATATTTTTTCATGGACCGTTTTAATCACTGAGTTATTAAAGTTAAACAGCTAAAGGTTAGCCCGGCTAATCTATGATAACCATGACTAATTACAAAAATGTGCACATATAAATAGTAATGTTTGTCCAATCATTGGTTTTATAAACTTTATAAACACCAGATTAGTCTAAACGGGGATAAAGTGACATGAAAAATGAGATATATATATATAGCGAAACTCTCGTCGAATTGTAGCCTCAGTTTCCTGTTCTTAGCTGACAGGAGTGGCACCCGGTGTGGTCTTCTGCTGCTGTAGCCCATCCGCCTCAAGGTTCGACGTGTTGTGCGTTCAGAGATGCTCTTCTGCATACCTCGGTTGTAACGAGTGGTTATTTGAGTTACAGTTGCCTTTCTATCAGCTCGAACCAGTCTGGCCATTCTCCTCTGACCTCTAGCATCAACAAGGCATTTGCGCCCACAGAACTGCCGCTCACTGGATATTTTCTCTTTTTCGGACCATTCTCTGTAAACCCTAGAGATGGTTGTGCGTGAAAATCCCAGTAGATCAGCAGTCTCTGAAATACTCAGACCAGCCTGTCTGGCACCAACAACCATGCCACGTTCAAAGTCACTTAAATCACCTTTCTTCCCCATTCTGATGCTCAGTTTGAACTGCAGCAGATCGTCCTGACCATGTCTACATGCCTAAATGCATTGAGTTGCTGCCATGTGATTGGCTGATTAGAAATTTGCGTTAACGATATCCCTCATCACAGATTTCATTGACATCTTTGCAACTTCATCAGCTGTGTTTTATAATTTCAATAGCAATAAAACACATATTTATGAAACCTGACGGCAATTTGACAAGCAGTCTTCATTAGCATAGCAATATAACAGTAATAATACTCCCACTTGAATCAATATAAAAAGACTATTGCAATTACAAACAGCCAACAGATTTCAATGAAATGAGAAATTACTATATATGTAATATTTTAATACAGGATAATTAAAATGATGGAACATACTTAGAAAGACCATGGACATGCTGTAAAACACATTAATTTCTCACAGGATTGACGGTGGATTGACGGTGGATATACAGGTGAATCACTAGGATTAATTTTAGCCTGGCTGTTAGCCTGGTCTGGAGCAGGCTAACTGCAGAGAATAAATCACCATAGTAACTTGGCCGACTGCGGTAAAGTTGGAAAGATATTGGCAGATTCGAACTTCCGGGATCAATAACTCTCAAGTGAAACGTTGTTAAAACACAAAACACACATATTTTCAACCGTATTAAGATAGACAACGAGCTACAACCTAATTTTAATCAAAACGAGCCATCCTCAGAGCCACACCAACAGCATTAGTGTTTACGTGCAGCCGGCTGTGAGAGCAGCGCGCAGGGACCGTCTACAAAGTGCAACACCGAAAAAAGATATTTCAAAAATATTCAATAACTTCACTATAATACAGTGTAGTGTCTCCAAATTCACTACACACTTCACTGGTCTCCTACAGATTACACTACAACACTTGGTTTGAAAGAAATGCATTTTTCATAATTTCTGGGAATTTTTATTAGGAATATTAATCAATAACTTCACTATGATACAGTGTAGTGTCTCCAAACTCACTACACACTTCATTGGTCTCCTGTAGATTACACTACAACACTTATTTGGGGAAATAAGGACTTTTCAGAATTTCTGGGAATTTTTATTAGGAATATTAATCAATAACTTCACTATAATACAGTGTAGTGTCTCCAAACTCACTACACACTTCACTGGTCTCCTACAGATTACACTACAACACTTGGTTTGAAAGAAATGCATTTTTCATAATTTCTGGGAAATTTTATTAGGAATATTAATCAATAACTTCACTATGATACAGTGTAGTGTCTCCAAACTCAGTACACACTTCACTGATCTCCTACAGATTACACTACAACACTTGGTTTGAAAGAAAGACATTTTTCATAATTTCTGGGAATTTTTATTAGGAATATTAATCAATAACTTCACTATGATACAGTGTAGTGTCACTAAACTCACTACACACTTCATTGGTCTCCTGTAGATTACACTACAACACTTATTTGGGGAAATAAGGACTTTTCATAATTTCTGGGAATTTTTATTAGGAATATTAATCAATAACTTTAATATGATACAGTGTAGTGTCACCAAACTCAGTACACACTTCACTGATCTCCTAATAAAAATTCCCAGAAATTATGAAAAGTCCTTATTTCCCCAAATAAGTGTACACACATATAAATAGAGATTTTCCCATGCAGGGCATGTCCTCAGACCTGCTTCACAGGCGGAAATCTCAACCCCCCCAATGTTCAACTCAAAGTTACGCCCTTGCACCCACTGCCATCCAGCTAGTCACCAGACACACTCCACAGCATCTTCTCGGTATGCATTGGCCCCAGTGTTACCAAGAAGGAATCCTTGATTATTTCCCCCCTGATCCCTAAGCCCTTAAAGAACAACTGTGTAACACTTAGAAAGAAATTCATAATAATTTTCTGTGTGTTTCCATAAATATGTGTGAAATAAATTTTCTGTTTTTTTTATTTTCCTTTCTATATCTGGTCATATGACTTTTTCTATATTCGTATGACAACACCACAGCATGAATATTCTGCAAGCCCAGGTTGTTCTGAAAAAGGATGTAAAATACTTGATTGTACCTCACAGGGCTGAGGCAACAAGCATTCTTACACAAGGAGACCAGGCCAGAGGAGAACAGAAGAATATGCCACAGTTAATAGGGGTGGTGGTTAATCTGAAGCTTTACCCTCCCCCAAAAGTTTATGTTTTGTTTTATATAAGATCAGTGAAGGTGAAAAAACAAGTTACCACTTTCATGATGATTGAAATTATAATGAGTAATTATTTTTAGTGTATTGTAGGTGAAGGTGAAGAGAGACAGGCTGAGAGCAGCGAGAGAGAGGTTTCAGATGAGCAGGTAGGAATGGTATGCTCTGACACGGCACAGTTTAAATACAAAAAGTGATATCCTTATCATTATTTTCTGTCATGTTCATAAAACACTCCCCTGTGGTTTCTGACAATAAATAGAATCCAATGAATTTCTCATGAAGAATTCAAATGATCAACATATCTGAGACACCCTGTAAAAAGCTGGGACAGGACAAGACAACTTAATAATTATATATATACACATATAATTATCACACACACACACACTCTCACACACACACACACACACACATACACACACACATTATTACTGAACACGCAATTACTAAAATTATTACTGTACAAAGTGTATGTGTGTATCAGATGGAAGGTGAAAGTAGGTGACCAGGTAATGAGGTCAAAGAGTTAAAATGTTGTTAAGGCTAAAAACATGCAGTTTTAGTTATCCATAGGTGTGATCGTGTGATTTTCCTCACAGACAGAGACAGGCTGACAGCAGCGTTCCAGTCTGTGAAGAGGTTTCAGATGAACAGGTAAAAATGGTCATGCTCTGAATTCAAAAAAATCAATAGTGTACTTAAACTCAAAATTTTCTTTCTCAC
Source organism: Argyrosomus regius (assembly GCA_946959425.1). NCBI lineage: Eukaryota > Metazoa > Chordata > Actinopteri > Sciaenidae > Argyrosomus > Argyrosomus regius. The sequence continues at coordinate 21,243,771 of OX336897.1, read as the reverse complement.
TCATTACTATTAGTTCTATTTAGCTAAAAGTTAGCTATGTAATTGGAGTTACTTAACAGACAGATCTTGTTTTTATCATTTCTCAACAAGATGACTGAGCCAGATGAGCTGAATACAGACAACAGGGACAGACAAGTCGATGATTCAGATATTACCACCAAGCCTGCACAACCTCATCCCAAGTTTATTGTTGTGAAAAATCGAGCCAACTATGTTTTATCCTTTCAACAAAGCTGGTTTGTAAAATTTCCATGGCTGCACTACAGTTCCACTTTAAAAGGGGCTTTATGTTTCCACTGTGCCAAAATCTATTCCAAAAAGTCACCATTTGCTAGCAAGTCAGACCCTGCCTTTGTCAGTACAGGGTTTAGAAACTTGAAAAGAGCAGTTGAGAAGTTTTCAATTCATGCAAAGAGCCACTCACATGTCCATGCAGTGACCGTATATGCTCATGAAGGGAACACTGTAGCTTTACAACTGTCCTCAGTTGTAGCCGGGCAACAAGACGAAGCCAGGCAGGCACTGCTTAAGATTGTTGGTTCCATCAAGTATTTAGCCTGACAAGGGTTAGCTTTAAGAGGTCATGCTCAGGGAATGGGAAACTTGTCCCAGCTTCTTAAAGACAAGGCAGAAGATGATCCAGCCTTTCAAAAATGGTTGGAGACACATAAGCAGGATTACACCAGTCCGCTCATACAGAATGAGATTCTCAGCCAAATGATCAATGACATAATCAGAGGAATAGCTGATACCATTCGATGTCTTCCAGTCACTCAGTTCGCTTTAGTTGTAGATGGAACACAGGATATCTCAGGCAAAGAACAAGAGTCAGTGTGTCTCAGATATGTCGACCATGACTTAATTCCTCATGAGGAATTCATCGGATTCCATTCTGTGACAGAAACCACAGGGGAGTGTCTTGCAAGCATGGCATTAGACGTACTTTGCAGGTTAAACTTGCCTCTGTCAGCATTACGTGGGCAGACGTATGATGGCGCTGCCAATATGTCTGGCAAGTACTCAGGTGCACAGGCTCTGATCAGACAGAAACAGCCCCTAGCTCCATACGTGCACTGTGGAGCACATTGTGTAAACTTGGTCACACAAAAGGCCTGCACAGCTTCAAAAATGGTGAAAGATGCACTTGACTGGGTGACCCTGCTCACTGGGAAAATTGATTCTGTGGTGGATGAATATCCAGAAATTAACACCCAGGTGCTTGCAGTTCAACTACCCATGTTCAGACACAACTACCCATGCAGTTGCAGCACAGATGCTGCAGAGATTCTTACAGGTTTGCCAGTAGAAGTGCGTGGTTTATTCACTGAGGTCGAAACTCTGATCAGGTTGCTCCTTGTTGTACCAGTCTCATCCTCTGAAGCAGAGAGGAGCTTTAGTGCTCTTAGATGGTTGAAGACTTGGCTACGTTCAACCATGACACAAAAAAGGCAGAACCATGTAGCAGTTTGCCATATCCATCAAGATAAGTTGGACCTCTTAGACAGAAATCAGTCTGCAAACAGTTCATTTCTGTTTCACAGAGACGTAAACAAATTTTTGGTGATTTTCCTTAGGCAAAGAATAGAACACTTACAACAGTTAGCAAGTTCAGAAAATGACAACATTTTGCTGCAATGTAAAGTTCAGTCCAGTATAGAATCCTGTTTGATTGTAAGGTGTGTTGTGTTGGAAAGTTGTCTTATATGTTTCTTTGAATTTTATGGTTAAAACTTGACCTGGATTAAGGTAGCTGATTGTTTGTCTGAGTACTTTCATTGCATGCCAAGCCATAGCGGGGCTGGTAGGGGACTCTGTGAACAGTGGCAACATGTATGATTTGGATGGGGGTAGTGAAGTAGCCTCTGTGATGCTGGCATAATATGCAGCCCATGAGATCCATTCTCCAGCTTCAAGATTCTCTTTCACAAGAAGGTTTCTGACTCTATCTAACCACTGGTAACCTTCTTCAATTACATTGATGAGAGGGCGGGAGGCTGGATGAGGATGACTGTTGGTATTCAGGGCAGGAACATACAAGACCTCATCAGTTGGCAGTGAAACATCCAGATCCCTGGTTGTGTAGTGAGGTGGCAAGGATTTCACATGCCTCTTCCCCATTTCAGCTGGATCTAGGATGTCAGTCAGATTCTCAGTCTGTTGGCTGTCTGAAGAGAAGTGCTGTTGAATGTTCCATGGAGGGCTGATGTTGCTATTGTCGATGATGGGTTGTGGTCAATGTTATCAAAACCACCACTGGTGAAGACACCCTTGACTGCCTGAGGTGGGACCACAACACCAATCTGCTCCCAGTGACTGATCACTGAATTTGCTATATCTATGCTTAATGTTTTCAAGCGGTCATATGACACACATATTCCTCTTTTATGCATGGCCTCCACCAGATATCTACTACCACTTTGCTGGTGTAGTTTCATTGCCAGATATAGTGAAGCTGGTGTTTCCCTCTCTCTTATGTGACGAGGAACACTGCCATGTTTCTTGGATCTGCATTTTACAGAGTTGAAAATTATTTGCTGCCCAATGGATGTTGCAGCCTGGGACTTCTCAGGTACAGGAGGTGGCTGATCAATACCTGATCCATCAAGAAGCATGTGTAGGAACAATCTCAGCATGGGAGGGATAGAATCAGCTTCACAGGAAGTTGAGAAGGAACCTGTAAAAGCATGCTTCATGGGGAGATACTCTTGCCAGAGGATGTTGTTATAGGGTTGGGAATTATATTAATGAAACAACAAATGTAATTTGGCATCATTACATATATTTTCATTGACTGGTGGGATCGAGTTGTCGTGATTGTGGAGAGACGCTTTCTATTCCTAACAATGAATGAAAACAGAAAAATGATTTACTTGATCTGACTTTTTAATAAGGATCATCAACTGATTCAAGCAGTTTAATTATTGACTTTGTGTACAGTAATGGTAAACCTTAGTGAGAAACAAGCGGATAAACAGAAATACAGACACTATAATTGTTATATGTGACATATTAATTCAGTGGTAATATACAAACAAAAGGCTTCTACAGATGTCTATTATTTTAACCAAGGACATGAGGTTGCAGTTTGTCCTGTGTGGTGTTACACTTCATAAACTATATGAACGTTTCAAGTAAAAACAATCACATTTTTTGAGTAAAAATACATTTAAATTGTTCACGTCCTGTTCTTGGAGTTCGGTAACGGATAAAAACAATATTCCCAATCACAGAAATGATCAGGCAGACAATTCTTCCTATCACTGTTGCAGTAAGTTCACAACTCAGTGTTTGCTCTAGACAACAAAGAAAATAAAATGTATCAATGATGTTATTAAGGAGTGATTTCAAGAAAAGAAGTGTGCATACAAACCAAGCTGGGTAAGTGCAGGACAAACACCAGCAAAAAAAAAGGGGAAATGGAGAAGCTGAACTAAGAAGAAAAAGCTGAAATTTGCAAACTCCCAAATGTTTCTATGAATGCAACATTAGCTGCGACTGACTGATGCACTAGAAAACTTTGGAAAGATTTAGATTTTAAAAAATTATTGATTGACGAGTGTTATAGCATCTTACACCAAACGATTGAGATGACAGGAGCGTGCTGCAACTCAAGCAAAACATAAACAACAAAAAAAAAATTTATACCAGAATTGGAAATTTGTCTGTGACAGTGAAATCATTTTTGGCCTGAAAGACTTACGGTTGAAGGCACACTGGGGTACCACATCAGGAGTTTTTTTCTGCATGGAAAGTGAGGACATGAGGATGGACAATGGGTGGACATATCAGCTTTGACAAGACTTTGAAGGTTGAAAAGGTTGTTGATGAGATACTGGGAGCTTGTAAATATTAGTGTGCAGACACACAAGTCCTTTTTATTTGCAGTACCTGTTTGGCCATCAGTTGGTCCATTTTGCTCGGCCATATATTGAAGTGAATATTTGAATTTAATGGTGTGAAGTTGAACTTACGTTTAAAAGGGCTTTGGTGTCCTGTTCTGTAGAGAAAGATAACAGGATAGTCAGGAAAGACAGACAGCCCTAAAAATATTAACTGTTTCCAATGTGCAACAAAGACGCCACCAATATACACACCACTGACCTGCTTTTTTAGACTAATTAACACAACTTATCTAAATGTTTAAGCAGGGCTGGTCCTCAGCTTTTGGTGGTCATAAACAAGAGGGGTTTTTTTTGTGGCCCCAAAACCCTCCTAGCTCAATCAAGAAATCGCCAAAGTAGCCAACAGCAGCCAAATTTAATGGAAACATAAGACTGTGATCATACAGATCATGAACACAGAGTAGTGTGATCATGTTGTACAGTTACATATGGTTCCTTTTAAACTACAACATAACTATTATTCTCATTGTTGGTTTGTTTTCATTGTTTGCACATTAAAATAGATGCTGCTGGTTTCTTGAATTTTTATTCAAGGTAATAGCTTTTGTTGATTTCTGATTTCTGATTAATGTTTCTTACTACCTGAAACATCAGTATTAAAATGTAACAGACTGTTAGAGACCATCACAGATCATCTGAAAGGGTTAGGAATCGCCCCCTTAGAGTTTGACAAAATAGGAGGCCCCAAAATAGCATCTTGCATAGGGCCCCCATACAGCTAGAAACGGCTCTGATACACGGTCTGGGTACTACAATGTGATTCTTACCTGCTAATCTGGTATTGTGATAGTGTTATTACAGTAAACTAAAGCAATAGAAAGTGAGGATTAAATTCAGGTGTTAATGACATGAGAATTACATGAGAACTGTGTATTTACTCGAACAGGGCGTGTCCAAACAGAAGGATGAAATAGTTTCAGTGATCTGAGGTCCAAGTGTAAACACATGACCAAAGACTTTGGAATCAGCTGCATATTCTTCTCTCTCAAAGTGAATAGAAGTACTGTATACTCAAAAGCTGCAGTTTTTGACTCCCTTTAACTACTAAATTTGCTCTCAAAGATTGCCATCTAGAGGCCACCTCTGATATCTATCACTATTTGCAGATCAAATGTGCTCAGCACTCTAGGCTTGAAAAAAGGGAAATTTCCAAACCTATTTTTAAAACACTCCAAATATTTTCAAGGGTCTACATGGCTGCTACAGTGACAATAAAATATAATGCATACAGAGTGCTCAAGACCCCAGAACGGACTAGTTTTTTAAGTGGAAAAGTTGTCTTTCTGCCCTTAAGCCTCGTCATTATTATCAGACAGTTGTATTAATGTGACTCCCCCTGTGTCTTCCCCCTGCTATTCCTGGCTCCAAACAGGTCCTGACACCCAGCAGGGCTTGGCACTCTTGAACAGTTCACTCTGTGTGTTCCCTGATGTGTGTCAGACTGACAACAGGCGCCTGCAGCCCCGTCATACAAGCTCAATTACAGGCCTCAGTCTCAGTCAGGTTCCCCTCCAGAGTGTCTACAAGGGTAAAACAATAAAGTCAAATGTTTTTTAAGCTGAACTGGAGTTGCATTGTTCTGCGTGTTTGTTTTGTTCTTCAAACTTTCTGCGCGTCATATTTCGCAGACTGTTCATAATTCCTGAGATGTGAGGGTCGAAGGTCATGTTGTTCCTAGCAGGCTTTGGAAATTGTCTCATCATGTTAGTTTGTTATTTTGGAACTTCTCATCATGCAGAACAACACAGAAGTGTATCATTTAGCAACAGAGATAACCTACATGTATTCTTTATTACATTATACATTATTACAAGAAACGGCCCTGTCACGTGGCTTCTTCTAATGTTGTAAAGTTGGTGAACCTTGTGATAATTACTGTGCTTTAAAATGTCATGTAAATGTTTGTAACATGACTTAAACTAAATTCAATTTCATTTTCTATCACAATAAACCATCAAAAACACATCACCCTTAACCAGGGCACACAGTAGAAGTATGTTAACTACAGTGCATGAGCAGTGATCATAGGTTATATTTCATGGAAGCTGACCTGTTTGTTTTTGTTGTTCTCATTTGTCCTTTCAGTTTATTGTTTCTATATTTTGATGTGCAATGTCACTGTTTGGTTTACCCTACATCATTTACCCTCATTGTTATCTGTTTTCAGCAAATAGAAGCACTTAAAAACCCCAGTGTGCTAACTGCCCAGCACCAAACAGCAGTTGGCAAGTAGCTGGTGAATATAGTGGAGCATTTAGCAGTTAAAGAGTCAGATAATACCCACAGGCATTAACAGAGACCAACAACAGAGCTAAACGAGAGTGAATATTGGATTTACATTTCTCCACAGCTTGTTTCCGCTGCCACCAAGTGGTGACAAAACTAATTACTGCAGATTTAAATTGAACATGAGTAAAAACTTTCTAGAGACTTACAATAATGCTTAGAGAGAGTCTATAAACACAGGTTCAGGTCTGCAGTGGTGATCTTTGGTTGCACTCTGTTTGCCTGGGATGATCCAACAGACCCAGATCTGCCAGATCTTTACTTGCCACCTATTTCAGATGTGGTATAATATGTAGGTCAAGTACTGGATAATGATTAAATGCATGTGTGGCCTGGCCAGTAATGCATATCAATGCAATTCTATCTAGTTGTTTCTCAAGAAAACCAACTCTTCCTTTAAGTCTTGTTTTTTTCAGGGACAAATCTATAAGCATCTTCATCAAAACCAATAATTTTCACCTTCACAGGTTGGTGCGAGTCCTGCTCCTTTCCTATCGCCGTTGAAGGATATTTCTCCCACTTGTCACTCCAATTTTTAGCTGGCAGTGGAACACGGTTGTTCATGCTATGTTTTTCTTTGAGTTCATTCTGACTGATCGAGCAGCAGTTTTGATGTCAAACCTACTTGAATGTACAGTCATCTGCTGCCAGCATGGTGTCATCCAGCTGAAGGGTCAGCTCTGACACAGCAGTGCCAGCTGCTTAGATCTCGCACTTTTAATTTTCATCAAGACTGGCAAAACTCCAGTTTACAGCAACTAATAAAATAGTCAATGAGATAAACATGTAAAGCAAAATAAAACAATTATGAATAAAGAGATCTATAAATGCAATAAGATATCAATAAGTCATCAGTAACATGGCATAGGCTACAGAAATACTGTTAATACTGATGTTTCAGGTAGTAAGAAACATTCATCAGAAATCAACAAAAGCCTTGAATAAAAATTCAAGAAACCAGCAGCATCTATTTTAATGTGCAAACAATGAAAACAAACCAACAATAAGAATAATAGTTATGTTGTAGTTTAAAAGGAACAATATGTAACTGTACAACATGATCACATGATTCTGTGTTCATGATCTGTATGATCACAGTCTTATGTTTCCATTAAATTTGGCTGCTATTGGCTACTTTGGCGATTTGTTGATTGCGCTAGGAGTGTTTTGGGGCCACAAAAAAAAAAAAAAAAAAACCCTCTTGTTTATGACCACCAAAAGCTGAGGACTATGGAGGACCAGCCCTGCTTAAACATTTAAATATTTTATTAGACTCAGTAGAATAACATCTCTAAATATTTCTAAAGGTCTTCTTTGATTGATGTTGTTGTTTTTTAAGTGTGAAATGAATTGAAGAATATCAAAAATAACATACATACCTACGTACATACATTAACTTAGATACCTAATAATCAAATAGGCACAATAATGCAGAATCAATGCAGAAATATAAATAGGTACAGGGATGTATAAACAATACTGACAGGCAGCCAGGGCAGTAGTTTTTTTAAACAACTATAAACAACCTCCTCGAGCTTTTATTTTGGTACTTTCGGTCACCGGCATTTTTGATTTATTTATTTATTTAAATATTTAGTTTCACCCGAAACATTGATATTTGACATTTAGATTTATATTTAACATTTAGATTTAGATTTAGATTTAGATTCAACATTTAACATTTAGATTGGACATTTAACATTTAGATTTAGCATTTAGATTTAACATTTAGGTGTAACATTTAATATTTGGATTGAACTATTTAAAATATCTCTAAGTTGACAAATATTGTTGTAAATATGCAAAAAAAGTGACTCAAAAATTCACACCAGTTTTTTAAACATTGTTTGAGGCTAAATGTGACAAAATGTTGCTGTTATTTTCAGCGTGAGCCGCTTTACAAACGGCACCCCATGTCTTCTGCTCATCTTTTTATTATTGAATTAGTTTATAGCGCAGAGGGTGACCTTCTAAGAGGAAAGACTTTTCAAGTTGGACACACACACGCACACAGAGCAAAAAGTTTACCATTATAGCAAACTATCTACAAATGAGATCTGCAGTTGTGAGTGGCAATTTGTCTGTCAGTCAGTAGCTATACAGCTTAAATACCACCAGTCGGCAGTAGCACCCAGCGATTTTAAGTGTGGCACTGCTGGGCTGTCCAACAGCGACAAGCCTCACTGATTACTGTAGAAAAACACAACTTTACAACTTTATTCACTGGTTTTACTGAAACTAGGTTATATTTTTGGAGAAAACACTTTCTTCCATTCTGGAAACCAAACATATATATGAATGTAAATATAAATATAAAACCACCTTTTGCCTTGATGACAGCTTTGTAAACTTTTGGCATTCTCTCAATGAGCTTTTTTACATATACAGTGTTACATTCCATACATATGACTACATACATACACACCTGTTTACAACACAAATGACGTTTAAGACGAGACGGAGTACATGATGCATTCACACAAATAAGACTGCAAGGACGAGTCAGGTCTGTTTGTTTTGACATTGTAACGTTAACGGGTAAGACACTAAACAAAGAGGCATCTACGAGGACAGCTACATCCTTTGTAGGAACTACGACAACCGCAGACCGCAGATTTGGCTGACGGTCGACAGTTTACGTGGCCACAAGTTAATCCGTTACACCGACAGGGACTTCGCTGTTTTCAGTGATTCAAAATACTGCGTCGCGTGTCGTGTAGGGGTCGCAAGTGGACAAAACTTGAAGTTTGTTAATGTATCTCGATGTTTCGTCTTTACAGTTGTAGCGGCAATTTTCCATTTAAACAGCCGCTAAGAGGCTGAGTAGGCTCCTACTGTGACGCGTGGTTCAAAAAGAACATCCAAAGTCCACGTTATAAGTTTATCATGTTTATTAACCAAAATAGCAACAACAAATTAAATTGGCATAACGACAATTACCAGAAGTAGAGGTGACCTACAAACGTGTGATCTAAACAAATAAACGCAAAACTATCTACATACATTTTGGCTCCTACAACAGTCCTTTTCTGCGGTTCTACGGAGTGTCCAGTGTAGGTCGCCATGTTGGAATGTTGTTTTGCTCCACGCTGGTCACGTGACAAACGACAGCTCTCATAAGCATGGCAACAGTAACCAGGAGGGGCGTGGTCAACATGAAAGGCATTTCATGACGTCATGTTTATATTTTTTTTATATTTGAAGACAAGATAAGATTTATGAACTAGATAGACTAGATAGATAGATAGTTTATTGATCCCAAGGGAAATTCAAGAAAACTAGCCCAGAAATTGTCCATTCATTTACCACGATGGAGAAAATGATAGCAAAAGATTATCTGAAAAGATCCTCAGTCCAGCCAGTGGTGAAGACGGAGTTGATTCCGCGAGGAACGCTGGTCAAAAACATAGATAGACTGAGGAATAAAACACCACAGTCTCTTAACAGGTTCGAGCATGAGATGAGGGTTAAGCCAATGAAAATGAAATCTGAAATTCGTGAAGAGGACGATCTGAAAAGATCCTCAGTCCAGCCAGTGGTGAAGAGGGAGTTGATTCCACGAGAAACGCTGCTCGCAAACTGCGCTAGACGGAGGGATGAAAGACCTGCATTTCTTGCCAGATGTAAGCAAGCGCTGAGGCCTAAGGAAATGGAAATTAAACATGTCCCTAACGAACTTACATTTGAGGCATTGGCTGAATCGATTGAGATAGAAGAGGCTGAGTATAAAGCGCTTGTAGAGGAGCAAGAAAAAATAATTTTAGATAAAGATGAGTTGATAGAGTCTTTGAAAATAGAGTCTTTGGATCCAATGTTAGAGGACAAGTTAAGGGCCGAAGAACTTGAATTCGCCAAACTCGAAGAGTTAAAGCTTAGATATTCAAAATTTAAGGACTCCAAAATATTTAACAAAGATGGCGAACCATTTATTTCAGACCGAATCTTGAATATGCTGGCATTAAAGAAAAAAGTAGAAGAGGATTTTATAAAAGATGAACATGCCTTCAATGCCATTTTTAAAACTATTACAATAGAGGCTGAAAAATATGCATTGGAGAAAAAGAAGATGGAGGAGGAACTTAAACTTGAAACAAAGGTGTGCCATAACCTAAAATTGTTATTAAGATCTCATCATGAGATTGAAATAAAACGAGAAAAGCAGCATTTAATTCGTACTATCTTTAAATCCATGGTGCAAACTCAAAACATTGATCACATTGACATTGATCCCCATCTGATATCCGATAATGTAATCGAGAGGTTGAAGACCTTAGAGTATTTAGTCAATAACGCATTGGAAGAACTTGAGGACAACCCTGAACTCTTGGAGAAATGGGAGACGAATATGGATTTTCTAAGGAAAAAAGAAAAGCAGAGACTGGAGGAAGAGAAAATGGATAAAATGAGGAAACGGTGCCAAGAAAGAACGATGTCTCAAACCCAGATCAGAAGAGGGAGAGTTCTTAGGGGACGATGTTTCCCTGTGGAGGAAACACTCTCTGCTGACACCACTGTTGATCAACATGACACTTATATATGGAAAAAGTACTATTCCATTTTAAACGATGAAAATAAAGAAAAGTACAAAGCAGTGGTAGACAGACTGAGGGAGGAAAATATAGACATTTTTCCTTCCAAGACAGCAGCTGTAGGACAGAAGCTCCCCAAAGGTAAGGGTGTACAGCCAACCCGCTTCCCACCAATTTCCAATAAAGGCGGATTAACATATAATAACCGGTCAACCCGCCTCCCACCAAATTCCCCCCAAAAAACACCTGCAGGACAACAGTGGGGTGTGAGGCCAACCCCCTTCCCACCAATTTCCCCCCAAAAAACACCTGCAGGACAACAGTGGGGTGTACAGCCAACCTGCCTCCCACCAAATTCCCCCCAAAAAACACCTGCAGGACAACAGTGGGGTGTGAGGTCAACCTGCCTCCCACCAATTTCCCCCCAAAAAACACCTGCAGGACAACAGCGGGGTGTACAGCCAACCCGCCCCCCACCAAATTCCCCCCAAAAAACACCTGCAGGACAACAGTGGGGTGTGAGGTCAACCCGCCTCCCACCAATTTCCCCCCAAAAAACACCTGCAGGACAACAGCGGGGTGTACAGCCAACCCGCCTCCAACCAAATTCCCCCCAAAAAACACCTGCAGGACAACAGCGGGGTGTACAGCCAACCTCCAAATACAGCCTCCCACCAAATTCCCCCCCAAAAACACCCGTAGGACAACAGTGGGGTGTGAGGTCAACCCGCCTCCCACCAATTTTCCCCAAAAAAACACCTGCAGGACAACAGCCACTTAATTGAGTGTGCCTGAAAGAGCACACTATATATTATTGCCCACACTTAATTTTATTCTTATTTTTCTTCCATGTCGTATTCGCTTCTCCTCCCGCAGTTTTGGTTGCACATACACCAAAAAGGTATCAAACCGACCAGCTTGGCTGGGATCGGAGTTTCACTGAACGTTTTTCGAATTATTTGGCAAAAAATCCTTTCAGCTTTATAGTTTTGGCATGGGACACAAAGACAAAAACACACGCTGACAGCTATTTAATTTCTAGTTATTTATATTTGAAAATAATATTTTTTTAAAAATCTCATATCTCAAAGAAACAAAGACAACCCCCACCCCGACCCCTCTCTCCATGTGTGGGTTTTCTCCAGGTGCTCTGGTTTTCTCCCATAATATTTGAAAATAATATTTAAAAAAAAAAAGTTTCTCGAAGAAACAAAGACAAGAGTTTCTTGCCAGATGGGAGCAATTTAAGTTGCTGAAGTCTGATTACACGCCCCACCCCCCCTCTCCATGTGTGGGTTTTCTCCAGGTGCTCTGGTTTTCTCCCATAATATTTGAAAATAATATTTAAAAAAAAATCTTGTATCTCGAAGAAACAAAGACAAGAGTTTCTTGCCAGATGGGAGCAATTTAAGTTGCTGAAGTCTGATTACATGCCCCACCCCCCCTCTCCATGTGTGGGTTTTCTCCAGGTGCTCTGGTTTTCTCCCATAATATTTGAAAATAATATTTAAAAAAAAACTTGTATCTCGAAGAAACAAAGACAAGTTTCTTGCCAGGTGGGAGCAATTTAAGTTGGAGCAGGACAGAAAAAACTGTCAAAAAATAAATTTGTAAACTGCTCCTGAGGCCACAAATGTCACTCTAGAGAAATAATTTATACATAGAAATGTAGGAAAATTTGTCGTCACTCATAATCGCCTGCTTATGCTGTCAGACTTACGCCGAAAATCTGTCCGCAGCGTGTTGCGTGAGCGTCCTGCACATGACTTCAAACCCCACCTGGAGCGTTTCAGAAGCGAGCGTTTAGCCCACCAGACTTTGTTTACTTGCTCAGATTTGGCCATTTTCCCGGTGTATGTTCTTCTAAACATGCTTCTACATGTGTAAATATGTTGCGTGTGTCATTCCCCATCTCTATCTCGACATAACAAATATCGTTTTCTCGTGATAACGAATTAATTATTTCGTTATCTCGACATAAAAGAAAGGCTTTTGTTTTCGTGGGATAATTTTCAAGTCTGATTGCGCGCTGGTTAATGTGATCGTCCTGATTTCAGCCTACAAGAGCTGCCACTGTCTGGTCCAGGTGTGTCCCAGGGAGGTGAAAATGGCAGATCACATTATTGATCAACGCATCCGGATGTACTTCATGAAAGAACATGAAATAAGACGTGCAGTTTATTGTGTTTCACCGGCGAGGAGCTGTCATTACGCGCAAATTACGCACGGCTGCGCGCTCTTCATAGCGTCCATGCTCACTTGAACCTCATCGCTCATATCAAATCCAACTTTACAAGCTGTGTCACAACTGAGGATAAATCAATCAAATCAAAATGTCGATGAATCACATGATTAATCAGCATTACGTTTATAAATGCGCCTTTGATTGACAGTTTACAGATATCTATCCTATTAAAGGAGTGTCAGTCCTGATATCCTGGTGTGCACTTGTTATTATAGATCACACTTAAAATGCAACATAATTTTATTTTTAACTATAAGGGGGTCCCTGCTCTGTTTCTCTATCAACCAAGGGGTTGAAGACCCCTGACATAAACATTATGCTTTCATTATTATTATTTTAAACATAGAACTACACTATGTTAACATAGAGCTTAATACTGGGTTCAGGCCTTAATAATTTTGTATTCAGCAGTTGACCCACAGATGTAACTAATGTAAATGATGAAGCTGAAGTGGAGCTGTCCAGGGTTTGATATAGACTCGTGTGATTCATCGACATTTTGATATGTCAAGCATTCATACCAGATCAACCTGACCAAAGAGTTCATATAAACATTTATTAATCTGTATAATTTGATGTTATTGTATATTGTTCTGACGGTATGCCTCTTGTGTTGGCTATTAACTACTAATGGCACTGTTTCATGTGCTCAACAGCGCAGCTGATCAGCTCTGTCACAAGGAGGCCCTGGTTTAAAGTCAACAGCCTTTCCAACATGTTCTGCTTTGTTAGAAACTGATACGTCAGTTGTTTATAAGTTCTGTTTAACATGTAAAGCTTGTGATTATGCAGTGTTTGTTTTTGTATAAGAATGCCTCAATTTTTTATATTAGCATTAAATAATTACTTATTATTTCACAGAGCACTGGTATCCTGCAGTTTGTGTTAATTGTATCGGGATGGGATGGTATGGTACAGCCCCACCTACAATATTTTTCACCAGCCGCCACTGGTTATCACGATATAACAGTGCATAAAAAAAAGAAAAATCCATGGCCGTTCTTGGCTTCCGTACCCTCTTGACATATTTAGTATATTTTTAAAACTAATTGTAAAACTGCTCATAGTGTGATCTATGTCTGTTAGGCTATTGTAATAACAATATGCATTTAATCTATTATTCAGCCTCAAGTATTCTTCTGTTCCCAAGTATCACTTTCTTGTAAAAATAAAACCACATTTTTGTTAGCTAATTGTAAAAGTCTCACAATATTAAACAGGTAAGCACCTGTTAACTACAGGACTTCAAAAATCAGTGCATTTCTTATCAAAACTGAAAGTTATAGTTTCTATCTATAAATTATTTCTTTGCGGCCTCGAGAGCCGTTGCAGAGCTAGTGAACACATTCCAGTACACTGGGTGGCAATATTCACTATCGCTATTCACACGATGGGCGAGTTTGACAGATAAAATAAATTCATGAAGCACTGCAACACAGCACCATGAAATAATTAATTAAGTACATGGATCTGGTTGTGTAAAGCATCAATAAATGTCCAGGCGAAGGTACAAAATCGTCAGGCAAGAATCGCGGTCAAAAACAGGCACAAGGTCAATAATCAAGTCAATCAAAAACTAGAAATACAAATGATATTTGTGATATTTTTGTCAATAAATCCCATGAAAAGAACAAAATCAACTATTTACTGATCCTACTATCAAATATTGTGTGCCTCATGTATCTCTGTGTCAGAGCTACTACTCCCACCATGTAAGAAGAAGCACTATCACAGTCCTTCATTCCAGCAGCTGTCAGACTCTTTAATGTCAGCATGACTTCAAGACTTTTTTCTATTTATTTCTAATTTATGATTCATTTCATATCTTGTGTATACAGTATGAGCTGCTCTGACAAGTGAATTTCCCCAATGTGTGATCATTAAAGTCTGTCCTGTCTTATCTTATAACGCACCCCTATAATGTCCTCCTGTTTAAGCAATGTTCAAAGTCATATTAAACTACAGTGCTCTGCTGTTTTAGGGAATTACTGAGCCTTCTTTAAAAGTCTTTTTTTCATGGGACTTAATGAAAACTAGTAAACTAAAGAATAACACACTGACTTATTATTTAAATAAAGCATCAATTGTGCTCAGTTATTCAAGGTTCCTATCAAATCAAAGTACTGACGAGACACAAATCCAGTTCTCATTCATGCCATCCTCTGTTTAACACCACCTGTAAGTCCAGTGGTACAATGCAAACATACATGGCTCTTTTACGATTACAGGTTTTTTTATATGTGGGGCTTGTGAGAACTGTGATTCAGACTACACATCATGTCATGTGCCTGATTCTACAGGATTCAGAAAAGGCAATATTACCTGGAATTATAAATTTATCCACAAAGCTGAACAACTGGTATCATACTTTATACTAAATATGTATATGGGTAATAGATGTCAAATAAAAGCCAGTTTTTATTATTGGTCTTGCTTTATTATTAGATATCAAATGATTATTATAAGTAATTTTTTAAGGGGGCCTTAAAAAATTCTCTCCAGCTACTAGTTTAAGATCCCCTCTTCGACAGTGCTTAACTAACAGCGTGCTAATCACAAGCATTTATTCAAACTGTGCAGGTAAAAAAAATAAAAGAAAGATAAGAACATTACAAAACATAAGTCATCTCCACAAAATCCACAAACTTTGCTTGCATGAAGAAAATATTAATATTAGGTGTGCAAAATGGAATATACATTTGGTCTGTTTCCTTTTTTTCTGCAACATATGTAAGTTTCAAGGTTGAACAGGAGAGTGAAAAATATTTTTGCATATCCTTTTAGGATGAGAAAGAGACTTTTTTATTTTATCTATTCTCTCTCTTTGTATCTAAGAGACATGTGTATGTGATTGTTTTAAGGCGTACATCACACACAAATCATCTTTGCACCCAAGAAGCAGGCTTAAAAACACAATCTTTGACCCACCATCTGAACTCCTCAGCTTACTTTTGGCCAGTTAAGGTTACTACAAGGAGTTTTCACTTTAATACTGATGCCACTACGTATATGACCTTTGACTATTTACAGCACACAGACCAGAAGAGTCTGTGTTTATTTTTTTATTTTTTATTTTTTGCAGATTTTTCTTTAGAGAATATTATTTCTGCTGTTAAGTTTTTATTTGTGATACTGGAGCAGGGTCAGCAAATAGAAAAATGAAAGAATTGACTGAGGGAAAATAGCAGGATTTAAAAAAAATGAACAACCAATCCTGAACCTCATCTTCGTGTATGTAATGTATCTGTTTCCCCCTGCTTTGTCCCGAAGGGCACCTAGAATTAACACAAAATAAAAATTCCTTGCAGTAACTTCCCCAGGGTGCAATCACACCCTGGTGGCTTCATCTTGCATCTCCTCCCCCTTCAGAACATGGAGCACCTGATTCCTCCTTTTTTGACAGGCGGGGGGCAAAGGACAGCACGGATGGCTTCGTCAAACACCGTCTTCAGCCCTCGCTGCATCAGTGCAGAACACTCCAGGTACTTGGTACCTAACCCACCTGCCAGAGAAACGTGTTCAAAACAGTCGTTCTTGTAGTAGCACGTAGCATGTAGTGTCTGAACCTGCAGCTACACAACATATTAAAATTTAAGCCTTGTGCACTCACCTGCCTCAGGTTTTTTTTTAAATTGTATGTTACATTCATAATGCAATATATGTCCATAACATCAATTTTCATTGAATTCACTGGAGACAGCAAAATATGTTTTATATTTTAGATTATATTTCAGAAGTAGCCACCTTTTTTTTTTTATGACAGCTTTGCACACTCTTGGCACTCTCAGTTGGGATGGAAATTAATCTTCCAAAATGAATTACATCATATAATAAAATGCAAATCCTAAACTGTCCAAGAACACTATCAGTCGATTAGGCTGACTTAGCTGGATATGGACGGTGACTGATGATGTCCACAAGAATGCAAGTGCAGACGAATACGCAGATTGTGTAGTTACATTCAAGGCATTTATATTTAGTCAACACCTACACATACACACACACCATCTGTACCTACCGATCTCCCTGGCCATGGCCAGGCCCTGTGGGTAGGTAATGGGGGAGAGCTTTTTGTCTCTCAGCCGTTCAATGGCATCCTTGTCGTCCCGCAGGTCCAGCTTGGTGCCCACCAGGATGATGGGTGTGTTCGGGCAGTGATGACGAACCTCTGGATACCACTGCAGGGTATGAGACAGTAGTCAATCAGAAACTATGGACACTATGCAGTCATCAACAGTTGAACATACTGTAGTTTGTCTGTCAGTGTCTGTGAAGTGTGTAATTACAACAGACTCTATTTAAGACACACTCTCTGATTTTGTTCTGATGATGGTTAAAATCCCTCCAAGCTCCCTGTTGAGGTTTTAAATCAACATCAGCAGTGTTGTGGGGATTTGGGAATAGTAATGGATTACACAGATTATTACAAACAATACAATTTAACTCACAAAGCCATTGCAGGAATTGAAAGTGTCATTCAATCTCTATTGGACCAGGATGTACTGGTTCAAACCACCAGCCCATGCAACACTCCCATTTTACCGATTCCCAGAGCAAATCGCAATAAAAATGAAAAACCTAAGAGAGGCATGATTTCCCATATTCTGTACATGTATCATATACAAAGCAATTATTTCTGAAATGCAAATTAGATTCTGTTTTATTATCATTACAGTGAACAGCTGATTAGCAGAATGCAAAGAGGCAGTAAACTGCAATATAATATAACATATGGGAATGCTAAGTTATGAAGTATTAACATTAATGATGTGCACTTTAACACTGATGTAAAGTTTAACACTATAAACACACTTTAGACAATATGAACTGTAACACAACAAACAACCAGCCTTACAACTCTGATATATGAAGGGGTGGAAAATGACTATTACAAGCAGAGCAAACGTTAGTTAACCACATGTCAATAAAAATGTAGACCGATGTAAATACCTGCTGAACAGATCTAATCTTTACAAATGACCCTGAGAAATGTAAGGTGGGAGTAGTTACCTACATACCTATTATTTTCATAACAGCTGTTAGGCCCCTCCATAACGTTAACTGACGTTAAAACAAGCTAACGCTATTTATTGATTATCAAACCAAGCAACAGATAAATAAATATCTGACATAATCTTTACTGTACCTCTGTCTTTGTCATGTTTTTCCTCCTCTTCTTTTCTTTTCTTCCTTCCCCCGAGCACCAGAGAGATTTTGTCGTTTTCACATTATTATATTGTCAATAAGAGGTGACGTCAGAAAACTGAGAGCAGGTACAGTCTAAGTATATTGTAACACCTGCCAGTTTGTTCCATTTCAGCCACAGCCTGTCAAAGCATGCATTTACCTCTGTAAACAAATCACTCCCGGTTGTCGTCTATTTCATTGACTGCATTGCTGCCAGCTCCTTTGTTATTCCACGGACAAAGATGAATCCTCTATCCTTCTCATTACAGTTCGTCTGGATAGGTACAGCCAACGGGCCGGTCTGCCCTAGGGCTACCACGAGGATGACATTTTCTGACTATTAGTGAAATGTCTTCTCAATAATTTAATGGATTGCTGTGAAATTTGGTTCAGACCTTTGTGGTGTTCAGGGGATGAATTGCAATCATTTTGGTGATCCCCTAAATTTTATATAGCCCCACCATCAGGTCTTAATAACAATGAGTATATAAAATTAAATAAAAATATATTAAATAGAAACTATATCAGTGCCATTAAACCACCAATGATATGATGAAATTTGACCTCTTCTGTTTTACTCAATCACCATGTCCCTTTCTTATTTCTGTATTTTGGTATTTTAATGTTTACTTTATGGCCTCCCTCCCTCGTCTCTCTATTGGTAGCTTGTTCGTGGTTCCGCCTTAAAGTCCCAATCCACCAATGAGCATTCTCCAAACGGTGAAGGCGAAAAAAAAACACGGAAGTGCTACAAAGAAAAACACGACAGGACAGAGCGACACGTAGGCTGTGTCCAGTTTTATAGTATACTGAGCCAAAATGGACTTTAATTAAATACATTACTGTACATTTCAGACTGTATTACTGGCCTGTTTGTTAGTTTAGTCCGCAACTGTCTGTTTTTTTGCTCCTAACAGCCTAAATGGAGAAAGATAGAGGTGTGGTTCTGGCCACAGAGAGGTATGGCAGTGCAGAGTCCTGGAAGTATATTGGGAAGGATGGAGTGATGGAGAGGAGAAGAGATGGGACTGAAGGGGTATCAAGAGGAAACTCTATTATTGGAGTTTTTAAAGTAAGGATTACAACTTTTCCATGTATCTCCATTGACTTGTAGACACTTCCTCTCTGACTGATCTGTCACATTTTGTATTTCAGAGTGTCTTTCTGCCTCAAGGATATCCAGAGAGTGTCAGTAACGATTACCTGCAGTACCAGTTTTGGGATACTGCGCAGGTACAGTAAACGGCATACTAAAACTGTTGGCATCATTGGCATCACCATCAGATTAGAAGTCTCCATCCAACCTCTGGCTCTCTTTCAGGCTTTCTCCAGCTCTCTGTCCGGGACTTTAGCCACTCAGGCCTCTCTCAAAGGTGTCGGTGTTGGAAATCAAGAGGCAACGGTAGCTGCGGCCACAATTACCTGGTTACTAAGAGGTAATCCTTTAAAATAAACCATAAGTTTGCATTACTCTTGCATTGTGACTGTGACGTACAAACAGGTGTTTTCCCCTGCAGATGGAACTGGCATGTTGGGAAGAATCCTCTTCGCTTGGCGGAAAGGGTACAGAATCTCTCTGTTATATCCTTTTATTTGTGCTCCTCTTTGACTGATGGAAATTCCTCTCTATAGTCATGTTTTTTTTGTCTTTGTTCCAGGACTAAACTGGACTCTGAGGCCAAAAAGTGGAGGTATGCATGCATAAATTTAAAAAAGTCGATCTAGTCATTATCATGAACCCATGTGATGTACTAAGTTCTGTCTTTTCCTTTCTCACCAGACTTTTTGCTGATGTTCTTAATGACATTGCCATGTTCATGGAGATATTGGCTCCATACTTTCCTGCTTTCTTCACCCTGATTGTGTGTACTGCTGGGATATTCAAGGTAAAACAAACTTAAATACTTTAACCCAACTAAATATTTCAAACTTAAATTACTATTCCTGAAGCTAGTGTACTGTATGTGTAGACTCAAAATGAAATCAAAATGAACCTCCAGTCAACTTGTGTCTAGGTTTATTTTTTATTATTCATCCAATTATTTGTTAAATTGTTCCAGTCTATAAAATATCTAAAAATGTGCAGTTTGTGTTTATAAATATAAGCTGATTTAGTGCTATTAGGTGTGTTTGCCTTCTCCAGTCCATTGTTGGCGTGGCAGGCGGAGCGACCAGAGCTGCTCTGACTGTTCATCAGGCTCGCAGAGACAACATGGCTGACATCTCGGCCAAAGATGGCAGTCAGGTACTTTTTTGGATTTTCCTTGACTTTGTTTTTGGAGCAAACAATGTTGAACAAAATGTTCAGAGGTCTATTTCCTGTACCCACTTATGTTCTCTTCCATTTTAATTATACCAGATACAATTTTTAATCCTAATCATAAATTAAAAGCTAAATAACAGTGTTTATGAGAATGTTAACGATGGCTCTATTTAAGTCTGCCAGTAAGTCATGACAGTGTAAGTAAACCAGCATGAACAATATCAGAACCCTGAAACTGAAGCGGCTAAATGCAATTCAACCATCACTGATTTTTTTTCTACTGTGACATGTCTTCATTAAAAAAGACATTAACAGCTGTTTGTACAGCAGGTTTCTGAGTTTAAATTGATGACTCTTTATATAAATCTGTAAAATAAACTGATGAGGCAGAAATTGAATTCTTGTCTCATCTTCTTGTCTTTTCTTTGCCACAGGAAACGTTAGTAAATCTGGCTGGACTGCTGATCAGTTTGATACTCATTCCCCTCGTCACTGATAATCCAATGTAAGTATTGTTATATTGAATTTCAATACAGTAAACTGCAATA
This sequence comes from Argyrosomus regius, assembly GCA_946959425.1. NCBI lineage: Eukaryota > Metazoa > Chordata > Actinopteri > Sciaenidae > Argyrosomus > Argyrosomus regius. The sequence continues at coordinate 21,222,811 of OX336897.1, read as the reverse complement.
AGAATCTCCCACAGGGACTCATGTCATGTCTTTTACATCTATGTCCATCCCCTCTCTTTTTCTACCCCACAGACTGACTCTCAGCCTCTTCTTCCTCTTCACTGCCCTCCACCTCTTTGCCAACTACAAGGCTGTGCGTTCTGTTATCATGGAAACCTTCAATGAGGCGCGGCTTTCCATCGTACTGCAGCAGTACCTGAGAGACAAACAGATCCTGAGTCCACCAGAGGCCAATCTGAGAGAACCTGTTTTCATGGGTATGCTGACATTCTCTCAACTATTTTATTGTTATAAATATATTATTATATCATTCATATCAAGTACTAGCAGTGTTGCGATACAGTTGTAATATGTTAATTTTGTAGATTAAAAATTTTCATTTTTCTGTTTTCTCCAGAGTTTAGGAAAACAGTGCCAATCAAACTTGGAGTGAGGCTACAGGAGATTGTACAAAGGTAATTTTTTTTTAACAATTTAGCTTATATGATAAAAAAAAAAATACACACAATAAGAGTTTAATAGTTGATAATATATATTTTTTAAAATTTTGTAGCCCAGAGGAACTTAACTTGGCTTTGAAGAATAACAACATGCCTTTCCTATTAGGAGTACGAAATGGTATGTCATCTTCCATCTTCCTCCACAGAACAGCCGTGTGTTTAAAAGCCATATAACTAATGATACTGTGAATGTTTTTTAAACTCTGCTGTCTTCTATTTAGGCTGCGTATGTGTTTGTTTGGGACCAGAAGCATCAGTTCATGATGAAATCAGAGCGATGTGCCAAGCTGTATGGCTCAGCAGCATGTTGACTCCAACTCCCAGAGAACCTCGTACAAAACAACAGCAAAGTGAGCCTTTACTTCAGTTTATTTCTTTATTATTATTAATAAATACTTTCTCTCTTTTACCCAGTACATGCTTTTATTTTTGTAAAGGTCAGTGGGAAATGGTGCATGAGAGTCACACATTGATGGACAAGATTTTCAATCCATTTCTCAAAGGTGAGCACACACACACACACATACAGTTTTAACCTACAAATCATCATCTTTGTCTTGTGTATTTTAAGCAATAGAAACATAATATTGTGAATATAATTTCCAGATGTGGAAGCGGCAGGATGGGACATGAAACGAACTCTACTGGACTGGGATGAGTGGAGGGTCGAATGGAAAACAAAAAGCAACTGAGCTATGAGACATCTGCAGCCTTTTCGCATCGCTTATATGACATTTCATAACGTTGATGTAAATGTTGTTTAAATATCCCTTATTTGATTCATTGTGTGTTCAAATCTCAATGGGTTTGATACATGTAGAATTAAAAAAAATCTATATTCGTATGGGAATATTTTTTTATTTTTACAGTTATATAATAATTCATAGCTGGATGTCAGTGAGCAGATAGCATTGAATATTACATTTGCTCTTTTGTCTTTTTTTATCTGCACCTCTGTACAAATGTGTCATGCAAATAAAATACGACTGACTGGCCTTCTATCTTTTATTCGCAAGGGGGCGATGCAAAGCACTCATATGCAAGCACACACACGAAGAAGAAGAAACTACATCCGTTGGTGAAACCGTTGTGTCAAGTTTTGTAGATGGATGGATTTTGTAGCGGAAACTAAACATTTACGAATCAGAGACTAAAATAAACAATCCTGTTGAATCAATAGCGTTTGATACAAGATAAGCAGAATATATTTCGATATACTGCCGAATAGTATCTAATTGTCTTCTATCTGTCTAATGCCTTCTATAGCTTGTTCAACTAGCGTTCAACAAGTCATGAGGTTATTATTTTGAAAATCTTGACCGGATGTTATATCAGTGCTAACTGGGCTGGTTGCTGAAACAACCCTAGCAACAAAATCACATTGTTTAGTCACAAAGTAAACAACATTGTGTCCTAAATGGGAAGATATAAATGTGCCTACAAATGCGGAAACTCCGAAAACGATTCAGATGTGAAGTTTTTTAAGTGAGTATCATTTATCTGTCGGAAACTGGGACTAGCTTGCAGATTTGTGAATAGTCAAGCTCGCTAACATAAACATCAGCATGACTCACATTAGCCGCTTGGTTTTTGCTGGCAAAGTTTTTCCAGGTCGTTAAATCACTGCGAATATAAGCAAAGATACAGGATGAGCTTTCTTTTAAAGACAATAATAATAACTTAATTCAGCTGAGCTGGAATCTGCAGCTACTTTGACAGTCAAGCTAATATACCAAACATTGTTTCAGCTTCTCAGTTTGATCATTTTATATATTGTTTATAGAGTTATCAATAATATAACCGCCAGGTTAATTGATAATAAAATAGTCAATTGCAGCCCTATAATTGTGTCTGTTTCTGTCTACATTGGATGAAGAGTTGAGACTGGAGGCAGACATGAAACTAGAATTTAATAATGAAAATGTACAGTTTTCTTGTGCACACTGTATTCATTTTATTTCATTATTATTATTAATATATTATTAGCATTATATTGTTTTATCATAAAGATATTTTGCCATTAAGAAGTAATACATAAAAGGTATTGACTTTGAAATGAGTTCAGTGTTGTGTTTTCCTTCACACAGGAAATAATTGCACACATCACTTTCAGGCCTGTTGTAATGAGCTGTGTTTTACCGCAGGTTTCCACTATACAATCCCCGGAAACTCAAGAAATGGCTCAACAACATGAAGTGGAAGGACTGGACCCCATCTCGCTTCTCTGTCCTGTGCATCAATCATTTTGAGGAGCAGTACATTGACAGAACAGGCAAATGTGTAAAACTTCGAGAAAATGCTGTTCCCACCATATTTTCATCCACTGATGACGCACAGAAAAGAAAGGTTTGTGCGTAGTTAGTCAGCATCAGTGGATCATTTAAAAGTGAAATATCAGCTGCTTCATTTAGTAGGAAAACTAGAAATTATTAAAGCTTTAAATTATTAGTTTTAAAATAATTTTAATCATGACAGTTTTTTTTTTTACAATCATGATCATTTCTGTTCCCCGGCTGTAGGCTTCCATCAACCCAAAAAGCAAGAGAGACAAGGTGAGAGAATACTGTACTGACATTTAACTCTAATCGTTTTGTGGTCATTTTACCCGTCTTGTTGGTCAGTTATCTCTAAATGTATAAAACATTGTTTGCTCAAATTTAGCCAATAAGGGTTAAAAATCCAGGATATTAACAGAAGCTCTGTCTTTATTTAAGCTGCTCTTCTCCTTAGTAACTAATTGCTTACAACCACAATCCGTACAAACTTCTGAACACAGTATGTGTTTTTTTTCCTAGCCATCGAGTGTTAAACTCTCACAGATGACTCCAGCTCAGGCTCCAGTGACCCCTCCTGCCACTGTGAAGCGAAGCATCCAGAACAAAGAGCCCAGCCAGACTGAAGTGCCCGCTGGGTATGTTACTATATACTGTCTGTCTTGACCCAACATTGATTTTTATATCATACTTGCTTTGCCACCACTATGTCATGCAGGACTTTTGTGACATTTCTTCCAGCTAAAATCTAATCTAAGATTTAATCCAAGCCAAAATAAAATAAAATTGATAGAAATCATAAATCAACATATAGAATCTGCCTTTATTGAGTACAATGTATACAATCAAATGAAATGGTGGTTCATGGCTCAAAGAACAAATGCTGTGTTCACATTTGGATATGGTTAAACATCTCTAATAGACCATCAATTCCAAGTTAAACCATAATAAATGCAGTGGAAAAGACAAGTCACCAGTTCATGACAGAGGTCTGGGTGTGTATTCTGCTTCAGAGAGATGTTTTACCTCTTGTTCAAACATGCTGGCCGTAACCCTACGTTGGGTCTCACTGCAGAGTGGGCTGGATGGTACCTCTATTTTGATGTAGCTGATGCCATTTGAGGTTGAATCATAACCAGAAGCTGAACTTGGACTCCAGAAAAAATACACAAGACATTTTCAAGCGGTCGGGAATTGTGTGTTTTACTGTTCTGGTATTTAGGTTAAAAGTAGTTTCCGCCTGGGGCTCTAAAAGCTGCAGACTGATCAGATCCACTGCTGTACTGGGTTCATAGAAACTCCCAGTTCCTCTTGAGCTCTTTCTCTGGAAGTCATAACCAGATGTAACAGTAAATAGTCAATTCAGTGTCAGTGAAATGTGAATATTTTGGCTTCTACCTCTAAACTTTGTTACATAAGTTAGTGCATTCAATTTCATGCACGCCAGCTAAATTTACAAGCCCGGAGACAAAATAATTCTCATGCAGACTGATGTTTGTGTGCAAACTTATAGACAGGTTTACAACATAAAGAGTACACAGAACTCTGAGGATTCATGAGAGAGGTGGCATTTACCCTTTTATGACTAACCAGTTTCTTTAGAGCTGCTGCAGTGAGACAGTTAGCAGATATGAGTGAGAATTTATCGCACTCCTTACTTGAACACGTGCTTTTCTTGCATTTTTTACAAATATTTTATTTGAATTTCATTCTAATTGTTTGAATGATTTTGTGACTGTCTGCATCAGAAACTGTGAGGAGGTAATGCCACAGTTTCAATTAGAAAAAGTGTTTTGTATTATTTTTTATACCCATTTGGATTGTTGTATTTGTAATGTGTTGACCCTTTTTATGTTCAGAGAGAAAGACCCAAAGAAGGTTGACAAATGGAGGATTATAGTAGATGAAGGGCTAATGAAGATCGAGTCATTTCCACATTTCTTCCATGGAGATTACTGTGTACCCCAGGTAGGTGGTATTAGATATTACTACTTAATATAGTACTGCACACTTAAAATAAACAAGCTATTCTAATTTACTAATCTTAAGATTACTTTGCTTAATTTTTTTGAGGCAAAGAGTTTGCATACTTTTTTTTATGTAAGGCCAACTTTTACAGTACATGTCACATGTTTTAAAAGAGCAATAGTGTATTGGTTGGTGTGTATTTATGTAAAAATGTGCTGAAAATTCATGTAACACATGCACATAAAAAGTGTAAATTAAATATAGATAGATATTCAGCCTTTTTTTAAAAAAAAAAAAGGAGGAAAACTTTTTTTTACGGGATTTGAACTCGTCAATATGAACACGTCGAAGCTTCGTTTTAAAATACGTCTTTTTTTTTTTTTTTTGTTTAATGATATTTTCTCTACAGAAATAATTTATAGATAGAAACGTAGGAAAATCCGATGGGGTCGCAGTGATATCACTGCTGAAGCTGTCAGACTTATAGTTTTGGCGGGAGACCCACCGCCCCATCTACTCCCATGTAAACTGGAGAGGAGAAATTTCCCAAAGGAGCACGGGGCACCTGTTCTTTCTCTTTCTCCCGAGGTCACATTTTTTAACTTTAAGCACTGAAACTCACACGGAAATGGTCGACAAGATGAGGATGCTCACAGTCATTGCGTCTCTTGGATACGCCACACCGTTTGGCATTTGTGGCCATCTGTTCGAGGGGGTTCATTTAGAGATTTTCTGTATCTCTCAGGAGTCGGAGAGAGAGAGAGAGAGAGCGTTTTAACTTTTTTGAATTCTCTGTGCTACAGCAGTGTCAATAATAATGTATAGGCGTGACGGGCCCGAGTCAGGCACACTCAAAATTTCTTTAGAAATTTTATAGTTGCAATTTATTATCAAATTTTGTTATTTCATATTTATATCTAATTTGCCCATTTCGTCCTCTAACAGGATATTCAGTGGGCTCCAGATGATGATGTCAGTGTAAGTAGTAAGCATGATTTTAAACTACAGTATTATGTCTTTCATACTCTGACATCTGCATTATGAAGTATTTTAATCAAGTGTTCTTCTTTTATTTTCACAGACAGAATGTGAAGATCCTGAAAATATGATAGAGGTAAGTTACAACATGATGACCTGGCTGACTGGGATTATTGCTGCAGTCACATGGTATTTCCTCATGATATGTGATGGTAGGTGAAAGAGTCGTGGCAGTGGCTCGGGCTGGATGTCAGAGGACCGCTGCCTCAAACACTGAACGGACACAAATACGTTTTGACTGTGACAGACTACTACTCCAAGTGGGTGGAAGCTGTGCCTATGCAGTCGTGCCTCCCTTCACATGTGGCGAAACAAATCGTGGACATAATCGCCCACTTTGGATACCCGTTCAGAATCCTCTCTCGGCTGCCTCATGACATAGTCCACAAAGTGAGTGCATTGCTGATACTAGAGTTAATTACCAGTTTTACCTCAACATCTACACAGTGCACATTTTGTTTTCTAATAAATTATTAGTGTAATGTTGTGTCCTAATCAGCCAGTGTATGTGAATGTATCCCCATACTAGATCAACAGAGAACTGAAAGATCAGCTGAAGGTCACAGTTGCTCTTGTTGTCCATCATCAGCAGACGGGCTCTGTGGATTTGATCACACAGCAGCTGATTGACAGGTCTGTATGCCTTTTGTAACGTTTCTTCTGTAACATTTCATAATTGAAAATTCTCTTATCATGCCTACACGTTAAACGTTTCTAATTGCTGCTCACCAACAGGATGGTAAGTGATCTAATAGAGGAGCATGCAGCTGACTGGGATGTCTACCTGCCCGCCAAGGTTTTCAGTCTGTGTTTCAAAGAGCATTCAAAGACTAAGGAAAGGCCCTTTTCAATGCTCTGCTGTAAAGGACTGGAGCCGGTCCAGTCCCCGAGAGGATTAAATGTAAGTGTAGGATTTCAATTTTTCGAAGCATTTTTTTTTCACCGTAAAATGACTCTTGTGTTCTTGCCTCTCTTTTCCACAGTATTCTTATTCCAAGATCCGAGAGAGCGCTTTTGTGGTTAGATAGAGATTCAAAGTTCATTTGGTGAGTTGAATATACTTAATTTATTTGTGAGTGAGTACATACAATTCTTTAATATAATATTGTACATATTTCTGGGGTTGTGGAGTATCTTGACATTTTCGAGGTGTTTTCCAGAAAGAGAGTTAGTGAATTTGAAGTTTGACAATATGAGAATCTTATAAACAAAACAGTAATGTACTTTTCTCACTTCATTATTATTTTTCAGGCAAATTGATGTTGAAATCAAACTGGAATGAGTATTTTTTGGTCTTGACGTTTTTAAGGATCGTCATGGAAAACTGCTGGAGTTCTGCTGTACTTTATGGTCACAGTGTGAATGAGTTGAACCACAATGAGGACTTTGTTAACTGGACAAATATGACTGATTTTTACAGTGCCCTCCACTCTACCAAGGACTTGATGTCAATTTCAAACTGTTCAATCCAAACCCACTTTACTTTTTTGTCCATCAGTTCAGGGGACCATTTTCACTCTTGTATCATATAATTGGATGTAATATTTTATTTTGGATATTAATGTTGTACTACAATGAATTGTCTTAAAAATGTTAAAAGAAAATGTAGCAGATTGTGGTCGAGTGTGCTGTTTATTACCAGAGGGGAAGACAAGGTGATGACAAATTAGGATTTATTTGTATTTTGTAAGTTGGCCTCCTGTTTGCCCCAAAGTGGTCGGCTGTAGTCCGAACAGTCCAAGCATTTGAGTTGGCAAATTAAAGGCTTCTGTGCCTGACTGTTTGTTGTTATTATGTCCATAATATGTCAGTAAACCTAATTTAAATAAGAATATCTTTGATTACTACTATAATTAGACTTTAAAATCCAAGTGGTTTCAATGTGAAACCATTTTAAAGTGTGTTAACACTTGTTTGTATTTATAAATGAGTAGTTAGCATAATGCAGTATGTAGGGCATCGTCTGCATCTGCACAAGCAATTTCATGTTACACAAAGACAAGTTGGAGCCTCTTTGTTTGCTGTTGTTGTCTGTTATTGTACAAAAAAACCTACAATCATTTGAAATCTTTCATACAGAATGTTTAAAATACATGTGCAACAACATGAGAATGTGTTAAGGGTCTAGTTTTCCACTATGTATCTCCTAAATGCACAGTTTTGGTAACAAATAAAACTATTTTTCTCATAAATATGTCTGTATGTGTGTTTCTACCTCTTTCTATATCATATGTTTTGAAGCAGCTGCTGACCAGCCGGCTAAGTCAAACACCTTACAGTGTTTTTGTTATTTTTGCACTGTTTGTGGCACCTGGTTTGATTGGTATGTCCCAGCTGCTGCCAGTCCAGCTGTCCCACTCGCTGTGATGACAGCTGCTAACAGGCTGAGTGGAGGAAATAGGTCCTCCCACAAAGAGGAAGCAGACAGTGAATAGTGAATAATAATAGACTATACTTTTTTGGACAAATTCAGTGTTTTCTTCCAATTGTTCTGTTAACTCTTCGTTTGTTTTAAATATGAACTTGTCTAATGCAGACTACAGGCTGTTTAGCAGAAACTGAAGGCTCTGTGAATATAGCGTGTGAAGCTTTGGCAACCCTTAATGGGGGATTGGGACCTCCATGTCAGGAACAAAAATACTAGTATACATGATTTGTTGAACTGTGTTGAATTTTGGGATTTTGCAACCTATTTAGGTCTTACTATGATGAATAGATTTCACATTCAAACATAAGATTCAGAAGTAGTAGGATCTCTAAAACGACAGTTGGTGGTGCTAATGCTCCTTCCGGTTGCATTTCTCTCATTAAAAGAAGAAAGTTGGTGTGCCGCCATCTGCCGGTTGATTCTGGGGTTGCAGTCGTGGCTGTCTGATGCTGCTGTGATCTCACAGTTGTCGCTGTGCAGTGGAGGCGTTTTTTTCTCTGTGTGCAACCAACCGCAAGAAATGGTGAGTGAGGAAAACAGATACAGCTCTAAATGAAATGGTCTGTTGACTAACCAAACCATACTTTACTTACAATAACTCCGTCCCGAAGCGTTAAAACCTGAACTGTCAGTCGCCGGAACAAGCTTGTCACGAAAAGCGGTCATCTAAAAGCTTATGTCTTTGTTTAGCTAACCCTAGCTATCGTGGGTTAGCTTCCTTACGTTGCTTAACGTCAACACTAGCTCACGCTACCTGGACATTTGATTATAATGCTCAAGTGGACGGCAAGGTTAACAGAGAAAGGTCCAGACTAAAGAGTAAACAAATTAACATTGTTTTGGATAAGTGACAGCTCAACCAACAAACTTTGCTTTTGATCAAATGGCTAGCTAGCCACGGAGAAGCTAACTAGCTAAAGTTGTCAGTAGCTGCTGTAGCTCCGCTAACGTGATTAATCTATCAAACAACTTGGATTAAAAACGCGGGTGGTGTTAACAGTTAAATGTAGCTATTTTAACATTAATCGGATCACAACACAAAGTGTATTTAGTAAGTGGGAGCTTGTGGGCCAACAAATTGAACAGCCAGTCTTTTGGGGAAGCTACTCCAGCTAACAGTTGGTTGAACGGTTACTTTAACGGTAGTAGCCACAGCTAAGCTACCTCATCATGACGCTAGCTCCGAGCTGCCGCACTGTGGGTCTTTACACACCTCGGTGTGACGTTATGGAGCAGAGCTGGGGGTTTGTATAGACCAAACCTGACTTTTCAACTCACCAACCCAATGTTACTGTCACCATTGTTAGTTCTGCCACACAACTTTACCCTGTGGAGTTATAACCTGACCCAGTACAGGCAGTGGAAGTACATAAACAAGTACATACTAAATAATTAGCTTTAACTTTAACAGTGGTTATCACTGTAGGCATGATTAGAAACTTTATCTGCATTGATAGCACATCTTTGTACTGCAGGACTTAATGCCCCTGAGGTTAAGTTGACTTCATATCTGTCATATTGTTAGTCTGTGTTATCATGAGATATTTAGACTGCATTATCAAGCACTCTGTGTCAGGGCTTGTTGTGTGTGGTTGCTCAGGGCACATAACGCCCATGCTTTTGCTTCAGTTGATTAATATTTGCTGGCAGGTTTTACCACAGAGGTGACCAGTAATGGTTTAATTATTTCTCTTTGTCTTTGTCTTTTGAGGGTTTGAGGTAAGACAGTGGGATGTTATCTTGCTTGTTTTTCTAGCTTTGGAAGAATCTGATTAAAGTACCACAACTTGCCTACAGCATCTGGTTTATGAAAACAACATGTACAAGGTCAACAATGAAGTTTTTCTCATGTGAGAGTGTCTCATTTCCACTCTTTCCTCCGTTACATGATCTCACTTCAGGATGTGTTTCTAATGATTCGACGTCACAAGACGACCATCTTCACAGATGCCAAAGAGTCTACCACAGTCTATGAGCTGAAGCGCATTGTGGAGGGCATTTTAAAGAGGCCACCTGAAGATCAGAGGCTTTATAAGGTAAATTACACACAGAACGCCTTTTAGGTCGAGATTTTCTCAGTTGGCAAAGTCGTTTGGGAATGTGCACATTTGCAGTCAGTTATAAATTACAATGGCCAACACATTTGGGTCTATCAATAATAAAATTCCTATTTTTGCAAAATTGTACTGTAATTAAACTTTACACTATTGCCTCGTGTCTGTAAACTTGTTAGTTTAAGAACCATTGAGTGGATTATGTAGCTAACAGCCTCTTGGTTTGTTGTTGTTATTGTTGCTCATACCCACCTGAACATTAATTAAACAACCATGGATGATATATATACATATATACAGTGCTTAATACATTTATTAGACCAGCACCCAATGTAAAGTTTATGCCACAGCTGCCTTAAATAAACAGCATTGGTAATGACCAAAATCATGTTTCTGTAATGGTTAATACAGCAGTATGTAGAAGCTCTTTAACCAAAATGATTAATAATTATTATTGTTATCTGTGAATTTTCAAATGTACTGTTTCACAAAGAAAAAAAAACAGTAAAGCACATTATTATTTCTTGGTTAAGACGTCAAATTATAGTTATTTACTTGCATTCCTGAACATGAATTAGTTTTAGTGGGCGAATGTTATGCTTGATTAATTTCTGACTTCTCAGAGAAGCCCGGTGAGCCAGCTCAAATTTGGGTATAAAAAGGTGAATTCAGTTTGAAATTCCTCATTCCTGTTCAAAATGCTAAAACGTTGAGAGCTCACTGAAAATGAACGAGTCTGCATCAAAGCACTTCATGATGCTGGATGGTCTCTGACTGGTGGTCTGATAAATTTGTTAAGCACTGTCGATGGTATAGATGTGTGTACATTCTGAGAATCAGCTGTACTGTTCAGAGCTGCAGTGATGAGTAGATTTATTTAAGTTGATTGACAGAAAATTAATTTACTTTTGACAGTCACTTTTCACATTATAATGCCAAATATACTCAGATGTGAGGAAAGTTTTAGATGTGTAAATGGAATTTTATGAGATAGCTGTCTTTAGCATTTGTCCAGTTGCATTAGATTCATGTGTGCAATGACACAAATCAATGAGCAGGACTGCTGTATTGGTAAATACATTTTAAAATGATTCTTTCATCAATGTTCATTTGTTGGATTCATTAGAGTAATTAAAAACAGATATACCTGTTTAATTATTTTATCCATGACACATTTCTCAATTGATTTTCCAGAATTATAATACATGCAAATATTGATGTTGCAATATCAAATCAAATATACCGTGATGGAGGACTTAATCCATAACACCTGCTCCTATCCCCTAAAACTTGGACTATGTTTTAGTTGCGACCTTTAATTTACAGTTGCAGGATTCTTTATGTTAAAGCTGAACTCAAACTGACGCCAGTGTTGAACATCATCTCTGAAAAAGACTCGTAATTTGCTCTGTCTAACGTGAAAAATAAAAAAGTTGGCTCTACACTACTTTTACTACAATACTTCTTTTTAAAACTTTGTTCTCCAGGATGATGTGATGCTTAATGATGGTCAGACTCTTGGAAATTGTGGCTTCACAAATCAAACAGCCCGACCTCAGGCCCCAGCCACAGTGGGATTAGCTTTCCGTCTGAGTGGTAAGTAGTTTGCCTTTTATTCTTTATTATTTTCTCCGCCAACATCATCATAGGCCATTTTTAGTTAGTGTTGTAGACATGACACCATTCTGTTTCAAGCCACTCTTGAAAGACAGGACAGGTTGTTTTGAACAGTAGTAGCTCTGACTTCCTGCTCTGCTCTGATTTACTTTGTGATACGTGTTTTCTCTCTCTCTCTCTCTCTCTCTCTCTCTCTCTCTCTCTCTCTCTCTCTCTCTCTCTTTCCCTCTGTTGTCACTTTCTCTCTCTGTCATTCTTTCAGATGATTCATTTGAGCAGCTGAGGATCGAGTCTTTCTCCACTCCCCCAGAGCTCCCTGACGTCATGAAGCCCCAGGACTCGGGCAGCACAGCCAATGAGCAGGCTGTACAGTGAGGGAGGGGGGCGGGGAAACGAGAGGGACACGCAGGGGGCCGGAGGGAGGATGCACGGGGAGAGGGAGGGGTTGAATTTTGGGAAGTGATGCCTCAGCGGGTGAGTTTTATCTTGCCAATGACAGATCTTCAGCTGGGCATAAACGATTACAAACACGGATTTCCCTTGTTGTATATTTGAGGGCGGGTGCTTCAAAGTGGTTCATTTGTCCTGAAATCGGTGAACGCATGCTAGATAAATTGATAATTTCACACAAGACCTTTCAGAAATACCTGACGGACTTGTCACGACACTGTCAGTCATCCATGGGATTGGTAAAGGCTGAACATAAAGAATTGTACCTCGTATTTAATTAATTCTAGTCTTTATTTGGGGTAAGGTTACTGCTGCCTTCCTTGTGTTTTTTATTTTGCTGGCTTAAACGTGGGAGTTGATAAGGTGTTACATTTTTAGGCTTTTATGTTTGTGTGTTTCTTTATTAAACTATTACTAGGATTTAACATGTTTTTGGTCTTTGGCCTGGATATGTGTTGCGACAATAGCTAGGAGTTTGTGAATTTCTAAGTTACTATCTGTGTTTCAAAAACTTTTGAACAATATGAATCAGAAATAAAAAAGATTCACTTGTTGGCAGAAGATCTGGCATTAAGATGAACATTTCTTGGTACTTTACTTATCAGTAGTTGTAGTTTTCATACTGTAGCTGCTCACAGAAGTTACTGAGACTGAATGCACTCAGTTGTGGGTATCTATAACACATGTAACGCTGGGCCTGGCATTGAAACTGAAAATCAAATGGCGACAGGCATGGCAGCAATCAAAATAAATTAATAGTGATTATTGATTTTTTTTTTTTTTTTTCTTACCTTATTAACAAAGGTGGGGACTAACCAACTTTCCTCTCCAGTGTTTGATTGTAGCACATGACATCTTGGAGATGTTGATGAGTAGTAAACCTAAACCATTTTAAGTTAAACAGGTAGTTTGTCATGTGATAAGTTATGAACTGTGCCTGTGAGTAGTGAGCTGCACATTATCCCAGACTCTCCATTATCCCAGAATCACTGCCCCCTTAGGTTTAGTTCATGCTGCAACCTGTGTTGTATTATACACCATTAATACCTTAATACATTTTTCTTTCCTAAACTTAAAGGTGCGTTAGAAATGAACTCCTCCACATGAAAACGCCAAATTAAAGTATAACACTGGGTCTCATGACCTAGAAAACTACAATGTAAAAAGAAAAATCCTCCATTAGTTACAACAGGAAAGTATATTCTGACCTGGGTTTGTTGAATGAAATTGTTGACATTACTGCATTTGCAATTTGAGGCTGTTAAACAGTGGGACATGATCAAAGTTGCACTTGTAACTGATTTAACATTAAAACAACTGTTTTTCACCCCTGTGCACTGTGCTGTTTTTGGATGCTTTTGTAGTCTACAGCAAACATATGAATAGTGAATTAATTAGTTTAATTATTGATTTTTCATTACATATTTAAACAGTTGATATCTTCAGTGTTTTCTTCTTATTCAAGAGTCACCGCCATATACATTAAGTAGTTAATGGCAGGTTGATGAGGGGCGCAGCAATGACCAATGTAGTTTCAACAATGTATAGACAATATTATTTCAACCCATGTGAAATTTACTTTAAAGCCAGGCCACTAAACACCCACATACTCAAAGAAACAGTTACCTTTTTGGTTATTTTAAATAGGCTCAATCCCAGCAAACATTTCTTCAAACTGTGCAGAGTCACAACTTAACTTTATTTGGACCCTTTGCCGACATGACAACATAATCTTAACATAGATATAGAAGTATCACAGCCAAGTGGAGGGCCCAACAAAAACTAAAAAAGGCTCTGAAGGACCTTTTTTTTTTATTTTTTATTTTTTTTAAGATAATAAGGAAAAGATTCAGCCCCCCTCCTCACCACATCTTTGTACTTTCCCTAAAAGTATTGTAAAACCAAAATGTTGAAATAATAACCACTATATATGCTTTTAAGTGTCAAATAACATCCACTTAAGATCCATTCAAAAGAACGTGAAACGTTTGGAAGGGTGGTGCCATCAAACAGGCCTGTTTGGAATGACAGGGTTATTATGGTATTAAGGAATAGAGATGAACCAGACTGAGGAGACATGGCTGACAATGACACAAAATTAAAATATAAAAGGTTTATGGTATGATCACTCAGGGACAGTAAGTCCAACAAAAGTAAACAAATCCATAGGAGGGTAGTTGACAAACATGCAGGAAAAAATGTATTCTTTGTAAATACATATATTTATGAAGTGTAAAATCTGAAGTGAAAGGGGTCACGAAGTTTGTCAGTAAAACTGAATATATAATAAAACTTAAATATTATATAAATGCCATCAGAGATTTACCTTCGTCGTTAAGCACTTATTTTCAGTATTATTTAATAATGAAGTGAATTTCCCCAGTTTGGGATAGTCTAAAGTCTATCTTATCTTTTATAAATTATACATTATAAGTACCCTTTCCCCCATGACTTGTTGCACATTTTCAATAAATAAATAATAAATAATATACCATGAATGAATTTAAGATAAGTGATGATTATATCTTCACTTCTTTATTTTGAGATAAAAACTAAGTTTTGGTTCTTTTATGTGACACACAGAGACATTATGTCATGCTATTACATGATAATTTATTGCTATAACGTGAAATGTATTATGTTCTAATGTGAACATGAAACTGTTACGTTAAAACATGATCATTTATTGTTATAACGTGACAAGTATCACATCAAAACGTGATAACTGTGTTATGTTAATTTTAGGAATATTATCTTATTCCCTAAACATAACTGTTTTATAAACAAGAAAGAAAGAAAACTGCCCAGAGCGACCACCGCTGACTACTGAAGAAATTCAATTATTGGACTATTTATTCCTCATTGCTAGTGTTGCTGTTATTTTTCTATTATTATTACTTATTAACGATTATTATTAACTATTATCATGGCATTATTATTATGATTATTATTGTTGCTACTTATTTAGTTTTATTGTATAATAGGAGGTCATGGAAATACATTTCACTATAATTAATATATATATATATATATAAAACTTGGATGTGCTTTTATAATTATATCTGCACGCGTTCAGAAGGCCAAGCGGAACCAATTACTCGAGCTCGTGGGAAGACTTTGAACGCCGCGCCACCGGTGTGCTGTGATCACTTCCGTAAACACGCGGGTCTCTTCCTCTTGTGAAAATGGAGCTCACACATGCGCGTGCTGATTTATTGCACAGACGGGCATTTATTTTCAAAACAGTGTAGGAACTTTATCAAAAAACATTAATGTTATCTTACACTTTCGACTGTTAACGACCTCACCGGATAAAAACATGAAAGCGTCGTGTGTCTTCCTCTTCAGCTGTTAGCACAAACTCAGCTGAGCTTAGCACTGCTAAAACAAGCCTTACTGTTTCCACGAGCGCGGTTAAACATGGAGATGGACGGTCGGGACTTTTTGAACACTCCTCCCATGAAGACGGTCAGGTTTGGAGGCAGTGTGGCGGAAACGTTAGCCAAACATAAACAGGTGAGCGGTGACGTAGTGTCATGTGTCTATTTCCACCTGTTCAAAAGTTGAGCCTGTTCAAGTGCTGCTCTTGTTGTTTGCAGGGAGACTCTGGTGACTACGAGCTGCTGAAACATCAGCTGTCTGATCCTGACATAAAGGTACAGTAAAGCACCAGTGTGTTTGAGCTGATCTCAGGTCTGTGTAATGATAGCAAGCTTTGTCACGTGGTTTAGTTTTGTTCTGAAGATCTTCTCTCCTCTGACAGGATGCTCAGATCATCAACTGGCTACAAGAATTTCGGAGCTGTGTGACTCAGCTAACCAAGGACCATGAACAGCTCATCTACACTGTGCTGGTGTGTATGGATCTATTGTAGCTCATCATAATCACCAGCAGGAGTGGACAAACTATCACTTGGTTTGACAAATTTCAATGAATGGAATATTTTGGATTTTCTTTTTCTTTAGATACTTTATTGATTTATTTTTTCAGGTTTTATACATGCATTTTACCCAAATTACAACCACACACACACACACACACACACACACACACATACAAAGGGCTTATAAACATGCAAATGTAGAGGAATGGTGGAGTGATGGGCAGCCACACAGAGCGGCGCCCTGAGAGCAGTTAGGGGTTCGTTAGTTAGGGGCACTTTGGTTCATGCTGGACTTGAACCGTAGCCCGTCTGGTTCGCAGGCCAAATCCCTACAGCAGCCTCGCCTGAGCTACTGCCGCCCCAGACTGCCGGTGACCTCTTGGAAATAGTTCATGACATTTTTCATAAATCTGACATTTTAAAACACAAATTCAAATAATTGAGGATAATAATAATAATAATAATAATTGAGAAATAAGTCGTGTTGTTGTGGAGCTGCTTGACTTGAGTGATTGGCTGATTCTCTTTTGGAAATAATGTTTACAGCATGGATTGTTTCATTGGTTTTATTAGACCATTGTGCACATACAGTACAGACCAAAAGTTTGGACACACTTTCCCATTCTCTTAAATGAGAAAGTGTGTCCAAACTTTTGGTCTGTACTGTATATGTGGTAATTATACATTTTTATAAGGCTGCAATTTTAAAAAAAGTATCTGTTGATCATTTTTTTAACTAATTGATTAGTTGTTTGGTCTAGAAAATGATAAAAAAAATGTTGATCAGTGACTCCCAAAAGCTCAGGACAACCTAAAGATATGCAGTGCACTGTTATAGAGGACTAATGAAACCAGACAACAACAGACATTCCTGTCTGATTACTTTATAATAAAGTGTTTCCTAAATGAATAAATAAATAAATATGTAAATAAATATGTAAATATCACATTCATCATGATCATTTACTACAATGAGCTGTATCTTCTGAACTGTACATTGTGTTGGGTTCAATCGCTAACATAATTCATCATCAGACATCCAGTATCTTCCAAAAATATCAGACAAACTAATAATCTGCCAGAGTCAGCATGCTGAAACTCTTCTCTGGTTGTGTGTGTGTTTTTTTTAGAGGCTTCCGTGGGTGGGTCGGAGCCCGGCAGTGGTGGAGGAGTACATGTCCTTCCTCAGCAACCTGGTCTCGGCGCAGACTGTCTACCTGTGTGCCTGCCTCAAGATGGTGGTCTCCCACTTCACTCCCAGTACGTTTCAAAGTTTTGTGAATTCAATGCAGTCGTGTCAGAGTAGTGAAGTAATGTTGGTCATCTCAACATCACTAATCTGTTGCCTGACTGTGAGAAATATGCGTGTGTGTTTGTTTCCAGAGAGAGTGACCATCTGTGAAGGAGGAGTCGATATCTCGGATTCAGATGATGAAGATGAGAGTAGGTGTCATCCATCTTACTTAAAAAAAATGTGCATGTATTAAATGGTTTGTTCAGACATCACAATGGTTCAAGACTGTGAGTATGTTTTATATCTGATCGGGTTGTGTAAT
The DNA here is from genome assembly GCA_946959425.1 of Argyrosomus regius. NCBI lineage: Eukaryota > Metazoa > Chordata > Actinopteri > Sciaenidae > Argyrosomus > Argyrosomus regius. The sequence goes on along the minus strand of OX336897.1, from coordinate 21,205,044 downwards.
TTGTGAAGTTTGGGAAGGTTGAGATGGAGGTGCAGTTAGAAGTGTGGATGTGATGCAGGGCAGTGTTAGAGAACAGCTTCCATTCTCTCCCTCCGTCAAGTTTTCTGGTAAAATACAAATGAATTGACTCTCAGCTGCCTCTTTGATTTGTTAAGACCTCCCCAGAAACTTTGATCAGTGTCACCAGGCACTGCAGCTCATCACCAGATACGTTCCATCGTAAGTCACTTATTATTCGGCCACTTTTTTGTCCTCTTGTCTTGGTTTTAGTGTCTTAAAGACACAGTACCAGCGTGCATTATTTAAAGGTTTGTCCTTCTCTCTCAGCACGAGCCACTTTCTGATGCCCATTCTGCAAGAGAACTTCCCCTTCATACAGAAATCCTCCAGAATGCTGGTAAGAGACGACTGAATGTTGCTTCACATCATACAGGACTGTCAGACATCACAACACTCAAACAAGCTGTGGAGGTGTGGAGAAATGATACTGTACTGTACTGTAAAAAAATGTGTTGTTGCTCAGACCTCTGACCGACATTATACATGCAGTACACGTACTGTTTATTGTGACGTACACCCCAGCTTCTTTCTGAACACTTGTTCGCTGCTCTCTACAGGAGTGTTATGTTCACAACCTCTTGAGGGTGACCGTATACATACCATCAATTCGACGAGACGTACTGGAGGTGATCATCGAAAGGATGCTCAAACTGGATGTGGGTAGTTCAACTCTGCAGAAGTTTTGTCATAGAGCTTTAGGTTATTTGTATTAGAAACAGAAATAGATGTGTAAAAAGCTTCCACTGGAAACTTGTGCTGTTTGTGTGTCTCCTTCCTGTCTGTAACAGTGTGTGTGGTGTATTTCAGGTGAGCGCATCCCGGTCAGAAATTGAGGAGGCAGAAGAGAATGCAGTATACAACCATCAAGCAGAGGAGCGAACTGAGGAGGGCCTCTTTGACATGGTAACAGCCAGCACGGGTTTGCTGTTGAGCATTAGGGCTATAGTCTTTAAACAGCAACACATGATATTAAGGTTTATCAAAGTCATTTCTGAATAAAGATAAAATAAAGATGAAACAATGAGTTATGCTTCTGGCACGTACTATGTATGATGGTAATAACAAGAGCAAAAAATAAAATTAACACCTAACATAACTATGCAGCCGGCTCCAAATAACAGACATGAGACATGAAATACAACAGAAAACAGACAACAGTTGGCATAAAGCACAATTTTTCTAGCAGTTATACACTGGAAATGATTGTAGTTGTATGATAATAAATGAATAATTCTAGCCTGTATGATGGGTGTTGATGAGCTGCATAAAGAAAATATAGATCACAACAGATAACAAAACCTGAGAAGTGTGTGTAGGCTGACTTTACAGTCTACACACACACACAGTAGGAAGGGTGTGTTGCGTTAAAACAAATGCTATTTTTTCCTGCGTGTGTGTGTCTGTCAGGATGAGGACATGTCAGCTGATCGCCCCTCCACGACAGCGGTGATGGCCCACCCGGTGGCTGAGAGGCTGGATGCTCTCATGGCTGTTCTGATGGCTTATGTCAAGGACTTCTCCCATTTTAATGGTAACTTTTACACAGTTGTATAATAATGTTATTTATAGTAACATGAAGGCTTTAGGGATGTACTGACTGAGTAAAATATATTTGAAAGAGTTCCCCACAGTACATTTTTTAATCTAGCAACATATAAAATGTACCGTGGTCAGTGTTTTTGGCCTCCTCAGTGGTCATCCCTTTGTGTTCTCTCTCTCAGGCTCTCTTCAAGTGGAAAGGACTAAGGAGCTGTACCGAGATCTGTTGAGTGTGTTTGACAAGCTCATTCTGCCAACACATGCTTCCTGTCATGTCCAGTACACACTCTTTTACCTCTGCAGCTTCAGACTGGTCAGTACTTCCCACATCGCATCAGTGTATGCGTAATGATGGAAAACAGCAGCATATAGCATTTAGCAGTGAGACACAGGTTGAACCGTAACAGTTAGAGACTAGCTGGTGAACACAATGGAGCAGCTCAGGTAGTTTTCTCAGAACCAAAGGAGAGTTGAACAGACTGAGATTCATCAGATGTATTTTCTTGATCCCAGGCCTTGGCTGAGGCCTTTCTGGATCACCTGTGGAAGATCCTGCAGAGTCCCTCTCAGCCCGCTGTCCTCCGCCAGGCCATCGCAGGGTACATGGGGAGCTTCCTGGCCCGAGCCAAGTTCATCCCTGTGCGGTGAGTTCATTCTGCTGAAGGAAACACAAAGACAGCCGTGTCCATCCTGCTGTCGTTCTGATCCAGTGCCTCCTCTCTCTCATCCCTCCTCCTGCAGCACTGTGCAGGCCTGCCTGGACCTGCTGCTCTCCTGGATCCATCGCTACATTGACAGCCAGGACAGCAGTGACAGACAGGCTTGCTGTGACATCAGCCTGCATGGGCCCTTCTATGCTGCCTGCCAGGCCGTCTTCTACACACTTATCTTCAGACACAGAGCCATGCTGGAGGGCAACATGAAGAAAGGTACACAGGAGCTGCTGCTCAGACATCACTCTGTTAGATAAAGTATGAAGTTTCATGTGGTGTTGTCAGCCAAAAGCCCAAAAATGGAAAACATGGCAGCAAATCCACATCCAATAACAACATCTACCAACAGCTGAATGAACCCCTCTGTCTGTGTGTGTTTGTCAGGTCTGGAGTACCTGCAAAGTCTGAACCTGGAGCGGGTGGTGATGTGTCAGATGAACCCCCTCAAAGTCTGCCTGCCTTCAGTCACCAGCATGTTTGCTGCCATCACCAGGTACTCACCCTGTCTCTGCTCTGTCATCGGCTCAGGGTGTTTGAGCAAGAACTGTGCTGAGTGGTTGTAACACACCCAGAAGTCACGAGATAAATCTGATGGGTCTTGAGATGATGGGAGACGAAAGAAGAAGAAACACAGTTCTGCTACACAAATGTCTACATTTTCTATACTTTTCTCTAATCTTTGTTTGATTGTGTGTAAAATATTTGAGTTTTACCTTTAAACCTTTATTTAAATAAAACCCAAAAATCCAAAAAGGTTGGGAACCACTGTTAAATCTTAAACAATGTGCTCTGTTTAATAGGCCTATCATTTGTTTTTGTTTTTTGTTTTTTTATGTAAATATGAACTAGTAACTATCTGTCAAATGAATGTAGTGCAGGTAAAAGTTTCAAAGATTTCCCTCTTAATTGTAATTTAGTTTAAAGGAACATTGAATGGAAATATTAAAAAATATTAAAATGTAAGCAACAATATTTAAAATCCAAACAGGATTAGGAGGAACTCTGTGTGAACAAAGTGAAACATGTTAAACACTGTGCACTGATCCGACAGTGAGACAGACTGTTGAATAAAACATAGTGTGAAGAGTCAGTAATGTAAAATACAGTTGTAAGTGTCCCTCCCTGCTCATTCACAGCAGCTGATGTGTTTTTGTTGCAGGAAGTATCAGGTGGTGTTCTGCTACACCATCATAGAGAGGAACAACCGCCACGTGCTGCCGGTGGTCCGCAGCTCTGCTGGGGGAGACTGCGTGACCACCAACACCAACCCTCTGGACAGCTTCTTCCCCTTCGACCCCTACCTGCTCAAGAGGTACACATATCTACCTTTTTATGTTTCTGTGACATCAAAGACAGAACTTCCCCTCAGCAGTCACTGGGTTGAACTTTACACGTGAGGTGCACACACTTACTGCACCTCTGTTGTTGGAGATGGTGTACGTTTGCATACACAGTGTTGATACATCTGGCATCTGGCACCTGTGGGAAACAGGAGGGGTTGGACTGGATGTTTGGTAGATGTTTGGTGGAGTAGCTTGCATGTCTGTACAAGGAAACAAACTGTGAACAAAACTCAAAAGAGATTTGTGTGTGTGTGTGTGTGTGTCTGTGTGTCTGTGTGTCTGTGTGTGTGTACAGGTCCGGTCAGCTGATTGAGCCACTGTACCAGGTCTGGGAGGAACTAGCAGATACAGAGCTGCATCCTGCCAAAACATGCCGACAGGTGAGAAGTCAGAACAATGTTTAAAGAGCACGCCAGCTGTGTAATACAGTAGGGGGGACTTCCCAGAGAAGAATTAGGGCTGCAACCATCTATGATATTATTTAAGTTCATTATTTTCTTTATTGTCTTGTCTATTGTTCTAAAACATCAGAAAAATGTCAAAACCGCAATTTCAGAGGCCAAAGTGACATATATCATTATCTGATTGTACACTTACACATAATGCAACTGAATAGTGGCTAAGACTCCCTGTCTGGTCTTTTAAACTCTGTAATATAGGTCATCATATAGGAAAAAAACAGTGAATGACTACCATGTATAAATATATTCAGTGTGATGGCAGGGCATGAGATATAATGTATAAAAAATGAAAATATGAGATGGAAATGTATTGTTAGTAAAAAATGAGCCTTCATTCTGTGTCAGGGCTCGAGGGAGGACGAGGATGACTTCCTGTGCGGGGAGACGCCCCAGAACGAAGGCATCGTGGGAATGACACCCAACTCCTTCGACTCGAACCTCCGCAGCCCGAGCAGTGTGGGTTCACCCCCCATCACCTTCCAGAGACCGTTCTAGTCCCTCGTCATGGGGCTGTCCTGTTCTGATGGACCCCCTGGTTTTGTTTCTGAGGAGCAGAGAGAGCTTCCACATGGACATGAAGCTGCAGAGTGACTCTTCTGCCTTAAGTTCAATCAAGGATTTAAACATAAACTCACATTTGAGGAGATGTGACTGATCTCTATTTATGCTACAACAGTTTATTGTTTTTTAGGAATTATAAGACTGCACAGTCTGATTCTGACTTTTGAATGGTGTAACACAGTTTAAGCTCCAGTGGAAGCCGCCGCATCAGTGAGATAAACAAAAAGACAAGTTAATGTTCTGACGAGGTGTTTAAGTTTGAACTCTACAGAGACTGTTGTAGAGAGGACCTCAGCTTTTGTCTGTTTGTTCTATTTGAGAAACAACTCAAATTAAATAGAGTATATTATGTATATTGTGTGGGCAGTAAAATATGTTATTTGTTTATTTAAGAAACTCATTATTCTACAGCCTGGTGCAGACTACATCACTTTCAAAGACTTATTTCTGAAATCTGAGACTAACACCTGAGTCTTGAATCTGTTTTTGGTCTGTCGCAGTGATTTTAAGCAACTCTGAGACATGTCCTCACCTCACAGCGAGCTGTCCCGGATGCTACGATAGCCAAACGCAGAATGTGCTTGTAGTTTGAGACAGGAGAAATGTGGCAAGCAATGAAAGGGTTACAACACACACACACACACACACACACACACACACACACACACACGATATCATTAATGGAATGGCAGACAAATATGGCAGATAAAACGTAGACAAGATACATCATAAATGTGCTAAATAAGCCAACGTAACAAACGAGAGAGAGCAGCAGCTCGACACTGCTGGAGATGATGTTGAAAAAAAGTTAGTTTTTTTTTCATTGCTGGTTGCTGTTAGAATGGATTTAGTGTCTTTAAACGGTACTCACATTCCCACATGAACACTACAGTTGGTCACTTAACTTTGTGAAACCTCAGCAGTCTGTGTTAGATTAATCAAACTCATATCTTAAAAACTCTTCTATGGAGGAACAGTAACAGAATCCGTGAATTTACTGCTTGCAGATGATGGGAAGAACCCCTGAACTGCTGAAGCCTCATATTAGCCTTCTCAGAACGAGCACTGTTTATTTTGTGTCTCATCACTTGAATTGTTTAAGAGGAGCCAGTTTGCGTCAGTGTGGACAGTAAGGTGACCAGAGCTTTCAGTGCACATGTGGACATGTGAGTATTAAGACAGAGAATCCTCTTTGGTCTCCAATTCTTCCTAAGAACTGTTTTTTTTAGTTTGGTTATCTATTTTAATTAGTTTATTACTTATCTTTGGCTCTCTAGATTTGTGTCTGATGACACTGAGATTTCTGTAAGTGAATTCACATTCATGAAAATATATTTTCTCATGTAAATACACTCTGTCAGTAGTGGAAATAAAATGTAAAAAAGAAAATGCAACACTGAATCCAGTCATAAGTTATTCTTTAATATAAAACAGTAACAGAAAGATATGAGGCCACACCAATGATGCAATCTGGTTGAAGTACAGGACATGTCAGTATCTTTAAAAGCATCTGCAGCTGTCCGTATAAATAAAATGGATGTTCCACATGTAGCCTATGTCTGATGTCTGACCTAGACTCTGTGACTATCAAACACAAGTTTACACAACAGGAGCTACAGCAACATTAAAGCCACTCCTAGCTGCAGGAGACACAAACATGAACCATGCAGTGATGAAGCCACGTGACAAACACTGCTTCGGTCCGACATCTCTGAATAGTTCTTTCTTAGCCTTTTATTAATGAATAAGAGCACAAGGAGAGTTAGCAAGATGGAAGAAGGGAAAATGTTGCTTTTTTTCTCGACTTTTTGCTTCACTGTTCCTCTGCAGTGGATTGAACAAGCGACGGCGTGTGACGGGGGCAGATGGCAGCATGTTATGACACAGAGGAAGAACAGACCAGCTCTGGATTGTTCTTCATAGGCAAACAAGTCTTCCTTGACATGCAATCCATGGAGTGGATCTATGTGTGTGAGTGCGGTGGGGAGGGGGGGGGGTAGAAAAGAGGTCAGAGAGGAGTATTAACAAGGTTTTACAGCAGCATGTGTGTGTTGTGGATTCGGTCATGCAGCTCCTCCAACACCACCTGCTGTCAGGGTAACACGAAAGAAAATTCCAGCAGACTTTTTATTTGGCAGAACACTTCTCATAGAGACTTCTGTACATATATTATCGTCGAATGATGAGAGTCCTCGGGTCATGGCTGAGTCCAACACATCCCACTGCTGAACCCTCCGTAAAGACTGTCAAATGTTTCAGATGAAGACACTAATTTGATGTGTGCGATCGCGCTTTGGCATTAAAACACTGGCTGTGTCGTGTTCAATTTTCGATCTGAATTCATTGAAGTGACGTCATTGTTTTGAGAAGGTGTACTGAATAGTGTCCTGTCTACTTGGCTATGGTGTAGTCCGTCATGGGTTCAGCTGCTCATTTGGCCTTTTCAGCCCGCCCAGGTCCCCCCCACAGTCCTCTCTGGCTCTTTGTTGTTCACAGATGATGAGGGCTGACATCTGGGACTGATGCTGCCTCCAGCACACTCTCTGATGCTGCAGGTCAATCACAGTCAGACAGAAAAAGACTTTCAGTACATACACAAACATTGTGTAACTTTGCATCACAAAAATGAACAGTTGGGAGCAAATAAAAGAAAAATAGCTGCTTCAGGCAGAATCTCTGTGTGAAACTCAAATTTAAATCAGAAATGTACTTTCATATATCAAAATCAAAGCCTGTCATAGACATATTGGTATCGGTGTCCTCTGTACCTTTGTCATCAGCGCTGAGGTTGCAGACTCCTGCTACCAGCTCTTTGGCCTCAACAGCCAGTTGGAAAGCGGGATCAGGAAGTGGTGACGGGGTGTCAGGGCTATCAGTGGCTGGAGACGACCTGTTGCTCCTGATATATACAACACAAACACACACACAGGACGAGTGGTTACAGCAGGACTCTTACTGCAGAGCTTGTATGATGATGAGTAGTGGATGTTCAGAGCGTCTTACCCGCCTTCTCCAAACAGGCTGGTTGTTGTCAGCACTTTGTGGACGTTCTGAGGACAGAGACGAGGAGAGGAAAGACATTCTTAATAACACTGAACCAGTACTGACGTCAGGTCTTCATGTGACAACAAAACAAGGACCTCAAGAGAGAAGGTCATGAAGTGTTTTCAGAGAGAGCTGAAGGGAGGCACATGAGGACATGACCTTTACAACCAAACACTACAGAGACACAGCTGAATAAATAGATATCACCATGACACTTCCCCAGTTGGTTTTATATATATATAGAAACTTTGAATATATGGAGTGAACCTTTGAATATATTGAATGAAACTTTGAATATATTGAATGAAACTCGACTGACGTCAGACTTCACGGCAGTGCCTGTGGCCATCTTGTGTAACGTGTGGATGCTGCAGCAAAAAATGAGTGACAATGAGTCAGTCCGCTCGGAATCTCGCAGCAGCAATATTAAACAATGAGGACATCATTAACACACTGGCGAATGCGTGTACGGGCCAAAATCCTCCCGATACCCCTGCCCAATACCGTTCTTCTGACGAAGAAGTTCGCTCCCTTTTTAAATGGTGGCAGACCTACAACAGGCCAGGCAGCTGTTTATCAGGCCAACCTCAGCATGCCTTCAACCTCACAGGAGTGCCCCACAACAGCCCCTGTGTACAAACTCCGCCCGTACACAAGAAAGGGCCCAAGACACAAGATGTAGGAATAACTAGGCTATTCTTACATCTATATATCTATATCTATATCTATCTATCTATCTATCTATCTATCTATCTATCTATCTATATAGGAAATGTTTTGTTAAATTGAAATGAATTGTTTAATTAGAAATGTACTAATTTGCATACATTTCCAGAGCAGGAATGTGAACTTTGGATAAAGTCAGATTAAAAAATGATCCATGAGTCATAAACATGGACCAATCCCATCACGCTGTATGGACGAAAGGTGGAAATCTGATCGCTCTGTCAAATGTAGCAGAGAGCTGCAGTGTGTCTTTGAACCACTGGGGGGCAGACTGGCTCCATAACAGTTTTGGAGACACATGGGGTGTGTGGGACTGTCACACTGTGTTTTTTATTTGCTATCTGTTGAATCCGGTGTAAGAGACTGCATCAAGTGTCCCAGTCTGCATTGATTATGAGATGTGACAGAACACACACTGACTGGCATGGAGTCAGCTCCCATCTATTGAGTCTTACAGTAATTAATTACTTTTGTCATCCTCTGCATGTGACTGCTGGGAAATATTGCAAATACTGAAGGTATCTCCCAACAAAGCTGCTGGAAGAGACGTTGTGTTATAAGCCTGTTAGTTCTGAATCTAAATAGATTGTTTTTTGCTTCTTATAACCAATAGGGGGAAATGGTAGTATTTTCAGCTGCGGATTAATCCAAATTTAGGTGCTCTAGTGATTTTTATGTTAATAAGATAGCCTTTGAAAACCTTGTCCTTTGAAGACAAAATCAATGGTTTTGAGTTTATGTTCAACATGGAAAACCCCAGAGATGGACAGAGAGATGAACACATCAAAATTAAATTTGTACCTGTGCAAAGCCCAGGAGTTTCTTGTTGGAGATCTCCAGGTGTTTCCTGCTCAGCTCAGACTTCCTCAGCTGGCAGTCGATGGTTGTCAGCCTCCTGTTCAGCTCATGCACCTCCTCCTGACAAACACACATATTAGTCATCTGTGTCAGTGTGTGCTCAACAGCCAAGCAAATGGAGCGAACTGTGCAAAATACAATGAACCTGGTGTCAGGAAGTGAAGGAAGCAGGTAAGACAGGAATAAAAGAAAGAGGGAGGGTGAGGGAGTAGGAGGAAGGTTCAGGTTGATTAGGTCATGTATTTAAACTCATCTAACCATGTGGTCATGTTCTCAGCAGATGTCACATTTTTTTGCTCCTCAGAGGAGAATGGTGAAGAGGTTTTAAACACTCACTGTCCTCACTTCTGTTATTCTATCATCATCTTTGCCACTAGATTTTGTGTTGTCTCACAGATGACTCCTGCAAGGCTGTATGCCAAAGTACAGCCGGAGGATTTACCGCTTGAGGTAAAAAGCCACAGGTAGCGAGGTAGTAAACCCGAGAGCACGAGTACATGAATAAAAAGCCCTCTTTTGATCAAAGCAGGCTCTGTAGCTCAGTCAGCAGGGTTGTTGGAAATGCATCTTGATGTGTTTCACAGCTTGTGATGGAAGATGGAGGAGAGACAGAGGAAAGGAAAAGCTTGGGTCAGTCTTTTTTTTAAGTGAATAATTGTTGGCTCTGAGCTTGAGCTCATACTATTTATAAAGGTTCTTCTTATACACAGCTGCTTTTGGACAGACAGTTGTAAGTAGTTGACATTTAACTACACTTCATGGCTACAGAGGTACCGCATGTGGACAAAAAGAGCTGTGATTGGTCAGTTTGTGTTTTCAGACACTAGTAGAGGTTGTTGAGAGTGAAAACAACATGAAGGAATCCTCAGTAATCTGCTACTTTTCACTAACACACATCTCCACTGCAAACCTCACACTCACCACGAAGAACAAACAGCATTCTGTGATTACAAGTTTCCAACTTAGTAGTGAGTCAAAGCAAACTTTCTTATGAGTGAGATCCAACACAGTGGATCAAAGTACACCTAGATATCTGTAGTGTAAACACTGCTGTTCATGCATCAGGCATAACTATGCACCTTCCTTTAGACCCCTGAGTAAGACTTCATTTCCCCCTGGTATTAACATGACATCTGTATCTGAACAAATAAAAACACACAGAACCACAACTGGCGGTTCTCTGTGATCAGATCTCAGCACACGTGCATCAAAGCACATATGAATCAATATTTACTTCCTGAAATGTCCTAAAGTATAAAATAATAATAAATAATAAAAAGAAATATTTCTTCTGTCTTGAGACTCACCTTGGTTGCCTCCGCTCCTCGTGTTTGCCTTTTACTGGCCAACTGGTTCTTCAGGTCTCTGATCTCAGCCTCCAGCAGCTGGATGACCTCCTCGTAGTCCTGCTCTGCACCGCTGGCCTGCCGCTGCCCCGCCTCGGCCTCGGCTGCCTGCAGACGACTCTTCAGACGGGTGTTCTCCTCCACAGTCAAACATGCTTTCTGGGAAGGACAACAGATCATTCAGTGGTGCAGCTGACTCTTAAATAATACATTTAACTGGCATTTTTAACATCTGAACTGATGTAAAATAACAGCCTGCTCTGTGCGACACTTGTATGCCACGTTCTCACCTCTGACGTCTTCTGCAGCTCCTCCTCCAGGGTTTTCTTGCTGTGCTCCATGTCCTTCAGCATCACCTGCCAAGAGAGGCAGCACATGAAGGCCAGGAAGTTTTTACAGCTGTAATTGTCAGGTCATTGGGTTCTGAGCATGGTGTGGCTGGATGAAACCAGACTGCATAACAGAGGAAACACTTCCTTCTGCCCTCATTCATCTCATCATCTTAGGATTTAAAGAGTGTTGGCTTTCAGTGTATTTGTTAATGAGATTAGTGACTACTACTGTTCACTGAAACTACGACATTTTAAGTGGCTTTTGTCAGTGAAGAATTTTTTCTTTTTCTTCTTTTTCTCTGTGAAATGTTAAAATGCCTCGAGACGATTTGTTGAGAAAAACTTTACCACCAAAGAAAGTGTGTGCGTGTTCACCTTGAGCTGCTTCATCTGGGTTTGCAGCTGCTTCACCTCTGTCTGAAACTGCTCCATCTCCTCACTGCTGTAGCTGCATTCTGATTCATATGTCTGCAGACACACACGCAGAATCACACATCACTTGGGTTGTATAATGAAGCTACACTTCTGTGCTGGTTGTGAGTAGCTGTCAAGACTGCTTACTGGGGAGTGGAAGGCCGACGTGTCCATCAAACTGGCTGCTTCGTGATAGGAGAACATGAAGGGACCCGCCCCCAAACCCAGCTCCTCCAGGTTCTCCTGGAAGATGCTCCTGGTGGCCTCCACGAAGTCTGAGAGTTGGCAAACAAACACAGAAAAAATATGTTTGCTGTTGATGACATAAAGGTCAGGGTTACCGTGGCTACCAGAACACCAAATAATATACCTAAAGAGTGCAAGAATGCTTCATTATATAAAAAAATAATAATAATGTTCTTTGCTATGTCACAAACTTAAAAATCATCACTCCAAAAATATCTTAAGTTTGCCTCTCTTCTGCTTCCAGTTTCTGTGTACTTTTTATATTCAGTGTATTCAATCATGAAGACATTTGAGAAAAAAATTAAAAAGATAAAAAGTAACTAAATAAATGTTAATTATGTTAGTGGTCTTGCCCATACCATCCTGATATCTAGATTTGAGTGGGGCCTATGAGCCAAAGTTGGCCCTCCATAAGGTTGGATCTGGCCTGCCAGATGTTTCTTAGTAATTAGTATTAGTAATTAAAAAATACCATTATATAATATTATAGTATTGATCACAGACTACGACTGCCTGTCTGGCTACAAACAGACACAGAGCTGCGTTGTTGTTATGTTGCCTGACACTGCACACACACAAGTGACACAACCAGTAACCGACATGTAGCCTTCACACAGAGCCTGTGATTTGACAGGATTTCAGCACAGATATTTCACCTTGCTGCTGACACAACTGGAAGTGTGTGTGTTTCTATACATGTGCTTCACCTCCATAGGCCACAGTGCCTTGTGGGTCTGTGGTCAGACTCTGCCTCAGCTTCTTCCTCTTCTCCTCTGTGACATCCAAGCCGAGGAAGGACAAAGCCTGCGATACAGAGACAGAAGGATGAGCGGACATAGAAATAAAGATGACACAGGGACATATTTTTTAGCATCACTTCCTGTCTTCAAACTGCAGTGACAACTGTAATGTTTATTTAATTCCACAATATATTTTTGTATTAACCTGCAAGTAATGATTATTCACATTATTGATTAATCTGTCAAACGTTTTCTCCAATAATCGATTAGTTGTTTGGTCCATAAAAAGCCTCCAAACCAGAAAATATTCACATTTGAGAATTTGGACATTTTTTCAACAAGTCCCATGAAAATACTCAAAACAACAATTAATGTTTCCAACAAGCAAGAATTTTGTGTGCATCACAGCCTGATATCTTCTTACTCTGTATCATAGAGCTACTACTAAACACATAACGTTCTCAGTGTTATATGGCCCTGGCTGAGAGCTTCAGACAGGGTTGGAAAGTTAACAAATTCTTAAAAAACTCTTTTTGGGGCATTAGGGACCGTACACAGACCTGCCAACAACAGTCACAGATAAAGAGCATATGGAAATCCATTATATTTACCAGGTTTTTCAGCTGTGGTCTCTCTGTCATAGCAATAAGTAGTAGTAATATGCATAAACCACTTCTTTCGGTGGCTTTTTGTCCTTTGTGACATTTCCTCATCTCTTATAAGTTCAAAATATCTAGAATTGATCTCACTGTTTTCCAAAGGAGCCAACAGATCAAGAGAGAATAGTGCATGCATTCAAATGTTTAAACACTCTCTGTCTCTCTAATCCCATTAATGAATTGGTAGATTAGGGACAACCTACGGCTGAGCGGGATCTGGACAAAATTAAAATTGATGCTGAATAATGGTAATAGAACTGAACAGAGGGCAAAGACAGAAAGCCTAGAACAAGACATAAGGAATCAAAGCATCAGCAGAGAGATGGAAAGCTGGAGGACATGGGTGAGAGGGGGAGCAGGGAGAGAATGTGCTGATTTGGTGAAAATAATGTACAAATGAACAGCCCAAATGTGATAGAGCAAGCAGGAGGACAGATCAATAATTAGATGAAGAGAGAGCTTGGGGGTGAAAAAGTGTTACAACTGTACTAAGCTTACAAGTGAATTAATCAGAATGAGAAAAATCATCAGTTAAAAATTTGCTTCATGGAGTTTCTTTCCTGAATAAATGACTGTAGAAACTAGGGATGGCCATGAGTACTTGAGTATTCATTTGCACGTTTAGATCATTTAGATCAGTATGAGCATGAGCAGATAACGTTCAATGCAACAGGCAGAATGCCGAGCAGGTATAAAAGGAATGTTTAGAAATATTTTGGAAAAAAAAGAAATACTTCTTTAGGAATTAACCAGCACTTTGGCATTTTTGATTTATTTTGTCCCTGTTTTGGGGACCTAGTGTAAAGCCTGTGGTTGAAAACCTGAAAAGATTTGTGGTGTAGGATAAATTTGAGTGTCAAAACAAAACAAACAATATCAACGGTGAGTGTCCGTTAAATTATATTATTTACCTTTACATTACTTTATTAGACTATATCACCATGGAGATATACTACAATAAATCAATGCCAATATGATCTACTGGATCCAATAAGTCTTATATTTACATTTACAGTGGGCCACTGTTTGCTGATAAACACAGTCTGATGTATTTTACCAGAGTTAGCTCAAAGCTAGCTCCCTGGTAGGTCACAATTAGAACATGAAAGCAGTCGAAATATTCCTACAGTAACTGTTCTTCTGTTATCTGTACATGTTTTTTTTCATTTATCATATGTACATTACATGCTCTGTTGTAGCCACTCAAGAGACAGACTGAGAGGTGGATATTGCCCCACAGCTTGAATAAAGCACTCCAAACATGCTCTGCATCACACACCAGGAGAAAACATATTTAAGCAGTATGGCTCTAAAATAACCAGGACTCACCAAGTCTAATTTGTCTGATTTGAGGCGTATGTAGGGATCCAGAGTTATCTTCGGTTTGGTCCCTGTTGGCGACCTCTGGCTCGTTGAACCTAGAGAAAAAAAAAGAAAAGGATGGAGGAGGGAGGGGAGAAAAGAAGATAAAAAAAATATGGTTGATTTTTGTCAAAGACAAGGGGAAAGCACTGTACAGGAGTTAGAACCCGTATGAAAAAACATTGTCATGTAGAAATAGTTATATATAGAAAATACATTATTGTATGACATATGGAACCAGGGGTCTTTAAGAGGTGAGTATGTGAGGCAACAGTATACTTATACTATACTATTATACTATACTAGAAAACAACAGGAGGAGAAATATCACTGGATAATCTGTAATATCAGAGTGGATGGACAGATATTCTCAGTGGATTTGGTGGAAGTGAGTGGTTGTGGTGATAAGGGCGGTGTGCATGTGTGTGTGAGTGAGTGAGTGAGTGAGTGAGTGAGTGAGTGAGTGAGTGAGTGAGTGAGTGAGTGAGTGAGTGAGTGTGTTTGGGTGGAAGGATGAAAAGCAGATGATTAAAAAGAGAGGAGTGGAGGAAACATGGATGATTATATAGATGAGTGAGGGAAAACAGTGAGAGAGGGGAGGGCAGACAGCCAATGCCTAATATTAATTTGATGAGTTTGTCTGTCCCAGATTGTGAGTCTGCTGCAGCAATGGAAACCTTTTCTCTGTGTGTCTGCACACTCCCCTGTCACTAGATGAGCTGATTTCACTGACTACCCACCACCTCCTCCTCATACCACCCAAAGGATTTGTATCCTCCCCCTCCCACCTCTGCCTGGTGGTGGTGATTGACAGACCTGCTGTCGTGACAGCAGCCGTCCTTTAAACCCTGGTTACACCCAGATATCACTCCACATGATGCAATTTGTTGTTGTTCTCATATAAAAATACCTCATTTCTTTAGGAATTAACCATCACTGCAGTGTTTTTAATTTATTTTGTCCTCATTTTTATTGTACGGTCTCACATGAGGGCAATATGATGTGAAATGTTGCTCACATACTGTATAAATTCAAAGCCTGTGGTTGTAAACCTGGAAATAAAAGCTTATAAACGTGTATAAAAATGATACATTGAAGTTACACATGCACACACATACTGAGGGTACAAGATTTTTGGTCCTGTTTATTGTATTAAGCATTATTGTATTGTATTAAGCATTATTGTATAAGTTTTGTGCCAGCGTGACTTCAGGATCACACACAGTTACTTTCTGCTTTAAATATGTCAAATACTTCCAAGCAACTCTTTTTTTCTCAGAGTCTTGGTGTAACATGACCTGTATGTTTTGTGCACACATTTTTATTATTGATACATTTTTGGCTGGGCTGCAGCTAAACGTGAGGCTAGCCCTATAAATGCGAAAGTCAATAACTTACTGAGTCGAAATTACACCATTAGGTCAGGCAAGTGTTTCCTCATTAGATGATGCTCATCTAATGAGGCAGGACACTATTGTCATCTCGCATAATGGCCACTGATGTACTAAGTATTACAATATTTTTATACATGCAGTATTATGAACTGGGTGGGAAAATGCTGTATGAAGTTACTGCTCATGCGAAGGCCACATATCTTACTGCTGTAGCCTTACTTTGAAAGCGAGGCATGAGTTGACTTTTATTATGAAGTAGTCACATGAAATGCAATGTGTTTGTCATTGTCTTTCATCAAAAAAAATTATGTCAACATTAAATTATGTCAGGGAGGAACTGGAACAGTCAGGAGCAGCCACAGTGAGCTGTTAGATGAAGAGCTGCAGGCGGCAGGCTGCACACCTCTAACTTCTCAGTGAGGTAACCAACTCCTTTAATTTTTGCCGTTCACTCATTCACAGACTGCGTGCAGCATCAAATCAGATCACTGTAGCTCACAGAATGACGGCCAATTAGTTCTTTATTAAAACAACAATAGTTTGTTTTGCTGCACCCAGAATTCTGTGACCTGAAATATTAAACCTTATTTGCTGTTACCACCAATAACTACAGGTGTCACATGGACAATAAAGCCACAACTGCATAATAGAAATCAGCTGTGCACCGAGAGGCATGAGGGAGTTACAGTTATAGCACCCCAAATAAAACTCTACAGTGAGTGAATCATAGAAAAACGAGACATCCCACAGATAGACGCAAGTGAAAAAGGAGGGGGAGATAATATATAGAACAAGAATAGTTATAATTAAAACTAGATATGAGATGATTCTGAAGATATGAGTGGAAAGTATTGTTCTTGCAACTGCATTACAAGTTAAAAAGTTTGTTTGATTCAAATATACGGTCTTGTAATGTCTAATTGGTTAGGGCTGCTTCCCTGCCTACTATAAGTCTTCACTCACAAAGAAACAACAATCACAGAATAACAAAACTGTTTTTGTAGATTATTTGTGGCAGAAGTTTTGTTTTTAAAAATGATGGATATGTCAGATTAACTGGAAGACCTTTTTTTTTTTTTACAAAATATATTAGGCTCTAGGTGATAATAGTTGCTTGAAAATAGGCTTTACACGTATCGATACAGCTACATTTATCCGACAGGATTGAAGACCTTTGACTGTCTGTCCCCTTGCTGTGCTATAGGACAGGTCAAACACTACGTGGGAGGTCTAGGAAGAGGGTCAGGCTGTCAGACAGGTCCAGGAGATATTTATACATGTTACCAGTTGGGTGAGGCAGATTATGTTGTAGCACAGGTGCCAACCAGGAGCAGCAAAAACTCTGCAACTCTACCCTTCACCTTTTCACCTTTGCTTTTCATAATCCTGAAAACCATAACAGAAATGATTCATTGTCATGAATCAATGTAACTCTTTTGTAAAAAAAAAAAAAAAAAAGTAATATGAAGCCAGTACTTGTATCCGCTCACCTCACCACAAACTGGTGACATCTGTCATGGGTAGCAACTGGCTTAACCAATAAGAGCCTGGAGGGGAGCTAAGTGGTCACACACCTAGAAAATATCCTTGACTGGGGTAATCCACGGCAATAGGATTGACATAGGCTGTCGGGTGGCTTTGAGCTTGGACCCTGGGCGACGTTAACATTCGAGCTGCTCGTCTGTTTTGAAATCTTGAAAATGTTACTGTCAAACACTTTTACTAAAAGCTGTATGACATGTATTGTTTGCTCGTTATCTATTAAACTGACACTACCAGACACTCAAAACTTTATGTTTCTTGAGTCGGCCTCCAACGCCACGTGGTGTGCTTGCCTACAAAACACTAGACAACAACAAGATGATCATGTATCAAATCAATTTACAGATCCACAAATTCAAATAAAACCATTCAAAAGATCCAGTTAACATAACTGAAATGTCTTATTATAAATCATACAGAAACTGACATTACCTTGAGATATCCATTTTTTTTATAAATATTATAGAAATATTTTTTTGGACTGGGTTGATATTAGTTTCTCAGAATTAGATATTAGACAGAGAAAATGTAGCAACATCCTGATAGCAGGAATGTTGTTATATCCCAGATAAAGACTTTTTTGGTTAATGCAGCTACATATCCTCAAATTTTCACATCTCTGCTCGACAGGAGAAGACTCCCTCCATGTTGTTAACTGTTATAAGTATTATCCCTGGTTTTCAAGCTGTCTTCGTCTTATTATTGTGAGACTAAGTTGAGATAGTAAAAACTAGGCAGAAGGCAGAAGGCAGAAGTTCGGTTTTATGTCTCTTATCATCTGTAAGTCATTTATATGCTGCTGCTGTATTAACATGCACTCATGATTTGATTCTAATTAAAAGACCACAGAGAACCTGTCACACATACATGTCTTTAGGTATTAGATCATCACTACAGATGAGGATCTCTTATAAAGCTTTAAAGGATCAGTGATCTCAGTAAGAATTACAAAATGAATTCAATGTTAATTATTTAGAGAGAGAGGAAGAGATGAAGGATGAAATTATCTGATCCATCGCAACACTGAACTGTCGTATTTTCTCTGACTGATTAAAGGTAATTCTGTCTTTTATTCCCTCCAACACAGAAACCCCAGAGCAGAAAACTGAAAAACAATAATGAACTACACCATCTATTATTAAGATAGGACTTTTTCATGATCCCTCACATTCATGTGAACTCTGAGGTCCCCTACTGTGCTGTGTTTTCGATTAAATCCCATCCTCTCCTCTCCACCTAATCCCCAATCTGTGTAAGGGAGCACATGTTCCCCCGTTTTCATTCTGGGATCAGATGGGTTTATATAATATGCATCTGATTTCAGGGACCTCTAGGATAAATCACTGAAAATCTCATTTCTGATTTGGCAGGTGTTTAATAGTCCTTGGAAGGTTATTTTATGGCATAGCTGCTTTGTTAAACTATATTATACATTATAGTGAACAGAATCATTGTCTCCTCTGTACTTATGTAAAGATGCATCCCTGTGTATTTTATAAGAGCATAAGGCTAAAATATTCTATTTTTCTCTTATTGTCATCATAGTCCATGAAAAGATCAAAACCAGCAACATGTTAATCAATCTCTTAATACTTTATCACCGTACTACTCTGTCCCTGACTTTCAGCTCCACTGGGTCCTACTGATTATGTAAATGTTTAAAAATAGCTCAAAAAAATATAATTTCATTTTTAAAATAGATTTCAGCGATTTCTAAAAAAAAACACCTGCTCACTGTAGTTTTTATAAAACAGGAGGAAACAGCACATTTGTTGGGGACTATTTTCAGCTGTGGAATAATCCACATTTGGTGCTCTGGTGAGTATGTGGGGCAGCAGGACAGTGTATGTGGGATTGAGTCAAAATAAACTACAGTGTGTGTGTTCATGGTAATGAAGATACATGTCACCCAGTGTAACAGTGTGGCTCGCTGATGTGTTTTTAAATAGATTTTGGGCAAGAGTGGAACTCTATGGCACAGAGGAAGAAGATATATCAGACTCTGATACACACACTCAGACCTTGGATACTAGGATACTATAATTAGTTTCTTATTAGTCTTCTATTGGAATTCACAGACAGCTAAGAAAAATGTAGATAGATAAAAAGTGTAGAAATGTAGAATGAAAATGTAGAAAGATATTTTTGGGGGGTTTTTGGGGGTTTTAACCTTGTAATGGCAAGGACTGCGCCTCTGTATGTCATTAGCATTACACTGTTACAGTCCCTGTAATGTGAAAAGATTCACATTTTAGTAGTACAGCCCACTCTGCACCCCTGCACAGGTCTCAGCAGCAGAGGCAGAGAAACAATTTTGACAATAGGTGGGAAAGAAAATGCAAGAGGAATAAAGGGAAAAACAAAGAGAGAGTGTGTATAGTGAGGTGTTGTACCTGAAATATGAATATCTGGTGGGCAGATGTCAGGAGAAGATGAGGACACTGGGGCAGGCTCCTCTGTACAGATCTGCAAAGAAAAACACATAAAAGCAATGGCTCTATAACCTTGTATGATGACACACAAAGGATCATTATTATAACACTGTCAAGCTGTTACACTTTCCAGCAGTAAGGTTTTCAGGCTTTGCTCTGGTAGTACAGGATTTCACAGAGATTTGTTTAAGAGATAGTGACCAGTTGTTTTACTGGAACTCATCATTCACCAACTACTGAACACTTTGGTGAAACAATGGTTGCACGTTTTAAGGCCTGAAACAAAGCATAGCTGACCTCAGGTGATCTGATGTGGACTTTTAAGCGTCCAGAGTTGTGGTTGTTGCCTGCGGCTCGCTGGATCCCGTTGTGGAGAGATGTGCTGCTTGGAAAAAGTCCTTTCCCTGGAATGAAGGCTATCTCCACTGCACTGTCTTGACTGAAAACACAAACCATAAAAATACAAAGAAATAAGCAGAATAAAGAGGGATGACTGGCAGTGTTACAGCTGACTAATCATTGTGATCAGTCTCTCCAGAGATTCACAGACTTTACTCACTTTGAGTTACTGAATGAGTAGTTTATATCTACATGCAACACCCACCTGAATTTGACTTTGTTCAGCATGCTTTTAGCCTCCTCGTAGGTCACACCTATTAATGACTCTTTGTTGATGGCAATGAGTTGATCTCCAGGCCTCAGGCGTCCATCCTGCACAACAAGGAGACAGAGCATTTAGCCATGCTGAGCTGAAGAACCACACGCTTGCGTCAGTAGTCACTGGATGTATCCACTAAGTCACGCCTCATTCTTTACAGGGAAAAACTGAAAATTAGTTAAGTGGTCAACGACAACATGTTACTTGACAGACGGGAAAACTGCGTTGGAATTCCTTTGCGTCGGTCAACAATTATAAGTGGAGTTCCCCAAGGCTCTATTCTTGGGCCTCTTCTGTTCAACAAATACATGCTCCCACCAGCGCAGATTAAGTAAAACAAGAAAGTATCTTATCCTTTTTGCAGATGATACACAGATTCATATAGCAACATCACCAGATGACTATGGTAAAATACAAGCACTGAGTAGGTGCATTGAATAAATCGATGACTCGAAAAAATAGCAAAACAAATAAAAATTAAAATGATTTGGACCCAAAGAAGAATGATCAGTTTAAGTTAATGATCAGCTTCAGTTGCTAATAGTGTGAGGGACACTAATAAGCTCAAGAAGCTCAGCTCTTTGGAGGCAGTGACTGTCCACATTGGTTAGCATCCTGAAACCGTCTCCCACCCCTTCCATGACATGCTGGTTAAGAAGAGTACCTTTAGCCAAAGACTTATACCCCCAAGGTCACTCATTCCTTCCGGTGTTTGACTCATCCTCGCTTTTTTGAGGATCAGGTTCTTAAGAACTTGCTAATTAGACTTTATAATGGCATTAGCACATCTTACTGCAATTAACACACCTGTATGCCTATCTATCTATTATCCATCAATCTATTCATCTATCTATCTACAAGTCTGATAAATGCATGGCTGCATAATTCCCCAGCTGACTCATCCCATACAGCAAATCACAGTGCATAAAATGCTAGCTTGCTTCCTATATGACACAGGGGATTAAGAGTTGGGATTTGGAGGAAATGGACAACCTGCTTCCATAAGCAGCAGACTGAGAAACTAAGAGAGTCAGTGTCAGTAGCTGTTGTGATAGAGTCAGGCATTAGTGTACACTGTTGAGTGAGTTAAAGAGACTTAATGACACACAGCTTTGCTTTAGCATGCCCGGCCTCCACAGTTGCATGTAGTCTTACTACCCATTCACCATCTGTTATAAGGGATTTTGAGTGTGTATGTCATTGTCATGTATTGTAAAAAACAAATGGGCCAACAGAAATTTCATGCATACATGCCTGCTGCACGGCAGCCTCATCCCCAAGAACATTATTCAGTACAGAATCTCTGGATTAATGCAGTGCGTGTAGAGAGATGGTTATGAAGTTTTAAGAATTAGATCATAGGGATAACAAGTAATGCTAAGAATGGTCATAAAAAGGCCAAAAAATATTTCTTTCTTATTTCTTATTTATGATCATGTAACTGATTAATTAATCTTTGTCTGATTGAACTTTTAGGTATATGAAGAGAGAAAATCTAAAGATCTACCACAGCTATTTGTGTAAGCAAATTACAACTTTTATTTCCAACAAAAAATCACAAGAATCTCCTTTTGTACATCTTGTACCAAAATGTACAAACCAGTGCTCAAACACCTTTCCACAGGGATCATGGGATATTTTCTTAGCCCTGAGGTGCTCTCTGTGATTCTTGAATCCAAATGATGTAAAACCTTGCAGGGCATACACAACAAGAAAATCTGCTTTGAAACAGCTCTCTTCAAGCATAGAAATACAATTCCTGTATTTTCTCTCTCCCCTTCATTCTCTTTTGATTCCTTGTCATATTGCCCACAGTTGACAGTGAGTGGGTGGACAGAGAGGCAAGGAGGATGGGATTGGGGGGAGAGAAGCAGAAAAGCTGGAGAAAAGGAAGGAAGGCAGCAATATGTGCCAAAAAGAGGGGTGTGTAGGATGGTTTCAGGGCCAGTGCCTATAGAATCAGTGTATGGTTTGGATTTTTAGCACTGATTCAACATCATAATTCTCATTCCCCTTCAATGTGCGAGAGGAAACTGATAATCTGACAGGCAGGAGGTAATCTGAGTAAGTAAGAGTAAGTGATAATGTTGTCGATTTTTCTTCTCTGCTACTCCACATATATACTCTGCACTGACATTATCTCTCTGATAACTAGGTATAAAGGTTGACAGCTATATATTACAACTTGGGTTTTATTTTTGTAGTTTTGTAGTTAATTCTACAATTCTGTTGGTTGTGATAACATTTTACTCACCAAAGTTATCTGAGAAGACTGACACATTTCTCGGTCAAACCAGCAAAAGTACTGTTAGGTGTAGTGCCCAAAGTCAGAATTTAAGATAATGTTATGGCCACTGGCCCAGAAAACAATTGTAAAATGATTTTTTTTCCCCCACTCTATTCATGTATACAGGAAATTAGCAGGGAGTCAGTCAGTTCAGCCTGAGGAAGCCTGAAAAACATTTTCTGCTTTTGGTTCTGGTGAGCAAATTTTGTTGTAATTAATTAGGCACCACCCTCCAAGCTGCAGCTTACATCTCTCAATGTTCAAAGATCTTAACATCTTTGCATCCAATTTTAGTGTTTTTCAAATTATAGCTTTGTATAATACCTGCGTGTGAATTTCGGTCTCCTGCATTTAAGTCAGATGCACTACAGCCCTGTCCATACACTCCCCCCTGACCTCCACTCCTTTCCTTTCACCCCCTATACATAAAGGGTATTTCTGCATTGGCACTAAGCACTGGCATTGAAGGGGAAATAAAGTGCAGAAATGTCCCATATGAACATAAATCCCAGAATAGTGGACTGAGTGAGGACAATGTTCTTATAACTGATAGTTCAGTGAAAAAAACATATCTCAAGCAATTAAGGATTTACAGCAAGGTTTGGCAGAAACACAACTGCTCTTTGAAAAAAATGTATGCCCCTTAAACACTTACAGGAGCAACATAGTGACAGAATAATTAGTGTCTGGTTATAAAGGCACCCGTTAACACATGCATGAATATGACTGGTCATTATAAGTTGCTAGCCTAGCAGCTGATGAAGATATTCAGTGGCCTGTTAGTCACTGCTACAGCCGTAAGGTTTAGTGGTAATTAAATATGAATGAACCAGTGTTGGTGAAGCATGAATGAAAAAGCTAATGCCAAATTGCAATAAACTAGAATTATCCTTTAATAGGAGGGAGGTTGAAGTGTCCAGCACTTGTTCCCTTGTTTCCGTCAAGCATAAATGAACGTGTTCCCTGTATTCCCAGACACACTGTGGCCAGGGCGCAGAGCTCATCCATCATGTTTACCAGCAATTTCCCATCAGGAAAGATGCATAACATTTACTTTTTCTCTCTCACCTCAGGCCTTACATGGCCTTACAGGCCTTAGTCCCACTGAAAACTCTTTAAAAAATTATAAGTACAAGATAGAGACTGCAGGTGCTGCTGCTGCTGCTCCTGTAGCATGTGTGCATCTACCAGTATGCAAGAAAAAATCCTCTGCATTATAATATGTGTGTGTGTGTGTGTGTGTGTGTGTGTGTGTGTGTGTGTGTGTGTGTGTGTGTGTGTGTGTGTATATGAGATAGGGGGAACAGCAGCAAGGTGATGTCCTAAGCAGAGTCCTAGCTTGATGGCTGACCTTCACACTTGGTGTGGTGTGTGTGCGCTCTGGGACTGCTCTATTAGAGCAGCACTGACACCAAAACAACACAAACACCAAGAAATATTCAAGCAGTGTTTAACATTCTTAAATCCAGCATGAATTCCTAAATATTCAACAGGATTTAATGAACTAACAGCATTGTATTTGTCACCTTATGGTAATTTTCTTCAGGGAGTCAAGGTGACACTACAGATACCAGAGAAAAGCTGTTTATATTCTGTGTTTTAGGAGAAACAAAGATGGAGTTTGGGTATAGTGCACTTTTGATATCATTACTGATAGTATTGTTAGAGGTTGTATTCTTTAGAGGATCCAGCTCATGAGTTAGGACACAGCTTGTAAGAAAATGCATTAATTGCTCAACTTTTTCCCCAAATAACAACTATTTATCAAAATCCAGCTTTCTTCATCTCCACATCTGATTTACAATTTTTATACATTACCACAATTTATTGCAAAATAACACAACAAAAACTGCAAACTACATCACATTTCAGATTTCAGAAAAGCTGATGCTATTCCAGTATTACAACATATGTATATGTATATAAATTTGCAGATTTCTGCACTAATTAGCCAATTTATTAATAATGGTAAATGCATTTTGGCCTGTAACTTCCACATAGTACATCACACCTTCAAAACATGCTGACTTCAGCTGCATCTCGTAATATATGCAATGTGTGTTTCTGACTATTAATTTGTTGTGTTTGTTGTTTTATTTGAAGTGATGTCAGATCTCTACATAGCTCAGTCTGTTTAACATGAAACTTGGTCCATTACTTTCCCATTCCCCACTGAGGGTCAAGGGGTCAAGGTCAAGGATCAAGTCACGTGGGGAATAGATTCAGCATGTCCAATTGTTGGTAGCGCTAGGAGAGGAGGTACCCTCTGAAGAGCTGGGTCTTCAGGAGGTTTTTGAAGGTAGAGAGGGACACCCCTGATCTGGGAGGAACTGGTAGCATCATTAAATACATCATTTAGTCACTTAGCTGAGGAAGCTTAGTGGGAAGCTCAAATAGCTCTACACCACTGCATCTGTGCTTCTTAACCTAATATTGTTAACCTAATAAGGAGGGTTGGCAACGTACACTCTTCCAACTTAATTTCCCCCTTAACACCATTTCAGCAGTAGTAACAGATCTCTGTGATGTTGAGGCTAACAGCAAGATTAGCTGAAGTAACTACATCACCTCATCGACAGTCAGAAAGTGCTCCAGCCTCAGCTTTTGATCTTTGCATTAGAGAGAATAAGTTGTTTTCTTTCTAAAGATAAGACAACTCACAACATTGAGGGGATCCAAAATAGAGATCTTCTATTACCTTGGGTCTATTTAGCATTACTGTATGTGTAATAACCCAACTGGATCCAAGAAGACCCGTCTGTGATCAGACAGCGCTAATCAAGTGGAAGCTCTGTGTGTGTGTAGAACATAGTGCATCTGTGGCCATAAGGTGGTACCAGAGAGCATAGATAGATGATAGCAAATTAATAATGCTAGCACTAGCTATGGCAGCAAATGTATCAAGTTTGTAATAAAGTTTGTTCTTTGAGATAAGCAGTAGGTGGCACCAATTCTCTATTTGGAAAACCAGACGATGCCGCAACAAGATGATCTCATGAAAAGAGTGCCAGTTGAACCTCAACCGATGAAAAACAATGCAGAAAAAAGGATGTAAATATAATATTTGTGTTTGTTTCATGTGTTAAGTGCGTGTGCGACAATCACGGATATATTATCGAGCAGTTAATCAGCCGAGAGTTAAATCTTTGCTACGTCAGAATGTATTTGGAAATGTTTCCATCTCCCGTTAGAAAAAGGCAAAAACACATCAAGCATTCATAAACAAAAAAAAAGTTTTCTCTAATTTTACTGTTTAGTTAACCTTTTCTAATGTGATACCTTAAAACGTGCAGAACAATATGTTTATAGAAACATGACTTGAGACTAAACATTCATCAAATCAACTCAGTTTGGGTTCTAATCATGTCAGGCCTATGGCATGTTTAAATTCAGTAAGCGCAAGTCTGGGTGTTCATACACATTTGTGATGTCCATTTTAGACAGCTAGCCACAGAAACAGGATCAGCTGTCTGTGACCTGAGCTCAGCTCAGCAGTATTTTACATTAATCTGAGGCCAAAGCTGCAGAGGTCTGCACATACACTCTTTACTTCCCTTCCACATCCCTCTGTCTCTCCTCTACCTTCCTTCAGTGTGTTCACTTCATTTCCCTACAAGAAGTCCCTCACTGCTGCACTCCATCCATCTCAGTCATATTTTATCCGGGTATCCTCCTGGTCCTCCAGTCAGTGCTCATGGGATACGGTGAGCACACTGAATGTGTCAGGTTCCTCAGGAACAATATGATTCATATGGTCGTTACCCAATCTCGGAACCTATCGGCTACCTGATGATGATTTAGCCTCTGGATGCAACGGCTAGTGTTTCAATGCATCCGGTGTAGCCGGCCAATATCTGGATAACTATGGCCTAGGCTTCCTCTTCCAAGGTCCTGTCATTTTTAGTCTGATTAGCACGTTGATACGCAAGCATAGAGTTAGAGTTGAGAACAGATGACTGGATTGTTTCACAAGCAGCCAGTTTACACTAGCCGATGAGTTCAGAGATTGGATTTTGGCCAATGTGTTCTGCGTCTTTTGCTCTCCACATGAACTGTTTACCTGCATGCAACCAAAGCCCTCTCAAATGTGTTGGGTCAAAACTACTTGGACTACAACTAGAAAGCAGAACACGTCCAAAATCAAAATCTTTACCCTTGTCTAGAGATTCTACATTTATATGCAGATATCTGTTTATAGAGTTTAGCTGTTTCCATACTGTAAGAAATTTGTTATCTGATTTGAAATTAGCGCATGATTCTGTCAAAATGGCAAATGTGCATACATGTAAATGTATATACCGTGTATAAGCCAGTGATCAGTGTGTCCGTCAAATGATTTGAATGTTGATTTGCCCCCTAGTGGCCAAAATCAAT
The DNA here is from genome assembly GCA_946959425.1 of Argyrosomus regius. Lineage (NCBI taxonomy): Eukaryota > Metazoa > Chordata > Actinopteri > Sciaenidae > Argyrosomus > Argyrosomus regius. The sequence goes on along the minus strand of OX336897.1, from coordinate 21,177,952 downwards.
TAGTTCAGCTTTAAAAATACACTCCCAAGTTTGTTACAACCCCCAACAGCACTAATAAATTACAAACCTTTCTCCTGGGTCACTGTTAATATTTTTAGACTTGCCTGTGTTTATTTACAAATTTACAAATTACTCCCTTTGTTGCACCCTTTTCCTCTCCTTCAGCAGTTATGGGGTATAATTTCACTCTGCCTCGTTTCTTACCCGGTGACAGTCTCCTCCAGACAACACTTCCTGAATGAAGACCGCAGGGCCATCGGGCCTGTTGGAACCTCCACCGATGGTGATGCCCAAACTGCTGGATCGTGCCACTGAAACGAGCTGAATCACTCCTTCACCTGGATGACTGAGAACATGAAGACACACAAACACATCAATCTTTGAAGTAAAGGAAAGGGGCTCCATTTTTGTGAATGGAGGTGCCGGGCAGGTGGGATGCAAATCTGCAAAATAGTTTGTAGAACTGGGTTTAGCAACTTGCCAGCTCAATCTCTTAATAACTATGGAGCAGTGTTGTGGTTGATGTGAATCATGTAAAAACAAATCTTACCTGAGGGAGCGCAGCATGGGCCCACTGTTGTTGTACATGTTCTGAGAGCCTGCTGGGCTCAACAACAAAGGACTCTGGGAGCGAGATGAGGAACCAGATGATGTACTATCCAGGTAGCGGCCTCCTTTGGAATGATAAGAAGGAACAAAAACACAAATTAGACAAAGAGTAGAATCACTTAACCTGTGCTTGGTCTCTTGAAATGTGTTTTATATGGATAGATGTGCAGGGAATAAACTTTTTACGCATTTCAGACATGCTGTCCTGAAATAGAAGCCTTCAGCAATTTGCTGCTGCTACAGATGGCTCCAGTGGCAGTGAGGCTCTCCACTGAACCTGTAATGTCCTGTTAAACATTTCTTAAGCCTGAGCGACTCTAAGCACTGAATAATACCCAATATGATGTTTTTGTTCTGTTTTTTTTTTTTTTCATCCACTGCCTGGGATAAACATCTGCTTCTTTTTTCTGTTCTCAGTTTCAAAGGTAAGAAAAAATAGTAAAGATTCAGCAGTAGCAAGGATGGCATGACTGTTTTGTTTTTTGATAAATGAGTTGAAAAGACTTCCTTTTGTGAGCTAGTAAACACAGAGCCCTTGCTTCTAAGTAAGTAAATGGGGGCAAACATGAATGGGGTCTGGCTGTTTACATGCCCAAACCAGATATAAAAGTCCCAGGTCTAAACTCAATTTTAGACCAATAAGGCCCAAGTTAATACCAACAAGTCCCAGGTCTAGTCCAAAGTCAAGACCAACAATCTCCAAATTACAAAAATCAAATTTCAAATCCAAAATCTTGGTATCAAAGTTAAGACTGATTCGCAAGTCTTTTAAAAATATTGTAATAAAGTCATCAGCTCCCTGAATTCATGATTAGACATTCACACCCACTTCATGCCATGACCGGTCAGCTGTGCGGAGGTGAGAAAAGAGGCTGGGTTTGAACTTGAGCACAATTTCAATTTTCATGTGACTGAGTGCAACAGTATACATGCCCTCCAATAGACACAATCTGAAAATGTGCTGTTATTTCTATATTAAAACATTTATTGAATCTCCTCCTTTCTATGATGACTGACTTTTCTTTCTAACTTCAAGTGAGGCTGTCCGGAAAAACTTGATTTCTGACTTGGTCAGACAACACATGATATAAACTAGTTAGTATAGCACGGCCCCTTTATCTCACCTTTTGAGCCAAACACAGTAACTCTGCCAGTTTTAGTGTTTTACCAAACTAAACAGATGTCTGCTTTATATCTATTGGATGACCTTAAATCTGTGTAGCCTCATTGTGGAGCAGCACCATCCCCTACACAAAGCACACAAGACCACACACGTGCTGAAGCCATGTTTTAACAAATCTGTACCAGCTGGCTGCCTCCTTCCTGAAACAGATGTTTGCAATTGTGTAATGGACAAGTGCACTTGTCATAAGCCATTTTTAAAGGCAGACTTACTCCATCTACCCTTTAGGCTCATTATTCTGTCTAATATAGAACTTCTTTTTTTTTTTTTTTTTTTAAACGTAGGACTGAACACAGACATGATGCAGTTTAAGCATTTCATGTTTTGAGACAGGAGAATTGGTGTGTGAACATTAAACGAACAGGAGATCTGCCCATATTAAATTACAGTTGCTGTTTGTGGAAAAAACAAAGGACTATTAGGATTTGCCTACCTTGCTGGATGGGAGAGTTGCGTGTCGATCCTGTGCTACCATTGGATCCATACTTCTCCAACAACTCAGCGAATTCTTTTCTGTTCAGGGAAACAGAAAAAAATGTTAAGGAGTCAGTCATGAACACGATTGAAAGAAGTACTTTTATTAGAAGTTTTATTGACCCAGACTGAACTGTGTCTGAACTAACATTGAGCTGACAACTACCGATAAAATCTGTTGATTTATTGAACAATAGTCATTTGGGTTTACTGGACAAATGTTACATGATTAATTACAGTATGATAGCCCACTGAGGTATAAAATATTTTAAATCATTATATAGTGGTTACATTTCTAATATAGTTAGTTAAAAACTTTCAGTGTGTTGGAAAATTGGAACAGCTGACCAAATGTTTTCTGTTTTTCTGTTGGAGTAAGTAGAGATGAGTGGATGCATTTATTTATTTATTTATTTTATTTATTTGTTTATTTAAAATGTATTTATTTAATATTAAGACTACTTGGAAAATTACTTAGTAATACAGTAACTAAGTCTGTGTCACACACTGAAGTGTGTAATGTAGAAGGTATGTTTTTGGGCATGCCTACGTCAAGCTATGGACGGTTTTGTTCTGTGTATGTTTTTTAATGATTAAATTAACTCAACAAATATATTTTGTTTTCATGTTAAGAAAGGTTAGGAAACAATGTCCTATTGCTTACCACTATTTCTACTTATGCACAGCAAAATAAGGTAAATGTGTCAAATAAAAAGGAACTTAATGATGAACATGGGTTTATTACTCACTCATCATGTGGTGTCACTCAGAAAAAAATACTAAAACAGTTCATGCCATAGTTGGCATATGATAATAATGAGGTATGGTATGAGTTCAACAAAATTGATAAACTTTTGCTCTCAGTAACACAGCCTTGTATGAAAACAGTACATACTGACTAGACGTTGTATCTGACTCCTGTTTTTTCTGCCATGTTGCTGTGTGATATCCCCGGTGGATGATGATTCGAATGTGGTGTTGCTAAACAGATTACGATAAGCACTCACATTGGCTCCATGTTAAATAAAGACTCAAATTGTTCTTGAACAGCACAAAAAGAAAACCTCAGGCTGCACTTTCTTTGTACCCAGCAGCTAAAGATTATTGGTTTAATGGTGCCACCAGCAGCTGATTCCGACGTGTGCTTCTACCTGCTGAATGTCAACGTGCAGGCTGTGTGGATTCTCCTTTCACCATGCCAGCATTTTAGTGCATTTTGTGTATTTCATGACTCAGTTATTTGTGTCAGTAACACTTGTTATTAGCTGCTCTGGCATTAACCTGCCTGAAAAACTGACACTTTAAATCCATTGTCATTTCTCCATAACATGCATTTTGTGTATCCTTCATGACCCAGAAAAATAAAAATAGCTTTTCAAAATGTCACTATAATCTCTTAATAACAGTCAAATATATGTCTAAATCCCTCTATTATTTTGCAATATGTTGAAACTTTGAGTCATCTTGTTCTCTTCTATGTCTCTTCTATGTGTTTGAGTTCTTCTGTAACCCAGATGTGAACCTGCATACCTATAAGATATTCGCATCAAATAAACCATTGAAGTCATCCTGCTGCCTGCCTGCATATTGGTCCAATCCTGTATAACCGTAACAAGTGGGGTTGTATGAGGTACTTATGCATAGTCAGTGTATTATCTAAAGTAGACAGCAGTCAGCATACCTCCAGTTTGGAGAAGCAGACAGGGATCACTGCACAGAAACCATCAGCAGATTAGAGAATGCTGCTCATCTGTATCCAAATGCAAATGAGTCTGTATGTACCTCTGCATACATTTTTTTACTCTTCCCGGCTACCAGAAAATTAATTTCATGATGTTGCTTAGATGGGTTGACTTTTTCTAATAATATTTACCAAAGCTCCCACACCTGGTGAACATGTTGCTAGTGCTAAGCTAGTTTTGATTTCTTTTTAAAAGATGTAGACGCAATCTGTTGGGAGGGGTGGGGATTGGGGTGGGGGGGTTGGCACAGACAGACAGGCATAATCCCCCCCTACTCCCTGCCCTCCAGCTCCTCCGCTCTGGCCTTGCCTGCAGAGTATAAAGCACAGAGCACAGATTAACACACAGGGCTCATCTCGTCAGGAGCACTGCCCTAGGTTAAGCTCTCTGCCCTCCCTTAGTCTGCTGTCATTCCACAAAGACAAGGAGGGGTGGGAGGGTTGTGGGCTCAGCCTACCTCACCACTGACACCACTTTGTGAGATTCCTACGTAAGAGTAATAATCACCTTGAAACTACACATGAACGACACATGGCATTCATGTTTTAACCATTATTAATCTGAAGATGTCGCTTGTCAGCACTCTGCTTCACATTCATGCAGTTCTAAATATTCATACCAGGATCTGCCCAATAAACCCACAGTCTGCTGCTCGCTGTGTCACAGAGCTATTACCATTATATTAACTTCTAATTTCTGACAGCCGAGGTGTAAATCCTGCCTGTGCCAGAGTCTCTCTATTAAGGATTACTCACTTACAGGCAGAAAATACCAAAATTTACAAGAAATATCACGGCTGACACTTCCACGTGCAACAGTCTTGCTCATTTAAATATGCAAATCCTTTGTCAACTTACAATTAAGCATGATGTGAAGTGGATTTGAGGTAAAGATGACCTTGTTTTCACCCAAACTGGTTGTGTTCAGATTAGAAAGCTGGTTGAACACGAATACTTGTCACCGTTTCATTATTTCTGATATATTTGCTGTGTTAATAAATACACTGTATTGAAGACAGATATTTGCTTACTTTGCCTCCTCATCTCTCGCTATGAGAAGGCGCATGTGATTGGTTGCCGAAGCTGCTCTCAAGACGTCAACAGCTCTGTAAAATAAATAGATGCACAAAAAAACATTTACATTATTGTCACAGCATCACCAATCATGGGGTTAAAACAATGACAAGAGCAGTAAGACTTTACTGGACTACCTTTCACTTGTGACTCCAACAAGACTGTCCCCGTTCACCTCCAAGATCTGGTCCCCCGGCATTAGGTTTCCTTCAGTCAGAGAAGTCAGAAATGTCAGGTGACACACTGGAGGTATCAAGAACTTGTAATACAATATAGTATTACAAACATTTATATTTTTAGGACAAGGATAGACAAAGAAAACAGAACCAGAGGATTGCTTCTGTGTAGCTTAGAGAGAGAGAGAGTATTGAATTTTTTGTACAACTTATTAGTCATTGTTTAAGGTACTAACTGACTGGATGGTGATGCAGATGCAGTGCTTAAAATGTCCTCGTGCCACTTCTTCCTGGACACAACCACTCACGCTGAAACACACACAAAGCTAGCTCCACCAACCAACTACATAAAACAAACACATCTCCAAACAGCTCCACAGTTTTTGATAATATAACTTACACAAGCACCCAAGAACCTGAATGTTAAGAAATGAACTCCATCATCAGTATGGTGGCAATGACAGAAAATAACAGGCTTCAGCCTCCTGAGAGGCAGGACAGGGGTTTATGATTATGTTTGTGTCATCTGAACATAATGTGCTGACAGGACAGTAGTTGGATAGGAAAGTGTAGAGGTTATAGCTACACAACATAAGGTTTGCTGGTTATTCCTGCTGACGATGCTTCTTTCTTTCTATGAACTTCGAGCACAGCAGGCATTAAAAAGGGAAGCTGCTATGACTGCTACAGTCTCCACAGTGCCTCTAACACCAACTGATGCCGCTAAGTCTTCCTCTCTGAAAATATAAGATGTAAGACATAACGATTATGAGTGTGCGACTACTAGACTCTTCTCTCTAACAGTCTGGTCATCGTTCCACCCAGTCACGATCTGTGATTGTGGGATGATATCTCTTTTCTACCTCACTCAATCAGACTATGGAGGATTAAAACTCTATGTGACTGACTTCTATTCACTGCAGCTTTACATTTTTTCCTTTGCACTTTTAAACTTTTAGCTGATGGTTTTATCCAGTGAGACTTTGAAGAATAAGTTAAATGACTAAGTATAAAAAAGAATAAAATCCTATCCACTGAAGTTAGAAAGTGATATGAATCAAAAAGGGCCTTTCTGGTCTACTGACCTTTCAGAGCGCTTTACAACACTCTTCATATTTGCATTGACACAGTGATAGCAGAGGCTACCAACTGCTCATCTAGAACGATATAGCACAAAAGCATTTACGCTGATACTATGCTCGCGCATACACACAACAGGAGCAAATTATCTTGCCCGCTACACTTCAACTGGACTGGGGGGGGAATCGACACAATGACCCTACAATTACTAGAAGACCTGCTCTACCACCTGAGCCACAACCAGTCATTGATATACTGTTTACATGCTGCAGGGCAAAGCCCAAAAATCACTCAGATCTGTGCCCTGTATTCATTGTTTATGGCACAGAGAAAGTAGGCCATGACAGTGTGGTGGTGTGTTTTATTCATGTCTTTAAACTCACATGAGGAATGCTCCAAAAATACATGCTCTGTCACTCCCAAGCTCATCACTCAGTCAGGATGTCCACTGTGTCCAACAGTCACTTCAACTCTGTTCACGTTTTGTTTTCATTCTGACTGACCAAAAACTCAAATTACAGATATATTAATTATAATTATCTCCACTCAGCATCACAGCACCAGACAAAAAAGCAACAACCTGCTATTCTTCACATGATTTTAACTTTGTTTCCTATAAAAGCTTCCTGTATACTTTTCAGCTCCAGCCCAGTGATATAAATGAAGCTGTCCGTACTGCAGGCCCTTATTTTAACCTATCCTTATCTATAACAGTAAAGAAGAGCGCTACTAAAGATGTTTTACCAAAAATCTTATATGGCCAGTCACAACAGATGTCTACATATACAGTCCATCTTTAACCAGACAAGGGTCAATGTGCAAACAAGACCTTGCTCCGACTAAAACAGATACTGACTCTGACACTAACTCAGCGGGGACCATCAGAAGTATTCCAGTGGGACTCCGAAAACATCTTCAAATCAGATGGAGTCAAACCATTCCCCACCTTAAGATCTCTGCTGGTACGTCCTAAAAAGACAGGACCCCCCTGTTTAGTTACAGCACACACAGATGGTCAGTTTAACTTCAGATGATACTTTCTTCACCATCTGCTCTTTCCCACAACAGTGTGAGATAGGAATACAGAAGAAGAAGAAGAAGAAGAAGAGAGGGACTGTGTCTTTTAGGTCAAGGACATCAGGTGTCAGATTGAGGAAACCTGCACAGACTCCTAAAGTTGTTGCCGAGAAAAATCCATTCATGATTCACACTTCATCTGATTTGCAAATGAGCACAAGTAGAGGCCTCAGTGAGTTCACACAGGGACAGGAGACTTCAACAACACATGCACACCCTTTGCTGGGTGATATAAGGACAAACACATGGAGGGGGTACAAGTTCTTTTTTGTATGTAAGTACAGACCAAAAAACCGTAATACAGCACATCACTTCACAAGTATATATGATAAGTTATAAATAATAGAATAATCAGCACAGGAGGAGCACTACAACGCTGTGTCTTATCACCAGTTTTCACACTTTGTACAACATACAAAGGAACGCCTGTACTCTGAGTCAGATCAGATCTTTTTAAATATGCAGACGACACAGCCTTGGTGTTTTGTTTTTGTTTGATGTCTGGAATGTGTTTGGAGAAAAAGATGCCGATGTTGGTGTAGACAACAAAAAGGTGACACTGACGACTGATTCACAAATTAGTCTGTTGCATCCTTGACTCAGTGAATTGGCTGAAAGAGTCTCCAGCTTTTAAGGATGACTATCTTGTCTTCGTCAAGGCATGATACACGCTTGACCAGAAGTTTGAATTGGACTTAATTGGAGGAGATGGACGATAATATAGGACGTAGCACCCAGAGCTGATGATCTGTATCTTTTTTTGCTGTATTGTTCCTTTTATGGATTGTCTCTCTTGTTTTACTGTGTTATTTTTGCTGTCTCTGTGTATTATATGCACTCTTGACTTTGGATAATAGTTACATTTGAATTGAAGTACCAGAAAGAAGCCTGGGATGTCATGATAAGGAAATGTACCCTGGGACTTACCATCGCTTGAAGCAAGGCCACCAGGTAAAATCCGTTTGACGTAGACTCCAAACTCCTCTCCAGTCAGCTCCTTCACACCACCGATCACCTTAATTCCTGTTGGGAGAAGAAAAATCAAATTCAAATTTTTTGCAGTTATTAGTAGAGATCAGAGACTTAACTGTGTTTAGACGAACATTTGGATTTAAGAGTTTGAAAATAATAATAATAATAATAATAATAATAATAATAATAATAATAATAATAATATAATAATAATAATTTCAGTTCCTCCCTGCTCACACTATGGAGTTTTCTTGTCTATGACAGCATGTATGGTGTGACTGAAATCACTGAGTGCAGAATAAAGTAATCAGATTTAGCTTAAAATGATGCAACATTAACTCAGAGCTCAACCTGTAAGTCACCTCTACATCACTACATGTTCATCACACTATTTTAGGTTCCACGGCAAAAATCTGGTGAACTCCAAATAGAACAAATGCTAATTGAAATACATAAATGAATAATAATAACTTGGTACAGATGGGATTTTAAATCTTGTGATCCCAGGGGAGTGAGGGGAAGGTCATTTGTCAGCAGCTGCCATTGTGTCGTACACCGCTGACAGAAGAGGAATGTGAGGGTCATATAAGTCAGCTCTCCGGTCATTCTTTGATTTCAAGGGGCATTACTGGTGCCAGACTTTTACTGAGGAAGGTCCCAACCATGTTTATGCTTTTCTCAATCCAATATTAGCTTTTTGAATTGACTGGACTACGAAATAAACTTTCGTACAGCATACATTTAATTAAATATAGTTGTGTGGCTTGTAGCTGATGTGCATTCAGGGAAAAGTTTGTTGATGCTTGTGGAGTTTGTTGATCGTGAGGATTGTTAAGCTCACCACGATCACCACCGCTCTCTGTGAACACAGTGATTGTCCAGGAGTAGCCTCATAACTACTAAATGAATACGTGTACAGTCCATGTACTGAACAATAGACTGAACCTATTACTCAACTGTGGACAGTCAGAATCAGTTGAACATAACAGGGTTATGATCAGTTAAGTTAATTGATTACATCAAACTAAAAATCTTTGAACAAACCTGAACTCAGTTTAACAATTCTTATTGGCGGCCAATAGACATATCAACCAATGGACTAACAATTCTGACATATTCCTGCTCACACTTTAGAGCACCCTTTAACTAGACAGCCTCAATATTTGTGTCATTACTTCAAACACATACATGCATTGCTGTACTTGAAGTGGATACAGTGAAGCTGGTAAAGTCTCCTCTATCTAACCATTAGATCAGGGCTTCTTCAGCTTAAGGCTGCTCTTGGCCCGTTACCACAGAGACAAAATGGTTACACTAATTGGGTCTGGAGCAAAGTGGCGCATGTTAATTATCGCCTGTTAGAAGAATGGGGTTATAAAGTTCCCCAACTCAGTCCTCCCTCCCGTCTTACACTTCACTGAGGAAAACAGTCTCTTGTTCTTTTGTTCAGCCTCAAAGCACTCTCCTCCCCCCGCCTATCATCAGATAAGAAAAACATAATTCTATGCATAAGCAGCTGGAGCAAATATAAAAGACATGTCTCTCTCCCTCTTTTTCATGATGCATCAAGGGCATGTTTGTTTCCCAAGGATCAAATATTCCAACACTTTAAGACCTTGTAAATATCATAATATTCACTGTGATGAAGAGGGCACAGTTGCTTTTAAAAATAATACCCCAGATGATACAAGAACAGAGACTGAAAAAGTGCTTCTTTAAAGCTCACTCAGACAAAATCGCCTGTGACGGAGGAGGTGTTCACTATAAACACTGTATCCCGTCCGCACACTGACGGTGGTACAGCTCTCAGCAGCATTAACACAGAGATTAGCATGTGCTGTTCTCAGTGTAGGGCAGCGGGAGTGTTTGATACTCTGTCTGCTGCTGTGGAGGCTTCAGATGTACAGTAAGGGGAGTCATTAGGCTCTGTACATTGGAACAGTATGTACACGTGCTCAAGTTGGACGACTATAAGCTGCTTTGCTTCTCACCTGTGCACTGCCTTTAATGCTGTATGTCTGCACAAACACACACACCTTCAGGTCAGCCTTTCCTCCTCCTCTCTCCTAACATACTGTATCTTTCACTGCTATTTTAGTACACTATATTCTGTCTTTATGTTCATACACCAGGAGTTCATGTAGTTGGTGGAGAAGCAATTTTTCCACTGTTCAGCTCTGACACAGTGCCTGAAGGACAGAACTGTCTTGCAACTACTTCTTTTATTCCTCCGTGCCCTTTTTGCTCACCTGTAACTCAAAAACCATTTATGCTACACATATTCTTCATAATTATGGCATGTGATTCTACAGTATGCTGTATAAAATATGAATACATTTGCATGTTTAATGAGCTAAATTATTTTTAAACATCATTTTGGCTTTCTTTGTACTCCTTACTTAAATCCTTGTTTTATTGCTCCTGAGACAACAGTGATATGTCAAATTGTGTGTAATTCTTCTTACATTTTAAAAATACTCCCACTCACATCCATGACATTTATATCTCAGCTATTGTATGCAACACAAATACAGTATTCTCTAGAATATTTGCTAATTTTGCCTCATTGTTTAATCCAAATGACACAGTTCAGTTTCAAACCTCACTTAAAGCTGGAGGACAGTGATGAAAATAAAATGTATAAATCCTGTCCAGAGCTTCAAGCCATAACAGATCCACGTGACACGCCTCTCTTCATGGTAAACTGATTGCTGTTTGCTGTTTTCCAAAGCACTTGTCCCTCACATTCACACTCAGATGCCAGTGAGCTACCATGAAAGGCACTGGGAGCAATTATATGTTGAAAAAATGGAAATCTTAGGAAACAAAGAAAAGAACGCTGTGATCTGGGCTATATTTTCTTAAAGCAGAGCTGTTCAGGTGTTAAACATATTCCAAATGCTTATTTGGATGTAAATACTGTGTAAGTGTGTAGGAGAAGTACAACATGTTTAGCTAGTTCAGCATTATGGAGGGATTAATACAAATATATATATTCTAAAAAATAAAAGACTCCCTGGCACATGCCTGAAATAATTCATCATACAAATCATGTATAATATAACATTGTATAATGTTTGACTGTATTTGTATACATGTATATGGGCTGTTTGTTCCACCAGCATGCTGGTGTGGAAGTAAATAACGATAAAAACAACAGCAGCTCACTGCATTCTTAACCCAGCTGAGTTAAGTGGGTTAGGGCTTTGCTACATGACCTACTTCAATACCCAGGCACAAGGATACCTAGTCTGCATAGAAAAGCCCTTTAAATGTAGGACTTAAATTATTTCAGCTGTTCAAAACCAGTCTCCATTGCCAGCGAGTAGAAGATGATGAGTAGGGCTACAAACATTATGTTGTTAGTTTAAACAGTGCATGTGACTTGGACTTCTAAATAAATATACAGTATTGCTTGTGAAGATTGATTTGAAATACTAAACTTGTTTTAACAAAAAGCATGTCTTCACCTGAGCTTCACCCCTTTCTCTGACTCTGATGAAAACAGGGTTTCATGTGCTTATGACCTCATCTCTCCAGATACACACTGCCTTGACTTGTGCAACTTTTTAAAGTAGATAAGACCTATTTTTGTTATATTTGTTGATGCATGTATACTGTACATACAGTATGTCTAATTGTACTGCTACTTTCTTAACCATTGCAGATTATTTTTAATTAAGTATGACATATTTCCTCCTAAAATCTGTTCAGTTTTTGTGCAAAATTCAAGATATTTTAGTTGTTCATGAATGATTCATGGATCTCCATGGTTTAAGATGTGGGTTAAGTATTTTATTATTATTATCTATATTAATTTCCATAGTTTCTAAAGAGAAAATGAGTACTTACCCAAGCCATTCTCACAGTCTGTAAACTCCATAGAATGAACAGCTCGATCTACTCCGTATGGACCCATTAGTGTCCTGTTAGAGAGACAGAAGAGAAGAGAAAATAAGTACATGTCAGCAAAGCTACACAGTCAGATTGTGACTACTGAATGCGAGTGAGTGTTTTACTTTGTGAAGAATATACATCCTCATGTCAAGAGTGGAACTTGGCAAGCACTGCAGATACGTTTAAAAAATATATGAAGTTTACCCATCAGTCATCAATATGTTTGTGCAACCTCCTCATCTACTGTATGCTGGACCAGTTCAAGAGCAAAACAAAAACAGTCTACCAAATCCAGACTGCACATTAATCAAGTGTTGATGAATACTATTGTCCCAAATGCAACAAGGGCAATGGAGGAGCTGCTCACAGGTGTAAAAAAAAAAAAAAGTTACTGCTGGTGTAAAACATTTTAGTGTGTTAATTTCTTGAGTGATGCAGGTTTCAGCACTCTTAACTGTTGAAAAGGTTAAATTAAAATGTGAAACAGTCCCTGGAATACCTGAACAGCAAATCAGAAAATTTTGTTGTCATGTTGGTAAGACTGTTCCATTGACACCATCTGCCATCACTTGCTTAGAGGTGCAAATATATACCTTGAAAACAGACTGAATGAGTAATATTCAAAGCGTGTGAACAATCCATGCACATTTTTAACATTAGAGCATCCAAACACTGAAATCCTGCCGGTAAAAATATATTCTGTTTGTAGCTGTGTTGAATAAGTTGTGTTTTTGCCTGCTGCTGCTGCTGCTGCTGCCACCTCGCACACCAATCCATCCAAGAATGACACATCTATCTTTAACAGCAGAGGCAATGGCAGGGTCTTCTTTGTGCCCGTACATACTTTCATTTAGCACATCTGAAAATGCTCATCTTCTTGCACTGCCTGCTAAGAATCCAGAGACACAGTGTCTTTTTGTTTTATTCTTGTAAGAATCCGGATTATATGGAGTTCGTCTGTGCCAGCAGTGAGCTAGCATTTGCCTCCAAGTCTCAAATTCTGTGTGAGTATGTGCAAATATATTTCCACCTGTTGTGTTTCCAATATAATGTCTGTACATGACCTTGTACTGTGTGATACAGGCACAATATTTTCCTACTGATTCTGTAGAGCTGCACGATTATTTTGATCAATGTTTTAATGTCCATGTTGTGCTACTTATTTTGCTATCCTTATTCACAGTGCATTTCCTAGAAGTAAAACATAAATTGAACTATACCAAAACTTTTAACCCAAAAAAATCAACAGAGCGCTGCTTTGGATAGATTTGGTGACTGGGCTGCTGCTGCTGCTGCAGTGTGCATGCCCAGGGGCATGACAGCTCCAAAAGTGAAGCCAAATCGATCACCCCTGTGGCTGGATGTTAGTTTGATGTTATAAGCAGTGGAGTTTTTTATGAGCAAACCTTGCATTTTAAACATATTGCAATATGGCATCTCTACTATGGAATATTAAGACTAAAATAAAAATGGCACAATATTCAATACAAGCAAAATTTTCGTTCAAATATTGACCTAATTTTCATGTATATATGGTACAAATCAATAGTGCAAAATGTTGCACTGATATACATGGTGTCCAGTAGACAACAAAATATTTCTGAATATGACTAAATAATGTTCATGTAAAGCAGATATACAACAGTGCCTTGTATATACATCTACTGTAACAAATCTATAACCATTCATAGATGTAGGAAAAAAAATTACCAGTATGAATGAATGAGCCTACAAAGTCCAACAGATGAGGAACCTTGCCCTCGTTGATCTTTATTTTACCCACAAAAGCAACTAGACGCCCAACCTACATTGTAATTCAGATTTGAGCGCTTGTTGAACTTGTTGTGATAGTAATGCACACAGACAGAGTCCTGAAAACAGTACAGCATTCGTTTACTAATGATTCACATACACCCGTGGAGATAAAAAGCCACAATTTCCTCTCATCTACTGGATCTGCAAGGTTGTTGTCTGGCTTGCCTCCTACTTTTCTCCTCCTATTTATAGTTAAAACAGACATATATATATAAACTTAAACTGTCCTGAGAGTCTGTCCTCAAAAGAAAAATTATAGAATTAGACATTTATCAAAACTGCCTATGTTTATGTTTTTCTGATGAATGACCTCAGATCATGTGAATAATAACTGTTGAAGAGGTGGACGTAGCATCATGTTATAAAATCTGTTAGGCAGAAGGAGAGCAAATGATCAAAACTCATGAAAAACATGAAAGGCCCTTTATAGAACCAGTGTTTTGTCAGTTCTGGGTTACTGTAGGAGTATGGCAGCTCAATGTGGAAGCCTCGAGTAAGAGGACTGTAGTGCTGTAGATATAAAAAGTTCATTCTAAGGTAACAGAAACTTTAGACGCTCTCATTTTAATGTGATCATACACTAATGGGAACATAGTTTTGCTTATTATATTCCATTACTGCCAATAGGATCTCCTAAACACTGGACCTTAAACCGTACTTTTAGTTTCCAAAATTTAAATTTATGTTTTGGCCACTTGCGGAGCAGCACAAATTGTAAACATAACAACATTATTACCTATTAAAGGTTTGTTAGAGATGCATGGATCGCTGGTCATAAAAAGGAACATTCTGATTAATAGCAGATGGATTGAAATAATACATCATTAATGAGGCAACATGCAGAATAAGTGCATCTGCCCATTAACAGAGACGCTGTGTGCACTTACGCACGAGGAACAAAGCATAACATAACAATTACATAGTTTCCCGCTCAGGATCTTATGTTAATGAATCTTCTGTGTGCTTCTACACATCCTAAAAGGTCACACACACAGTCCAGGTTCATACAGTGAAATAGTTTGAATTAAAACAGTCGTCCTCCTGAGGAATCCTGAACTCCATCAGAGCTGTGTAAAAATGTATTTCAAAAGCTTAAAAAAAGCTAAAAATTCAGTTTCTTCTTCTGTCCTGTGAGATTTATAACTACAGTTTGTAGTTTTGTTTGTTAAATAAAAAATGTAAATGACTGGCAAAACACCCTCTTTCATCATTAAAGTAAATCACTAAAGACAACACTCGTACATCAATACAACACACAATAAAGAAATCGTCTGAAAAGCACTCACTGCTCGACATCATTTAAAAGGCAATATAGCCTACAGGGACCTGTAGAGCTGGAGTGACGATCATGTGTGTGCAGGTCTCTAAATCGCAGAAAAGAAATGGTTCGGGTGGGTGATTTATGCATACATGCAAATTCACAGTGCACTGTGGGTAATCTCTTGGATATGAGGTTGGCAGAAATTATTACTTAACATTGCAGCACAAGAACTGTTCACTCTGGTGTCGTCCAATTTTAATTATTCCTAATCCAAATTAAGCAGCTAATAATAACATCCATTTAATGAATGCTACAAAAGATGGTGTAAAATAGTAGAGATTAAGATAAACCAGTGCACACTTAATCTGTTGTTTAGCTGTAAATATTATTAGCAACACTTTAAAAAAAAAATTATTTAAGAGATTATTATGTTCCTGTCTTGTAAATATGGAACGGTGTCTCCAGCAGTGGAACTTAAAAATCTGTGTCTGGTAGCCAATGACAAGGAGGATTATCAATATTTCAGCTGCAGTTCATCCATAGCAACGTGACAGTCCCACTGCTGTCAGAGAGACAATGAAGCTAATTGTGGAGACACTGAACTTCAAACGAAACCACTGTCAGCATCAGAATGCACTCAGCATAAAATCTGAAGACAGGAAATAGTGTGGAGTATAATTCATACTACTGATGACCTGTAAACACAAGACTCTTCAGAGACAGATACTCTTACGTTGAGCTTCCCATGGAGCGGCTGTGGTTTAGGTGGGAGAGCAGGCTGCCTGCTGATCACAGGGTTTGTGGTTTGATCTCCACATATTGACACGTCTTTGGGCAAAACACTGAATCCCTGATTCGCTCCCCCAGCCACTGGCAATGCACAAGCCAGTGCATTCCTAATTGCTGGTCCCAAGCCTGGATAAATGAGGTAGGTCCAAATCAAATATGCAGATCATCAGATCTCAAATAGATGACCCGCTGTGCCGACCCTACAGGGAGCTGAAAGTCCTCACACACTGTACTGTGAGTAATCTCTTGGAGATGAGGTTGGCACAAATGTAGTATTACTTAACAGTGCAGTACATCTTGATGTTTTTTTTTGTTGTTGTTGTTGTTTGCAAAGTCGAGAATGAATTTCCATGTTTTCGTTTACATTCAACAACCTTTTAAATGAAATACATGGTATGTACTTTGACTGTTTATACATCTTCTTGCAGGCATCTTGCTCGCCTTTTATATTGGCACATTATTGCCTTTTATTGGTCATTAACACTGCCATCAATCTCACAACTACTGCCAGTCAGCAGAAATATTCTGTATGTATCACATCTGTCTGGAGCTGGTGACAGGAATGTGCATCCTCGTGAGGTAGAGCACAAGATAAAAACAATTATTCCTCCTTTTCCTTAAAAAAAAAAAAAAATCAGGTATCAAGATGCAGTGAGCCGTCTTCTGCAATAGAGAACACGAGTCTTGCTGTGTGATTCTCATAAGTTTTTCGAAAGTAAAATATGTACTACACTATTATGGACAACAGAGTTGTAAACACAAAGATGAGCCAAGATTTCCTCCTATTTGGCCACTATTTGGCTAGGCCTAAAAACCTGAATCCAGTTCCAGATGTAGTGGGTTCATTACATTGTATGCCCACAACTTATCTGTTGCATGTTGGCTCAAGATTCAAAATGCCTCCAAACCACAACAGCAACACAAATATCACTGTACACTTTAAGTGACTGAATCAGTTGTAAATAATTAAATGAGCAATGTTGACCATTAGGTATCAGACGATAAAATGTTGAGTCCCTGTCCACTTGTTGTGTTGGCTCTGGCTCTCAGCATTAGCATAATTATTGGTGCATTGATTTGTCAATACTAATCAATCAGCAGCAGTCATGGTGAATACTTGACAAGAGCTAATTAATATGCACACTTGTCACCAACTGGACATGGGGGTCTACTGTAGGCTGTCTACATGTGGTTATTGACAGCGTTGCAGATGAATTACTGAACATTATCTGTCAAAATGAAGGACTTTTACAGAGATTTTTACATCATTGTTAAAAAAAAATGCAATAGAAATATGAAACAGAACCATCAATATTAAGTTGTGAATCACCACAACCTAAAAAGAAATACTGTATATTAGGCTGATGGGTCCAGTAGTATTCAAGAATGGCTGCAGGCAGATACACACACAAACTCTTGACACCCACCAGGCTTAGCTTAATGGAAATAATGATGAAGTTAGGGAAACGTGCCAATGGTTCATTAGCATATAACTGTATTTTTTTAATAGATCACACTAACCATTAGGAAATCACTACATAAGCTTGCTGTTACCATGACTTCTGAGATGGATTCATAATGAGTCCATCCTAACTTTGTTTTCAAACATAATAAACATCTGAATGTCCGTCACTGCAAAGGCAAACAAACAACCGTGACACTCGTTGCGCACGGCGCACGACAAATGGAGGTCTGAACGGTCACCAAACTAAAAGCAGAAAAAAACAGCACAGCTTTAAACAGGTTGTTCCACCTACGTGTTGATATAATTTGTTCCTCTAAACACACACACAGATACACATGTCGACATTAAACATTTAAATGCAGCGCCACGTTTACCGCTTTACCGAGTGACGGGGTTAACCGCTCCTCGCGCTTTAACCGTACTTTAAACCGTGTATTTGTGTCCACATACACAAACAGCAACATCTCATTTCACCTGTTATAGTAGAAACAGACGCCGTAAACGTGAGTCCAACACCACAAATACAACATTCACTCAACACTTCACAAAAGTAACAAGGCAGCAGCGTCCGACCACAAACACCTCCACCAGACACCGTCCGTATTTTCTTTGTTTTACCTGCTAATGATGACAGCTCCTTTATACATGACTGAGAAGGTTGGCATGTTGACATGGAGCCGCTTCTCCGGTACGACTGTCGGTCGGTCGGAGCTTCCCCAGCCTTCAGCCTTTAGTCTTCAGTCGCATGCTGGTGTGTGTCTACACAGGCAGCCACTAATTCCAGTTAACTGCCCGCTCCAAACATCTCCACCTTCCAGAGATTTAATCTCTTACGTAACTAAAGTCACCAAAAATTAAAAAAAAAAAAAAAAAAAAAAGGGCACGAAGCAGTGAGGCGGGAAATAATTTTCTTCCTCACACAGTCAGACTACCTGTCACCTTTCTGATCGACTGCACAGTGTTTATTTGTTGCTTCAAATAAGAGTGTAAGTTTTTTATATTTTAGATTATTGCCACTGACTATTCATAATTTCCCCAGTTACAGAGAGTTACTTGTGTGGCCACCTGTAATCTTCATCTTTTACATCTCAGTGTTATTTCTATCCTCACACTCTTCTCAATATCATTTTAATGCTGTTTTATATGTTTGTTATCTTATTATTACCTGCACAGGTACCATATTTCAATAAAAAGATCATTATCCTATGTCCTCATTACATTTTTAAATATTTACCACCTTAAAACTTATTTCAGAAAATAATAACACATTCATACAGAAAAATGACATTATAAAATATATATGTTCAATACTCCCTGTGCCACCCACTGCACTGACAACTGTACAGCCAAAGAGAATTCAGACAGAGCAGGAGGGGCTTAGATGCCTTCAAACACATTAATGCATAAGTGCCCTGCTCTCCATTTAGAAACAGAAATTTAATCCTCAGCTGACATCCATTGTCATTTGTCATTCAAGCCTCTAACATCTGTGTTATATAGCTGCCTGTCCGAGCTGCAACTAACAATTAATTTCCATCATCAATCAATCTATTGATTATTTTTGATAAATAAATGAACAAGTTATTTTATAAAATAAAATACAAAAAAAATGATAGAAAAGTTACTGGTAAGTGGGGATGATTATGTTTATTCTACTAAATTTGGCTCAGTCTTGTGTCTTCTCTTGATTTGTCATGCCTCCTTCAAGCTGCTGGAGAATCCTGATTTCGTAAAATAACTATTAGACCAGTGTTTTCCAATCTTGGGAGGGTTGAGAGAGAGGATAGGAAAGCAGTATCCTGCAACTTTGAGGAAGACACTGAAGCCCAAATTGCTCCCAATGGGCAGGCAAGCTCTTTTGCATGGCAGCTCCATCATCATGTATGAGTATGTGTGTGAATGAGAAACAAACTGTGAAGCATTTTGTCTGTGAAACGAGGGGATATTTGACCAAAAAATTTTAGGTCCAGTGTGTAGGATTGAGGCAGGAAATATTCATTACTATGTTTTCAGTTGTACATAATCACTGAACATCACACAACATTTGTTTTTTGTTACCTTACAATGAGCCAAACAAACAAACAAAACACTGGCTCTAGATAGGGCCTTTTGTGGTTTTCACAAGTTTCGTGGTCATCATAGTGTCTTCTACATGCTTGGATGGGGAGGGTGAAGCGAGGAGTATTTAGTTAGTCACAATCTGCAGCTTCACTGCTAGATGCCACTAAATCCTACACACTCTTACAAAAGCGTGTCTGAAATGTCAGAAATGTAATGAAGCTGAGTTTCATGTTATATGATGGTCTAAAAGTTTTGCCAATAAAATAAACAAACACATTCTATTCATTAATCCAATGCAACACAACAAATTCTGCACACTGTTCTACATACAACATCTCAGGATGAATGTAGATTGTAGGTCCATGCAAATTAAACATCATTTTAGTTTTAGAGTAAACATTTTTACTATCTAGCTAAATACATGTGAAAATCCTAGATTACCACATCAGCTAAGCATAGCCTCATAATCTCTGGCATGCAAACACAAGAAATATCTGCCAGAAAACATATCTGGAAAAAGCTAGAGGCACTTTCAACCTTTGGAACATGTTTGTAGAAAAGCCTGGATGTCTGATTCTTGTTGTTAACACTGGTTCTGTATATTCCCTGTCATCATGGACTGCGACTGCCAAGCAGACACTGTATGAAGAGTGTCAATTGATAAGGAGATGATAAGCTTATGGCAAAAGGATCATAGGAACAAATCCATATAGCATAGCGATGTGCTAAATATAAGCCTTTATAAGAGGGCTACTCAATGACTCAGCACACATTATACTACATTTGTCCAAACCATACCCACATTACAGCCTACTATTTCATGTATTTACTTGGCTACAAGAACTAACAGCTGTTAAAGCTGCCCTGAGTGTGAAACTCTATTTATTCAGGCCTTTAAAGCTGCATTAATGCACTGATTTTGTTTGTTTGTTTGTTTGGCCACTGGGGGGCAGTAGAACAAAAATCAACATTAAAATCACCTTATGAAGCTGTTATGTATATATGCATAAACAGTTGCTTATTTAAACATACAGTAGACATGAAGCAACATAAGCATTCATTGCGTTCCT
Organism: Argyrosomus regius; assembly: GCA_946959425.1. Lineage (NCBI taxonomy): Eukaryota > Metazoa > Chordata > Actinopteri > Sciaenidae > Argyrosomus > Argyrosomus regius. The sequence continues at coordinate 21,157,208 of OX336897.1, read as the reverse complement.
GCTCACAGAACACATCATCTGTGGGCAGGAAACCAAAACACTGAGCTAAAAGAGGCTAAAAAGCTTCATAGAGGCGGTGACAATTCTCTGTGGGTTCATCACTATGAGTATCACACACAGTCATTTCATCCAGTTAATATAAAAACTAATTAGTGCGGCTTTTACATAATTAGTTACATAATTTTGCTCTGAAGAATAAAACAATCCACTTGACTTGCAGAAGATACAGCACTCGCTGATCCAAGAGGACATAACCGAGGTTATCAATTCAGAGGGTAAGACCTCCTCAAAGGGTGATCTTTCTTCTCCAGGTCACTCTAGCGGAGTATACATGCTCAGCATTTCCTCAGAGTTCATTTTTCCCCATTAGAGTGCCTGAAAAGATGTGGTCACAGACAGATATATAGAAAATCTGAAGAAAAGGGGTATGTTCTTCAAAATAATGAACTAATAATAATAATTTGTGTCTGTACAACACAATAAACACCATAATCTTTCTGCTACTGCTGGTAGAAATGTGAAATGCAGTGTATGTTCCCAGTGTAATAGCACTGTCATTTATCATTGATTCAGTCTCGGGATAATCATTAAAAATTAAAAAGGTGCAATTTCATGTGAGACAAATAAAACCCTTTACAAGCTCAAACTTGTGTTTTATTTGTTTTAATTGACAAACAACACACTAAAAGAAAGACACTAAAAGAACAGAGGACTGCTCGCAGAATAATAATTCTAGCACCTGGTATTTTCATTTTTCACTAATTTATACTAAAAATTAAAAAGCCAAAAATGGGGAGTGATATACAAGTCCTAGGACATAGTTCGAAAAGAAAAACAAATTGGATTTTGGATATGAATGACTTAAATTGAGTTGTAATGAAGCTGCTGATAATATCTTTCACAAATGTTATATAGGTTTTGTTATTTGTTGTTTTATTGATGCGCATTACAGGAAAAAAAAAGCTTGTTGTTGTTCACAGAGGTAAATAATGCATTTTTCACACTTTACATCGAGTGGGCCAGACTGGACCATTTGGCAGGCTGATTCTTGCCTGCAGGCCATAAGTTTGACGCCCCTGCTCTAAAGCAATGCCAAGGTTTCTGGTGTTTACCCAGTTGTTAAGATAAGAAGAAGCTGGAGGCCGTCCAGTCTCTTAACTAACCCAGCGGTCTTGTACTGAATCCAGACACAGGCTTTGGGAGCACAGATGTAAGCCTGACTAACACTTGACCGATATGGTGGCCAACTTGTTGTCACTGCTGCCATCTCATTTGGTAATGCCGGTCACACGCTGCTCGACAATATGTCCCTACATGTACCCCAGTGAGATGATGTGGTGATTTGTGAAATTGGATGGACACCTGAGAATATGGAATGAAAGTTTGAGAGAAGTGGATGAAATCATGTCCATCAGCATATTCAGATTAATTCCATATCCTCAGACCACTAGTGATTACTGCCTACACTCAAAGTGTAAAGTGATTGATGAAATAGCCATGCAGACGTCTGTGTGCGTGTGTGTAACGATGATGATTTTACAACCAAATTTCATCATCTCGGTGGTGTAACACTTACATGCCTATCCTTCTGTAAAATAACAGCACCAGGACATAATAAATGACAGAAGACAATAAACACACACATAAACTGACTTCCTGTAAATCACTCTACAGCTAGAGGAACATTCACTCCCTCAACAGTGTGAGCAATGTTGTTATCTCTAGCTATGTGATCATTTGCCAAAAATCTAACATTTCAGAATTCTGTTGGTTGAAGGAAGAAAGATGACATTTAGACCAGAACTTTTCAATTCTTCAATCTTTTTTATTTTATTTATAAAACGAAATACAATAAACTCTAAAATAGACACTACTGCTGTCCAGGGTGCTGAATCCGTGCCGGGCGTGCCCTGTGGACATGGACAGTTTGTTTTGACTGATCACTTCAGCCAGATCATTTGTCTCACCTGCCAGACTTGCTATACTTCTGTATAGACCTTGTTCCAGATCCCTCGCAGCTACACGGGTGCATAAAGTATAATTTAACACAAGAAGTCTCAATCGTGGCTGCACGTCCAGAGTGAAGACCCAAGTGTAAGATCGAGTCATTATGTGCCCTTCAACTAAAGCTTGTATCCAGTAATTTAGTCATTTATGAGAAAATAAGAATGTGCTAAAAGATTTCGCATTTGCATCTTAATATCCAAATGTGATAGTAGTCATGAATCCGTATCTGTATCCATTACAAGTAAAATTGGGAGTTGATTTGTTGCACACTTTTTATTAGTTTATTTAGCATGGACAGTGAAGTATAACAATATACAGATACAGATACAATCTGTAGTAACCATGTTTTCATAATGTAGCATAAAACTGACTGAAATATGCATAAACATTGTTTTCTACACTTGATCCTGCTTCATCAATCTCTATCACTGTGGAGCACAAACCCGCTGTATGCATCCATAAACGGAAACAGACACGCTACCCGCTTGTAAAACTGTCAGTGAGGTTTTCAGAACAGAAAGATTGTCGTCATTGTGTGTGACCATTATATGCAGGTGTGACTATTTAGGCCTACCTATAAACCAACATCAGCTGGGATATCTTGATCATTAAATGTCAGAAAATGTTCCACAATTCATTTATAATACTGAACAAGACATTACAACTTCATAGTTAAGGATAAAATAAGAGATTATTAATACAGGGAAATGATCACTTGAAACTGAATAAGAATGATCAAATTCATCACTTATAATTTAAGAATATCACTATTTAAAAACTTGAATTTGAAGTTTACAAATGCGCTTTTAATATTTTACAGATAGATATAGACTGAAAAAAATGTGGCATATGTGTGCGTGTCTCAAGTATGCATGAGGTCTTTCATGTCACATTTTATATAAATACCAGATCAAGTGTGGTAAATGGCATTTGCATGTTATTTGTGCATTTGTATTGTTCAATACATCTGGCCCTAGGTTAGGAAAAGATTGATCGACAGGCTAACCCAGTGCAGCACAAGTTTAAAGATCGTCACTGTAGCTCTGCAGCTGGGTGACCCATTCTGTAGTCGGGGAAACATTGACATGCATTACTCTCTATTCTATTATATATTATCTATTACTCTCTTTAACTATTAAAGTAAGAAACAAAACTTTAAAAGTCAACAGTCCTCTGCAGCTGTGATCAGGGAAACTCTTGGATTTCATGATATATAAACATATTGCATGGTGCAAACCTGGACTTTCTGTTTTCTCAATGGAACAAAAACAAAGTTCATGTTTAATATCAAGATTATTCAGTAGGTGTATTTGTGTGAAAATCTAGGAAGATTTGCGGTTGCATGCGGGGGCAGTTTGCTGTTCCTTTCATCATCTAGACAGCCTTTCAGAGGGACATGACTCTCTCGCTCAGGACCTTAAGCCTCACATTCAGTCGCACCTTCTTTTCTCTGCTATCCATATTTCATAGGTTTGAATCATTTGTGTGTTTTTCTAAAGGGCAAATCAGTGTTTGGGGTAAGCCACAGAAATTCTTTCAATGAGCATTTGATTTGGGTGACTTGTGTTTACTTTGATCAGCCGCTGGATTACATAACATTTAAAATCCTGCATTTTTTAAAATGTAATACCTAGAGAAGCTTAGCAGTCCTTCAAAGCATCTCACAAAGACGCTTTGAAGAACTGAAGGGTGCTTTAGACCTGAACCAAAAAACAGCTGAAGGCTGCAGGGTGTTGCTTTATATTCACACACTGTCGAGGTCGAGCATTTTGTTTTGTGGTGAAGTGCTTTGGGGTGCACATTCATATTTATCACTTTATAATGTTGTTATGGTGAATGTGTTGGTAAACAGTTACCACATCCAGCAAACACAGCAAACATTAGCATTCATTTGGTAGCGTACATGCAATATTCACTCTTTAGCTCCTGTCTTGTCCCAACCAATGCCTGCGAAAGATGTGTCTCTATTTATCAGCCAAAAGTTGCAGCATGTTAACCAGCTAGTCTCTAACTCTGTCTGCTATTTGCTGTTGGCAGGTAGCATGCACAGGGTTCATTAGAGCCTTTTTCAATAAATACAGCTTCCTTCTGTTGGAGCAGAGAGCAGTGTTTGCAGCCAAAAACAAAACAAAACAATGAGCTAATAGAAGCTAAAACACTCTGCAGGGATGGTGGTGGTTTGCTTTCTGAATGTTATTGACCATTTTATGGAAGAAAAGAAGCATACTCTTCAAGGCTACTAAGAGTTATTGGGACACTTTAAGAGATGTTGTGTACTTTGTGAACAATGATACGTTAGAACAAGTAATTTCTGTACAGTACTGTTGAGTCAAAAACAAAATGAATACATTACTGGTGTCATCAGGCTGTTAAAATCACCTTTTGTCAGATACAGGTGTCTTATCTAAATGTTCCTTACAGATTTATTTATACAAAACAAGACATTCACAGAGCCTGTAGTGAATGACCTAATAAATGTGATCAGTTTCATTTATTACACAGACTGCTTGTTACACTTCTGCTACCTATTTTATAAAGTCAGACAGTGCCCAAGCACACAATGTTGGGACTCTCGCTTAATTTCTATTACATTTAGCTGGATATTCATTTCCATGTGGCTGGCATGAGTGAAAGATTTACTACTTATGCCCTGGTTACATTTCAAAGAGATGAAATGATTTTTAGAGATTGATGTGCTGTGAGGAAAAAAAATTCCCTCACACTGTAAAAATCAGCGTTCCTGCAAAATGGAGCTTGGGCCTTAGATAAACTTCCCTGAATAAGTAAAGATTACAAATAGTCTAAACCAGGGGTCATCAACTACATTTGTCCAAGGGCCAGAATTTTTCTCGGCAGACACCATCAGGGCCAGACGCTCTCGTAAAATTAAATTAATATTGTATCCTAAGTAATATATTATTATTTCATATATCAATTTGCCTTTGAAATGTATGTTATTTTTTAGCCTTTGTCAGTGTTAACAGACTCATATTACTTGTACGGTAGCAAGCCACTAGGGGGCGAAAACAGTATTTTAGGCTTCATATTCATGAGGCTGTCAACTGCTAACGTGGGAAGGTGATGCCGCCGGACGAGGCGGCCAATCACAGTGAACTGATTGACATCCAGGCCGCTGGTGACATGAAGCCTGCTCTCCGTGGTGCTGAAAGCTTGAGCGCCTTTTGGGTAGCTTGTCCCCAAAAGTATGATACACTGAAGACATTGGCCATGTATGTGCCCACCATGTTAGGATCAACATACACCTGTGAAGCTGTGAAAAATGAACTAGGACTGCAGGCGCATAAGGCAGGCATAACAGCTGTCAAGCCCGATGTTAAAAAGATAGTGTCGGAGGGGAAATGTCACTTCTCCCATTAACCAAACGTGAGTATTTCAGTTTTGTGATTTTCTTGATTTTACTTCTTATTTATTTGTTGGATTACAGGCTACTTTAATTTGATGTAAAGAGTAACATTTCTCATAACTGACGGCCTGACGCTTTTATTTGTCGTTTGTATCTATTTGCTGATGTGCAAAGCTTGCACTTACAATGCTCTTTTCTGTTATGTTGACGGTTGTTATTGAGACACTGCAATAGTGCGCTATTGTGTGGGGAAATGAAGCCCAATAAAGGATAATTTTGACAGACGTGAAACAATAAAAGAGAAACGCGTTTATCGTCATTTTTGATTGGAGGCGGGCTATGGCACAAGCTACTTTTCTGAGGGCGTTTGTTTCATATCACTTAAAGAAAAATGTGGAAACACTTTTTCCTCTTCACTAGGCTATTCCTGAATCCAGTAATATTCTGGGGGCCAGATGGAAAGCTCTGGCGGGCCGGATGTGGCCCGCGGGCCGCCAGTTGACATTCACTGGTCTAAACCCACTGGGACGTAACTACCCACATTCAAAATGTGTCCACTTTGAGCTTTAAATTGTTAACAGTATGATATTCCAGTCTCACAATTCAACTGGAATCATATTATGAATATAGGATCATACTGTGGAGTCATTTTACAAAATCCTGTTATCCAAATAAATGATTCCAAGGAAACTGTCAATGAAACTAACAGGATATTTGAGATTTTGCTTTGTTTTTTGTTTTTCATTTAATGTAATGCATAAGAGTGAAAGATGGCTCATTAATGAACATCATTCTATACTTACTTTGAATTGTTTACCTTTTTTAATTAAGTATTTTTGCTGACATCGATGCCTAGAAAAAAAAAAACAGAAATATCTCCCTATTGGTGTGTTCATGGTCTGAGAAGATTCAAGATTATAGTCATGATCTATGTTGCTTCTACAGTAAAAAATGCTAAAATTTTAGTTTGGTTGATCTGGTGACACGGGTGTAACATGGTTCAGTGATTGAGGATCCAGAGATCTGTTGGTAATGACATGTATCGACTGCTGGTGGCAGCATCACGCCTTGAGCAGACTCTGTGAATCCCTTGTACATGCAAACAATTTGAACTGCAGGCAAAAAAGGCAAACTACTACACAGAATGCAAATATACTGAATGGCTGAAGGTGAAAAATATTGATTATCAATGTTAGCAAAATGGATTTTTAAAATAATGACACTCATAATGACACAATGTGAAGGATTTTTCAAACGTAGCAACAATGGTGCATCTTCAAGTGTAGTATAAATAAAACAAAAACTAAAATGATATAAAATGTAGTATTAGATAAAAATGCTGGTAACTCAACTATGATGGACTGGTCCATTTTAAATTTCTAATTTCTGTCTCTGCTACATGGTTTCACTGTACAACATGCAAACACTGTGTCTCTAATGAAAAGGAGCACTAATAAACATGTTTTAATAAGATGTTTACCACAGATGTGTGTGTACTGTATATGTATGATTTCATGCCCGTTACAGCACTACTCTGTGCATTAACAAGCGTATAGGTCCCTCCCTACACACACACACACAGATTTATTCTCTTCTTCTATTTGGCAGCCATGGCAACAACCATTTGCCTCCGAACTTTAATCACTAAATCTGCACAGTGGGTTGTTATCAGATTATGGGATTATCCAATCCACGCTGAGAAATCAAACAGGCCGGGACCCAATCACAGAGAGACACTCACGCTCACCCACGGACACAAACTTAGAACTCTTGGGTGAGCATGATGTGTTTGTGCAACAGAGAGCAATACAAAGAAACGAGGAAAACTAAAGCCATCACTGCCAAGTGTTTCCAGTTACAAGGCTGCCCTCTTTGGGTAAGAAGAGAAGCTGCATGTTCAGTGAACAGCAGACACTGACAGGTCTAACCCAAATCCCTGATGGAAAACCCCAGCAGTATAGTAGGTGTCCTATGAAGCTGACTAAACAAACAGTTATGTTAACATTCAGTGTTTCTCATTAAAAATGTATATGTGTTTTGTGTGTATTTTGTGTAATACAAACTGCCTTGAGGTCATTAGATAATAAAGGTGTAAGATTCTGGAGAAGAAACAATCTTTATACAATTATAAAACCAGTAACACTTAGCCCCTACAGTAATATCAATTTCTGTAAGCTAGATTGTAAACTAGATGTTAACAATTACACAAACACTATACATTCCTAGAGGAATGTTATAAGACTTCCTTTATGGGTTGCAGCTGTAGTTGGCTATAATAACAATGTCCTAAAAATATTCTGTGATCTTGAGAAACAAAAATAATTAAATCTGTGGCCTCTTCAGCCTTCTGTAGGAAAGAGTGAAAAAACAAGAAAAAAAAATCAAAGGCTTCTCTGGCTCTGAAATATTAATTAAAAATATCACAGTCTCTTTTTGTGTTTGCATATTCCAAGGATAAAAATGCATCATGGTTGTGTGTGGCTATGCAGCTGATTATGAGAATTATTTTACCAATGTTTTCACTACCTCTCTTCATTTTCCAAGTAGATTTTAAGATGTGAGCATGCTGCCGTTTGAAGTAGAAACATCTGAAGTCAGTGAGGGTGAGAGCACTGTCACCATTTACAACTTTAAATTTCATGTACTCTTGACCTTTTCAGCATTAAACACAAACTCATTTCTACGCAAGCCTCCTACTAAAAGGATAATTACTTATGTTATCTAGTTATTCCAGAATCAGGATGTTGTTTAATGATGAAAACATAAATGCAAGCTGGACAGGTAGAAGTTAAGAGAACATGCATTAGAAATATTTAATTTTCTGTGAGTACCTGCACATTTTTCAAACTGTGTGAAACGTGACAAACAGGGAAACTCGGAAGAGTTGAGTTGATAAATAACTTTTTTTAGGTCAGCACACGCAGACATGCTTAACACACACGTTTGTATGTTTTCACAAGGTGGTTACAAACCACAATGTAACCGGAATCAACTAAATATCATCCCTCAGGTGCACCCACACTGTCTCCTCTCTCACTGCTCTAATAGCATTGTCTTTAACCACAGCAGAAGCTGTTTTCAGAACAAAAGCTCTGATAAACACTCTGAACTACCTGCTCAGCACCAAACAGCAGACAGAGTTAGAGACTAGTGGAGCATTTAGCTGCTAAAGAGTCAACAAGGCAGTTCTATTGTTCAGTCACATTTGTGCAAGCAAAGTTAACTCAGGAGGAAAGGCCCAAATGCAGATGCTACAGGAGGCAGAGCTTGTGCAGTCCAAAAATAATGTACTAACACAAAACACAAGACTTACAGGGTGGTGAGGCAGGCAAGGCTCAAAAAGTCAGAATGAAAAGGAAAGTTCCAGAGAAGCTAAGATCCAAAAACAAAACAACAAACCAGAGTGGAATGCTTGACACCTAGTACGACAACAAACTGACACTGAAACCAAGGAACACAGACTGAATACACAAGTAAAGGCAGGATGACAAGACACAGGTGACAACTAATCAGGGTGGAAACAATCAAACTGGTGGAAAACACAAGTGCTATGGAAATGATCTCTAGGTGACATTGTCTCATCTGCTCATCAGATTTTCCCAAATAACATCTCTAACAATAAGAACTGTGAAATACAAGTTACATCAGCAACAGCTTTTACATATTGATATTGAAGGGGTACAAATGTCAACATCATAGGTTTTTACAAAATATTTTCTGAGGACTCTGTACCATTACATAATTGTAAGTTGGTTGTGGACTTTTTCTTTTGATTAATCCTTCAAAGCTTTTGAAAATAAAAATGTTACATATAACTAAATACAAAAGGACTGAATTCTAAGATAAAACAGAAAAAAATGGACATTGAAATTGATGAGCTTTCTTAATTACTTAATTAGCCTTCAGTTGAATGAAAGGCATGGAGCTCATCTCAGCTAATTACAACTGTTAGGGCACACACCAGCAGCCCACTTACACTCGAAAAAAAAAAAAAAAAAGAACAGGACGAGTGTTTGACACCTTTGACACTAGAAATAGACACAACAGACCACTCAGCTAAGTAAGGCAACATCAATAGGTTGAGTTGGAGAGGAGAGGGGGGAAAAAAATATATCAGCAACAACCAAACTTCCCTGGAGGCAAACCCAGTCAGCAGTCTGCCTCAGGATCCACATCTTCAGTGGAGAGAAAATCAAACCCAAAGAAGTCATTCCCAGCAAATCGATCATCACCAGAGGGAATGGGGATGAGTCGTCGACAAGAGGTGAATTGGAATCCCATTACTGCACATTGATTTTACCTGACAAGGAAGAATGGAGCTGATTGTCTTTAAGAGTCTGCAAAATGTAAGAGAACTCCAAAAGGAGATAAGAATGTACGTGTTTAGAGGAATACAGGGATGTGCTGAAGAGCACCATACAACATTTTTATCCAACAGCCCCGAGCATAAATAGGAGCCATGTTTAATTTATTCAGATTACAACACCAACATAAAGGTACAAATATATTCCAGACACTGGTTCCAGTATACAGGATGGTAGTGAAAAGTGGACAGGTCCATTCATGTGCAGTCTGTGTTCGGACTGTATGTGTGATTGGGTGATCAGAAATTTTGTCCCCATACATTTACATGAACCCTTTGCGAAAAAGGACAGATGAAACAATTCCCATTACATGGACCTGGCTCTGTAGTCATGGAAAGTATAAGTTTAAGTATTTTACATTTTCCAAACAACAAATTACAGCCCTATTTCTGTGAAAGTCACTGCCAAACTTCTGTACTGTAGAAATAAAATATGAACATGCTTTGAGGAAATCGGGCATTGAGAATGCCAAATACTTTATTACACTCTTTTTTTGTAAGTTATAGATCCAATAGAAAATGTCTCTGATAACTCACAGACCTTCTTGTGAGAAGTTTTTGTTGGAGCTACTTTCTATTGAGAAAATATTAACAAAGAAGAAAGTAACAAGATAGTTTTGAAGTCGATGTGTAATAGCAGATTTATGTTTTAGCGTCTAACAGCACCAGTGTGGATGACTGAGAACATTCCAATGTCATGTAAGTCTGTTTTTGTGCTCATTTGACAGCAAATCAACCAATCAGAGCTTTTGTAGATGGGATTAAGACATAAATGCTTTCAGTCCTATTTAGAACATGGAGTAGTGTTGCACTTCACTCTCTTATGACTGAAATGAGTATTACAACCCGTTCTTATGTCATAAACAGGAAAGAAAACAACTGTGTGATCACATTTTGAAAAGAGATCACCAGCACTTTTTCTCACTTGTTGTGAGTAATTTGTTCTGAATTGGCAAAAGCCAAGCCATGAAGTCCAGGGAACTGTTGGACTTTGAGGCAGATGCTGTGCTGAAGCATGGATCATGGAAAGAATAAAAAAAAAAAAAAAAAATTACAAAGCATTGGTCAGCCTCACTCAGCGACTAGGCAGTAGTAGGAGTTTTATTGTATGGGAAGATGATTAAGAACCAGTGGCTCGTCTGATGCACCTTACATATCATGCATCTGTCATTAACAAACATTTCCCATCAGGCACCATCATATTTTAAAGAGCTCATAGTACCCCATTACCGCACTAGAACAACTCTCAGCATTCAGGGTTCCTTAAAAGTAGAATGGGAGGCAGAGCCTTCAGCCATCACGCTCCTCTCCTGTGGAACCATCTCCCAGTTTGTCATTAAGCCTGCTGGACTCAAAACTTGATCAAACAGAACTCACAGTGGAAGACCACGGCCAATGTATCCCGTCCCTGGAACTTGCTCCAGAGGCTCTCACTCAGTTAGTTGTGCTTGGGATCAAACCACCTATGCAACAGCAGTTTCTTGGCCTGATTGCATAGAATTGTTGCCCATGCAGAAGACCAGGTAATGCTGATCACTTCGGTCATACCATTCCAAAACCATGCTGTATTGATGTTTCTAGCAGCAAGGGGAATGATCAGGGCTAAAGAAAAAAAAATACTTCCAAGTACACCACTTAAAACTAGAACATAAACTCACCTTTCAGTATAATAACACAAAGCACCCAGCCTAGCAGCTTTAGGACAAGGCCCTGAATGTCCCAGAGGAGCCAAGACCAAAGCCCAGACTTGAACCCCACTGAGAATCTGGAGGGACCTGAAGATAACAGTTTGCCACTGATGCTGATCCACTCTGACAGAGGACAGGAGGATCTGAATTTGTAGAGGCATGACCGCGAGGACTGGACGATATAGGGGCTACATTTAGCAATAGTGTGCACGTGTTAGGTTATGGCTGTTTTGTTCACAGATCTTTTGGAGTCAGGTCCAAAATCTGAGAGCTCTTCTGTGATATATCTGGATATACTCTAAAGTGTTGTAACTGACTTTTTCTCAGCCTGTCTTGTCTATTACATCAGTGATTTCTCAGAATTTCTTTCAACAGCCTCTTGAGAATTTTTCTGTTCAGTTTAGGGAGGCACAGAAATTAAAAGCATCAGTGATAAGTAAAATAAATAACTGGAGAGCCAGACTGTATCTATGCAATAATGACCTCTAATTAACAGGAATGGAACAAAGGACATACGTACATCATAACAAAGTGTCCCAGATAAGGAGGTGAAAGATGCTAAGGCCAGGTGACTTAATGAGAGCATGCTGTTTTCCTCTGTCACAGCAGAACTGAAGAGATGTTTGTTGCCACCAGAAGCCTGACTTCCACAGGACCTGAGTCGAGTAAATAACCTGTCAAATTGTATCCAGTCACACCTGCCACCACTGTCACAGCCGGTGGTCGGTCTCACAATATAAATCAAGTCAAGGACACTGAGCCAAAAGAACAATGTGCTATCTGTGAGATTTTGACCAGTGAAATCATACTCATGGAAATGTTTTCAGTTGGTTGCAAGCTCATTTAGAGGAACAATCCACCCTAAAACCCCTCAGCTCCATTCAAAGAGTAATGCTTTGACCTCTTCCTGGTATTTCTGTGTAGTTTTAAATGTTAAACTATAGTTTGATCATGTAAACCATTTCAGAAAACACCTGAAAATTAAATATTAAAATAGTTTTGATAGTGTAAAATCTGTTTGCTCAACCCTCACTTTTTAAAGTGAAAGTATTCCTGTGCTTTTACATGTTTTAGCCTTTTTACTACTAATTTTATGCAGTACAATGCTGACATTTGTAAAGTGTGCTGTACTTACAAGGTCCAGTGTTTTGGGGACTCTATTCACATAACTGTGTTTTCATTACTGTATAATAATTTGAAAACAAGAATGCTTATGTTTTTGTTACCTTAGACTGACCCTTTTATATCTTGATATACCAATATTACATTGTTCGGGCCCTCTGCTCTATCTTGCTCCTGAATTTCATGGGTTGTCTTAACCCCAGTAGGCCCACGTTGACCTGAACACTCTCCCTCTGGTACTCCTTGTCAGTTCATCAAGTGAGTCATCGTTGTGAGTTTTTACAGCAGTCTGTAACCTACGTCTAACCTTTGTATCCACCACCTCCTTTTTCACAGGTCTATAGCTTCAGCCAGGGGTCACCAGTCACCAACCAAAGTCCTCCCCTGTCGCCTGATAGAAAAATAATACAAACATGCTGTATGATTATGGACAGCAGGTACCTCCTCCTATCATATCAGAGGTGAGCCAGACTGATAGCTGATATTTGAAATTGAATAAAAGGCCAATATTGTCCTGATGGTTCTGTGTAACCCCAGCATTGAGTGCCAAAAGCAAAATATGAAATTGCAGTGGAAGAGACAGAGATAGAAAAAGAAAAGAACAGTGTTTGCACTCAGCAGTGCTCCATCTGTCTCACTGCCTTAACATCCTGCTTGATCTGTGTTGGCAGCAGACGTGTGCGATTCATGCTCCATGCATCTCTGTTCAGATGTTTCACAATGAAACTTAATGTGGATAAATGGAATTAAAGGAAAGCATCCACGTTAACACAAATGACGTGGAATCAGATTTATGTCTATAAGCACCTTTAAAATTAAGCCTTTATGTCATTATACTGCTGATACAGAGTTAAACATAGTACGAGAAAGTTATCCAGTGATGTCACTAGCAGGAAGACTGATACCTGTTTTATAATGCTGCAAATAACAATATAGATGATTTTATGTACTGTAACGGCATATATATTTATATTCAGTACCTTAGGAAACATTGATACTCAAGCAGTAACCAGACCAACCATAGGACTGAGTGATAGAATTTGACTTTAGCATGAATTGAAAAGCTAAGCTACTAAATTAATCTGGTTATCATCAACATACAAGTTCTCCATAGCAATAAAAGAAATTAGCGATCTACAGTAGGTCATTTGTTAACCATGGTAACACACGTGTGTAAACAGAGCTGTCTGAACACCAAAAAGTCCTCATCCCAAAGTGAGTAAAAAACAAGTCAAAGTCACAAGGTAATATCCTCCTCATAATATTACAGTTTCGACCTGTTCACCAGTATGTCAGATGAGGTCCAGTTACTCAGCTAGTTATGCTGTAATCATGAACTCACCAGAGAAATAAACAGATCGCGTTCGGTAAAGCGCAACCTGACCTGCCATCAACACAGGAATTTGATGTGTGCATGCATGTCGCGCTTTATAACACAATATATAAATACACATTTATATACAGACATGCACACACACACAAACATATGTACATAGACAATCGATCGATTGTTAATATTTCTGCAAAGCTAATTTAGCACATTAATGGCAATTCCTATTACGTCTTAGCATTGAGCTACAATAATAGGTTACTATGAATATTTGTGATCAAGTTAGTTTATAAATTAATATTACAAACAAAACATATTTAGTGTTCAGAAATGATTTGTCTTGTTTGTAAATTAAATTACCCAACAGATTATACAAGAAGAGCTTAACGATAAGTAGATGAATCAATTAGTCGATTGACAGAAAAGTAATCGGCAACTCTTTTGAGAATTGTTTTGTGTGTGTGTGTGTGTGTGTGTGTGTGTGTGTGTGTGTGTGTGTGTGTGTGTGTGTGTGTGTGTGTGTGTGTGTGTGTGTGAATTTTGTGGTTCCAATTTCACAAATAAAAATCTTATTTGTGAAATTGACACTTACCTACTTTTCCTTTAAATGATTTTAATATATTTTTAATTTTAGTATTTTCTTTTAAGTATTTTCAATACAGCACTTTTACTTAAGTAGTATTTCTACAGTGTGGTATCAGTATCAGTACTTTTACTGAAACACATGCATACTTCCTCCATCACTAAAAGTATTGCACAGTAACTGTGTATAAAGATTATTTTTCAGGTAAATCATGAATCAAGCCATTTTAAAAAGTATTTTTATATATACTATTTATATATTGCTTTTTCCAAATATCATTATGAATCTATGAGTACCAATCTTTTATTTACTACTACTAGAACTTATATCTAGCCAATGATGCAAACTAAACAAAGCAGTTTCTGTTATTCCTGCAAGACCATTTTAAAGAGGATTTGAATTTGACCTAAGTTGCAGGTTCAATTTTATTTCAAACATCCTGAACTGACCTCTCTCCTGGCAGAGATTCAAGGCATCAGTTTCTCAGCAGTTTATTTTTAAGCATCCCTCTTCACCGCTGCTCCTGCCTCTACCAGTGTCACACCTACCTGGACTTAATGGTGGGGTTCATCCTGAGTGGAAACAGTCCCAGGTCTACGTCTTCACTGTCAGGATTAAACTCTAAGGCTCCTGAGACGTAGATCAGAAAGTAGTCCCAGAGCTCGGGTAACTTCTGGGAGGAGAGAATCATGAGGGAAACTTTATGGGTGGCTCTGTTTGTGGCTGAGCAAAAGATGCTTGACGTCCAGAGAGGGGGGCACCCAGCAGCAGTATATCACCACCTCTCCTCAGCTTGCCTTTAAGCATTCCCCAGCTGAGCCAGCCCCATCAGCCCACTCAGCACCAACATTTAGCTGACTGACTCCTCCCCTCGGGACAGCACAAAATGAACTCACCCTCGTCAAACTACCCTACTTCCTCATGGGATCACTTATATTTCCATCTTCATTTAATATCTATCTATATTGTGAAAACATTGTGTCCTGGGAGAGAAGTGGTCTAGCTGCTGCTTTATAGATGCTAAATGTATTTAACATTAGACTCTGACCACTGTGTTATGTAGTCCAATATGCCATATGAATGGTGTGACAAAGAGAATAACAATAATAAATAAGTCAGTGTATTATGTTGTTTAATTCTGTCAATTTCAATATAATCTAAAAAACGCCATTGAATCCTACACTTTAAATATTCTAATGTAACTTCACATAATATATTGTTGGTAATAATTCTGAGTTTGCTTCATCTCCATTTATTGAAACTGGGAAAATGTGCAGTAAGTTTGTCTTGTTGTTGTTTTGTAATAAAAATTAAAAAGAAAATTCCAAATTGGACAAATAAACAACACTACATTTTAAAATATCAAACGTACCCAGTGCAAAATCACCTCAGCTGAACTAGGTTATGTCACCAACACACACACACACACACACACACACACACACACCTTATCAAATGAAAAGAAATAGACCTTTTTCACTGCAGCCATTTTGACATGAAATAGTAGGTAAGCACAGGTGTTAACAATGATGCTAATTAAGTTATGTTCCATTTAGTGCAGCACAGACTTTCCAGTGAGCCAACATGCACCACAGCAGCACCTTGACCTGAATGGAACTGAACCTTAATTTTAGTATCATTAGTAACACCTGTGTTTACCTACTATTTCATGTCAAAATGGCTGCTGTGAATGTAAACAGGAACAAAAAAACAGCCATATCATTAGCTATCAGTGAGAATTGTATAGCCTATAATATTGATCAGAATTAATTTAGCCACCTGTCTGAAAAAACAAACTTAATTTAAATGATACCATCCTTGTCACCACCATGTTTACCGCTCTGTGCATGTCAACAAGTGAGCCAAATTGCATTAAAAACAACTACGTCATATTTAATGTGTGCCGAATCTATCAGGGGAGCCAAAGGTGTATATGGTCGTGTCTTCGGTCATGTTTAAGAAGACAAATAAACAAATAAATAAAACACATCCAAGTTGTTGTATTTCAGCCCCTTTCCCAGAGCGAACACGCACGTGCTGTGGTTAAACTCAAACTTTTCACGTACCAGTAAATGAGCGACAGTCCGTCGAAACGCTCGAGCTCTCTCCCTCGCTGTTTCAGCAGAGACATATTATCCAAATGTGGTCCAGGTGTCCAGCCCCCCCACGCTGCTGCTGCCGCTGTCAAGTTTCAGAGTAGAAACAAAGTGCCCCGTCCCCCCTAAACGCATCACTCTGCCCCGCTCTTCAGCTTGGCCTCGCGCAAGCCGGGTGCCTTCGCTGACTGCGTGGATGTGTCAGCATTCATCCCCCTTTGAATCAATGAGACAGGACACTGCTCCGGTAACGGGACGCTCTGTCGGTCCGATTCTAATCTGGCCGACACGTGGGCTTTTCCTGCTGACTGACCTCAACCCAGCTGTTTGACAAAATTTTCAATGTCCTGACAGGTCCCACTGTCCGTACAGCAGCAGAACCCCGGCTCTGTGTGGCGGGGACACGCCGTCTATTTGACTCCTGTGGATCACTGCTGCTGCATTCAAGGTCCAATTAAGAAAAACAGTCCCTACACTATCCACAAGGAGTAGTGTACCTGCTTGGAGGAATTTGCGACAGTCACCTTATTTAACTGTTATGTTTAAACGTTATGAAGTTAGTTGTACGGTTCATGTATCAGTTGATTTGTGATGCTGTTGTTGTTGTTTTTCAGGTGCATACGATTCTGAAGCATTTTATATGTGCATTTTCCTAAGTACAACTAAGCACAAAGTAATACAAATAAAGAAACCCGGGGCCGGTGGGGGGGCTCTGCCTGATTGGGGCTTTTTTTTACAATTATAAAAAAATATATATATAATGCAAGGAGTAATAATTAACCTTGTTTGGGTCTCTTTTAGAAATGTGTTCTAAAAGGAAAATGCTTTTTGGTTTTAGTACCACGGTTGGGCACTGGCATAAAGTGGCAGCAAGGCTTACTGGCAGAGCTGTACTTTGCTCCTTTAATACATCGATGGCCTAAACTACCATTATCTGAAAGTAAGCAGACATCATTTTGATTTTGACAATCAATTACACAATAAATCAAACCCATTCATTTTGTGCCAAATCGTACCCACATGTACATGAAGAGAGCATGTCATAGAAATAACAGCACTGTCTCATTGTTGCACGTAGAATGTTTTACACCACAGTTCCAAAAGATCATTGTGTAAAGGGCTTTCATGTTGCTTTGTTGGCATGACCGCTGACCAACTTGTTGGAAGTATTTCAGGCAAACATGCTGGATGTGCATCACAGTGACTACTTTCTGTTCTCTAACCAAGCTGGCACACTGGAGGGAAACTACCTGCCAGGTGTCCTTAGAGGACTACCTACCGAGCCTATCACTGGTGTGGACCGTTTATAGCCTACAGTCTTTATAAAGAGTAGCCTATCAACGTATTAAGAGTCAATGCTGCAGCTCATCAGGTGTTTCATCTGAGGTAAGCAGACAGTTAATTAATTACATTTTTTTAAGCTGACCCAATGTGTTTTAAATGGTTTATTTAGTTTAAATAGAAGTAGTAGTAGTTTCTCAACAAATTAAGGAACACTTCATCCTTCAGGTATTATGAAAAAAAACAAAAACATTTTCTTTTTTTTTCTTGGACAACAACAATGCAGATTATAGTATTATTTAAAATCAAGAAATTTATCTTGATTTTTATTCTTGTCAGTGTAGAGAAAGCATTAAGAGCATTATAACAAACATAACTGAACAGTTTACTGTCAATAATTAGTCTTCATATAGATAGTAGATAATTGCTGATTGATATTTGAAGACCTGGTAATGAGACTCATCAACAAAAAAGGCAATAAACATCTTAATCAAAACAGAATTCCTGATCTGTGTGCGTATATTAAAATTTGTAATTGTACAGACAAATATGTAATGACCCATTCACAGATGTGTCTACACATTTGCAAATCTTATTATACTTGCAGATTGAGATTTGGAGATTTTTTTAAACAATCTGAGTATGCACACAAGGACTGAGATACAGTTACACAACTCTCCATTCACATTAGTAAACAGTTTTGCTACTGTACAATAAAGGCCCCATATATAACTATGGAAGGATCTCATGATAAATCTGTCAGCAAAGTCTAACAGGGCTGAATCTGAGCCCACCAGCCAAGCTAAAATCAACACTGTGCCAATGATGGAAGACAGATATCCATCACTGTGACACTGTCCCCAAACATTATGTACTTGTGATGTGGCTCTCTCATCTCTGTTATAGGCCTATGCATGAAAACAAGACAATAAGGCACCTGTCAGAGGAGTCAGACCTGCTGTCCAGAGCTTGTGGACATTAAAACTTTTGGTCTTGTTATGAAGACAAATATAACCACATGGTTTATCTTGTATGAATGACTTAAAAGTTGTAAACTTAAAGTTGAACTTTGTGCTCTCACTGACACTTATCTTAACAGTTTGTTTGATCTACAGTGATTTATAAGGTCTCAAAATTAATATGTGACTCATAACACATTAATGTTAAAGTAATACACACACAATGCCAATCATTTCCATCATCTTGACGTCCAGTAAATGTCGTACTGGAGTCTTGTCTGGTGCCGTCAATCATTACAGCCTGACTAGATGGAGTTAGTAAAACCTTTCTCTCTTACACTTCTCATCAAGATCTCTGTACTCCAGTCTTCTTTTATCTTAATCCCAAAGTGGAGCTCAGAGGTTAACAAGCATCAGTGCTCTGACTGTGACTTATAATGGCTGTAGATAGGATTGGGGACATGAAGCTAATCTAGTCACATCCAAGATGTCACTCCTTCAAACCTCGCCGCCTCCTTAACTGATCTTAACTATTGACCATAAAACTACAGCATACACTCACTCACTCACTCACTCACTCACTCACTCACCTACAGCATGTATTAAAGGTAGTGTCGGTTTTTGGTCAGACTGTGTCTTATCTCAGTTGATGCAGCTGATGTTCTTACAACTTAAGTGTGAACATTTTTAAGAGGCTATAATTTTAATTAAGTAATTTATTACAGGTTTAATAACTTATAATTTTGTCTAACCAGGAACATTTTTATTGTTGTCATTTTAAGCTTTTCATTTGCTTTTTGCTTTTCCTAGTGGAGATCTGGCAGAAATACACACATACAACTCAACTGTCCATATTCACTCTGAAACTGGTTGAGCTAAACCGCAAAAATACCAAATCTTACATAATGTTGCTTTAAGAAAAAAGGGTCGAAAACGTGATAAAGTGATATGATAAATGATCTTTACAAAAACTTAACATGGCCACTTGTCATGGTTACCCAGAAGTTTATTGAGCATCATCATCATCAACACATCCTCTATGAGTTCAAGTCAGTCCACAGTCGGTAATAAATAGGTTTAGAATTGAGCAGCATACTGACTGTACTGACTGTTAGTGACTGTTACTGTAGTCAGCACGGGCAGCTGGACATGTAGCACCCTCTTCTGGACAACCTCATAACTCTGCAGGAAGTCTTATTACTTCACCTCCATCATATTTTTCCCAGCAGACACCTGCTGTTACAACACATCAGACTGAACTCCTGCAGCACACTGTGGAAGGAGAAAACACTAACAGAATAATGGTCTGTATTTCTGTAAAATGTATCATAAAGTTTAAAATTACTTAAGCCAAAAGCAAATGAAATATCATGAAAAGTTAAAACATACAAATCAGGTGGAGTGTTCTGCTAGATATGTCAGGCAATCAAACTCTGCGTAAGCCAGTAATGTATTCCCAGACACTATACACATATTCATGCAACATACGTCCTCAAGCTTGAGGTAGATCTCTGTCTTAAAAGTTGCGTTTTCAATTTCCTCATAGTGCTGACTGTATGGGGAATTATTACTTATTAAAACATAAAAAGAAGTAAGGCAAAGGGAAAGAAATAATGAAAGACTGAGTGCAGAAGTTTATTCTCGATCTTTGGAAACAATACTAATACCAATACTAATAGTTCAACTTCAGTTTGTTTAATTGATTGGTGTAATTTGTCACAAAATTATTAGAATAAAGTTGTTTTAGTCCTTTAATTTTCCTTTTAAGGTTGCATATACTGTATATGTTTCTATTTATTCATTTATTCATGTAAATATATAATAGAATATAATAGAAGTTTATCCTCGACAGGTTTTTTTTGTCCTGTTCTAACAAAGATGGATCCTATTTGCCCAACCGAAGGTAAAAAAAAATCATATCCTGTCCACAATGAAGTACTATTCCTTTTATCATACTTTTGAATAATAATTTTAAAAAAATACATTTGAATGTTCAAATTTTCAAAGTGGCCTGCTGGTGGCACCACAGGAAAGGTCACAAGGTCAGCAATAAAAGAAGTAGCAATCATTCTTTAAACAGGAGCGTGCATACCAATTTGAATGGGAATCTGGCGAGTGGTTTTGGTCTACTGGGGCCAAAAGCTAACACTCGTCTAAAGTCTAGTCTAAAGAATAAAAAAGACTACAAGGAAGTTAACGCTCAAGCTAGTAACAGAGCAAATAGTAGTCTGAAAGGACAGGAGAGCAGTCAGAGTCAGGAGTAAATACACCTGCATTACTATCTCCATATTCTAGAATTCATTTTCACTTATTCTGATCAGAAAAGGTCTTTTCTTTCACTTTTTTTGTTCTACTTGTCACTTTCAAAATGGCCCTTTGACCCCAGGCATTACTGTGCAGTCACATTCAGTGAAGAGCTGTAGTGTTTCTCTCCTGTAGTTTAGGGCTGGAAGGGGAGGAGAGGCTGTCATAGAAAGTGTCCTCCCTTCTTTAAGTGACCTGTCAGACAGGAAATCTAATTATCATTCAAAAGAAAAAAAGTCTGGATCCAGCCAAGCAGGTTCACACAAGCAGGTATACTGTAAGTATGCACACACACACACACACACACGTGACATGACATACCAGGTGGAGGTGTGGTTCTTTCAGTTCAGAGACAGTCAGGTTTCAGGTGTACAGAGGGAGGGATGGGAAGTGTAGGAATGTGATGTGATTATCTCACTCAGTGCAACACACAATCATGACCCTGAGTGGAAGGTGACTAGTTTGATCCCCAACACTGACAAAGGAAACATGGAGAAGTCATTAAGTGACTGTTACACTTGAGCAAGGCAATAAACTTTGCACCAGAGGAGTCCATAGGCCAAGAGTATGATGAACCAGCTGGCTCTCGCATAAGAACAAATAGACTAGTTCAAGAATAATTCAACTTTATAACAACTTAGCTGTTTTGTCATCATTTCTATCCATTAAGACAACACTGAATTCACATCACTACTATGAATTCAGTGGGGTACGAGACAGAGGCAGTCAGTCGATCATAAGTGTAAACAATCAAATTATAAGTAATCATCCTTTATCAAAGTGAAAAACACACAGTTGTACAACTACAGAGTACAGTGGGTGGAGTACAAAGTGGGTCTGTATACTGTGATGAATGCTTACTACACGTTGTTTGGAGGATAATTTTACTGTTACTTTGTTTTCTCCCCTCCAAAATCCCCAGGTTTTGTTTGGGGACCACAGAACAAGCTGAATTACAATATATGACATATATATATGACATATAGAGTTGTTAGGCTAGGGTATATGTAGTCTGGCACACAGGAAGTAGGCTGTGGTTGTAAGCCTGCCATTGGCTCTGGTTTGGTCTCCACAAACTCCTGCAAAAACTATCTCACTTTTTAGCTGCTAAATGTTCCACTATGAGTCTGTCTGTAGAACAGTGTCCATTCATGGTCCCCAGATGATAAAGCCCTCTCATTTGGGACACCCCATGAGATTCCCTCTAGTGCCAAAGCAGGCGAATAAATCAACTTTACACACAAGATCTATCTCCTTTGTTGTTGCAATTTGCTAATTGCATTCCAAGTCCCAAGAGTATGAACCACCCTGATTTTAATGACTCCATGACCTTTACTCTGTTGTAGCCCTTTGATTGTATATCTATATGTAAAAACTAGCATGCCAACATTATATCTTTGTATTTATTATACCATTACCAAGAGGTAAGCTACTTTGTTAGCATAATTTGTTGATGTAGTTACATTGCTCCCAAAAGGTTTATTGTAACCATATGTCAGGTTTACAGCAAGACTTGCTTAAAACAATCGTTCAGCATTTTGGGAAATTTGCTTGCTCGTTTACTTGTTGTCTTATTTCTGTCATCTTTGCACCTCAGTTTTTGCACAGATAAAATGAACAGATATCGGATTTTGTTACCTTTGCACAGAGCCAGGAAAAAGTTCCCAGTTAGGAAAATGTTCCCAAGGTTCCCATTTAATGAACAGATAT
Source organism: Argyrosomus regius (assembly GCA_946959425.1). NCBI lineage: Eukaryota > Metazoa > Chordata > Actinopteri > Sciaenidae > Argyrosomus > Argyrosomus regius. Next base: position 21,134,401 of record OX336897.1, on the reverse strand, counting down.
ACGAGTGGTATCAACTTGAACAGCTAACTTGCAGCAAGAACGAGAATAAGTGTTTCCCAAAATGTTGAACTATTCCTTTAAATGGGTAAACTGAATTTAAGACAATACAATGACAATGAGTCCACAAGTATAGAAATAGCAGCCTGTGTGTGTGGTGTTGGCTTGGACAATAACCAGGGATGGCTCTATTAGGCTTACAGTCCGGACGGACAGAGCAGCAGTTTCTTCTCAGACGGGCTTTGCTAGGGTTTTGGGGGCTTAAGCTTCTGCTGGTCCCAGGGTGCACACACACACACACACACACACACACACACACACACACACACACACGCACACATATATTTCCATATCCTGTAACCACAGAGATTGTTTTGCATATTCCTTGAACCTTGATATAGATTATTTGTCATAGATTATCTTTCTATTGTTAGAATTGTGTTTTATATTAAATGATACGGCGCACCAGAAACATGACTCCCTGCAAAGTAAAATGGTTAGATTAAATTATGTAGCATAGGCTGTATAAAACATGGATGTAGTATCCATGACATCATCCACAGGTTTCTGAAGGGCCACTGTGAAGCCGTCACCATCTTGGCAGTCCTGCCTCTGCCGCCTCCCGGCTAATCTAAAAGTGGGCAAAGATGTGGAGCATGGGTGGAGCTGAGGCGGGCTGAATGAAGCCTGGTTGCCACGCTCTGAGTTATGCATAACTTTAAGCTGTAACATAATTTGAACAGGTGACTTATAAAAAATTCACCCTCAGTACAGTTACGAACATTGAGATTAGCCTTAGAGATCAAAACTGTTTATTGTACCAGGCTGTAAATATGTTTATTTCTGCTGTGAAGTTGGACTTTTAATACGGGTGCTTGTGGAGATTCACATGTTCTGTAGCCAGCCTCAAGTGGCCATTTGAGGAACTGCAGTTTTTGGCACTTTCGCAATGGCTTCACTTCACAGCCACGGAGGTTGCCGCTTGGTGCTTTGTATACCATGTCAGCCTTTGACACACATATGGAGAATGATACTATGTCATTGTGTTAATATGTATTACTGAGCAATTAATGTGTCCTCACCTCAAAACAGATGGGGTGGAGTCGCCTGATTGGCAACAGACTATGCTAATAATGCGTAATATAATAATAATAAGAGTGTTTGTTTGTATGAATACTTGAATAGATTTGTGTATGAATGTGGATTCCATGGGGAAAACATGTTTGTTTTAAACCTGAAGAGTGTGCCACTCCTGTCACTGAGAGGTGTTGCTGCACACACCCTTCACCTGCAACAATAGTGGTGAAACTGCTGCTTTAAAGGCTCATATTTTTTCACCTTGTCCATGCAGGTTTTCAGATGTCTTAGTTGGGCTACCCAAAACATACTAAGACAAACTAAAAAACAAAACAAACTAAGTTTGTTAAAGTCGACAGAGATCTGTTTTTCTGGTAATTTCTTTGGCATAATGTTTTTGGAAATTCCCCTTCTCTGTCCCCTACAAATGATTTATTTATGAATTACAAAATTGTTTTAGTGTGACATGTTTTGGCTCTGCACATTATGTTAACTTCCCAGTACCAGCAGGAGGTTTAAGTTACAAAAACACTTTTAGGCAAAGACTGTGCTTTGGTTAAATACTGAAAAAATACACCACATCCTGTCTTGACTCAGTTTTTAACAGGGATGACAATTTCTCCCTAACCTTAACCAAATGACAAAAAAAAATAACCATGAAAAAACATGCTTTAGTTGGCTTTTAGTTTGTTCTCATTGTCTGTGAATGTTTTGCAGATATATTTGTGATATATATGTGTCGACTTTGCAGATATGTGTATTTGAAAATTAAATATTAACAATGGAGAAATAAAATCTACAGCAAATGTCATTGTTTCATTAAAAGATAAATTAATCACATTTTTTATAAAAAATAAAGACATCATTATATTTTTGTAACTCTGACAGGGAGAAACAAGAACGCCCTTGCTTACATGTCGCTACTAACAATTAAATTACCGTCATTTTGCATCACTATGTTTTTATTCTAATGCTTTCTCAGTTTAGTCTGTGATACAGAGTGAACTTGCCACACCTGAGCTGCGATGTTAATCTGGTGTGACATCCACACCCTGTGCAATTCAGCGTTTGTGTGCTTCCTCACATATGTGGTATTAACCCAACAAACCTGCTGGTTTGTTTAATAGTACAGTTTGGACAAAGAATTGTTTACGTTGGTCACTTGGCAGTCTCAATGGGACTAATCTCTTCAACCCTGCCAGATCACCACAGGGCCCATCGGTACAATCTCACAGTTTTTAATAGCAAGCTGCAGGAAAGGTTTAAAATTTAAAGCTACTTTAAGGCCAAGGTACAAAACTCTACAAGACAACATAGTCACCTTAAGGGCTCCACCACTGCATGGCACACCCAGAGCAACAATGCATCTAAAGCTACATGTGTCATACTTGTCATACCTGCAGCAAACCCACGTCCTCCAGGTAATAAAACTCTGGTGACAGCTAGACACACCTTAAAGCTACCAAGGTCACACCTCCCCAGGGAATGTGGACTATGGGACTAACAAAAGAATGAATACATGTCTGTTTTCTCCATGTCATAACTGCATACATTCATCGACATAGTACAACAGCAACATAAACACCTGTCCACATTTTCAACATGTCATCTTCCTGGTTGGGTTGCTATGGCTTTTCTCTAAATGCTGGTTCACAGACAGGTATGCACAGTACGTGAGATACAACATGTTGAAAATAATGTCACACACATAGTATGCACACAAACTGGACAGGCGAACAGAGAACTGGACAGAAGGCTCAGATTCAGGGTGAACAATGTGGTTTTTGTACCATATGTGGAAGTGATCCAACTTTTAACCCTGTCAGGGAAACTTAAGGGCAGTACAGTGTGCACATGTTGTCCACACGGGACCACCAGTGGAGGCCATTCAACCCCTACACAAATCTTAGTCTAGTCTACACTTAATCTAGTTATTGGACACATGAGTCAGTTGCTGTGGACAGAGACAGTAAGAATGCACAAAGAACAGCAGATATAAGGAGTTTATCTAACAAAACTGCAGGTGAGGCCGAAATAAAATAAAGCAACTACATCCTAATGAAGCTCTAGTGAAAGCTCGCTTAGGCTATTCTTTAGCATGCTCTTTCCATTCCATTCACTCCCTCTCATGCATGCTCACACTAATTTCCTTGTTGTTATTGCCCGTGGCTGTCAATGGTGCTATCAGCTGCTCACATCTATCCAATAGTACAGAGACACACCTGCATTGTTAGCCTATCATCTTGATGCCATCTTCTAAAACATGACTCTCTCTATCTGTCTTCTACCTCTAGTTCTTCATGTACTTCTTCACTGCTTTTCCTGCTCACATAATTTCTCAATGCTTCCTTATTCTAGATTGTTATACTAAATGCACTTGAATGTTAAAGTACTTCTACACTGACTCTTCTGCCACTGCTACTTCTACAGTACTTCTACTACTTTTTCTAAGGTGATTCTACTCTTCTAATGTGCTTTACATGATTTCACATCTTGATCTACTACCACTACCACTGCAAAAGTGCTTTTTTGTAGTTCTAGAAAACAAAAAAGTTGTGTTTCAGTGCCATGTTGATTTTAGTAAATGCACTCAAGGCGTGAAACATTTTGTGCTTTGTTTCACTGATCGCCAATGCTGTCTTTTCTGTAGTGATATGCTCATGTTTAGCAGGACATAGGGCAATGTCTGGACTGTTGTGCTTGCTGTTGACCAGATAAGTACATGAGGGTGAATATGTGTGAAGAAGATTTTTGTTGCCCCCCCACAAAGGGGCACGGGTCAGGGTTATGAGCAGAGCAGCACCTCGGAGCTGTTAGTAAAAGGAAACTTGAGTAGCTGAAAACCTGCTGACAAGGAGGTGCTGTCACTCACGCTTCACTATTCTCCTGCCCCATAGCAACAAATTAAATAGTTGAAGTCGTATCGTATCATACTGTACTTCATCAATCTCTATGAGCCCCGGCAGTGTATCAGCCTCTCCTGATGGCTGATTCACGCCTGTGCTCACAATCAGAATGCTGTCGTACTAGTTCAACAGCCCAGCCAGACATTCCTGTCATGGTACAGTACCTGAATCAGCCTCACAGACTACACCCTATTGGAATGCTTCACCTGTCATCGCAAAGACAGACCACCCCTGTCACATTAGCGTTACCTGAAGAGCTATATGTCAACTTTAAAGGCAAGACAATCAAACTCCATTTAACACAGTCTTAATCACTTAACTGAGTTAAAGGGCCATCATGGTGCCTAATGAAGTGTGCTGTAAAGGTGCATTATGGGGACTGTAGGATCTAGCATATGGATCTATAAGTCAGGTTTTGACAGCCTTTGATGCATCAAAACAACTACTATATTTACTTTGTTTTGTTTTTTGTCATGTTTTAGCCCATTACCTCAAATCATCATTAACAGTGCCAATAAGTTGATCTTTGGGACTATAGAATAAACAAGATTTCATCAGTATTCACTGTCCATCTGAGGTAAAGACCCTGAGAAGAGGTTAAAAGTCTGGTATAAAAGCTACAACGTGATTAGATTATTTTGTCAAACTGGGATTATCATTTAAATCATATTTTAGTAACATCACATAATTCTTGGGTTATTTTGTTGATGATATTGTGTTGATTTTGTAACAGGCACAGTACATTACATTCTCGGGAATTCCAGATTAATCAGCTCTTGAAGATGACAGATTTTTGGTCGGGATTTAATTTAATATTTAATTTGGTTTATTTCTCACTTTGTGATGTGTATTTTTGTTTCCTTACTTACATTTCTTACATCTCTACCCTGTCTTATTGCTGCCTCTCATGACAGGCGTGGAAAAAGAGATTCTTAATAATAATGATGCTTTCTTTATATCAAAGTGAAATTAAAGAGCAATAACTTCTCAAATGTACTTATCTTGTATGTATCTTGTATCTTGATTTGTAAGGGCAGACCGAGGACAATGAGCAGCATTTACATGCTACTTCACTTACGACTTACACCTACCATGTACATTTCTTCTTAATCTTAAAATAAAAAAAAGTTTTAGTGGATTGTGTTAAAACATGTTAATTAATGAGTAGTGTGGGTCTTTTTGGCCTAACATCTGAATTATTAGTTTAATATTTGTGTCAAATGTTTTGGGGAATCCAAATAAAGTGAATTCATTAATAAATCAACCTACCAGACAAATGTAGCTTTAGGTTGCATTTTGAGCTGCAGGTATGTAAGCAGGGAGGGACTGGTGCGATGTTAATGTTTAAGCAGAGAACACACTGTACCTTTCATTGATCTATCAAATCCATCTCTCGCTCTCTCTCTCTCTCTCACCCTCGTATCAGTAGAGGAATGCAGTGGGGATGGAGTTATTTGGGGGGCTGTCACCCCTGCAAGATATCACTGTTAGCTGCAGATGACATGACATGAGATAAGGACAGCTTGGTAAAATACAGGCCTTCACAAAACTCCTGTGCATTCATTAGGATTTGAGATAATTTCAGTTGGACTGAGTTGTGTGAAAACTGATATATTGACTCTTTGAACTACCACAGAATATCTTTGGGGGTGTTATCTATCTCCAAATTACTACACTACACCCTCATTACCAAATTAGAACCATATCCATGGATGAGGCAATGCATTTCTACCTGCACACGTAATCCACTTTGCAGATGTTATTGTCCTTCAGCTGGATAAGAGCACAAAGTTGTCATTCCTCTGCCTGCCCGTCGGCCAGATTATCTCATTGAGCTCTTATGCATATTCATACTCACATCTATTAGGCAAATTTGTTGCATCACGCTTCAGGCTCTGGGTTGGTTTATGGTTTGGTTGTTTCCAAATGTAATTTATTTAGCATTTGTGGTCATGTGTTGCAAGTAGATTTTGAAAACTTTGGAGGCTTATATATCTTATTGGGGTCAAAATAAATGAGGAGTAATGCCGATGTAAATGTATGCAGAGTATATGAAGTAAGGAATGTGACACATCTGGAGGTGACCATGTTGTGATCATATCTAAGTAAGGCATAACTGAATCCATCCCACGAGTTAAAAGGTCACCTAACTACACCTCTCCCTTGTATCTCAAGCTGCTCATCTGAATGTGTGATCAATGAATTCCTGCAGCAGCAAGCTCAACTCAGCTCTCAATTAGCTGCATTATAGCCTGGTATCATTCAAGAAGCTTCACTGGTCCATTGGATGTACTGTTGGTGAGCCCTCCCGGGCTACCGGTTTGCAGGTGACAATTATTCCACCCCACTATCAAACTCCTTTCTGCTGCTGGTGGACCTAATGGATGGCAGGTCATTTTCTCCCCCGGACTGCCCCTAGAGAGCTGCTGGAGGGGTCAAGAAGTGGGTCAAAATATGCCAAAAGAAAATTAAAACCACTTCATTGTTCTCCCAATCCATCTTAAAATAAATTTAAACATTTTAATGAGTACTAATGAGGCTTATAGAGGATTAGCTCCAAAATGTATAGCTGACCTCCTGACCTGATCTAATAAAGACCTGTAATCCAACAGAAAAATGGCATGACAAAGGTATTTCAATGACATGTTAATGAACATAGATCCAACTCAAGAATCCAGCAGTGTAAAGGCCGTTGAATCCATTACAAATGTGAGAAAAAAAAATAGTTGCTGATTATTTTAAAATGCCATCTCTGTAATTTGAATTCAGTTGAGTTTTACGGCAGGTTATAGCACAGAAACTGTACTTAGAGTTTTAAATGATCTCGGCAGCTGACTGTGGTCAACACAATGTATTTCTGTGTTGGATCTATCAGCTTTTGACAGTGTTGATCATAGTATTATAATTGAACTCCTTAAAAATGGTAAATGGGCTGCATTTACATAGAATATTTCAAGTCTTCCAACCAGGTGGAGGGTTAGCTCTAGAATATATAACTGACCTTCTGACCTTCTATAACCTTGAATGTATAAGTGCTTTGTAACTTGTTTTATTTATGAATACAGGTAATATAATAGGTATTTAAAAATGCATTGAAAGCTAAGGTACATAACATTGTAGAAAGTAGCTAGAGACACCAAGCTTTTGGGTATGCAACCGGAAAAATCCCACACCCAGCCTGAAATACAGGTGTGTGCAGGTGGAAAACTTTCTTCATGAAGATGCGAGTTAGATGGTAGAAATACAGCTTTCATGTTAAAAGGTAATCTACCAGTTATGTGTGCTTGCATGTATTTGATTGGCCAACACTGCAGCCAGCACGTTGCTAGATACTAGTTCTTCATCTCCACATACTTAATTTGCATATTGAGAATTCATGGGGAGGTAACATTAGATAAAAACAGATCACAGGTTAGTAACAGGTGGAGACGGGGTCCTGGAATTTGACTTTACAGCTCACAGCCATCTTTGGTGTAACTGCCAAATAAATCCATGATGTCCGTCCGGTTCCCAAGCCAAGTCCCCATGAACTGAGCTACTCCCAACTCCCAAAACTCACTTTGAATAAGATTTCCCTCTTAAGTTGGACCACGTGAAGAATCATTTGAATCATTATAACTAGCTGTAATTCACCCACAACAAACATCCTCCTTTAACGCTTTAACACGTACAGTACTATCCCCATTGGACCTGCAAGAAAGGATTTACTGTTTGCATGCAACAAGCCATGGAGAGGTATCATGGGAAAAGACAGAACTCAGCATGATACTATTGATTTCATGGAACATGGAAACACACACTATTGTTTGGCTTGGCTTCGGTGTTCCGGGTCTTCCTTCCAGCTGATAACAACCTTTCCATCCATGGTTGAGAGGTCATGGCCGTCAGCACAGATGTTGAATGACACTGCTTCCACCAGAGTGTCAGAAAGAATGTTTGAAGAACACTCCACTCTAGACAGTCCTTAGAAAACATCCAATTAGAAAGGCTAAACTCAAGCTCACATATGTTCACACGGGTCAGGTTTATATCTGGCACATGTTAAAAAAACACAACGATCGTGTTCAGACTGTCAATAGCCCTCCAGCAAAAACAACATAAGGAGCTGTAGAAGTGTGAGCGTGTCGCTACAGGTACTAGTCAGAAGATTAAACAAACCTGGAAGTCAAGTTTTAAAAATGATCAGATATGGAGGCACTGCACAGAGATCTATTTGTTTGAAGGTGGATTTTAGAGTCAACATCATGGCAGGATACACCAGAGCCCTCTGCAGAGCTAGACCAGTGTTCCCATCAAAAGTAATGAAGAGGCAGAGTTTTGTTGATACATTGCTATTGTTGGTCTAAACCGCTGATATACTGTATATGCAAATGGACTAGAAGCCTAAAAAGAGATCCACCAGTCATAGTGCAAGGAAATGTTGACCTTCTCATTCACTATGGAGTAAATATATTCCCAAAGCTTGACAAAGAGGTTGAAAGTTTTGAAAATATTTCACAAATTATGGCAAACTTAAACTTGAAGTACTCAGTGAATTGCAGAGAAATAGTGATGCAGTAGTGGGCCAGAAGATTTGCTGTCCTTCCCTGCTGTGGACGAGAAGACCACCATTGCAACTTCTTGGTCACATCTTTTGTAAGATCTTTTCCTCCAAGAGTACAAAGACAGAAAAAAAATGTGGTGTCTGGCAAAAAGAAGTAAGTCAGTGTTGTCTTACAATGTTGTTAAAGCGTTCCCACAGTAACAAACATGAAACAGGGGTAGTGCTGTGTGGGTAACTGTGTGGGTAGCTGGCAACAATGATTTTATCTTTTTTGACATTTGGGAGGTAAACATTATGCAGCTCAAGTTACAAAGTAATCGACCAAGAATGTGCACCTACACTTCTTTGATTGGCCAATGCAGTAACTTGTCAGATGACATAATGTTTCATTGTGACAAGAAATTAGCAACTTCTTGGCATTTTTTGCTGACGTGAGTCTAAACACAACCAATGACTGCGTTACAAGACAATTGCCCAGTTTTGTAAAGACAATGATATACAATCCAGAAAGGTTGGTTTTACTAATACTGTAGATCCATGTTTTTAAAGCTTTACAGATGATAAAACACTGCACAGTATAGTTTATAATATTAGTAAGGAAGAAGAAACTTTCTTCCTGACTGCAGCAGGGAGAAAAGGCCATTATTCGGGTGGTGGTCATGCACAAGCAAATGCAGGTGAGCGATCTGTCGAGGCGAAATGTGGGCATTGCAGTATGTGCCACATACATACATTAGTTTGCAGGTTTGTAGTCTGTTTTAGGATTCGCAATGCGTTGAGGCTGTAAATTTGCTTATGTTAAGCTACCAGAAGCACAGGTTTTATTTGCTCCTTCGATCACATAGAGTGGAAGCAAATGGGAGGTGAATATTCGCCAGTGTTGATTTTGCATATGTGTGAACGTGGTTTAATGTCAGTTTAAAAGAGGCATGTCCTGATGACATTATCAGGGTTATTTCTTCTTGGACAGAGACTCTCAAGACTCGTTAACAAGTATCTTTCAAGTTGCATCATAGGAAATATGGGATCCAGTGTTTTTGGAGTTTGACCACTCTCTGCTGTCCCTGCTGCTTCACTTTTGACCATTCCTTTTTTGATCTATTAGTTAGTGTATGTGTAAAGTCGCAGTTCCACATCAGCCAAGTCATCAATAGTCTGCTGATGTGTATTCTAGTTAGATGTCTTTTCTTTCCCTATATTAGTAAGTGTCCTAGTTAAGTGATTCCCAACCAGAGGTGCTTGTATCCCAGGAAACACCTCACAGAGCAGGCCAAATAATTTGAAAAAAAAAACTGAATGAATGATTTGATTAAAACAATACATCCCCACGATGATGAGTCGTGATGCTACCTTCTGAGCGTGAAGCGGACAGAGAATAATGATTCAGTTCATATGTTCTCTGTCAATGATGATCGTTCTTTACTTCCTTGGGGAGTATTGAGGAAGGGAATTTGATCAGAGTGGTAGAAAAAAACAACAACAACAAAAAAAAAACATACATACATACAATACATCCACATATTGAGCCATCCATAAAAAAAATGTTTAGCTTTTAGTGCAAGTGTGTGAAAACTAGTGAGCAAGCGTTCACTAAAACGAATGATAAGTGGTTCAGACGTTCAGATTGGTTGCGGTTGTAGTAAGAATGGTAATATCTATTATAAGTATAATAAGTGCAGAAACTGGAAGGGAAGGGACCGAGACTTTGGCATCAGAAGTGGTCTGGTTTGCATTTTTTCAGTATTGACCAAGATTTGAGCAGACTCAGGCGTTGCATACAGGTGAACAATCCATGTGGAAAGGAGCAACGAGTCGGAACACAGTTATCGGCATTCATGGACATCTGTTTTTAGATAGTTCACCAAGAAATTCTGTGGAAAGCTGTGGTTTCACTGTAACACACCTTACACGGACAGAGACACACACACAGACAACATTCACATAGTAGTGGGACACTGTCGGGTCTGACTAGTTCAACCAGTGTAGTCCTTGCTGCCACACCCCCACAGCTACAAAGCAAGTCACCCACCCACACACACACACACACACACACACACACACACGCACACACACACACACACACACACATATACATAATAATGTGCAACATACTGCAGTGATACCAGGCTAATGTTATATAAGAGTTATTCTATATTTTTAAATGTGCTCATGTTTCTCAACAGCATGGGCTATATTAATACTGTTTATTTGCATTAGGCAGGCCAGATATTAGTTGGTGTGTGTGCGTGTGTGTGTGCGTGTGTGTGTGAATACCTGGGAGGGGCGGAGCCTGGCTCTGTGGCCCCGCCTGTCCTGTGCTGGCTAACAGGTACACAGGGTTGGGTGTGAAAACTAAAAGTGAATGTAACAGGTGATGAGTCCAGTCAGTGCCGCTGGTACACAGTGTCTGTGGGAGGGGAAGCTCTGACATTGACGAGGCTGTGTGTGGAATCACACACTCGACGCACACACACCGGGAGCAGCGGAGCGAGCGGAGGACACACACACACACACACACACTCACACATACACAGTCACGCACAGCTGAGGTTCACCTGTCCCGCAGGGATTGTTTTCATATCGGAAGCAGCTGACAGATGACCTGTCACCATGTTCAAGAAAAAGAGCAAGACCACCTCTATAACGACGCCAAAAACAACGTAAGTAGGAAACTTTATTTTACACCGAGCTGTTTTGAAGCCTGCGGTACTGTTCTGCTGCAGTATGTACCTGTATTAAAAAATCTCAATGTGACCTTGCTTCGCTGTGAACTCACCTGTGTTACCTGTAGCCCACTAACTTTACCAGTCTGTTTTCATCAGTGTCAGTGAAGCAGCATGTTATTAAACTTTTCTCATTGGTTCTGTACGAACTTCTATCACTACCGTATTGGATAGAGTAATGTGGGAAAAGAAGATTTAAATATAATACATTGATGCTAGATGAATTACATGCCTGCCGAATTAAGCATTATATCATATTTATTCACAAAACACATTTTTTTTAATATAAACTTTGATTTATTATTGTATTATTTATCGTGCAGGCAGTGACATTTAAACATAGCCACTTTTTAAATGGAGTCTGGTGTGAGAACAAGGCGTACCCTATCGTGGAACACCTTGTTTAATACAAACTGCTAAAGGTTGACTGTTTGCTCAGTGAAGCTGTGCTCTCTGGTGCATGAAATAAGTAAATTTTTAATCCACTTATTGAATTATTGGGATGTAATGTTCATACTATTAGAACGAACGGAGAGAGAGAGAGAGAGAGAGAGAGAGAGAGAGAGAGAGAAATGACATCAAACTATAAGTAAGATTGCATAATGTGTGCTTTAACTCAAGCAAGTGATGGGTGTGGTTGATAAGCTGTGTAGTAAAGTTGCAGTAACTGGTTTGATAAGTATTTGGCTGTCCTCCTTAAAAGACAATGTGTGAGGAATTGCTTGCAGCCTCTCCCACAACGTTTCTGCACCAAGCCCATTCCCTATCACTTTTAGTCTTTTCACCGGGTTTGTGTAGCTGAGGTCACCAGGTTTTCCACCCTATGTAGGATAAAGTGCATATGTTGAGTTGTTTTTAAAAAAAATCATTACTCCAAGCCTGCCTCATTTCGTTCCACCTCCACACAGCTCTCTTTCTGCAAGGAAGAATACCTTTAGAGCCAGGCGAAAGTTCATAATGCTCCCTGTCACTCAACAGATATTATTAGGGGGTCAGGGGCCTCAAAAATAACACCCATTTTGGTTGTCTGTTAACTCCCTGGTGTCAAGTGCCTAAAGATCGACTAATCTGTTTTTTAAATAGTAATCCTCCATTGTAAGGTGTGTTCCTCCCACTGTCACACCTGCTATCGAGAGATAAGGAAGGGTCTGTCTTACTCTTTGTACTGTGTATCTATGCACTGATACACAGATTTACTTAAAGACACAAAGCAGTCCATACCAAACCATTGATTTATTGGCATTATTTCTATCGATCATTGGTTTCTACTCAATGATGATGCCACAGAGAAGATAATTCATTACTGTACTCTGATAACCACCGACAGATAGTGTTGGAATCTTAATAATGCAGCTCCACCCTCTTCATTCTCTTCATGCTGCTCTTCTTATTCAAGTTTTAGTTGGTGCGCGTAAAAAAAAAATCTCAGGTATCTTGGCAAGCTGTCATTGTGAGCCAGGCTAGTGACAGCTTCAAGTTGAAGCACGATATTCAAAAACGGCCAGATCACGTACGCCTCAGAGCTGGGGATTAGTGCCCATCTTTAAATCCAAACAGTAATAAGATAAAATGCTAGTTTGGGCCTGTTATGAGGTTTTTAAACTTCAAATCTCTTTATAGAAAGTATAAGGCACTGTATGCTTTGAAGTATATTGCCTCTCCTTTCCTAGACATTGATGGATTACTGAACATGGTTATAGGGCACAGGCTCAGGAGAAGTAGTTAGAGGCCTGTGAAGAGGTGCAAAACAATCGCAAAGAAACACAAAAAGATTTCAAACCATGTGGCTGCATCATTTTAATCTGTTGTTCTTGCTATTATGTAAGACGGGTGGAGGTCCCTTTTTAATGTCTGTTCCAAGGGGCCCATTGTGTCGTAATCCATGTATCTTCAGAAATATATAGATGGAGAGTACGCAGCTGAGACAGAGCAGGGCAGGAGCAGTCCTCCACACCCTCCGTGACGGAGTGCTGGGGCTTTCTGGTTCTAATTTGACCCTCTCCCTGTGGAAACATCTGAGTTGTGTTTCTCAAACTAACGCTCCAGTGCCAGTTCCTTCCCAGAACCAACACAACCACACTCAAAACATTGAATTAGAACCAGCGAGTGTCCCTGGAAACTATTGACAGGATGTTTGGAGAACACAGTTCATAGTTACAGCAGGTAGATTTATTGTAGCATTGTTTTCAGGCTCTTGAATAATAATTAAAAAGCAATATTCTGAGAATCAAGACAAATAGTTTCTAGTTATGTAATAAGGCACAGTCAGAGACTGCGAAACAGTCAAACGATCAAGGTAGGGCTAGTTTTCATCTGTTCTGGATCTTAGAAGTGTTTTGGAAACTATGAATTTTCCTTCACATGTTCTGTGCAGACCATCTAATCGTGTTTATGTCTTGCATTTAACAACCAGATGATGTTCTTTTTGTCCTCATGCATTGAGTCTTGTAGTGGCAATCCAAATACATTTGATGTAGGCGACATGAAGTTTATAAAAGAGGAGCGTGCACTGTTGGTTTAAAGGTTTCAGCGAGAAAAAGAAAAACTGTGCGTGTTTGCTATGTTGAGCTCGTGTTTTAAGATGGCAGTAACACCCCTCAGGGTGTTTTTCTATTCGGATGGGTTTCGACAGTAAAACTACAGACTGCTTCTGCAGAACTCCACAGCACAAACCAGTTCAAACTTGCTCTGGCGTGTTTTCATTTCAAAACCAGCAGGGGCTTTGAAATTAAAGTCAGTGTCCAGCGAGATGTTACGTAACTTGTGGCCAAATGGTGAATAGGTGCGGATGTGCATGTGTGTGTGTCTGTGTGTGTGTGTGTGTGTGTGTGTGAGGAGATGGATGCAGGGTTTGAACTGACAGACACGGACTGTGTGTCTGTCACCAGCCCCGACGCACTCGCACGCAACACACAAACAAAATCACATTTCGAAGACAATGAATGACTTTGACAATGAATGATTGTAGTTGTTGCAGTTCATCTAATAATATCATGTGAAGGCCTTATTTATGAGAATCTGCAGGGTTAAATAAATGTATAAAAATCCTTTAAGAATATATTTCAATTCAAATTAAAGAAAAAACAATGTCCATGCACTAAAATTTAGGTATTATAGTGACTTATTCCATGATTAAACGGGGGGTAATATGGATGGGAAAGTGAATATGAAACTATCTACTCTCTTACCAGCTACTGCCAAATAGAGTCAACTTTTACTGGATTTTTGAAGCTAATATCATATTTTCTTAACGCAACACATAATAATACTTAACTCCTAGATTTGCTTATTAAAAACCTGACACAGATGTACTGACTGAGATGTTTTACAGTGTAAAAATAACCGTGTCAGCGCTCTCTGGTGGACAAGCTGTTAACAAAGGAGACACTGTCTCCAGATGACCTCAAACACATCTTTGGTATTTCTAGTTACCGGGTGGTTCCGGCGTTGCTTGTTAATACTATACACATTCCATACACTGTGAGTGATAGCATGCTTCACATGAGCCCTTGAACATGCACTTTGGCACGCTTACACTGATTGGACTAGGTGTGTCTGCTGCATGATATCAGGCAAAAAACCTGCTGGGTTAGTTTCCTTTGCTTGAGCTGTGTGTTGAAAACCTGTCAGTGTCCTGACCTACAGTACCACTAAGTTGCTCACTTAGCTCAGAGAGCACAACGTGCACAGCGACAGTCATCAAAGTTTCCTTTGACGATGTGTGCATACATGTGTTATGTAATGTTATATATTCCAGTTCAAGCTCTGTTGTCACATGTAATCATGCAGGTACAATCATGGTGAAATGTTATTGTTATTCCTGTAGCTACGAGTTATGTTCTTTTGCATCCAGTCATTCAGATCCAACTCTGGCACTGGTATGTAATTCTCATGAAAAACACTGTGAGTCACCACCTTGGTATGAAGATCCCAGAGGAAATAAACAGAATTCAAAAGAAGAAGAATAGAAGCAGTCACACTATGACTCATGGAGTCATTAGTAGCTATAAAACTAGCTCATAAAACGTTTGTGCTGTATAATATGTCCAGGAGACATGGACAGTAAACATTACAGTCCTTTAACATCAGGTATCTGCTGATACCATATTCGATACACCTAAAACATCAAAATAATCGCTATAGCTCCCAAATCAGAAATACAAAAAAAAAATTACAAACTCAAATTATTGATCTGATATGGATGACAGCCTAATTGGATGATGTGACTCCTGAAATTGACATGACATGATCAGCACGAGGGAAGATGAATCACTCTATTGGAGAACCACAGAACCACCCAGCCCAACTATGATTGTTGTGTGGTTTTACAGAGCGATACTTCTTCCCTCACTAATGATCTTCAGCTGAGGACAGACATCAGACACACAAACACCAACCAGACGGCAGACAAGTTTAATTTTGTTGTCTGTCATCAGCTTAGTTACTGAATCAACATCAGTTAATATGAGCCGCTGCTGCCGGCGATTTGTTGTGGTAGCTGACATCCACCACTATTGTAAGATGGGGTGTAGTGATTTTAACAAGATCTAGATCCACCTGTATTTTCATAATGGATTCACCTGTCAGTGATGTTTTGATGAATAAACACCAGAACCAGAAATTGTTTTGTATTTTTTCTTGATTGCTTGATCAGCAGATCAATTCATTGTAATCGTTAATTAATATCTGGTGCCTGACACACTGTGACATTAAAAGTTACAGCCTGTAATAATATTTCGAGGTTGGAAACAGTGACAACTTGTGGACGTAACAGACCGTATCTCAATTCACCTGTCTTTGTTTGTCTTCCAGTGCGCCGTCCACCGAACTGACTGCGCTGATCGAGAAGCTGCAGAAGAATGCCGATAAAGTGCAGAAGAACATCTATGACGTTGAGCAGAACCTCAACAAGGTACGACCTGATGTCCAAAACAATGTCAATGTCCAAAAGGCCTCCAAGAAATACACTGCAAATTTGCCTTTTAACTTTAACTTCGGGTGAAATACACTGAGGCTAGAATGAGCAAGAGGTGCAAGAGAAACTATGCTTTGCCTCATAGGATGATAAATAATCTGAGTTTAACTATTGTTCAGAAGCTTCAACTACAGTGGTGGAGTGCACAGTATATGCAGATACTGAAACTTTTTTTCCTAGGATGGTAAAGGCATGACATAGTTTTCCAAATTTTTTGAGTGGATTGCGTGAGGAACAAGTTATGTTAGGTGACACTGTATAAATACTACTGGTCCATTTTTGGGCGAGCTAAATATGCAAGAGTCTAACAGTCTAACACAGGGTGTTTGTCCTTTGCTGGACGAGCCGCTTTAAAAAAAGACTGGCATAAATTAAGAGTATACCCACTTCTCCAGGCACAACTACACCACTGTTCAACTATGAGGCAAACTATAAATTCACGTGTATTTAGTAAGCCTGCACAAAATTTCTATATTCATACTTTTACAGCAGGCTGAGATTACATCATTTCTAAAGGCTTGTGTTGGTTTTTGCAATCAGTTGTTGAGTGACTGGAATCAGCCAGTTTTCAGCTTGATTGGCCGCGACTGGCATTATTCAGTTTCATATATCCAACTCTGTGCCTGTAAAATGACTCTCATGCTGCACTGCATGGTTCACGTCATGAGCACAGCAACACAGAAACTAACTATTGTTACAGCTACACAGTGAATATTTTATTAAATTTGCCAGTAACGACGAGTCTCCCACGCATTGCAGCTCACCTGCTGTTGTGAGAACAGAATGACTTTATAAAAGTAAACAGAGCAGAGAGAGAGAGAGAGAGAGAGAGAGAGAGAACAGAAAGAGGTGTGACGGGGCAAGCTGGTGTGTGTGCAGAGTGTGACACATTTACTTCACCTTTATGTGTGTATTCTGCTTAGGCCATCTTCCTTACCTCCAATGTTGTGTGGGTTTTTTTCTGCAGGATGTCAGTAAGATCAATGAGGGGAAGCAGCCGCTGTATCAGGATGACACCAACAAGAGAATCCTCAACTCTCTGGAGCTGCTCACTGGCCTGGATGAAGATGCCGTCAATGCCAAGCGCCTCAAGCATCCCCAGGCTGAGATGATAGAACAGGAGTGAGTAGTAATTTACTGCTATTGGGCTTCTTCCAATACTTTTTTAATACTTTGCTATGTGACAAATATCTAGTCATGTACAGTATGTTACCAAAAAATTGAAACATCACGCATTGTCTTATGTGTGTGTGTTTTCAGCATGAAGCAGCTGCGTGACAGAGTGATGAAGCTGCGAGAGGATCATGACCATATCTACCACCTGAGCCGGACTGAGGGGAGGCCCAGCATCAACTGGGGCAACATGATGGACGAGAAACTGGTAGGAAGCATATTTATACACTCACACAGGGTGCATAATTTCTTTTTTAGGTTCTTTTAGCTCATTGTTTTGGGTTTTCAGCCCACAAACTCTCCTCCAGCATTGTTTCCAGCCGCAGGCAGCTGTTTTTAGTGGATTTAATGGATGGATGGAAGTAATGTTTCCAGCAACAACAGCTTCACAGTCTAAACTGTCAACATGTTGTGGAGTGGACTAAAGTCTATTGTTGTCTCTCCTTGTCCAGGACAACCTGAACAACAAGGGCTTTGGCCAGGACCTGCCATCTGTGGAGAACGAGGTGGAGGAACACAACATCTTCCACAGCGAGGTGGAGGCTCTGGCTCCTCACATCAACAGCAGCGGAGACAAGGTACAAACCAGAAGTGACTGAATGACTGAATGACTAGTAGTAATAATACAGAAAGTGCTTTAGTTCATTTAAATAATTGGTTGAATTAGATATTTAATGTTGTTTATGACAAATGACATGTAGTGCTAACTAAATAGCATTAGCAACATATGAGTGAAACAAACACGAAACTCTTGAAACTAGTTGCTCTACTATATTATTTATATTAAAAATAAGTGGAACAATCTCTTATGACGATTAAAAGCGTGCACAATTTTAACATAACCATCATTTTTAACAGTGGTGTGCGATATGCTAAAATGTTCTCTCTTCTCGTACAGTAAGTTGTTCACATGACCCTAAACTTGTTTGTCTTGTTCTCACTCTCCCTGTTCTCTCTTTCTCTTCAGGAATATGTCAGTAGCCTCCAGATGAAATACAACAAACTGCTGGTAATAAACCCACACACACACACACACACACACACACACACACACACACACGCACTCTGTGTGTTTATATATTATATATTGTCGTTGTGCATGCGTTCAAACAAACAGCATGAAAATACAGTGAGCAGCTGTTTTAGGAAATGACTTAGCTTTTCTTTAAAAATGAAACGATATGTAAGATTCACATCGATGGATTAGATTCGACTTATGCTGTTAAATATTGACATACTTTAATTTTGTTAGTTTAGCACTAGCTTCCAGGACATCCAAATCATCAAGCCGTCATGTCTAAATGTGCTAGTTGTAAGCTTTGAGGTTTTGTTTTTCTCTGTCAGGCCAGTTCCAGTGCTCGTCAGCGCAACCTGCTGAGCCTGCGGGACTACATGCAGCGCTGCACCAATGAGCTGTACTGGATGGACCAGCAGGCCGAGGAGAGGACCAACTATGACTGGAGTGACACCAACCTGGACTACCCTGCCCGCCAGAGGCAGTATGAGGTAGCGGAGAGGATGGACACACAAGCTGCATATATAGAGTACAAAGATGGATGCTACCACGCAAATATGATTCCCAGTTTAATCAGCACTTTTTCTCGCCCCAACAGAACTTCATCGGTAAATGTCTGGAGTCCAAGGAGGCCACCGTCACCAAGCTAAACGACGATGGCGAGAAGCTGATCGCTGCTGAGCATCCAGGGAAGAACGTTATTGAGGTACAGGATCATGCATGTACTGGATTCAGAGGGGTGGGAGGGGAGACACGACGCAAAGATACTGCGTGAGATGAAAAGGACAAGTACATACTGTTTCTAAAAAACAGGAAGTTTGTTATTGTAGCTTGGCCACTGATCTAGCTGCTCACCAACACGGTCTTACTGTGCGACTTTTACAGGTCATATTTCAGTCAATCCAAACAAACACTCATGATACACATACTTTTAGATTCAGTGTGACTTGCACTTCCCCAGGACAGTGTAAAGTCCATTACAACAGTAAACAGCCATAAATAAACCTGCTTATGTTTATAAAAAAAGACATAACAATAATTTAATCCAGTAATATTACATTTTTTCATGTTGCAGTATCAATCTTTTTTTTTTTACTAAATCTCAGAGTGTATAAACATGATACTTATATTCCTGGAACACTGACTCAGACTTTTAAAACTCCTGGTCTAGGCCAAAAATAGATGAAGCTGTTTGCCGTTGTGCCCCCTGCAGAGTGGAACAGTCCCCTCTTAACATGCCTGCACAGCTGAAACCTTTAGCCTCAAAGACAATTTTTAACTTTTTGGTTTTTAGACTTGCATATCCAGCGTGTGTGGTTGTGTGTGTGTGTGTGTGTGTGTTTCCTGTATCTGTTTTGCTTGTTCTTGCAAAGTTGATTTTTAAGTTTGCTTTGACAGCACTTTAGTAAACATCTTATTCGACGGTACTCATTCAGATTAAGATCTTATTTCCAAGAGAGACATGAGAGCAAGGAACATCAGAACACAAAATGTGCTTCAAATATGAATTACTATTAATCAAATACCTACGTACGCTGTTGTTTGCCAGGCTCATATGGAGGCAGTCCACGCTGACTGGAAGGAGTACCTGAACCTGCTCATCTGTGAGGAAAACCACCTCAAACACATGGATGAGTACAACAAGGTTAGCACAGATAAGCACTCACAGAAATGTACGCTGCATATTAAAAAACACATTTAATCAACATGAAAAGCTCACCAGTGTCTGTGTGTCTGTCTGTGCAGTACCACAAGGAGGCTCGTGACACTCAGGACCTGCTGAAGCGTTTGGATACAGAGCTCAACCAGAAGTACAACCCAGAGTTCAAAGATGTGTATCAGATGGAGGGTCTGATCAGGGAGATGGATGTGAGCCTTTGTTTATCTGAACATGAATACATCTCTACCACTGACTCCTTCTACAATTCTGAAAAATATGTTTCCGTGTGTGTGTGTAGGACCAAGCCAAGGCCATTGACCACTTTGATGAACGGGTCAAGGCTCTTCAGAAGCGCAGCCTGCAGGTTTTGCCTCTGAAATACCGCCGGGAAACCCCCCAGAAGCTGCTGCCCATTGAGGCTCTGTGTGAATTTGACACAGACGAGGTATGCAGTGTGTTGCCGAAACCTAATATGATTAATTTGAGAGTTACTTGGTGTCTTTGTCTTCGTTTAATTGTCTCTCTGTGCTGCATATTTTATTTCCATTTTGTTTCCACTTTTACTCCGTCACTAGCTATCAGTTCTCTAATCCCAGGATGACCCTGTTATCAGAGTACATGACTAAGCTCTCCCTTTCCTTTCTCCTGTAACTTAAGTGTTTTGTGGTACAATGTATTCAAATCCCTTCAGAAAAGAGCCCAGGCTGAAATCTGAGGATGTTATTTAAAACCACCGCAGAGCAGAACCCAGGGGCTCTGAAATCTGAAAAAATAGCCTATGGAGCTCCTCATCTTAGGTGTTGCAAAGCTCTTCATGTGTACTTTGTCTCCTGACCTCACTTTTCAGTAAAATTAAAGCTAAAATTTTAATTTTGATTTTACTTCTTATTATTCTTTAAAGTCTTAACTGAATTATAACCTTACTTAATCTGTCAACCAGGTTTAGATGAGAGCACTGTGGTTGTTGTGTCTTGAATGTGATTGTTTTAGATTCATCTATATTTGTGGTCCAGTAGCAAATGACAGATTGTAATTGTTGGATGTGTACAGGGGCAGATTTTGCGCGGGGAGAGGTACACTCTGCTCCGGAACAATGGCACCAAATGGGACGTGAAGGATGCAGCTGGACGTAAACTCACTGCCCCGGCCGTCTGCTTCATGATCCCCCCCACTGACCCCGAGGCAGTGAGCATCTCTGACAAGTGAGTGTGTGCCAACATGTATAAGCATGTGTCCTAAAACTACATACTGGATAACAACTTGCATTTTATTCCAGTGCAGTAATAGCATTATGTGGTTTTGTGCGCTTGCAGCCTGGCCAGCCAGCAGAAAGCCATCAAGCAGAAGATGGCAACCAGCAAGGGAGCTCTGATGAAACGCTTTGAGGAGCTGAAGAAGGAGAGTGGGACTGGCACAGGCACAGGTACAGGACACATGTAATTCTGCTGGGCAGCACATTTTAGGAAATTTGTCATGCCTTTACACTGACGTAACTTATATTATATGTGGCTGTAATTTGATCATATGCTATGAGCTCATACAGCTTTGTTTCTTCAGGAACATGTCAAACTCTTTCAGACTGTACTGATGAGTTAATATAGCAACACTGTGAATCATCAACCAGGCCTCATGTTCACTGTGTGGCTTGTTTATGGCAGTTGTTTGATATTATAGGAATATTATCTAATAAAGCACACTATTCATTGACAGGACCTTAATCTTGATCCGTCTTATAAAGGGTCCCTGTGCCAAAATCTAGTTTGAGGACCTTTATTTCATCTGATACTGTGCTTATCTGGTGCATAAATAAATTATTTTATGTGGGGCTGTGTAATATTCCAGATTAATAATAGCTTAGTAGTTACATTTTGTGCCAGAGCAGCCAAGCAGGTTAATTTGTCCACAAGGCTATATTAATAAAATGCACACAGTGAAATGACTGTGTTACCAACCACACTGGTGGGCACTACCACAGTTAGATGATGTCTTAAAATTCAACACGAGTGGTAGTTTAGCCTGCCTCAGCATGTGTTGAATCAGTCAGCATGAAAGAATAACATTTGCAAAACTAAATGTTGGAGTTCTTTTCAAGTGAATATCCAAGAAAATTGTTCACTGGGTAAAACAATTACAGCAAATTACAAGTTTGCAGTAATAGACAATAACAAGCAGTGTTGGCATTTATAGGATTGATTAGGATCTTGGATCATAGAACTTGGATTTTATTTTCATAGGTTAGGCCATGATTTTTATTGGTATTGATAATATTGTACTAACAAAGTTAACTGCTGAGACCTGGGAACATCGTTAAAAAGAGACATAGCAAAAAAAAAAAAAAGAATTCTGCCAATAATAAAACAAAACTTTTGGCTACTGGATGCCAGACCAGTATTTCATTGGAAATGTTAAAGTCCTGTAAGGCATGTTTTACTGCCTACCAGAGCTGTCACTCTATGCCGCTCTGAAGAAAGTAGATGAAGCCAAATAACAAAGCTCATCATGCTGTGTGTGACTTCAGACAAGCAGGAGCAGCAGTGCCGCCAGCTGATGGCCGGTCTGGATAAAGTCTACAGTGACCTGGACAAACAAGAAAAGGCCATTTATGCTCGAGTTCGCCCACCGCTGGAGCAGAACAGACCACTGCAGGACAGCGCTGACCGCCTGCAGGATATGAGGGTAATAACTTCTGCTTCATTTTGTTGCTGAAATTAAATGCTGTTTTACACAAACCCAGACAGCAGAGAGAGAGAGAGAGAATTTCTGTATTTTACAACTCACCAACCCAGCTGTTTCCCTTTAGGACATTGCTGCTGCTGTCAGTAAGATTGAACCAGAGAAGTCCACTAAAGTGCAGGAAGCAAAGAGCTTCTTGGTCTCAAACCCAAATTGTGCCAGCGCTTCTCAACTCTCCAGCAAGGTGGATGGAACCAACAAGAAGTACACCAAGATCGAGGACCTTCTTCAGGGCTCTCAGGACAAGTATGGGACTTGATATGTATCTCAGTATCTTATCTTCAGTGGTTGCTCTGAGAGCAATATTACTTGTGTTTCTAAATTGCTTTTAAATTTGTTTTAAATGGGTATTGACATACTTTACTCAACTAATAACTTCACTCACCTTTGTTATAGACTGAAGAATGCCAACCAGCTGGAAACTTCCCTTCAAAATGCAAAGTCTTTGCTCTCCACCTATGAGAACAAGCTGGCCAGGGAAGAGGTTGCTCCAGCTGACATCTCCTCACTTGAGAAAACACAGCGGGAGCTTGCAGTAAGCACCCATTACAAAGACATCTCACTCTGACTGAAAAAAGGGAATACTGGCAATTACTTAAAACACAAGCAGAGTAAATACTGGATGTGAGGGGTGTCGTTTAGCTCAGTCGGTAAAGCATCCGCCCCATGTACAAAGGCTCAGTCCTTGCCGCAGCAGCCCAGGGTTCGAATCCGACCTGTGGCTCTTTCCTGCATGTCATTCCCCATTTCTCTCTCTCCCCACATTTCCTGTCACTCTTCAAGCTGTCTCTGTCAAATAAAGCTCAAAAAGGCCAAAAAAATATCTTAAATCTTAAATACTGGATGTGAACTAATACCGGGTGTATATTATTTTCCAATAACTGCATGGCTGCACCTGAGCAATACACTATATCAAGGTTTACAAAGATGGTGCAAACACAAAGTTTCTGCTTAAAGATTATGTTTTTTTTCTAACTATACTTTTATATGTTGCTCGTAACTAGTCACACTATAGTCTGACATATTACTGACAAAGTCCTCCTTGCTACCCTGGCAGGATATTGCATCAGACCTGAGGTCCAAGAGGGCAGTTGTCACTGAGACAGAGCAGAACCTGCGTTTGGCCAAAAGCAGCTGTGACAACATGGCCACCAAATTCCAAGAGCACTGCCCCGACATTGAGAGACAAGAAGCAGATGTCCAGAAGCTCAACAAACGCTTGAACAACCTCAACAGGCAGATTGACACCAGGTGAGAGAATCAGGACAAGAAGGGCCAAGTAGCCTACAATAGTGTTCATCAATAATCACATAGACCTACACATAAAATATGTGAAATGATCTCTCTTGTGTGTTACAGGTCTCAAAGCTTGCAGAGAGCCAAGATGGCATACAAAAATTACAGCAATGATTATGACAATCTAAACAGCTGGTTGTCTCGCGTCCCAAACTACGAGCCGCATGAAACTGATGACACAAGACAAGTGGAGACCAAGCTGAAGAATCAGAGGGTAAGCGTGATGAGCAGCAGGGCAGTTTATATTCTGCATATTGCTGGTGCAAAGGAATATTCTGTCAGTGAGCTGCAAAAAAAGCTTATACCAACTTTTCCGTTTTCTACAGAATTTACTCTCTGATATTGCAAGAAAGGAGTCTGACTTGAACAACATCTCCAAAAATGCCCAGCTTTACCAACAAGCTGTGAAAGTACGTGTTCTACATATAACTACATTTAATTTGCAGAAATACAGTAAGATAAAGGCTTGTTAATTCTTAACTTACTCTTCTTTTTAGGACTACGAGAATGAAACTGAGAAGTTCAGATCTATCCTTGACCTTGAGGATGGACTTGTACCCCAGACATACAAGAGGAGCCGACTGGAATCACCTGCACTAACTGTCAAGGCAGAGGTGAGGCACAACAATGACATGATATCCTGACTTTTAGTCCCTGGTGTGAATTAGGACCTCAGAAACTCTGGGTCCTACACACAATGTCTGACAAACACCCACATATTTCAAACTCCACAGTCCTGGTTTGTAACACAGACTTTCTGGTAAAGACTCAAGACAAAATCAAGATAATCCCGATGAGATCACCATGACATACAAGTTTATTCAAGAGCATGCAGTGGGTTTTGCATTACCAGATTTCTCCTTGTCATGCTTCTAAAAACAACTCAATTGAAACAATCTAAATCACATGCTGAATTTCAATGGCCATGCACCAAAAAGGTTGCTTACCACTGAAATAAGTTAAGGATTTACTTTGTACTTTCCATGACATGTTATTTCAATGTTTACAGGAAGCTGCTATTGAGGCTAAGTTTACTGAGGTGAACGCTGTGAACAAGCAAAGGCTACAGAATCTGGAGTTCGCCCAGAGTCTTCTCAACCAGGTGAAATATTTTCACATGATAGTAATAAAAATGATAAATAATTTAATTTAAAACAACAATAATAATAAGTATTTCCCCTCTATAGCAACCTGAGATTGATATGATCCAGTCTACAAATGTCAAGTCAGTCCATGCTGCCCCTGGAGAAGAGCCTTGGAGAATCAGAAAGCAGCTAGAAGAAGAGATCCAGAGGAGGGAGCAGCTAGAGAAAGAAATTGAGATTATACAGACAGACATCTATAACCTTGAAGGACAGAAGCCTCAAGACACAATTGTCAAGAAGGAGCTGATCAAAAAGGTTCCTGACCCCCAACTCGATGAGGAAGTCCATAAAGTCCAGCAAAAACTCTCAGAGGAGCGCCGCTCTACTCATGTCCTGGAGAATGACCTTGAAGTACTAAAGTTGAAGCTGCGTGGCCTTGAAACAGAGGTCAAAGAAGGGGCACAGCAATACACAGTGAAGGAGGTCCTGCGTATAGAAAGAGACCGTGGTCAGGTGGAGGAGGTACGCAAGCTTCGGGAGGAGCTGGATGAGCTAAGAAGGCATAAATTGCTAAAAGACAATGAGCTGATTCAGATACAAAAGCAGGTGACACTCCTGGCAGAAGAGAAGAACAGGGAGCAGGAGGTGATCACTGAAGAGGAGGTGATCAAAGTCCAGAATGATCCCCAGCTTGAGACAGAGTACCGGGTGCTCCTTGACAGGAAGCAGAAGGAAATGGATGGAAGGACGCAGCTGGAAGATGAACTTCTGTTTCTTCAGGAGAAGCTCAGAAGGCTGGAGAAGGAGAAAGCAATGGCAGAGGAAAAGATTTCCATCAAGGAAGTGCTAAAAGTAGAGAAAGATGTTGCATTTGAAAGGGAGGTAGAAAACCTCAGGAGGCAGTATGAAGATGAGAAGACCAAACGAAGATCATCACAGCGAGAAAGGGCTGACCTCCAGAGGAAAATTACCAGCCTAGAGGAGGAGAAGTCCAAGGTTGTTATTCAGGAGAAAGTGCGGGAGATTGTCCGTCCAGACCCCAAGGCTGAGAATGAGGTTGCCAATCTCCGACTTGAACTTGTAGAACACCAAAGGCGTTATAGAGATTCAGAGCTCCAACTTAGGTCCCTGCAGGATGAGCTGACCATGCTGAAGAACAGAGGACCTCAAGTGGAGGTGAAAGAGATCATCAAAGAAGTCATCAAATACAAGACAGATCCACAGACTGAAAGAGAACTGGAGAGACTCCGCAATGAAATTGTAGATAAAACCCACCAAACTGAGAAATCTGAGATGGAAATCCGTCAACTTCGTGATGAAATTCAAAGATGGAGAGACACCAAACCCCAGGTGCAGACTAAAGAGGTAGTCAATGAAGTGCTGCAATACAGAGAAGACCCCAAGACCAAGGAAGAGATTGAGACTCTCAAAAGGAAACTGGCTGATGAACAGAAGAAACGCCTTGACCTTGAGAGAGACCGGTCAGCCCAAGAAGAGAAGATCAGACTAAGGAAAATGGATCTGTCTCAGATCCGTGAGAAGATTGTTCAGCAAGAAGTGGTCAAGATGGAAGAAGATCCTCTCCTCAGGTCAGAGTGTGACACATTTGTACTGAACATCGGCAATGAGCAGAAACAAAAGGAGAGCCTGAAAACAGAGCTCTACCAACTGCAGAGGCAAAAGACTGATCTGGATCTGCAACTGGAAGAACTGGAGCGTGAGCGCAGGGCAAGGCGTGATGCCGAATTGGAGATCCAAAGGCTTAGGGTCAGACTCCATGAGCTGGAGCTCAGAGACAAAGAAAACCGTGAGAAGGTGACTGTCAAACAGAAGGTAGTCCTGCAGCAGGATCCCCAACAGGAGAAGGAACACTCTATCCTCAGGCTGCAGCTTGATGAAGAGAAACACAAACGCACTCTGCTCGAGAAAGAATTGAATGCTCTCATCCAGCAGCAGATCACCCTAGAGAAGGTGGACGTAAAGGAAAGAGTTGTCCGCACTGAAAAAGTCCAAGTTGAGAGGGACCCAGAGGCTGAGATTGAGATTGAGAACCTAAGGAGGACTCTGGAAGAGGAGAAAAGGAGAAGGCGAGAACTTGACACAGAGTTCTCCACTCTCACTTCCAGGCTATCTGAGATGGAATTCACTAACACCAAGTCTTCTAAAGAGCTTGACTACATTCGTGATGAAAGTAGCCGACTGCAGCAAGAAAACCATAGGCTGCAGAATGAGATCCGCAAGCTTCGGTCCGAGATTGAGATCACCAGCAAAGAGACTCGGCTCATCACTGAATCCGCACCAAGGGAGGATGGAAAGAACCTGGAGTTGAGGCTTGACTCTCTCCAGAGGGAACTAGCAGACCTCAGAGGCGTAACCACCCAGAAGGATCTAGAGATCGAGAAGCTTCAAAAGGGCCTGACAGCTGTGAGGATGAAGAAGGAACAGAGGGAGAGCCATCTTCGTCGGTCTATCGTGGTCATCGACCCAGATACAGGCAAAGAGATGCGACCTGAGGAGGCCTACAAACTAGGGCTGATCGACTGGAAGATGTTCGTTAACCTGCAGAGCCAGGAGTGTGACTGGGAGGAGATCACGGTTAAGGACCCCAGTGGTGAATCTTCAGTTCTTCATGACAGAAAATCAGGCAAAAAGTTCTCCATTGAAGATGCATTGCGTCTTGGGCACATCACTAGCCGTCAGCTTCAGCAGTACCACAACAAAGAAATCTCCATTCAGGAGTTTGGTGTAATGGTGTCGGGCAAAAACAAGTGAATGCAAACATACTAAAAACACGCATTTTTAATTTGATGCTACAAGATTTCCTCTGTTTCATCTTGTTAATTAAAAATACTGTACTTCTATTCTGACTTCAATACTATGGTGACTGCATGCATGATTCCTAAATGCACTGTGTATTTATTTGCTTATGCATATTCAATTTTGTGGTACTGGATATATGGATATATATTACTATTGTTACACCCAACTACATAACATTTTATGTGGAAGGAAAAGTTTGCTCAGCTGAGCTTTAATTTCTTACACTGGGTACTAGGGTAGAGAACGTATCTTTCATTTGATAATGCCATTGAAATTCACATGGGTACTAAATGTTTAATTTACCGGTATTTGTGGGGGCTTTCCCAGGTTTATCTCATTTGTGCTCTGTAAGCTTGAATAAACGTCAAATCAAACTAGAAAAATTGTATGTTTTTTGTATTTCTTCTAATCACAGTCAAACATGGTATTGCTGAGAAGAATTTAATTCTGTATACGATATCTTGATGATGGCCATCCAATGCAAAGCATTAAATATCTTAAGTATGATATGTTGATAAAATGAGCACAGTTACTAAGTAATGCACCTGTAGAGCTGCTGTAGACTCATTTGCATGGAATGCTAATAACAATAATAATAATAATAATAATAATAATAATAATAATAATAATAATAATGAGAAGAAGAAGAAGAATTAATTTTACACTGCTTTTCAAAATTACAAATTGCTCTGGTAAACTATAGTAGTTAAAGAGTATACTGTAATACAACATACATGCTACATACAAGTTGGAGGTTCCTGTCTTGCATATCGATAATAGTAAAGTCTAAATTAGTGTTATGATGTATTAAACCTCAACTCAACTCAATTCAACTCAAACTTTATTTATAAAGCACATTTAAAACAACCAAGGTTGACCAAAGTGCTGTACAGGTTAATACATATAATATACATATAAAACATAAAGTGCCATAGTTACAAGAAGTTACGATAAATGCTAAGATACTTAAACTTGGTTAAAAGCCAGGGAGAAAAAGTGTGTTTTAAGGGAGGATTTAAAAACCTTAAATGATCCGGCAGATCGGATGTGCCAGGGCAAGTTATTCCATAGCCTAGGGGCCGCCGCCACAAAGGCTCGGTCACCTTTGGTTTTTAGTTTTGTTTTAGGGGTGGCCAGTAGCAGCTGACTAGAGGATCTCAGAGTTCTGGCGGGGGTGGGTGTATGAAGAAGCTTGGACAAATACTGGGGGGCTAGGCCATTACGAGCTTTAAAAACAAACAGTAAAATTTTAAAATCTATTCTAAAAGCAACCGGAAGCCAGTCTAGCGGCGCCAGGACAGGGGATATGTGGTCACGCTTGCGTTTGCCAGTGAGGAGACGGGCAGCTGCGTTTTGTACCAGCTGCAGGCGGTGCAATAGTGAGCGGTCCAGGCCAAAATAAAGTGACTTACAGTAATCCAACCTCGTATTAATAAAAGCATGGATTACAGTCTCCAGATCTCTACGTGGCAGGTATCCTTTTACTTTCGATAAAATCCTCAAATGGTAAAAGCTGTTTTTCACGACCGAGCTAACCTGGCGATCAAATTTCAGCCTGTCATCAAATATAACTCCAAGATTTTTTACAGAAGACCGAATATTTGGTGTAAGGGGGCCCAGAAAGCCAGCAGGAAAGTCTGCTGGACCACATCCAAACATTATGATTTCAGTCTTGTTTTCATTTAGATTAAAAAAATTTGAGGTCATCCAGGATTTAACATCGTTTAGACAATCAAGCAATGTCTGTACAGAGTCATTAGATTTAGATGTCAAAGGCAAATAGATCTGAACATCATTGGCATAAAAATGAAAAGAAAGATTGTTTGACCCTAATGGTAACATATATAGCAAGAAGAGAATCGGACCGAGGATGGAGCCTTGGGGGACCCCAGAAGTAAGAGGGGCTGAGGATGAGGTGAGTTCACCTAACTGCACAGAAAAACTCTGATCAGTCAAGTAAGAATGGAACCATGAGGGGGAAGAGCCTGTAATGCCCACCCACTGCTCTAGTCGTGCTAAGAGAATCCCATGATCCACAGTGTCAAAAGCAGCTGTCAAATCAAGGAGCACTAGCATAGCAGGGTTTCCTGAGTCAACAGTTATCATTAGATCATTAAAGACTCTCAGCAGTGCTGTCTCAGTGCTATGTGATGGTTTAAAGCCAGACTGAAACTTCTCATAGATATCATTAGCCACTAGGAATGATTGGATCTGGATAAAAACCACTTTCTCTAAAATTTTGGATAGAAATGGCAATTTAGAGATAGGCCTAAAGTTAGACAGCACAGAGGGATCCAGAGTTTTCTTTTTGATAAGAGGCTGCACAACAGCATGCTTGAGAGCAGCTGGAACACATCCGGTGCTAAGAGAGGAATTAATAAATAAAAGCATATCAGAGCCCACTGTACTGAATACCTCTTTAAAAAGACGAGAGGGGATGCTGTCTGAAGAACAGTTTGTAGGGCGCAAATGCTGAACTACATTGGCCAGTGCGGGGAGGGATACAGGTTCAAACTGATCAAAAGCAGCATGTGAAGGAGGAACGGTGAGGTCAGAGCTAGGGCCTGCAGAAGAGAAGGCAGGTGACCTAAGAGCAGATATTCCAACCTACTAAAAATAAATTGTTTATCGCGGCTTCCATCCTCCTCATGAAGACAGTGAAAAAACTACTAAGTGGTCTTTCAGTTAAGACTGTCAGACAGCCAGTGGGAAAAGTAGTCTTTAGTAGTTCTTTTCATTAAGTAAAAGAAGCATACCACAGTGTAGAAATATTCTGTTACAAGTAATGTTACTTAAAAGTACAAAAGTATTAAAATATTATACTTTAAGTACCAAAAGTTAAAATAGTCATTATGCAGAATGGCCAGTCTCAGAATAATCCACATTATATTACTGGATTATAATTACTAATGCATTAATGTGTACATCACTTTAATATTGCAGCCTGTATAGTTGGGATAATTTTAATTACTTTATATACTGCTGGGTAGGTTGCGAATTTGGCCCCTGGGGATCAATAAAGTCTTGTAAAATAATAATAATAATTATGTATCATATTTTGCATCATATTTGATTTGTTAATTATATTTTGTATTATTATCTGACCTACAAAGTAACTAGTAACTAAAGTTAACAAATATAAGTACAAAGTTGCATGAGATGGGAATACTCAAAGTACCTCAAAGTTGTACTTAAATACAGTGCTTCATGCTCAACTTTCAGTTTAGATCCACTTAATATAAACTGAAAAAGTGATTTAACTTCGAACTCTTATTTATGCAGCTATTATTAATTTTGTTAAGTATTTTGTGCACAGATGTATTGCTACAGGTGCGTATTGTACAAATACTTCATATTGTTCTGCGAGAGTACCATAATATCTGCTGAGTTATTGGCGAGGACACAGAGAGATGTTCGTCCTCCCACCGGTAAGTGGCAGTAAATTGTGTTAAAACATCTGAACATAGAAGCAGACTGGTTATGCTCTTTACAGAAATTAGTCTTATTTGAAATTAAAGCTAATTAAATATTAAGTTAAAATATAATATGTAGCGCAACTGTTTCAGCGTATTTATTTGTGGCATGTATATATACCACCGCATCTTTTTTTATTTTGGTTTATAGTCATTTCGCTGTAATGTTCTTTTTTTATAGATGGAAAATATTTGCTGTTTTTAAATATCGTAAGGTTATATGTTCAGGCTTGTTGTAAAGTAGTTTCAAAGTAATAATAAACACAGTGGCGGATGTTACATCGAGAGGAAGGGCTTGTCCTCACATGTGATTAGTGGGTGTGTGTTGTCTTTTCCCCTCATTCAGTGCGACGTTTTATTAAAGTTGTAAGATGGCGACGGTGCATCTGAGGATCGGAGACCTAGTGTGGTGAGATAACCTTACAGCGTTTGTCTGACGCCTCCGTTTCTTGCTAAATGGCTTTGTTTTGCAAAAAAAGTAGTGTTGTATTAGTTAGCCTAACGTTAATGTTTCGTGTTGGTGTTTACCAGACCTGATTATTGGACGTGTCCGCGCAGTGGGCTGGTTGATGGTGAACCCAAACAAATTGCTAGCCAAGCTGACTCAGCCAGCAGCCGTCGTTAGCTTCTAGCTAGCGGACGAGCTACGGCAAAAGGCGTTTAGACCAAAACTAGAAAGCGTTACTTTCCCCAGATACAAACTTATCTCCTATAGTTTAAACTCTTGCGCTGACGTGTTTGCATGTAAAGCCTCACGTATGTTTTAAATTTTCTAATGTTGTGGTCTGTGACGAGCTTTTCGAGTACGGTAGCTCGAGCGGATATCGAACGTTACTGTAGTTAACAGTTAGCTTCGCACATTCTCGGCTTCCGTGTTAACTGTTGCAGCTGTTTGTCTGCAGGCAACACTCCTTTAACTATATTGACTTGTTTCCCTTAGAGTCTAAATTTAGGTTAAATAATTCATTTAAACCAGATATGTGACATAGCTAGTGGTGTAGGCGGAGAATAACGTCACACTGGTCCTCTTATTTAGCCTTTTTGTGTTTGTTATGATTCTATTATCGAGAATGAAAAACATTACAAAATGACAATGAGGGCTTTGAGAGAGAAACTTTTGCTACACTTTTGTTACTTAAGATCCGAACAGCAACACATTTCAGTAAGGTTACACAACAGCAATACAAGCAGCGACCATTTGTTTCCTCTTGTTCTTTTTTTAGTTGCCTAAATCTGCTTTGAATATATTAAATACCATGGCAGCTGTTCAGTTCATGGCAACTGCTAAATTACAATCAATTTAACACGAGACTGTATCGTAAGTGTGAGGTACAGCCCTCATCTGTCTGAGTTTGATGTTCAAAATCATGTTGTCATAATGTGGCAAAAGGAAATGGTTCAACCATTTATGAGGACACCCATCCAAGAGAAACCAGAGGCACAGGCAGAAAAACACTGAGTGAAAAACGCCTTGAGATAATCATTTAGGCAGCCTCAACAAAATTAAACAACACGTGCCTTACTAGATTAGGTATCTGTGCCCTTCCATGGCCAGTTTGTCTATTCTCTTTTTTTTTATAGTAATACATGCTAATGATACAGGCACAACACAAGCTTTCTAACTATGCTGTCTTAAAAGTCCAATGTGTCAGATTTAGGAGGCTCTATTGACAGTATATGGCAGAAATTGAATGTAATCTTAACTGTGTGCTTTGTGGCCCATGTGGTTTCACACTAGGAAGGTGAGAGTGGTGAAACGAGGGGCTTGCAATCCGCAACTACACTGCTAGATACAACTAAATCCCACACACTGGTCATAAAAGAAATTTGAGCAACGTGAAACTGAACATTTCTTGTATTTAAAACTGACACTGTCTGATCAAAGAAGACGTAAACAAGAATAAGACACTTGCTACCAGCTTTCTGTGCTTGACAACTTTTAATACTCGGTGCTACGGACATATTTTGGTCTATAATAGTCTATAAACACATACTGAGGTCTGATATGCAGCCGTAGTGTTTTAAATGTGTACCACATTTTTCTTTCAGGGGGAAGCTTGGGCGTTACCCACCATGGCCAGGAAAGGTAAGGAGTGAAACATGCCAATTGCTTGTTCAAAGCACATCAGATTCTAACATTTGCATGACAGACCTTGTGCTAATGTTGGACCACAATATTTATTTACATTTCAGATAGTAAGCCCTCCCAAGGACCTGAAGAAGCCCAGGGGCAAAAAATGCCATTTTGTGAAATTCTTTGGAACTGAAGACCAGTAAGTCTGGATACGAAAACACATCTTCTGTTCTGACTGATCTTCCGTCAAATGTTTAAGAGCTCTGTTTCTGTGTGCCTGTCTAGTGCCTGGATCAAAGTAGAACAGCTGAAGCCGTACCACGCCCACAAAGAGGAGATGATCAAGATAAATAAAGGGAAGCGCTTCCAGCAAGCGGTCGATGCAGTGGAAGACTTTCTAAAGAAAGCAAAGGGGAAAGAACAGGTGAGGGGGGTCGTCCCGTAACGCATAACTCCAGCACTCTGTGATGTATAGTGTGTGTTTATCCCACATCAATCAAAGACACACTCTCTCCCTTGTTTTGGTGTAGTTGACAATTCACATACACAGAATAGAGGTGTGACTCTTCACTGGCCTCATGATTCGATTTGAGTGCGATTCACCTGTCCAAAAGTTCTCGATGCATCTCAATGGAAAAAGTAGCCATGTAAACCGGTACATAACTGCACATGGCTTCTTTTTCATCAGTTAACACAAGCCATCAAGATAAATCTCAACTTTCAAAATAAAATTCAGTCTGTACGCTGCATCTTTTAACACCAGTATCTGTGTGAGCCACCTTACCTGTGCCACAGATCGGGTGGTTCTCTTCCTTCTCTTGTGTTCTCCTCTTCACTTTTTGACTGGTTAGCTGCTCGCTGTCCTTTTTATGGTGAACAACATGACAATGTAGCTTCACGTTATTGTTATGAGGCCAGAAACTCAACAATTGGTGATATTAACATCACTATGTAGCCCAAAAAAACACTTTTAGAAAACAGATGTCTAAAAGTCTTATCTAAGCTAAATTGAACTAACTAAATATGAATACTTAAATATGACTTGTCATAATTCATGATGTTTTTATAAAAGCTTCATTGGCAACAACAGGATTGTGTTTGTTTCCACCACTGAAACTGACTGAATCAAATTAGTGAAGTGAAACTTTCCTCAACACTTGGTCTTCCCAGCCCCCCCTTCATAAAATACTTCAAGGTGTTACGGTCAGTCTCAGCAAATGTTTATTCAGGTGGACACATGGTCTCTCTGGAGGCCATCTGCCCACCACAATGAGTGCAATCAACATTTGGAAAATCAGTTATCCCTTCTACACGTAACCAGCTCAGACAAGGATATTTTAGAGCCGTCCTACATTCAAACACTTGTCAGACCACCGACATTCGTCTTGCAAGAATCGCAGCACAAAATTATAATTTTATAATAATGTTTTAACAGAACTCAGAAGGAAAAGGAGACTCAAAAGGAAAGAAAACGCCCAACAAGCCACTGAAAATACTGGAGGAGGATGATGAGGATCTCAGTGCCCTGAAGGACCCCTCTGAGAAGGTCAGTAGAACACCGACATGTTAAAAACATCGTCCCGTCAAGCATTACTAAAATAATTTTTTACTCGGTGAAGCAATGAGATGAGAAATGCTTAAGAGAGACAGTTAACACGTTCTAAACCCCTCCTTCTGTGACCTCCAATTCTCTGTCCCTTCAAAACAAACAGAGCATTTTCGACTGCAGGAATTTTAAGAAATGTAACATCATTTGCAGCCATTGTCAGGTTCTGCTTTTGTTTTCACTGCCCTCCACCCGTTTTGAGGGTTCCCCTAACTAAACTCGAGCACTGTTCAGATCATAATACTAAATCCAAGTTCTAGGTACTGTCAGGGGTTGCCTGCAGTGCTGTTGATTTATTATTGGACAAACAGATGTGACATCACATTACAACAGACAAAACAAGAGGACCAACCATTTCACTACGGCACCTGTCTTGACCAGGACTATCGGTACTCCCAGGTCCTCAATCAAGAAGATTTTTTTTGGCATCTGGCAGAAGTGCGATGCAACACACAACCAAAAAGATAAAACAAGGTCATAAATAGATAGGTGCAATGGAGCAAAGCAAAAAAAAAAAAAAACTACAAAGAGTTGTTTGACATGTGCCAGTTTTGGCCACTAACTTGCACCATTATCAGCATGTAAACTTGTACCTCATAAACCTCAAAGAAACAAAACGGCAACATCACTGTCACTTGTTTCGTTCTGTCCCATAACCAATTACTTCACTCCTCTACCATGAGACAAACCACAACAAAATAGTTACTGTCCCATAGTTACTTGGTCGTGAGTTGATAAACAAGGTATTTGCATTTTTCAGAAAGTCTTCCCAAAGTTTCCCCAAAATGCCTTAGAAGGTATTTAAAAGTCTCAGATTTAATTCAGTTTAATTTGATTCTAACTAAGGTTGCCTGCTGTGGGAAGTAATGTTATAAACCTCTAAACTAGAAGTCATGTTGGCCGTGAATGCCGTGTGGTATCTAAAAGATCTGACTTGCTAAACCCTGCAGAAAATCTTGGTAAAATGCAGTGAAAACTCAAGAAGAACCTTGTACCAAAACCTTACTTTGTTATTAAAAGTTGAGACTGGGTTAAGATCCTGCTGTGGAAAAGGACTGAAACATTTTAGTTTATGCACACATGTC
Organism: Argyrosomus regius; assembly: GCA_946959425.1. NCBI lineage: Eukaryota > Metazoa > Chordata > Actinopteri > Sciaenidae > Argyrosomus > Argyrosomus regius. The sequence goes on along the minus strand of OX336897.1, from coordinate 21,098,160 downwards.
AACCTGGGTGATACCTTCAGTAACAGGTTGCACTAAAAAGCAGCATATATATTAATGTCACACATCGGACATCAAATCATTATTTCAAGGGTCTGCTCGCCCAAGTTACAATAAAGATAATTTTCCTCCTCTTGTGGTATCTATCCTTGGAGATTAGTTGTCGAGGTTTGAGATGTCTGTCTGAGATTTCTTCCTCCATCCCAATACAGTGGAGGTGAATGGAATAATATATTTGGTCCTCCACCCTGTCCTCTCCTGCGTATACGACAGTGGATGTTCCCCTCTCCTGCAGACATGGACCTATACAAATTCACCCTTTGATTTAGGTGAAATGTGTCTCTCTCCTCCTTAAGGACTTAACTGACTCTGACCCCGAGCCGTCCACTATTGAAAGGCTGGGGGCTGGACCTGCCTCTGGATTCAAATGGGAAAGCAGTGTAGGTGAACTCTCACCCCCCCCCCGCCCACCCTTCCCACCAAGCCTGCCTTGCCTTGCTGTTCTTCTACCTTACCTTTTTAATCTTTTGGCTTCAGTCACCAACAACTGCAGACCTTTCCCTTCTGACCTGTTTGGTGCTCACCTTTGGCTACTGAAACTGTTTGCTTGGTGTGTGCTGTTGAGATGGTCAACAACTCTGTATGTGGAGGCTCAAACAGGAGGTTTGGTTCAGGTGACCCAGCTTCCTGCTTTCTATGAACGTCTCAACCTGACCAGTGTTGATGACCACTCTGAATATAATGCTCTTAAACCAGTGTGACCACCAGGTGTGTGTGTAAAACAACCCACATAAAAGTTGAGTCATGAACTGTTCGTCTGTGTCAGTGGAAACATTTTCATAAACATTGAGTTTCCTGCAACAGTTTTGAATTCCAACAACTGCAAAAAATAGTACTTTTTACTGAACGTTGTTAATGTCTTAGTACAACTCAGTCATCCAGTGGAGAGGTCAGACCAGCTGCTGCTGCTGCCCTCAGACTTCTTTACGGTCTGGTGAGTTGTAAATTAAATCAGCTCGTTTCCTTATTTCAGCTGTCATTCTATGCAAAACGCTGACATTTCCTTTAACTACAATACTGCAACATATTGAATAAAATCTACGCCTGCTGTAGCTGTGATGGTGTCATGGCTTTGCTGTGTTTAGAAACCTAAACAACTTTTTTGTTTGCAGGCCAAAATGGAACTGTGAGGGCTTACTCATTGTGTTGTACATAATTCATCAGTTTCCACTCACATGGAGAGACTCAGATGGTGACTGGCTTTGTGGGCTGAGCTGATCATATTAATAGAGGTGCACTGGAACATTGATGCAGATAAACTGCAGAGACATTGTTTTGCTTACAGATGATGTTTCATATAATGACCTTATATTGTATTATCTGGATTCATTTCCACATATTGGCTACATGGCGATCAGTGTAGGACACAGTTCATTCTAAAGCATGTCCGTTGTAAAGATATTGACGCACCTCTAGTTCCTTTGAAACATTCTTCTTGCTCTGTATTGGTGTGAGTATTCTCAGAGTCGTGGATAACATGCTGTTGTTTTTTTTTTCCACTTGACTGATTTGTGCAGCAGTTGAACACGTACAGGGTTCTCATTGGTTATGGACTTTCTGCCATATTGTAAAGCATTGAGGGATAAACTTGTCAATTTTATCTGGGGGAGTTAAGAACAGCCTTTCATCATTAATACACAATCCATGTTTGGAATCACTCCCAAATTTCTTACCAGAAACTCCTGGCACCATGACCAAAGCCCTGACATGTCAGCTCTGTAGACTCGAGGCGTTCTGCACATTCTATCCTCTGTCGGGTCAGTACATACTGAAATCTTCTTCTGTTGCAGCCTGTGAAGGACGACCCACATTTCCATCACTTCCTGCTCAGCCAGTCTGAAAAGGTAAGAGGAAATATGTCACATGTATATCTGCACTTATCATTTTTTGCCCTTGTTGTCCGTCGTGTTTGTCATGGCATGACCCTGATCCCGCCACCCCCCCCAAAAGGAGGTCTGTAGCAGTTTAACTGAAACAGTCTGTGGCTAAACTGATAAGTCCTCTGTCAGCCTGTGAGGGGTTTCCTAAATGACACTTCAAACTAAAGCACTTCCATGACCAGGTCCATGTGTTTTAGGACCAATGAAAACAGATGACATTGCTGTTATGAAATATACAGAAAAACTGTGTGTATGATGCACCAGTCAAACACACTATCGCCACAAATTTTGTAACTGATACTGATCAGAGGCGGGCTGCACCAGCTCGTCTTTGATAACTAGTTTAGAATGGACTTAATGTCTGTTGAACCAACCAAACTCCAGTCCAAAGCTATTGCCAAGCAGTGTGCGTTGCTGGGATAGATTAACCTCTTGCTGTCTTGCTGATTTGCCTTGAAGAAATGGCAATTTACAGACATAAGAAAATGAACAGAGCTGGAAAGTGAACATAAAAAAAAAACAACTGACTGCCAAGTAGTCCAGCGTAATAACAAATAAGAAGCAGTCGACTTTGAGAGAAATAACTGAGGCCATAACAGTTCAGATAAAGTAGATGGACAGATGAGAGCACTGTCTTTTTCACTTGAATTCATCATCGCTCGGACTCCCTTTTAAAAATGTCCAGTTTTGCAAGATGTCACACAGAATATCATCGATTTCCACCTGTAGAACTTTCATTTTCCAACAGTTGTGTTGAATAACACATTTCTTTGAGTGTTCATGGCACAGAATAGAAATAACTAGAGGCAGTACACAGCTTACTTGTATGAAAAAGCCTAGATTTTGACTTTACGCCTGCTCCAGACTAGGCATAGGATTTACACCTGGTCTTTTTTACTTTTTTTACTACATAATTCTGTTGTTACATAGTTGAACTTTAGATTCAGTGAATCTGATGTGAATTTGGCATTATGTTGCAAAGTATGTGTAGAGTATATTGGTCACCTCCTGTCTGTTTCCTCTCTGCCCACAGCCAGCCTCATCAATGGAACCCATTAGCAAACGCCTGAAGATCATTGAAGAGGTAAAGTAACTACTGAACTCTAGTACAAGTATGGATTTACTTTGATAATGACTTGGTATTTTTCAACCTGGACTTATAAACTTATAACACAACGTAACCCTTGCAAGCAGTTGCGCACAGTCAAAATACGTCCACTAAAAGTGCTTGTTTTTGCCACTGATCGTATCAGATTGTTATTAAGCATCTTCCAACATTATGGAAAGGACCCTACAGAAAAATGAAATGTTTTCTGTACCTTTCGTTTGATCCGGTCTGTGAATTCTTCTCTGTGGGCGTAGGATCACATCACCACCAGTCTCTAGAGCTTCGCAGCTTTTAGCAGCTGATTCACCCTCCTGTCTGTTACCTTGCTCTCCCCGTTGGCTCTTTGCTTCATAGTCTTATCCGTATATTCTGAATTCGATGGCTTCCTGTATTTATTTGAGTCCTCGTTCACATTGACAAAATCATTATTGAAATCCGCTAAATATTAATTGAAAATCATTTTCATCACAACATTAAGTTGCACTTTCTGTACTCCAGCACAACAAACTGTTCCCAGCCGGTGCATTACTGCACTCATGTTTCAGTGAACAACAAATCCCCTCTCCTGAGCCTTCAGAATGAGGTTTCTCCTTCAGAGACTCAGTTCCACACAGCAAATCAAGCAAAAGGTACAGAAAATGTTTCATTTCTCCGTAGGGTCGTGTTGTCGTACACCCCGTCACTCGGTCAAAACTTGTTCCCATTAATCAATTTGACACAAAAACATAAGAAAATAAGGTCCAGGTTGAAAAATACCAAAGTTACCCTTTAAACTTTTCCATTTTTAAACAAGTTTTCAGTAGCACTTTCAAAGACACATTTTGTTTCATAAATGAGTCATAGCAAAGCTTTCACTTCAGTATGAAACTGACTGTTTTTATTGTGCAGGACACAGGGTCAACATCTATCCAAGCAGCAGACAGCACAGCCATCAATGGCAGTATCACACCCACAGATAAAAGGTATTCACATCCTTACTGCAGCATTACAGAACAACATTATCAAACGACTTAATACATCTAGCTGAACAACAGATCACATGGGTAACAGGATTACTCACACTGATTTTATTACCAAGTTTCCTGGATTTTAGCTCACACCACACACACACACACACACACACACACACACACACACACACACACACGAATGCTAATATTGCATTTCAGCATTGGCTTGTTCATGTTTTGATTTGTTTGTTCTTTTCGGACTTTGCTCTCCAGGATAGGGTTCCTGGGTCTAGGGCTGATGGGTAGCGGCATAGTTTCCAACTTGTTGAAAATGGGTCATGTTGTCACAGTGTGGAACCGCACAGCAGAAAAGGTACTTTAACACAACGCACACTCCCTGTCACACAGCCAACTGTATCGTCCAAGATTAAACATAAACATTTATTACTGACACCGTGTCTGATAAATGGGCTCTCATTATCTCATAAGTGAATTATCCTGATTGACTGTTACCAGTCATTAAAAAATAACTGCTGTCTGCTGTGTTATAGTGTGACCTCTTCATCCAGGAGGGTGCCAGGTTAGGCCGGACTCCTGCAGAGGTGGCTTCCATGTGTGATATCACTTTCTCCTGCGTCTCAGACCCAAAAGCCGCCAGAGATGTGAGTATCATCTCAACTACAGTGAAGAGCTTCCTGTGAAAGCATGAATCACTGGCTTATGGGTTAAAAATGTGTGTTTGTTGCTCTCCAGTTGGTGTTGGGACCCAGTGGAGTGCTGCAGGGAATCAGGCCAGGCAAATGCTACGTGGAGATGTCCACTGTAGACCCAGAGACCATCACAGAACTCTCACAGGTATACACCAACAAACAACCTTATCTTGAGTATACAGTATAAAACCAGGCTTTTCTTCTCACTCTGAAATGTACACAGTAGTAGCAGTTATCATTGAAGTAGTGTTCCTGTATTCAGTTGTTATTCAATGTTTGAATTTCAGGTGATCACGTCGCGGGGCGGCCGTTTCCTCGAGGCTCCAGTGGCAGGAAGCCAGCAACTCTCCAACGATGGAATGCTGGTCATCCTGGCAGCTGGTGACAGAACAGTCTATGAGGACTGCAGCAGCTGCTTCCAGGCCATGGGCAAGACCTCCTTTTTCCTGGGTATGTAGAGTGGACTTGTACATACATACATACTCGTCCTGTTGGAAACACTGTTTGATAATGCTCAAACTGCCAGATGACTTCCAATTACCACATTTTTACCCATTAATTTGTAGTGTTAACTACAAGTTTCTGCACTGTGGCTACCCGCATAAAGCCAGCAGAAACGTCAGCATGGACACACTTAGGATGATTGTTCTCTCATTGTGGAGACTGTTACATATTCCTGTAACACAGTGTGTGCGTATATGTTTTTCAGGTGAAGCAGGGAACGCAGCGAGGATGATGCTGATCCTCAACATGGTGCAGGGCAGCTTCATGGCCACCATTGCAGAGGGGTTAACCCTGGCCCAGGCCACTGGCCAATCACAGCAGACCTTTCTGGACATCCTATGCCAGGGTCAGATGGCAAGCACCTTTGTGGACCAGAAATGTCAAAGTAAGTCAACACAAAGAAGCCCTGTGTTTATTGACTTAGCTGCACCTTCATTACTTGTTATCGTTCATGAAATGAGTATTTATTAGTTGTTTTGGCAAAGGACAATTTCAAACAAATAAAGAAATTCTTGTCACTAGATAGGCTTGTACTAACTTTTGTTACTGCCTCTTGCAGATATTTTACAGGGCAACTTTAAACCAGACTACTATTTGAAACATATTCAGAAGGACCTGAGGCTAGCCATCTCCATGGGCGACATGGCCAACCATCCAACCCCAATGGCTGCAGCTGCCAATGAGGTACAACTGTGTGCTTTTACTGTATACTATTTTTAGACGCACACTTTGCTTGCATTTATCTTAGCTTACCCATTCTCAGTACTGACGGATTATTATTTAGTTAAAATGAACAGGATACATTTCACCTGCTGCCAAAAGAAGCACAAGGGATGCATTAGTAAACATGATGGCTTCAGAGATTAATGAGTTGAGTGTGAGACTGACTTGATGTAATGAGCAGTCTAAATGTGGGATGTTTTAGTTTAATGTTCTACTAGTTGTGTTTGTGTCCATTAAGCTAACTTACATGCAAAGTAGAACTCAGACTTTTCCTCTGTCGCCGCCACCACCAGGTCAAAGCTTTGTCTGGATCAGCTTCCGTGAAATCTGGTGTGGATACTGTAAATAGACCTTTTGCACAGCAGATATTTTGACTAATCACACAAGTGCAGGTAACACAAAGCATATAGCATAATGCTGTCGCTGTAGAGTAGGACAGCTGCTTTTTACAAGTCAGCATACAGCCTTGTCTTTGTTGGCAGTGGTGCCATTTACGGTGTAGAATCCAAAATACTTCCATGCACTGCTTCTCCGATGCTCCGATGTTGCGATGGTCTGACTAGCACAGTTTTGCCCGCTTGAGTCCTCCATTTCTTTTTTATTAGCTTAGTTTAGTGATGAGTCAATAGAATGTTCAATAGGTCAAGCTAAAGGTAAGCTTCAAACGAGTTGTTGCGCTTAGTGTGGAACCCCACCGGGCACGTTGCGGGCATGACGCTGTTTTGGTCCATTCTCTTTACAACTTCAAACCCAACCGGAAGCGTTTCAGATACGGAGCATTCTGATTTATATGCTTCTAAATATGTAAATATGCTACGTGGTTAAATTCTTTCCCTTTTGGCTGTTTTTACGACCGGCAGTTTGCACAGTGTGTTTTATTTTGAAAATCGACCAGATTCTCTATGCCGTTTCTGTGACTCCTGGCCAGCTCAAGCTGCTCTGTGCAGATGGAAGCAGGTTGCTTGCTTGATGTCCATCAAATATTCATATTCTGGGTGAAGAAGAGCAGAGAGCCACTTCTGAACACGTGGCACTTTTGGTGCAGTTTGAAACATTGACTAGAGCGGCTGCAATTAGCTCCAGCGGCTATGGTGCTCATGGGACGCGTTGCACCGTGCCCGGTGGAATTTAGCCGTTATAGGCTGTAAGTTTTGAATTCAAACAGGTCATTAGAGTTTAAAGTTTTTGCCACTAGGGACTAGAAACTAAATTGGTTCACGCAAACTCAGAACCTCCTCCATGTTTACCTGTCTTGATAAATTCATTACTCTACAGTAGTAATTCCAACAGAATCAAGTCATATAAAACTGACAAGAGAAAATGAATCAGTTGTTTGTTTTTTTTAATGAAGATTCACCATCATGGAAGCCACTAGTCAGTACTGAATCCTTTCTAACAATATAAGAACAAATGCTAAAATAACAATAGTAGACAAGCATGTGCAGTACAACTGAACCATTTGTTGTGTTTTTGCTCTTCCTGTGCAGGTTTACAAGAGGGCTAAGGCACTGGACCAGTCAGACAATGACATTTCTGCAGTCTACAGAGCCTACATTCACTAGAGCGAGGTGTGACCTATCCTCTGGACCACACAGTCTTTAATCCCTTATTATTTCTCCCTTGTCATGTAATGATTTGTTTTTTATTTCATTTTAAACTCTAGTCATTTTACTTTGTTTTGCCCCAGCGTCAGCCATGTTACCTGCCTACAAGTCACAGGATAGTAATTCCTTTGTTAGAAGCAACCTTGAGCATTGCACTGACTGTACTGGGTGGGGGTGGGGGAATACGCTGTAAGAGTGCTCCAAATGAGGTTGTACCACTGTACTGCTGCAGTTTGCTGTGGGGGCAGTTAGTCTGGTTTCTGACAACACCAACAAAAAAAAGAAAACAGAAGTAATGCAGGGTGTTTGGCAAGGATGTGGGGTCCAGTGCCACTGTGAAGAGCGGGTTGTCCAGCTCCAGCCAGAGAAATTGCTGTCAGGTTTTGTGGATGCATAAACCCTAAAGATTTTTTTTGTTTTTGTTCATGTGCAAATGAGTTTATTTAATTGAGTGTGATTTTTGCTTTTCTTTTAAATGTCCAGAATTCCATGAGAGAAGACACCAAGAACATGCCACTGCATTGCCTTAATATTGTAACCCCTCGAGTCTTTGGATAATAGATGTATTTATTTATGTTTCTTTCTAGGTCTTCTCAGTGCAGTTTGGCCATGGCTTGTTTCTGTATTTGACAAGATGATTTATGCTTTTACGTTGTTAATGATCTTTCTTGAACAGGTTAAGGACAGAGCAACAGATGTGTTGAGGCCTTAAAATGCAGTAATAATCAGTATTTCTCATCAAGGCTTGGAGTTACCACGTTTGAAACCCTTCAATCTTGTGTTTGGAAGAGTTCTTATTTCCACTGTTTTGTTTTTTAAAAATATATTTCTCTGTACCTTAATCCACTTTTTGAGTTGCATTTTAACTGGAGGTCATGATTAAGCCCCAACTTCAATCAGATTTCAGGCTGGGTTTTGAAGGCCAATTTTAGACAATTGTGTGGACAGTACATGATTAATATCCAAACAGTTTTAAGTGGGTTAGAGGCTAGAAGGTTTCCTTGGTTTCAAGCAAGAATGATGAATGAATGAATGACTGAACCTTCAGCTCCACAGGCAGTAGCTGATTTTAGTTGGAATATCATCAGTCTGACCCTGAAAACACACAGCTCACTGCAGATAAACTGCATGTTACATTTCCATATTTCCCCAAACAGGCCTCAAACCAAACATTAACATGGCTTCTGTTTTCTTGTTTATTTATTCTGACATTGGCCTCAAACAGATTTCAGGTCAGATAACAGGAGGTGCAGCAGGTGGTCCCATGACAGGAGGTGGTGGTCTTGTTTGTGTAGTAGAGGTCTTCACAAGTCTACTCAGTTTTTGGTAAATGAGACCTGATTCAGGTGTAGAACTTGACAGATAATAGCAAATGTTTTCAAGCTTGTGACAGATTTATCATATGTTTGCTGATAACCAACAAGAACTATCAGTACAGACATCTCAAAGATGTCTGAGGTCATTTAGAAACTTATTTTTCTTAGACTAAAATATCCAGTTCACTACATATCTTTGTCACAATGCTTCAATAAATGGATTGTTCTCAAAAAAAATATGCATTTTGTTAAAGAATTGCATTTCTTACCTCTCTAATGTTTGTCTGTATCTGCCTCAAAGATTCAGTACTGGTCGGCTCTACTCGAGTCTAAATTATTTTCAGTCTCATCAGGTCAGTTGGGTCCCGTTCTGTTACTGCAGGACTCTGGTCTGTGTCAATATATCTAATACCCAAGTGGATCCAATGGGACTCTTATAGTTCTGATATGTGATGATTGGAAAATGAACTGTGAAGCGCAGGAAAAATGGCATGTATTAATGCTCTTTTTTTTTTCTTGTTTATTTGCTTTATTCTGGAACCTCCTGTTCTGGATCAGGTCTAATTATCCTTGAGCATGGGGTGTCTTTTTTAAAGAATTAATTAATGCATGCTATGTTTGGATAGTTTTATTTCTAGTTGCATTTTGGATTCGGTCCAGACTTTTGGATCATTGAAGACCTCTACTACGTAGGCTAAACAATCCTATGCATAAGTATGCAGGTGCAATTGACAAAGCCCAACATATTCCAAAGAAACTTGGCAATGGTTGTATGTACTCAAACAGAAGTGTTCTGGACCTGAGAGGGCGAAACAGTTTTTATGTGTCTGAGTTCTGATAGAAGCACAAATCAAACGAGACGACTTTAATCTGTTGGGTTAGTGTCCTGCAACCGCAAAAATCTGAGTATGTTTTTAGTTTTATGTTCATTTTCTGACAGATCTCACCAACAGCTTCCATGAAGGATGTGGATGTTATTTTTTTGGCTCTAATTGATCCCACGTGGTGTCAGAAAGTGAATGTAGAAATGGGTTAATCAAGATGGCAGATCTATGTTTTTGTTTTCTTTCCCTTTAAGAAGAAAATGTAGAAAATGCCTCATAAGGAGCTCATCAATGGTCGACCCCACTGTCACCGTCAAGCAAGCTGTAGCAACAAGCCCTGCTGTTCTGTCCCCAGGACTCGTACAGTATGACATTAAAGCAGAGCTCCGTGTGCACCGCCTAAATTGTAATGACCTCATGGTGTTATTTTGAAGGAGTTTCCCATAAAACAGAAATCATTTTGTTGCATCCGAAGAATCCAGCGTTCCCATTTTGAAAGATTTTCTGTTTGCCAAACAAATTTCCTTCAAAAGTTTTAATTTTGGTTCCCCTTACACACTCTAGTGTAAAGAACTGTTTTTAGAAGACAGATGTAAATAGCACATTAGGTTGAGTAGGGTTTCTTTTATATCTTCAATAACTGGGATTAATGAAAACAACTACTTTTGGTTTTGACTCTACAGAGCGACTGTCTAACATCTTTGTGTCTTAATACTGTAGATTGTTCAGTTGTTCAAGTGTAAATGGTTTATTAATATGTGGCTTATATAATCTGGCTTATTATTGCATTGAAATGACAATGAGTTGGATCCCGTCAATGGAAGGAGGGTGTAACTTGTTTTGGGGGATATTTATGATTTTGTGTACATGTGGAAATATCAAAACTTTTGTGCTGTTTAATAAATCCTCTCCTGATTACTGATCAAGTGTTATCTTCTGTGTTAATATCATTAGAGCGCTAATATTTGCCACACGATGCCCCTCAACAATGTGTCCACTATTAAAATAAGTCACATTTAAAGTTAAAATTTTAAAATTAAGGAATTTGTGATCAAAATTACTCAAACAGGAGGAAATAGTGCGATTGTTGGGGGCTATTTTCAGTGGTGGATTACCACAATTGTGCCCTAGTGAGTATTTGTGGCAGCAGAATGGTGTGAAACTACAGTGTGTACTCATGGTAATGAGGGAACATATTCAGTGCAACAGTGTGGATGACTGATGTGTTTTTAATAGTTTTTGAACAGTAGAGCTCTGTTGCACAGAGGAAGAAGACATTTGTTTATATTTTTATCTTTTTAATGGACTGTTAGTAGAAATACATCAGTGACTCAGTATGATGTATTTGGTGTTCAAATGTGGACATTGGCAGATCCAGTCCCTCCAGTGAGACAAGCCTCCATTTTGCACCCCTCACTTTGAGGTGAGGCGTTCTCATCTGAAGGTAAAGATTTGGAGACAAAAGACATTTGGAGTTCTATTGATTGAAGATATGCTGTAAAAACTGGAGCCTGTGTGTTCAGTCGTCTATTTCATCGCTTGCATTGACTGATGTGATCAGGATTATTTTCTCAGATCACGTGTGGAGTTTGGAAGATGTAGTCATTTACCAGGAGGCAAAGGTCAAACAAAAGATGCTATCAAGGTGCATTATGGGAGGATTTTTGGACATTGACCCACTCTGGCCACAGCAGAGAAATCAACTGTGAACAGGGTCATTGTAAGGGAATATTCTATTATTAACTTTACATGTAAACTGTGACAGTACTCTTGGCTGAATAAATAGTTTCACGGATTAGTTCTTATTTCTAAAACAACATGGGAGCCTGTCTTGTTCACGTTAGGGTAACTAATATTAAATTGTCCGATGTATTGTACATAACATCATGGAGTTTGAGAGTGATAGTCCTGTGTTTTCAGGGCCTATCCTTGTGTATATATAATAATAACTTTATTTATATAGCACCTTTAAAAAAAAACGAGTTTACAAAGCAGCGAATCCAACAGGAGGCCACACAGGTTAAGATCAAGAAAAGTAAAAAAAATAGATTCAACGCCCCTGAACAGAAGAAAAGAGAAATTAAAAACCAGCTATTCAATGGTGGTCTACAAGCTAGAAGTAACATGGGGGCATAAAAAGGAAAAAGCTTACATTAAAAATGTAGGTCTGGTTAAGAGTAAAGGGATAAGAAGAGGAGAAAGGAAATTATAAAAAGGGACAATAAATAAAAATAAAGATTAGATAAAAATAGATGACATCACAGTCTGTGTCAGCTTTATTATGTTACTTCTGTGGGCAAGCACTTGTTGAGGACTGATTCACTTTATTTCTGCAAATAAACATGACTGATGATTGATTGATGACCCATTTTGTTATTCCCAGAGCTCAACGAGGACCTAAATAACTAAATAATGCTCTATAGTATTGTAAAGTCTCCTGGCGAAAGCCTCCCTCAGTAATGTCAGTGTGTTTAACCACCGCAGATTTGTGTGTTTATATGTTGATTCACTTATCTGGACAGGCATGACAGTGGGAGTATTAGAAAGAGGAGGACTTCTCTCCCAAATGTCGTCTTAGATGGAAAACAAGTATCGTACTTGTCGTACGTTGCATAGTACCAAATGTCTGTTTGACGCTGGGCGGAAGCTGTGTTTCCAAATAAGGACTAGTAGGCGGGCCCACTTTAATAGTGAACGTGTGACCAGCCTAATGCTTCGTTCAGGTGATTCTCGTAAATATCAAAACTCAGTCTTTTCATTGTCGTGGTTTGGTCGGAATTAATAACAAAAATTATTAGTGAGCATAAATATATTTGTATTTGTTGTTGTTTTTAAGATGAAAAGCAGCACACGACTGGTTTGTGCTCCAGTGGGAGAATGAAGAAGAGAAATTGCTCATGCAACATTATGAACGCTTGAAAGTAAAGACTAAACCGTATTTAGCTGAAACTATATGACCTGCTCAACTGCATTTAAATATTACACATCAGCTCGTCTTTTGATCCAAAGCTCCGTTTCTTTCACTGTATTTGCCGCTGATTTAGGTGGTTCATGTGGGAGTTGGCGTTATTTCTGACGGCACCTGAAGGCAACAGATCTTCCGCTAAGCTAATGAAACACCTCCATCCCGGGCAGAGGGCTGTGTTATAAGGAGCTGAACGAGGCTTTCTGCTTCTGTGTGCTGCACAAAATGCTCAACTCGCAGAGATCCCTGTCCGAGCTGCCCAAGATGTCCGCTGCCAGTCAAGTGGAGAGAGCCGTGCTGGTAAGTTGTTGTGGCCGCTGCGAGCAGGCAGAGACACGGCGGTGTTTGGCTGTATGTACTGTATATGGCTAGCTGGTTTACTGACTGAGCTGCAGGTTAAAATAACGTGTTTACATTACCTGACTGATATTTTAAAATAATGTAACTGAACATAGTTGCTCGAGCAGCTGCTGTTAGCCGAGGGGGGACAGTAGCATCCTCGCGCTTACAACGCAGGTGCCGTACCCGGGGCTCGCGCAGCTCAGTCTGGGGATGATGTTCACAGCGGGCCCGTTTGTCTCATAACACCAGAGAAAGTCAGCATGCAGTGACCGTAAAATGACCGTAAAACATGATATGTAACGGACAGCTAACGGAACTCTGTAAGCTTTTAACTCAGAGTCAACCATTCTCTGAATTTACTGCCTATTTTCGTCCTCAATGAGGCTCTTGTAGTTGAAGGTTCTGGCCCATTTGCTTCAATTCGTTCAACAACACAAACACAATTCAACAACATCTAAAGAAAAACATGATGTTCACAGGCATGAACCACAGGAAATTCATCTTCTCTGCTGTAATGCAATGGGCAGTGTCTGTCTGAAGACATCAAAGTGTTCATGTTGTGTCTCAGGAAAATGGTTATTAGTGAGTGAAAGTAGACACGAGCTGTAGAAAAATGATTTATCCATCTGTTTTTATCCCTCATCAGAGGAGAGCCGGTGATATGATTGGCTGTCTGCTCATGCGGACAAAGCAACAGCCAATCACATCGCTGGATCTGCCCTCTGTATGTCTGCATTGACAGATAAAGGTTGTGGCATTAGGGCATATGACTTGCATTGGGCAACGTGTCATTATGCAATCCAACAGACATTTAAAAAAATAACCTATGACCTATAGTAAACTGTCATAATGAAAAAAGGATGATTTAACTTGGATTAAGTTATGTTCACATATTGAACCCTTTTTATTGCATTTATTTATTACTATACTGCAATACGTTCAGCTAGGTGCAACATAAACCTGAATTTGAGCGTGTAATGAGGTGCTGAAGCTGCCTCGGTGTCTCCTGATGGAGACATAGAGTAGTAGATGTAGAGTCGTCTTTCTCCTGAGAAAAGGTCTTTTGAGGTTCAGCTCTGCAGGGACAGCAAAGAGAAGGAAGAGCAGACGTCATCCATTCACAAAGTGGTTGTTAAGTGGGGTTAAATCTCTATTTTTTTTTTCTTGTTGGTAGGAGGAGGAGTTCAACTGGCTGCTTAAAGAAGAAGTGCACGCTGTCCTAAAGCAGCTCCAGGATGTACTCAAGGTAAAGGTTAATCTTTTATGTACATAGATCTGTATTTAGTGCTGAGTGATGTGGATGAAACCATCATCACAATATTAGAGGGCGTCACATGAGGAACTGTGTATTTGTTGTGGTTATCAGTAGGCATCAACTCTGAGGAAATAACACTGATCATGTTATCGTGCTATCATTAACAAAGTGGTGGCAAAGAATTTGAAAGATGTGGTTGTTGTTGGCCTTCAGGGACGGTCTAACAAAGAGATGCTATCCACGCTACAATTTAGGATATTTCAGCCTCTGCTGCATCAATTTTGATCCTCCCAACTTAAAGGTCCAGTGTCCTATTTACAGAAGATGGCACAAATGGAATATAATATGCATAACTATGTTTTCATCAGTATATAATGACCTACAAAGAGGAAGGACTTTTGAGCTTTTTGCACGGTCACCGTAGTTTCTTCTTCACACTAGTAAGCAGAGGGTGATACGAGGGGGCTGTAATCTACACTGCTAGATACTGCTAACCCCTGCATACTGGTCCTTTAATGGATCATGAATAATCAGTGATATTCTGTGAACTGTGATGGAATTTGATGTAAAATATTATTTTTATTAGTTTGTAATTTAACTCTTAATTTGCTCAGAGTGTTTTGGTCAACCGAAATTTGTACCATGATTTGAATCAGATCTTTTCATCACCAGCCCTTTTTGTAATGGATTTCCAGCAGGTGTCTAACCTGTCTAACTGGATTATAGATCAGAAACAGTCTGTAGAATCGCTAATCCACGCCTGAAATGATGCATCTACAATATGAACTCAACTCAGACATCACAACTTTAGCACGGCGTGATTAAAAATTTGATACTAATCGTGAGTTTTGTCTGCTTTCAACAGGAGGCGTCTAGACGTTTCTCCATGCCGACACCAGGTCTAGAGAGCCAGCTCAAACAGGAAAACTTCATCCTTGGCAGCTCAACGTAATACCTATGTTACCTCTGAGAATTTTTGTAACTCTTTATGGTGTAGAGTTATTGTAACACAATGACCATCACAGTGGCTTCCTGTGGAGGAAGTGGCTGTCAGATGCTCAGTGATAGATGCTGTGAAACACTGGATGAATGTGTTGGTCATTTCCTTCATGTTGTAATCTCACGCACACTACAGAGCCTTCACTCACCATAATCTGCCTTTCCAACGTTGCTCTGGCGATGTCGAAATAGAAACATGTCACATGTTGTTTTGCAGTATGGATCAAGTGAAGGGGGTGCTGACTCTGCAGGGAGAGGCTCTGACTCAGGCTGTGAGTGTGGTCCAGTCCCCCGCATGTCAAAATAAAACATTGATTTAAGATAATGCATTCCTTGTTAATGTTTTGCTTTTCTCTCAACAGGATATAAACCTGAAAGTTGCAAAGAGCAACCAAGCACTCCACTTTCAGTTCAGAGAGGACAAGCAGTGGAAACTGCAGCAGGTACTGTATGTCAGTGTGTAATCTGAGCAAAGGAAACAAAACAGAGAAAACGGTGTCAGTGTGACTGCGAGGCTCATATATGTTCAGAGGCCGACTGACTTTATCTCATGTACTGTTCATAGAGATTAAGATAAGGTGCAGTTTAATTATCACATTTGATATGACAGTGATGACAGATTTTTCCTTCTCACTGTGCGGAACCTCATCATCAGCTGCCTTCTTACTCACTGCAGAAATTTGGGATGGGCATTCATGTTTGCAACAACCATGTGTTCTTCACATTAGGGATGGGAACTGATGAGATTTTATGGATTTTATAATTTTTTTTCTGTGTGGTGAAAAAGGTTGGCCTGCACAGGTTTGCTCCAAACGAAGCTCCATTGTTTAACTGCTGTTTAATTAGAAACCAGTAAGTCTGAGAGCTAGCTGCAGCGTCAGTCGGTCTATTATAATCTAAAATAAATAAAAGGAGAGAACATTTGTTCAGCGTTCACTTTCTTTTCGGTTTTCTCAGTAAGAGAAAAAATTAAATGTTAATATGAGAGCATATTTGGCTGCGCTAACAGATGTTGAGTGTTAAATATGTGACATTCCTGGAATTTGAGCCCATGTTGTGTAGAAAGATGTTTCAGCATATTGCTGGTGTTCCCACCCTTGCTTGAAACAATCATTTTACAGATATAACTAGCACTGGAGTCAGTCTCTTGTCGCGTTCATCCCTCAGATCCAGGATGCCAGGAACCATGTGAACCAGGCTCTCCAGCTGCTGAGCAGCCATGATGAGAGCTACCACTTCAAGACAGGGGCTGAGGTCAACAAGGTCAGCTTCGGTTCCACCCAGTACAGAGCTGAACTGGTCCTTTACTGTGTCACTGATACTAGCCTCCTCTCTCTATTGCTGCCGTAGCTCATGGATGCAGTGATGCTACAGCTGACGCGAGCGCGGAACCGCCTCACCACCCCGGCCTCCATGACGCTACCTGAGCTGGCCACCAGCGGTCTGATGGTACAGGACATATGACCACACCTTAACACTAAATATTATCAGTTCATGCTGTTCTTCCTCTGTTTACCCTTTGCCTCCCTCCATCAACAGAAAATGTTCACTCCTCCCATGCCCGGGGACGTGATGGTGAACTTTTACATTAACTTAAGCAAACTGTGTCTGACTGTGTACCAGCTTCACGTGCTGCCTCCCAACACCACCAAGGTTAGAACTTGTGACTCTCTCAAACACTTACATGAGGCGACACACAGCATCCTGTGACTGATGTTTGATCTCTCGTCTCATCATAGAATTTCAAGCCAGCTGGAAGCTCAGTGTTACACAACCCTGGAGCAATGTTGTAAGTGCTGCTTCATCTCTTTCTTTTCCTGACTCTCTGTGGCATACAGTATGCTTAAACAGATGAAAGTAAAAATACATACAATGAATACATTCAAAAAGTAGCGATTGTATTTAGTAAATGAAAGGAAACATTACTGATAAACTTAAATTAAGATACAATCTGTGTGTACACTGCACCACTTATATTATCTTCAAGGTCACCTTAATCTCTCTTTGCTGTTTGCTGTGAACACTTTCCTCCACAGCGAGCTCAACAACAACCGGTTCGAAGTGAGCCACGTGCACAAGGTGGAGTGCGTGGTGCCTTGGCTTAATGATACGCTGGTGTTCTTCACCATCTCCCTGCAGCTCTGTCAGCAGCTCAAGGACAAGGTGGGTGTCTCTCCTGGAAGATGACCATCAGCATTGCGTCAGAGAAATCGTGTCTTGTTAGTCATTTTGGCACGAGAGGCGACTCTAAATACTACAACACTCATGAGCCTCTGCTGTTGTTGCTAGGGAGAAGATAGTCCTATACCAGAGGGGTAGAGAACTCTCCAGTTAAACTTTAATAATATCACATCATATAATTTCAGCTTATGAGCTTTATAGCTTTAGGACCTTCAGTATTTGGAAGAAACTCATAAATAATAAGGTTTTCCAACTTTAGGAGGCCACACCTGTTCTTTCCCTGTGTCAGATACTGTACATATTTAACCATTATTCAGGTAAATATGAGTACAGGATTAGACTCAGTTGGCAGACACACAATATTTGTGTAGGGATCTTGGCTACTTAACTTAACTTGATGGTAAACACTTCATCTTCACACAGAGACAAATGTTACAGGACCCAGTACTCTCACCTTAATGTTATGCCAACTCTGATGAAATAAAAACAAACAAACAAACAAACTAGAATCTACAGTGTGTTTCAGACTTGTGGATGTACTGTGGAGTTGTGGATAAAAATGTTCCTCTTAGACTAGATTTGCAGCAGAGACTCATCTCAGACCAGCTTCTGTTCCTATAAAAGCATTTAGACATTTAGTGGGCAGTGAATGAATTATTCTCATGCAGGCAGACTGTAACGCGTTTCCAAATAACAAAGTTGATTTTCTCAACTACCAGTTATGTTTTCTATTTATATTATATATGGACTCAACATATGGATTAACAAACAGTGCTCAAGAGTAAGGACCTCAGATCGATTCCTGAATTAAATTGTGACGACATTCAAAAGTCAATCAAACTGTGATATTACCAAAAATTCCTAATTATAACAGCAGATCAGATGACTGTGTGACAAAGAAAGCGTCACTCACAGTAGCTCTCTTCTATCTCATCGTTTTTGTTTTTTCGGGACCCAAAGTAGCAGCTAAAGAGCCAGATATTTATCTCTGGATTAGGTGGAGACCAAAAAAGAGCTAAAAGAGAGTGAATACTGGACGGAAAACAAGACTCCAGATATGGACTAATGTTGCTCTATGATTTAATTAGCTTTTTCCAGTGATACTATATCAGATGTTCAGTTCTCAGCTCGTTGTTTACCTCCACAACATCATTTACTGCAGCCTCGCTGTTCTATGATATTTGATTTGAGTCCACAAGGGATCTGTTAACTGTCAAAGCTTGTGTCCCGTGTGTCAGTGGCTGCTGATAATGTGACTACTTGAAGGCTGCTGTCTGAAATATAATATTTGTTTGTTTGGCTGATAGATAAAGAACTTTGCATGTGTAATTGTGTATAAATCTAACAGTGCTCCTCTCTCCTCCTGTCCCTGCAGATATCTGTCTTCTCCAGTTTCTGGAACTACAGACCTTTCTAATCCACCTCCTGTCCGTCTGCCAGAAACTGGTCAGAAACAAACTAACCACACAAGTGTAAGGGACACCCTGGGAAGGCTTTTGTTTTATATATATATAGAGATATATGTCTATATCTCTCTCTCTATATATATATATATATATATCATCCAGTCATTCAGTTTCAAGTGTTGCATGATCAGCTGAAGGAGCCAATCAAAACCCAACAGACACCCATATTTGCCATTCCCAGTTGTGTTAGCCCAGCTGATGTTCATGTATCTCCCAGCACTGACTTGAACTTCTCAGTGAATGAATGTGATTGTTGCTGATTTATTCTTAGAATTATTTTTTGTTACATTTAAGAAAACTTAGTGCATATTGAGTGTTTTTTCCCAGAGTCTTCTGAACTGTCTTGTTGGGTGGAACACTAATTTGTGCACTCAGGGCTGGAAGACTAACAGCACTACATTTTTAAAATTTTATTTATACATTTCTGAAATACTTTGAGTTCCTTCACAGCAGCTTCGTCATGTTTTTTTTTCTTTCTTTTTTTTCAAGTTTCGTGTTTTTACATTCCCTCGCAACGTGGTTCTTCTTTGTTTCTCGCAGGTCTTAAAGGGGCACCACATTTGACACGTCAGATTGTAGTCAAGGTTAGCACTGCTGAGTCTGAGTAACATGAGTAATCTGAGTCAGTGGATGAGCTGATAAACTTGTTTGTTTTCTAATAGAACCTCTGTGTCACGGCCCTGAGTTGCATTATGGGATTTGTAAGATTCAGTGTTTTTGACCTATATTAGGAACTAAATGTCAGGACATCCAGACCTTTCTTTTCTGATGTACTTTATGTATTTATCTTATTTGCTGAAGCACTTCTTTTATTCTGAAGATTCAGTTTTCATTCTGTAATCATGAAATGGGTGCAAAGGTATGAGGAAATCATTTCCCACTGTGATCATTTAGTACATACACACCTGTTCGGTGACAGAGTATGTTTCCTCATTCACTTGCCTGCCCTTCCAGATTGTCAACCCATGAGATGACAATAGAAGTGATATATTTATAGAAGTATAAAAAACATGCAGAGATCGCTTTATCCAGGTAATATGACATCACAAATGATGACTCACGATGGACAGTTTTAAAGGGGATCTATTATGTTTTTCTGTCATATAAATGTTACTATGTCAAACGTCCGCGTTAAACATGGCCAAAGTGTTAACTAATGAGGTAAATGTATGTAAAAATAATCTCTGTGAGCAGAAAGTTCAGACTGTTTCTAACGAGTCCATCCACCTGCTTAATCTGTCTGGTTGGATCGCTCTGTTCCAGACTATTCAACTCATTTTTTTAATTTTTCCTGTCTCACAGGACGTTTACATATTTCTGGTTTTCCCTCGTATGTCGTCCGGCTTATCTGCCTCAACTCTCTGATTTACACAGTTTACTGATGGACATATAGCTTTACTTGCTGTTAGCCACTAATCGCTAACTGGTAACGGAATAGGAGCTTGGGATGCAATCGCGTCTGATTTTCCAAAGCTGTGTAAACGAGGATGCAAAGTTCCTCCAGACTGAAAATGAGCGCAATAGGTTCCCTTTTACAAACAAATGTCCAACTAGAGATGTCACCTTTCTTTACTGCACATGTTGTTTTTCCTTTAATAAAACCTGGCACTCACATTACCCACAATGCAACTCAAACTCAAGCGACAGTTGGGTGGGAGATTGGGGTGTGTTATGCAAGCAGTGGCTTTTGTAGCCTCCAGGTATGAGGAGCGGTCTGGTGAGCTTGCGTCTCTCTGAGAGAGAGATCAAAATGGTCGTACGATCACAGTTGGTTATAGGTTATTGTGGTTGAATTACATCAAACATTGTAAGGCACTTCCTTATTATTAAGTGCCAAGTCTGACATATTAAAGTTTTCAGATGTGAACTGTCATAATTGCAACTGATGTGAATTACGTAATTACAATAACTGATATGACATTAATGTTGCATTTGGAATGGTACATTAGATTTGGGCCAGTTCTTTTTTTTTTTACATTCCCTGTCTGTAACTACACTGATGTGTCTAAATGATAAGCTACTTGTCATGTCTGTTTGATGTAATCTTTGATTTCCAGTGTTTGTCTGCTTCATGTTCATATTTATTTTACACGTTTTTGCACATATGTTGTTGATTTCCTGTGAACCAAACACAAATCCAATCTTGAACAAATGATTTCATTCCAGTAAGTGTTAATCTATTTTGAGAAGCTATTATATCATATATATATATATATATATATAAAATGTAGAAAATATTTATCTGATATCTGTGCAATAAAAATATTCTAAACAAGAACGTGTGCATGTTGAACTCTTCTTCTTGACACACGAAGACGTCTTCACTAAACATTTCATTTGTTTGTCTCTACTAGTCAGATGCATTTCTTCCAACTGTGTGTCACCGTTCAGTTCAAATGCACTTTGAATGATGTTTTGTTTAAAACATTCTCAGTCCTGATGAAGAGAAACCTGTTTTTCATATATCATAAAGAACATGCAGCATGTCGCATGAAAACAGACACACCGGTTGAGCTACCTGGGTCTAAAGACAGACTACAGCCTGAACAGCAGAAGGAGAATTCAAATCTTTTACAGAACCTAAGTACCAAAATATAAAAATACTCTTGCAAATAGAAGTCCCAACTTCTTTATCTGACTGTGGCACACTGAGTATCAGGATAGTTTCCTCATGCAAATGATAATCAGAATGTCCTTGCTGCTGTAAATTTGCTTTGCCCTTTTGAAATAACATCATCCAGTAAAATTCAGTCATAAATGATTTAAAATAACATTGCATAATGAGTTGAGCTTTAATGTCTATGATTTGACTAATTATTGGTATTTTTTGTATATTTTACTCAATCTATATGATTATTTCAAAATGTCTTTTGTTTATTCAGTATTAAACACTTTGGGGTTTTATAGACATGTCCCTCAGGTTTGCATCAATACTAGTAGCAGTAGTAGAGTACCACTTTTGTTAAGGGATTTCTCCAGGGCGATGTGCAAGAGGAAATGTCATCACTGAGGTCTGTGCATTGAAATAACATGTGTAACAGTGTGGTCTGTATGCTGCTTGTTTATATTCTGACAGAAACAAACGTTTTTAACAGAGGAGTGAAATATTGAAGAGAGAAACAGATGGAGGTGTGTTTGAGCCCACAGAGAGCAGCAGTTTACAGCCTGGTGTGATCCAGTCTGGACTGAGCCTGTAAACCAACGCACACACACACACACCTCCTGTTTTATGATTTTTGCTGTCAGATGACTCTGTGTCCTTTGTCCTCTTTAAATGTGTGTTTGCTCCATAAATGATGATGAACACATAGACAGAGAGCAAAGTTGACATTTTTTTTTATTACTTAGTAAAACCTTCAAATTGAAACTTTATCCTTTCAACAAACAAAAGAAGAGGAAGTGCCATTCAGATCTACAGAGGGTAAGAACACAGACAGCTGAGTGTTTCCAGCTCCACTTTGGTATCCTAGCAATAAACTCACATAGCAGTGACAGTCAACAGGATCACGTGTGTTAGATTTCTATAACCAGGTAGCAAAAGGCTCGTGAACAACAATTTATTCTAAGTGCAAATAGACTAAATTTGATTACAGGCTGGTGACTGATGCTTCATCCACCTTCACAATACTTGATCAGTGCAGTTCAGCTGTCAGGGCTCCATAGCCATGTTGTCGATGCCAACTTTCCGTCTCCGGGGCTGTTGAGGAAGCAGAAAGAATACATTTCTGTCGTTATCAGAGTACGTAGTCCTGACTGACCTCAGATCAGCTTCTGTTCATTTCACTACATGACAGAATCGATGGCAGCACTCTCTAAGGAGGTTAAACGTCTGCACCAGGCATACCAGGAAGAAGGTTATGAATAGTACAGCTTAAAACACAATGACTCTTCTCAGCCTACATGTACAATCTGACCTCACATCATCTAGAAAAATGGTTTTGCTAATTTCTAACTTGTCATCTGTGATTTTCTGTGTAGGCTTACACTGAATGTATTTATTTTTCTGGTTTGTCATCATTTATTAATTGTAATAATTTTATCATTTAAAATGTATTTTTCCTCGCCATTTTTGATACTGCTCATTTATTTTCTTATCTATTAAAAGATTATGGGATATTTAAATCACTGTGAAGTTCTGCTTTCTGTACAGGTTTTTGTACAAATGAAACAAACGAGATAGAACGGGTTTATTAGTGAGATTTAGAGGTGTTGGTAGGTGAATGTTGTTACCTTTAGACAGAGCTAGGCTAGCTGTTTGTCCTGTTTCCAGGCTTCATGCTAAGTTAACTGTGAGAGCGGTATCAATCTTCACATCTATCTCATCAAGTAACTGAATACTGAGAACTGAATTTTCACTCTGTATTTCTCCACTTTGAGCTGGCTGATTTTGAGATCCATGTTTTTGTTGCAGGCCTTTCTTGGTAATGAATGGTCTCTCTATGGGCAGAAATCACACCCTCATTCACTGCTCCACATAAAACAGACACTCAGCAGTTTACTCGATAGTGAGCAGTCGCACAAATGCATCTATAAAATGTTAACAAAGAGTATTGTACGAGCCAGGAACACTAGTGTTTTTGTTCCATTGAGAGAATTTATAAAGGCACTATAGATTGGATTAATTCACATTCAGAATGAGAACATTCAAATTAGGACTGTCACAATATCAGATTTTCACTAAGAGGCCAAAAGAATTCTATTAAAACTATTTTATTATAATATATATATATAGAAAATCTGAAAACAAAAAAAAAAGTCAAATTCATCTTTAACTTTTATTGTGTGTTTTTTTTTTTTTCAAACAAATTCCACTTAAAATACGAGGGAACGTGCATAAATTCTGTAAATATAAATGTACAAAATAAAAAACAGTGTGAAGAGTGAACAGAAAGAAACAGAATTTATTTAACAGGTGCTGGCTTATTTATAGGATATTATCATGTGTGTATTATTAACATGATATCAATATTTCAGTTTTAATTATCACAGTTATACTGGTATATCTTGACACCCCTCATTTAAATCAGTGTGTCTGTGTGTGTGTGTGTGTGTGTGTGTGTGTGTGTGTGTTTTTACCTTCTCGTCGTCACAGCAACAGCAGCAGCAGCAGCGGATGAGGACCAGGATGACCAGCAGCAGAACCATACCTGACAACACACACAGCACAACAACAGTGAGAGAGGACGAGTCATCAGTGTTTGGTGCAGAACGTCCAACTGAAGCTGGAAAGCTTCATGTAAATAACGTCTGTCGCTTTGTGCACCATTTCTAGTTTGCATTTTTGCATTTGCCTTCAGTGAAAAAAAAGGCTTCCTAAATATGGACCCTAATGCTCATCAGAGCGTTTTTGCCTGTATGATCCATTCCCTTCACCGTCACTCACCGATGAAGATGAAGAAGACTGCAAAAGAGGCGATGTCCCAGTCAGACTGGAAGAGCTGCTTGGACTGCAGTCTGGTGACCACATCGTTGAACTGCTCATTGAACTCGACCTCCAGCTCCGACTGCCCCATCGCTCTGTCTGCTGTCAGACACACACACACACACA
This sequence comes from Argyrosomus regius, assembly GCA_946959425.1. Taxonomy (NCBI): domain Eukaryota; kingdom Metazoa; phylum Chordata; class Actinopteri; family Sciaenidae; genus Argyrosomus; species Argyrosomus regius. The sequence continues at coordinate 21,073,728 of OX336897.1, read as the reverse complement.
CACAGATCACAGCTTTAGAGTGCACAGTTCAATGGCAGACTATAATACTATAACAATCCTATTTCCAACCCTGATTAAGACAAGACAGGTTGGATGTATCACATGTGAACACACTGAGGTGTTTTAGAGAGTTTAGAGTGTCTCACTGAATCAAAGAGACCAAAGACGTCAGATCAGCCAGTTAGAGTACATAAGGTAACTGCAATTACTGTCATGTACAGTGACAGATATAGGCCAACAGTATAACATGGTGTGTGATTTGGTTATAGATCTAAGTAATGAAATATGTCTAGTAACAGGTATGTCTAGGAAAAGGTACTGCACTCTCCTGACCTTGAAGCTCCATATACAGCTGTTAACAGCAAACAGTGACATGACATGAACATTGATTATCATAGATATTTAGTTAAACAAAGGTTGATTGTAATTCTAAAGATGTTTTATTATTTGAACTTGGAAAACACAAAAGCAATATAGACAGGAAAATGAATGAATAAATCCAATTTGAAATCAAATGGACTGAGGCGCAGCGAGTTGTGAGTACACGACAGACTTAACTGGTGATTGGAAGCTTTAGAAAACAGGATAATAACGAGGTCAGGACGGTTTTTGGCTCTCAGTGGTGGAGCACACATGAATGTGAGACCTGACAGACTTGTGAATGTGCCTCACCAGGAAAAAGTAGGACATTTGCATAGAGCTCCCTGTGGGATAACATCTCTTCATGTCTGTCTTATTTATACTGGTCATTAACAGATCCCGCTTGATCTGATGAATCTTATCAAAGCTTAGCAAAGAGGAAGAAGGAAGTGCTGCGTGGCTCTGATAGGCAGGACCGGTACACAAGGAACAAAAAGCCAGGAAATATTGTTTAATATAAAAAACAATATAATAAAACAATAAAACTGAGGCACTCTGTTTCCAAAAGCAGTAACATAATAAATGTATTCTACAAGCAGGGGCAATAAAACACGTATCAACTTTAGGTCTTAAAGTTTTGAACACAATATTGCACAAAACTATAGAAGCATAAGAAGGTGATGATGTAATGGTCAGTATGAACAGGAGGAACGATTACAGCCAGAAAACCTGCAACCTTCAACGGACACCTGACTATTGTTTGACTTTGGTGTGAATGTGAAATTGTCAATCCATCCTTTAATTTTACATTTCAAAACAGATGACTGATAATATTCACGGTGCTCAGTGCAGATTGTTACTCGTGTATAAAGAGACAAACTGTCCATATGTGTTCTTTATATGATAACCAAGGACTACTTTTTAGTAAAATTAAATAATTTTTACATTTCTGATGACTTCATAAAAGAAATGTCAGACTTAAAGACAGAGCTCTCTGTTTAATGTTTCATGAAATACGTTATTTTCCCAACCAACTAACTAACTAGATTTGGGTTTATATAAATTTACCAAATGTAAAAAAAAGGAAACCCAAAATAAACCTGTACACATATTTTGACATGTCGCAGGAAGAAAAGCAGAATTTCATTTAGCTCCATTTATTTTCTGACACACTGTCATGGCTTTTATTGGAGCATCTTAAGTTCACACCTGTACTTTTCAAAATGTCAGTGATGTGTATCACTGTATGTGACATACAGTACGTTAGAAACCTATTCTCATTAATTGATGTGTGACCTGTGAAATGTATTTATCTTACTGCTCATTGTGTTTTTGTTAAGTTTGACGTCACTGATAAAGCATGTATAACACACAGCACGGTGAAAATAAACACTTTCTTATACCAAATACATATTTTCTGTACCTTGAAATAAAACAAAAATCAATCAGAGCTCTTAGTTTTGTGTTGTCTGGTAACTAGGCAGAGTCGCTGGACGTTATTAGGCTTCATTAAAGTCAGCCTTCATTCACTCACACGTTTTTAAAGATTAAATTCGACAATAACACGTTAACGTACAATAAACTCATACTTATTCCTCATAAACTAAACATATTGTGACATTTTGACGTGATACAGAACAGCAGGTTGCTTACCTGTGAACGGAGTCGTTTGTTTTTAGTCTTTTTCCTTCCGGGTACGCAGGTCGGTCCACCAAAGCGGCAACTTCAGAGGCTGTGAAGTGAAGCCAGTGCACGAGCGCCAAAAACTGACGCACCTGTTTACACTGACGCACTGATTGGATCCTACCTGCCTCATTTGAAACAAACAGTCCTGCAGTGCTGCGCCATGATTTCATCCTCAGGTACCACAAGACTCTCAAACTGTTTACAAGTGATAAAATAACTCCATTATGTGCTTTGTACTTAGTGAAGAAATTAATAACTGCACTTCTGTTATCTTTGTATGGAAGATAGTTTCTGCTAAGTTAAGTTAAAAACAAAAATATTCAGTAAGTCACATAATTATCACATAATTTGGCCTATTCAATAATAATTTTGAGATCAAATCCAAATTAAGATATAGTACAGATAGATAGTATTTTTTTTTTAATCTCAGTATGTAGGATTTAGTGACATCTAGAGGTGTCATTGCAGTTTGCAACCTTCTCCACTTGCCCTCCTGTTCCAAGAATGAGAGAGGAACAACAGTAACAGTGTGAAAAATAACAGTGGTGGCATGGCACATTGCAACCATGGTCGAATAGTCAAAAACAATACCTCCTAAGTCCTTTCCTAAGCAGTTTTCCTAGACCTTGATGTGAAACGTCATGAGGTCAAGGAAAGACATGAAGGAGAATTCATAAGGAGAAGACGAGCGTGGTGTTCAGAGAATCCGACTGCACTTAGACTAGACTACGTCATGATGCGGTGGATGTTGTTGATGGGATCATTGGTAAAACTACAGACTTCAGAAGATGGACTACAAAACGTTCTTAATTTGAATGGTCAGGATAACTTATAAGCCATCTACTTACTAACAACTTTTTACAACAACTTGAGAAAGTTTCTCACCACAGCAGACAACAAACTTGAACACTTCTGTGTGTCAAAGCAGCTCCACAGTCAACAACACAGAAGCACTCGAACAGCTCCTTCCCTCAAGATTTAAAGAATTCGAACAGCTCCTAAGCAAAATAGACTATTCCACCGGACCCATAGACTGTATAAAATCTGTGCAATGACAATGACATGCAGGCTTATGAAGACTGACTTGTTCTGTAGCCAGCCTCAAGCAGACGTTTGAGGAACTGCAGTTTTTGGCACTTCTGGTGCCATTGTGGTTGATGCTTGATTGCAACCAACTGAATACGGGTTGCCTCATACTCCCTTCCAAATATGTGGGAAACACTATGGGGGCTGCAAAACTTGTGAAAATGCCTAATGCCCTGTCTAGAACCGGTGTTTAGTTTGTCTGTTCTGGGCTACTGTACGAACATGGCTGTTCAACATGGCGGTCTCAGAAGTAGAGGAGGTTACATACACCGAGAATAGACTTTTCACTAAAGTCAGAGCTGTTTTGTATCCAAGAATTCAACTTCTGAGGTGAAAAATCTTGACATAGTCTACACAGAGAAGGAGGAGGTGTCATTTTAAAAATGTTTAATTAGTTCATATTTAATTATTTGTGGAAAAAACATATCACACACAAATTACCACTCTGAATAGAGTCTTAACAGATGGCAAGGAAGAACCTGAACAACATACAGTGGGAATGTGATATTAACAATGAGAGGTCATGATAAAAGGAGGGAGATGAGACAAAAAAGAACTGAGGGATTAATAGTAAATCTTTTTTTATTATTTAAATGGATATGTGTTTTACAGCTGGGCTACACATTGGGGTGATTTGATTGGCTCAGTAGTGTGGGAATCCACCCGGAAATGTCCCCTGACAGACAGCTTTGTTGACCAATAAACGCGTCATCCTCAGCCGTCGTCACATTTGTGCTTACGTGGAGGTAGGAAGAGTACTTCCCCCGGTCTTCCGGGTTGGAGTTCCTGCAGCGGTTGTCAGCTGAAGTTGTTTTGGAGGTGCGATGGCCGAGGATCATGCGCTGCCTATCCGGGTCTCGGAGATCAAGGACCCGGCGGTTCTCTTCGAGCGCTACAACACCGAGCAGATCCGCCGGATCGAGCGCAAAGTCCGCGGGGAGATCGAGCAGAAGAAGGAGGAGCTGAGGCAGATGGTCGGGGAGCGTTACCGGGATCTGATCGACGCCGCCGACACCATCGGAGAGATGAGGCAGTGCTCGGAGAGCGTCGTCCAGTCCATCCAGGACATGCACCAGTACTGCCACAAACTGAAACACGGCAAAACCAGTGTGGCCAGCAGCAGACAGGAGGTGAACGGCTTACCTAACTTCATCTGTTAAACTGCCTCAAAGCCGGATGAGCTCTGTCATCTTAGGAACACCAAACCTTATTTAAAAATGTGCAAATTCATGATTATTTAAATGATGCGCAAATCTACACCCAAACTATAACATTATATTTGACTTAATGCGACTCAGAGCAAAGTGCTGAGCAATTCGGCATGAAAACATTGCTCCACAGAGCAACTCTGTCAACAAAACCCTGCCTTTAAAACAGGTGTAGTGTTTGTTTCCACGCCTCTGTCTAACCAAAACACATACCAGCGAGCTCCAAGAGCCACATGACGCATGCAAAAGTTTATTCAAAAGAAGTGCTGCTGGTGGATCAATGTGTATGCCAAATTTACCTGGAGACCCTGATGATTTCTAAACTGTCTGAACACTTGGTCTCATACCTGTGTATTATTGCTGACATGCAGGGAACATTAAATTAGTTGTTTTCTAAATGTAAATTGGCACATATCTTCATAAAGTGGATAATTGAATGCAAAAGTTGAACTTGAAGTCATTTAGCCTTCCACATGTGTAAATATACAATGTGTCTGTGTCATTATCTTCTATCTAGAACCAGATGCAGTGGCAGGAGAAGTTCTACATCATGGCCTCCCAGATCAAGCTCCTCTTAGAGATCCCAGAGCGCATCTGGAGCGCCATGGAGGCGTCCCAATACCTCCAGGCCACTCAGCTCTACCTGCTGTGCTGCCACCTGCACAGTCAGCTGCAGCTGGAGGCCGCTACAGGGGGACACTACAGCCCCGTACTGGCCCGCTTTCCTATCCTGGTCCGGCAGGTTGCCACGACAGGACACTTCAGGTACCGGATGTGTTCTTACTCCTGCTGGTGGGGTAGTGATTCTGGAAAGAGACTTCAAAAGGGATGGATCCACATGCAGCTCCAGATCCATAGATTTATTAAATAGTCTGTCCTCTTCCAGGTCCACCATTCTCCTGGATAGCAGGTCTCTACTGCGAGGACGGGCGGTGTCAGACCAGGCCATCGCTGAGGCCCTGGTGTCCACCATGCTGCTGGAGGACAGCTCACCACGCCAGGCCCTGGCTGACTTCTTGCTGGCCCGGAAGGCCTCTATCCATCAGCTCCTCAACCAACCACAGCATGGTATTTTACCATTTGTAACACCTGCCCACAGTTTAATAACAGAGGCATTTTAATAACAGAGAAAAGCAGAAATGTCAAACAGTTCATATAACATGCGTCTTCGGTCCAGGTGCGGGGATCAAGGCTCAGGTGTGCAGCCTGGTGGAGCTGCTGGTCACCACTCTGTTCCAGGCCTACGCTGTCTTCTACCTGCCCCCAGAGGGAGGCCCCAGGCCGGGGGAAGGGGCCCTGAGCTGTGGCATGCTCTTCTCTATCCTGGAGAATGTCACCTCCACCACACCTGCAGGTAAACAGCTGGGATGTGCTGGAGGTCAGGTTGATTTCATCACTCAGAGCTGTTTAAAACATCGTAGACAGAAATGATCTCTTATTTTTCCTTGAGACCATTGGCTGTTTTAGTTTGATTTCTGCTCCCCTTATTAAAATAGCCTGTCATATATTGTTATTTATAGGTTTAGGAGATGTTGCCATGGAGTTAATTATGCGCTGGAGTTAACTTTGGCAGATGAAAAGTCCTGCTACATCAGCCATGAGCTGTTCCTGCACTGTTAATACTGAAGAAAACCTGTTCCAAATCTACAGGGAGCACACTTTTTGTTTGATTTCTAAGCAGATGATTCTTAATATTTATCTCATCGTCTGAATTTTCCACTAAATTATGACTGCTAGACGAAGAGCTGCATTTTTTTGATGTGTCAGCTGAATTAGGAAACGTTTAAACCATCAGTCTGTTCTCTCTCCTCAGCTAAAGGCAGGAAGGTGTTGCAGGAAGAGACGAGTACAGGCAGCTGGTTCACATACCTGCCTTCCTCCATCACCGAGTTCCAGCCGGCTCTTCGCACCCTGGCTCAGCCAATCCAGAGAGAGCAGCTCCGGGACACCCTGCAGCAGTGGATCAATACGTAAGCTCCAACCAATGAGGACATCTTTTGCTCGTCTTTTTATATTTGCTGTTTTCTTTTGTCTGCTTTGACATTTTTTTCAATCATTCTTTGAATTCATTCTTTAAATCAATCATCAAAACTATAACTGATTCAGTTTCTGCTGATTGATAATCAATGCCTGAATCTTTCCTCTGTTCTCAGCTGTAAGGAGGACATCTGCCGTGGCGTTGGCAGCCTTCTGGTCTATGTGAAGAGCCTGAAGGGGTTGGCGGCTATTAGAGATGCCGTGTGGGACCTCCTGTCCACTGACTCCATCAGTCAGCACTGGAGCACTGTGTGCCAGCGGCTGCTGGAGCGCCCCCTGGCTGTTTGGGATGACTTCCTACAGCAGCTCTTCCTTCAGCGCCTCCAGGTTAGTGCTCTCCAAGCTTCACAATTATTATCACGTTGACAGTTTTCAGCATCTGAACTGGTCTGTTGCTTTCTTTCATGATTTTGTGTCGTATTCAGTCTCAAATTATTATTACAATTATTATACATATTGCAATATTCCACTGATTTCTTCCTCCCATTCTCTAAGGCCATCACCAAAGAAGAAACCGAAGCCATCTCATCGAGCTCTGTCCAGCTCCTCACCACAGCTGTGAGGGATCTGGAGGGCCAGACCATCAATAGTTCTTCAGGCGCTGGCCGCAGTGCCCAGTACGAGGTAGATGTGGCCTCCTTCCTGTGGTCGGAGTCTCCAGGGGACCTCCTGAGCGATGCAGGCTGGGTCAGCGTGAGTCAGCGGGGGCAGCAGCACCAGAGGAGTACCCTGGCCATGAAGACCCAGGCCCTGACACCCTGTGTTCAAAACTTCTGCTCCTCCATGGATGCTAAGCTAAAAGCTAGGCTCGATGACCTCCAGCACTATCTTCCAACCCAGGACACAGGTAAGGGTGGTCCCAGCATAGATGTAATATACTCATGCCTCCTTGTGATACAGGTTTGCAAGGCTAGTTGGAGAACTACTGTAAATAGCGAGCTAAGTGGTAACTAGGGATGGTCAAGTACTAGACTTGTCAGTATTTGTCCAACATATAGAGTACTTGTATTTTCTATTTCTGCATAGAAAACCACAGATAATGTTCAGTGTTTTCAGTCACACATCACTCAATCTTTGCTCTCAAACTACACACGTTTTTCTTCATGCCGGCTAGTCTCTTCGGTCTGTACAGAGCAGAAAGGTTAGCTTACCCTAACACCACCCACATTTTCACTCGATTTAGATTAAGATTTATATTTTGTGAGTATTTTAAGTACTGGATAATAATTTGATACTAGTACTCAAATTCCTAGCTGGGTTCCTAGACTTATTTATATCTCATGACTGTCCGCAAATCACACTCGATATACTTGGTATCGCAGTGCATGGGTGTATAAAATTAGACTGTGCAGCATAAACAATCTTCAGGCATCTGCCCTCTCTAAAGCCAGCACTTGGTCACTTGGCCCTAATTTGTTTCTAAAAATGGATTTCACTGATCTCAGCAATTTCATTGAAATTAATTGATGAGTTGAAATTAATCTGCTGTTACAAACAAATCTTACCCCTTGAACCCAGGAATCCTCAAATTCACAGTTCACAAACACATCTTTATCTCTGAAGACCAATTAATATCCACATCATAATGTAAAGCAATCCAGCAGTTATACTATGTTATAGATAATGCTAGAGGAACGGTCATTGTGTTTCCATAAAGAAAAATAGGGCTCATCCTCTCAGGAGCACGAATGTGAAAGCAGTTAAATTAAATATCATTAGGCTAAGAACAATGAATATCCTAAACAACATTCACAGACATCCAGCTGTTGCATTTCAACACATCTTAGCATGGACCACAGTGTTCTTGACCCGTGAGTGACACTAGACAAAGGTCAGGAACGACAGGAAGTCAGGACTAAACTGATGGACATGTAGGCAGGTGCAGTGGCCAAATCACTGACCCACATCCTCATCCATTGGTCTCCGTATTGAGGAATGACAGCATTAGTCGTTTAAGCCCTGCCTTTACTAGCATGCAGAGAGGCCATCTCATCGCAGAGAAGATTAATACATTTTCTGCAGCAGCACCACGAGGCTGACATGTTTGAGTCTGGTTTAAAAAGCTACTGAATGGTTTGCTTACTTGATCTGACTGTGTTTCATCCACTAGTGGGTCATTTGTCAAGTGAAATCTATCAAATACCTGCTAAACTAATGACCACACTAATACTACATGTTGACTGCTAACATGCTAAACGTCAAAACAATGGACCCAGTGTTATTGTCACATTGTAAATGTGTAAATCTTTCACACTGTGCTCGACAGGGTCCAATTCCATCTCAGTCACAGTCACCTCCTCTGGCACCACCGAGAACTCGTCAGCATCCTCTTTTAACCGCTTCACCGACTCTCCAGCTGTAGAGGAGGCTTTACGTGAAGGCTGCCTGGCCTGCGTCCGCCACATCCTTTCCTCCATCCGCTCTGAACTGGCAGCGGCCTCACCGGACCCCAGCCCTGCTCGCCTCAGCTCAGTCCTTTTCATGGCTAGGCTGTGCCAATCCATGGGTGAACTCTGCCCCAACCTGAAGCATTGCATCTTGGGAAAACAGAGCGGGTCAGAAACCACAGCGAAGGGAACCCCAAGACAGGGAAAGAAGCTGGGAAAATCCAGAGCTGCCGCAGAGGTCAGCCCCGCACAGGCCAAGTGGGCAGGCCTGAAGGAGGAGCTTCTCAACTGCAGCATGGAGGCATATCGCATCTGGAGCTCCGCCCTCTCCAAGGTCAGACACTGTCAGACATGTAGATGTATGCATGCATTATTATTTCTGACTATCATTTACAATCAGTCCCCAAACAGAAACAACAGTGTCTGTCAGCTGTGATTGACCAATGCCTTTACAACACTAAAAAGCCTCTGAGCTGCTGTAAGATTTTAAAGCTGCACTATTGATTATTTTGGTCAACGGTTGCCTTTTTACACATTCAGCAGACACAGTGAAACATTAGCATTATACGTAACAAAATACATTCAGCTTAAAGTCCACTTACTAGATTTTTTACTTTATCGCAAAGCCTTCATTTAGAAAATGGACGTGGATCGGGTGTCATCAACTTTAGTGCTCTAAGGCAGGGAGGCAGTTTTCAGCCTGAGACTTACAAAAATACATCTACATTTATCAAGTACTGATAAAGAAGGTAGCAACACACTGATCACCGGCAGACACACATAGTTTATTCACTGTAAAGCTCACCTCCCCACCTCACCTCAGCTGAATAGCCAGATATTTCCCTCTGGAGAGTTGACAATGGGTCCACTCTATTGACTATTTGCTAATACGTTGTATATGCTGATAATATGTAAATTTTGGGTTTTGTTTTGCTGTTCCCAAAAAAAAAAAAATCAATGAATGCAGCTTTGAATCTCGTTGGAGTTCATTCAAGACCTGCTTAGTAACACTGTGGGTGTTGTGACAGGTGCTGCTGGATAAGTTTGGCACAGCGCTGCATGCTGAGTGTGCCGGTGCCATCCTAACAACAGCAACAAACTGGGAGGATCTGGAGATCCAAGAAGAAACCGAGTCTGGGAGCAGCGTCACGTCCAAAATCCGTCTTCCGGTCCAGGTCAGACACCTAACCCGACCTCTAAACACAATCAATCATTTTTAATTCAATGAACGATCTGATGTGAAACTTGTGTCTCCTGCAGCCATCTTGGTTTGTGCAGTCGTTGCTGTTCCAGCTGTGTGTGGAGGTGAACAGGGTCGGAGGCCACGCTCTGCCCCGGCCCACCCTGCAGGAGCTGCTACAGGCCTGTCTGGCTCAGGCCCTGCACCACTACCACAGCCTCACACAGCAGGCCCACAGCAGGGTAACTCACAACACACACACACACACACACACACACACACACACACACACACACACACACACACACACACACCACACACACACACACACACACACACACACACACACACACACAGTCCACATCTCTGTCTCAGGGTGAGATTCAAAGTTCGTTCATGGCCTGAGAAACAAAATAATCTCACCACAAGGTCCTTTTTATCATCGTATCACAGTCTCCTGTTTTCCTCATGTTTACTTCACTCTTCAGGAAGTTTGCAAAGAAACTGAGTTTCTCTGATGAGAAAGACAAAAGAGGGAAGTGGACTTGTCATTCATTAGGATCCTCATTAGTTTTCCAGATTCATCTGTTTTGTTTGTTTCCCTCTTTCCATCCTCCAGGACGGTGTATTCCCCATGACTCAGAACAGAGCCTTGCAGCTGCTGTTCGACCTTCGTTACCTCAACACCACACTGGGCAGCAGACTGGAGGAGGGCAGGAGCTCCCGATCCCACCAAGACCCCAGGTAACATCCTACGTCACAAACTCATCACATACCATTATTTTGGTGCGTTGTCTGCCAGGGTAGATGATTTAATACGGGCCGTGGGAGCTCGTAGCAGGTTAACGTGGCCTGTAGGAGTTTGTTGAACCACCTGCACAGTCTTGTTTGGTACATTTTCTCGTACATTTCACAGCTCAGCTGATCTGATGCATGTAAATCACAAAAATAGAGTTTTTGTTGTGCGTCTTCCAGATTCCACGAGGTCTGTGATTGGCTGGAGAGCTACATCGACCCATTTGACCTGGACGTGTTCACGACTCCGCTGAACTCCAACCTCAACCGTCTGTCCCAGAGGACCTCGGTACTAACAGCCACTCGTCATCAACAAAACACACACACACACACACACACACACACACACACACACACACACACACACAACAAAGCTGATGAGCACAGAAGCTGTAGAAGATGTACAGAACATTTGTTCCTATTCAGCCTGAGATGAGTCGATGTGTGTGTCTGTCTGATGTGCGGTGTTGTTTCAGGTGCTGCTCGGGCTGCTGACGGGCTTGGAGAAGCAATTTGCCTCGCGGAGCAGCAGCGCGAACTCCCAGGAGCCTTACAACATCCTGCCACTGGCCAGCAGCCAGATCAGGTCAGACATCAACACTCACTCATAGTGAATCGATGAGACTAACATTAATAACTCCTTTAGTGACATCAGTATGATTATCAATAGGGCTGCCATAGCAGTTTTTTAAATGAGTGTCCAGTGTCTGAGTCCCTTCAAATCCCTTATTGGATCTGTTTAAGTTCAGCTTTAGTGGCTCTGTTGATGTGTTGATATTCTTGTAAGACTTTCCATTATAATCGAGTCACCATTCTGTTGGTCTTGTTAAATGACAAAAACACACAGACCGCTTGCAGTTGCAGAGTGGAGCTACTGAGTGATAAATCTGATCTTTGGCACATTAACCAGACAACAGCCTAAATGATTTTGAATGAATCAGTTACAGCTGAACTTCCATAAATGCCAATTTATCAAATTGGTTAACCAGAAGTCATTTTCCCACTAACTTAAATTACAAATGTGTCCAGATTCATATATGTATGTATGAAAAAATCTTAAAGTCTTATTGTTAATTACATCACTTATTATGATGTGTGGAATGTGTCACATGTGCATAAAAACAGTACGTGACCCTGATAAATTAGTGACAGTTTTATGTAAATAAAAAGTTGTAAAAATTGTCTGATCAATAAAGAAAGAAAAAAGAAGAACCAAATCTGCAAGATTATGATACCAGGTCTTCGTTGTTTACAATTTTCGATGCTACAAACAAACTTTGGTCAGTTTTGAGGTTTCAGTAGCTACTCTGACCAACGTTAACCAGGAAAAGGATATTTTTTTCCCCCTGATATGTATATCAAGTCAAGTCAACTCTATTTATATAGCCCAGAATCAATGAGTCATGATTTGCCTCAAGGGGCTTTACAAACACCATATGACACCCTCTGTCCTTAGACTGTCGATTTATTGTAGCAAAAACTCCCAGGAAAAAAAAAACAAGCTCTGGAAGAGCAACGTGAGAGGTTGCTTTCCCAGGACCAACAAACATGCAATAGATGTCATGTATACTTGAATAGATCAACAAATGATACAAATTTTAACCACAAAAATAAAGTACTGTATTTTTAATAAATGGTCATAATTGCAAATGTTTAAAGTGTGACTGTTCTGTGCTCGGCAGGTTCGGGCTGCTTCCTCTCAGCATGTCGAATGTGCGTAAATCTAAGTCAGCATCCAGGACCTCTGATGCTGCTCATCAGCTGGTGAGTAACAGATCTGGGGTCTGCTAATATGCCACTGCTCTGTTAACACTGTTGTTTCATATGCTGACAGCCACAGTATGTCTTCTTTTCTGTTTCCATGTTTTGTTCCATCCTGGGTTAATATTTGTCTGTTACACCCTCTGCTTTCCCAGCATTTTTGAGTGCGAGAAACGCAGGCAAGTCCATCAGTGTGGGTTTACGTGTGTGTGTGTGTGTGTTTTGGTTGTATAGTTTGTAGTGCTTTGGAGCATTTGCAGTGTGACTTCACTAAAATGAAATGATACTTGATTTAGATGATTTGAAACTAAAGAATGCTGTGTGATCTGTTCTCACTGATCTGCCTCGCTCTGCTCGTAGCTCAGGTTCAGACTGTTGACTGGGAGATTTTCATTTGGGTAGCAACAGTAACTCCTGGGGCATTCTTACCTGTTTGAGTAAAACAATCCCACCTTGAGATTCACATGTTGTTACTAACGTCTGTGTTTAAAAAGCGGACGTCTCTGTGCATCTCAAGTCGGGATTTGTGCAAAATCAAAAGAATCAAAGTCACATTTTCAGCTCCCCTATTAGATAAAAACAACTCTTGACATTTTGGGAAATAGTTTTGTTTGCGGTGTTACTAACAGTCACATGATCAGTATCAGTTTGCTTTGGAGCTTTCAGAAGCTGAATTTAATCACTTGGGACTGACCGTAATATGTTCTTTTAATCTAGCTCTTGTCAGTCAAGTGGTGAGGCCAGTGTGAGTCATCAGATTAGGTGTTGCATAGTAACCTTTGCGGTTTAAAGGTTGCTAGCATGGTCAAAGTATCTTTTCATTCACAAACCGCTAAAAATTAAAATTAAAATTTAAGGCTTTTCTCTTTCATGGTCAAAAAAGGATGAGAAAAATAAAAGAATATTTTTTTGTTTTGATTTTGTTTTGTCATATTTTCAGACAGAATGTGGCCACAAGACGAGGGCCAGTGTCAGTTTTGCTTTAGCCAAGACCAAAAAGTCTTTGGAAGCTACTCTGATGTGATTTTAGACAAGGTGAAAGTGAAGGTCAGGTCAAATGACTTTATATCATTCATATTTTTCTCGAAACCTGAACAGTAAGATAACTTTTTCTGTTATACTTAATAGAAATTAAAAACCAAATCATCTCTTTTTGACCATGAAAAAGGGAAAAACATTTTATATTTCAATTTAAATTTTTGTATTTTAAAACAAACTGTACCCCTCACCTCTTCTGTATACAATGAACTAGTCCATAGTTCAGAACAGCTTTGGAGCTGTGTGTAACCTTCAGCTATAAGACCTTTAGGATCCACTACAGCCATTCAACACTTGAAATACTGTAGTGTTAGCATGAAGCACCAGAGCTAGAGGCCAGGATCTACTTAACCCTGATCCAGGACCGTCACACTACGTATCACAGTCGCAATTTACTGTTATTATCAGAGGGCACCATGAACTCAGCACTGCACCTCCCGCCTTTGGAAGCAGTTTTATTTTGATTAACCACAAAGGTCAAAGGTCTTTCTACTGGTCAAACTGAGGCAGCATTAGCTAGTCAACCTTCTGCAGCGTGATACTACTACAGATTTCTAGAGGACCTTGATACTTCGTATGACAGTCCTGAGTCAGGGCTCTTTGGATCAGGGCTCTCATTGACCCTGGATCTACCTGGGTCAGTGGATGGTAGTGTATGTATACGCATGTATATGTAAACCTCAGCAAACCTGACGTTCTCTCCTTCCTCCAGCAGGCACCTCCATCCTCCACAGCAAACAGCACGGACAGCTTCCGGCCGGGCAGCCTGTTCAGACAGCTCGCTGATCACGAAGAAGACACAGCCGCTCCTTCTTTGTTCAAACTCAGTTGGCTGTCTGGCATGGCCAAATAACCCTTTATTGCTCCAGACTTTTTATTTGCCTTTGCAGAAAATTTGTAAAAATGATATGTATAGTAAATATAATTTTGTCTTTTGAGGAATGGGTCATGTGTGATTTAATTGACTTTACTTCATAATTTGATGATCTGACAAATGAGATTAAACATAGGCACTTTTATGGAAGTCATGTGCGTCAGCTCACAAGCTCTGCCAATAGTACTGAGTATTGTCAGTGCTTGTTCTCTGTGGTGCATGATATACTTACATTTTATTAGAGAATAATGACGCAGCAAAGCGAGCAGCTACAGGGCAGATCAAGGCCGAATGGTCCAGACTGAAATATTTCAACATTTTGATGAATTGCATTCATGGCCTCCAGAAGATGAATGACTTTGGTGATCCCCTCACTTTTCCCCTAGCACTGCCATGAGGTTGATATTTGAATTTTAGTGAAATGTCTCTTGGATGGATTGTCTGCACACAATCATTTCCCCCTGAGGATGAATTGTAATCACTTCATTCTCTAATGTTTCATTTTGTGCCATCATCGATTACAAATTTTAATTTGTCTGATACTTATGACATCCCTGTCAGCCTCAGCTGGACAAATGTTAGCACGCTAACACACTTAACTAACTCTGCTTCCCCAATAGGCCTATGGCCTATCCAAAAAAGCCGGATCCTACACTACCAAGAGCATCTTCTTATTAAGACTTTCTGTTTCTCAAACCTCAATCTCGATCTCAGATAACTATGATGTCATCAGACCAGAAAGCTCCAGAGCCACAGGAGACGTGATGCAGTGAGGCTGAAAACAGTGAACTGATCTTCACCCGTAAGATGGTGAAATTCCCCGACAGTCAAATGTCCCATATCAATTTCATGAGCTGCTGTGAAAACAAGTCCTCACCATGAACTGTAACCATTGTTACAGCCACATCTGACCAACAGTTTAATATTAGAATAATTATACAACATAAAACAGACACAAACACAATGAAGTCTGCTTTATCTTGATCTTGTTTATTACATGTGATCCAGTAATCAGATCTACACACTATGCAATTCTTCCATAGAGAAATCCACTTGCTTTAACTTCACTGCACTGACATACTGGTGACATTATGACTATGACTGGTTCAGTAGTTTGCAGCGTAGAGTTTAATAAAAATAAATCTGATTAAACATCTTGTAGACAGCAGTATATACACCCAGGAATACTCTATTCATACACACTGCATCAACACAAGCTACAGTGTTTCCCATGTACACAGTATGTCACGTAAGTATCTGCTCATGCAGTTGTATGAAGTAGTTGGCATGAAAAAAAATTACAAGCTCAGCTATGAAAATGTTTACTCGTCTGCAGCGTATTGAAGTATATAACATGAGATCAATGATCTGTCTCTTGAGGCCTTCAGTCTCTATGGTATGTTATATGTGACCTCTGATATTTACGCTCTAATTCTGGAGATGTCTTTCATTCAAATATGTATCTATGAAGACCATGGACAGACAGGCATGTAAAAGCCCCACCACCCCTCTTAAATATGAACACGACGGTCATTTTGTGTCTCTCTGTAAAGAAATGTTAACAGCCACTTCAAACACGGATTAGGCCTGTTCAGTAATCCTTCAGTAATTTGCTAAAACAGAACAACATTCACTGGCATAACACCGAAGATAAATGAAATCCTTATGTACAGTTTATACATCCTAATAAAGGGCTGCTTCCTGTTGGCGCTTTGTGTGCGACAGGACACTCAAAACCGACGCACACACTTCCACTCTTGTATCTTCTACTACTTCCTGTCTATTTTGCTCATCATGGCCTTGACATCGACTGGAGCAGAAGCAGCGGCTGCCTTGGCCTTTTCCACCTCCTCCTGCTCCCAGAGGATGATGGGATGGATGCCCGGGCTTCGGTTCTGAGCATTTTGTTCCAGCTGGGCCGGACTAGGGTGGAAACAGAAACATGAGGGACTCAAGATGATTGTAAAACCTTTTCCTCTAGGGAGGGACAGCACTGTTATAAGTGACTTTCAGTTGGTCCAGATAAACAGACAGATGAAAACTGTAATGTTACCAACTCTTAAAAAGCCAAGCCTGGTCCTGGACAGACATGAAGTTAAGATTCATTTTATAGTGTGAAAAAGTCTGAATACCCTATTCTAACTGTGCAGCCTTAAAGCGAAATTTGACCTCACAGAACACAGCAGTTGCAGATCCATCGCTGCCTCAGTTAGTTTGTGTGATTGTATGACTGTGGGGTTTTAACACGTTAGTTCAGATCCAAACTAACTGGAAATTGAAGCAGCAGTAGTCCAGTAATTCCTGTGTTCTGCTTGGTAAAACTCGTTTTTTTTGTAAATGAAGTCTGGTCGATTTGTAAAGTGCGATCTGCTTCAGTTTTCCGCTGGAAATGGCTGTCTGAAAGGTGTAAAAGCCTTCTATTTCTTTAAGAGGCTAAAATACATTTAGTTGCTGACCCTGTCCACGGCAGTATATCGTTAATGCTGATCCTCCTGTCTGCCCTTCTCCAGACTGAGGATGTGCTGGCCACCATCTACTTAAAGGAATACACTGATTATGTTTAAGTACTTCATACAACCCCACCTACTGTATCTTTGTTTAAATGGTCAAGGGGTCAGTTTCTACAAAACACGCTTTCTGATATCTAGCCATATAGTTTTGTATTTATTTGTCCGGGTTTTGAGATACACGCGTGTCTGAGATGTTTATCTCCACGTCAGTGCAAAAGAGGTGAAAGGAATTTCATCCGTGGTGGTCAAAGATGACAAATTCAACCTTTCTTTCAAGAAGCACCGTGCACATTACTCTAGATAACCCACACGGACTCATTCAGTATCTTTGTGGCCTGTGAATACCATCGACACATGTGTTGTTTATTTGTTTGCTCTGCCAAAAGCATTTTTCTCTCCAGCTTTCCAGCTGAAGCTGCAGATTTCTTCTTCAACCTGTCAGCATTTTATTCAGAGTGTTTGCATAAGTGAGTGCAACAGTGGGGGAGAAACAACAAGCACAATAATACAGATATTTTTGAAGCCTTTTTGTACATATATTGATGCCAAAACGAACATATTGAACATGTGTGGCTAACACACGTGTCCATGTGCAGTGATTTCTACATGTCAGAAAGGTATATTAAGGATCAATTGGACACCAACCTGAAGTTATGAGGCTCAGGGGTCAGCGCCTTCTTCTGCATGTCTTTGTACACTGGTGACTTGAGGTAACGGAAGAAAGTATCCTGTACCAATGAAAGCACATGAGGCCTCAGGTTCACTACACAAAAGTGCCCCTGATCTCAGTTCATATATTCACTCAGTAGATCCCCAGGTTAATCATTTATCACTTACTGGTGTTAATTAACCACCCTAAATGTCTTTTACACACCTTTTTCATGAGCAGGAAGACGTGTGTCTGGGCTGCTTCCAGCACGTAGCGGTGAGGATGGTCCAGGCCTTTCACTGTCAAACCCATTGTCCTGCCATCAATGTTGATCCAGCGTGGGGCTCCGGGGGCCAAGAAGGTCCTAAACACACAGACACTCCAGGTCAATAACACTAACTGACAATATTTTCTGTCATAGTTAGGGCAGTTATTTCACATATTTCAAGTTTCAACTTGAGTTTTGTCTCTGCTCTTCTAAATGGATTCTTTTTTGTGTGGGCAACGGTGACAGGTCAGCTACTGTTATGCACCAATCAGCAAGATTTGAATCAAACCACACACACACAGTCCTGATGAAGCAGAT
Source organism: Argyrosomus regius (assembly GCA_946959425.1). NCBI lineage: Eukaryota > Metazoa > Chordata > Actinopteri > Sciaenidae > Argyrosomus > Argyrosomus regius. The sequence goes on along the minus strand of OX336897.1, from coordinate 21,055,571 downwards.
CACACCTCAAGGAGTCCAGTTTTCTTAACTTTATCTTTTATTGTTGCTTACTTATTCATGATTACTTACAGTAGTGCATTTCATTTAGTCATTTCGCCACGACTGCAGCAAGGTGAGAAGTTAAAGGAACAGTGTGTAGGATTTAGTGGCACTTAGTGGTGGAGTTGCTGATTGCAGCCATGTCAGCCTCTTTGCCTCACCCTCTCCTTCCTAGCATGAAGAGGAAACTACCATGGCCACAAAACATGCGAAAAGACCCAGTGTTTAGTTTGTCTGTTCTGGGCTACTGTAGAAACATGGCGGTTCAACACTGTGGGCTTGATGGAAGAGGATTCTGTAGAGATATATGACCCATTCTAAGGTAACAAAGATATAGTGATTCTTACATAACATAATAATGAATATTATATTTAATTTCTGCCATATTTTCTAAAAAAGAGCCCCTAACTCTGACACACTAGACCTTACTGGAGGTCAGCAAAATGGGACTTGTAGGAGTTGATTTACTATTTAATGTCCTAGACAAATACTGACATGGTTATCCTGTTTATCCTATGCTTTGCAGGACCTGGTGAAAATAAACAGACAGCTCATGCACTCAAAAGTTTGCTTACATCCAAGTGTGTTACATTTACTTTACTGTAAAAACATTGGATCTACATAATTTGCAGAAATTAGACAAATACAGACTTCTTAAAGTCTTAAAGTTCCTTAAAGTTTGATTAACTAGAGGTGTCTGACATATTGTGAATGATAGTTGAAAGGATAAGAGGACCAGGACCAGTGCATGATATGTAAAGAAAGCAAGAACATGACTCATGTGTGAAAGAGTGCAATCAATATTGTAAGTTCACTGTATAGACAGATACACAACATTTGTACATATAAGGCATATTTACAGCTATATCTGAGTGTATACCACACACACACACACACACACACACACACACACACAGATAAACAGACCAGTTTATTTGTCTTACTTGAAGATGGTTGCTGCTTTTGTTGACATGGAAGATGAAGTGCCCCACTTCAGTTCTTCAGCTGCCTCCCAAAAAGCCAAGTTCTCCCCTGGGACACACCACACACACACACACACACACACACACAAACACACACATATTTACATTTGGACACAAATTTATTACAACCTTTTCACAAGCATTCTGTATACTCAAAGACGGAGTATCAACTACCAACATTGTGTAAAGTCATTTTAGCTTCTGAAGGCTGTAAACACACACACCATCCCTAAACTACTTCAGAAATGCTGCGTCATGTTCAACACAAGAGAGTCAGGAGCCAGACTGAAATGTGTTTAATGACATTTGGCAACATACCGCTGAACTCTTTCTTGAGGAAGAGCTTGAAGTCATCCCGACCTCGCAGGTCGCTCAGCAGCTCGAACAAGCTGAAGGACCAGCGCTCTACTCGCATCTTAGTGGGGACTTCGACTCTGGACACAAACAGTGGATGAGTCACTCACTGATACATGATAGCTACAGTGTGTGGTAGAAAATGTAGTAGGCCTCACCTTCTCATGTTGAGAGTCCAGTACGCATCATTGTCCGTTTGCCAGGGGTTGCTGGGTAGACAGGGAGCCAGGAACGGGTCATGGTTTTTGTAGGTTGTGACGTACTTCACCAGTCTGCGGAAACAGAGTTATTATGAGACCAATGAAATCCACAGAGTGATTAAAACTAAACTGACCTCGAGGCTCTGGGTGATTCAAGGCACTTTCCATCGGGATGCTGCATCACCATGTCGTGGTTTATATCGCCATAATGTACATTATCCCGCTTATTACACGGCTACTTACTAGAGAAATCTATATTGTGTGTCAAATTATTGATTTTATTGTGTCCACTGTGGTCCTCCAGAGTCTATGATCAGATCTGCATCCATAGCAGTGGTCTGCTATACAGAAATAGAGCGTAGCATGCCAGAATTGATCAATTAGATCAACAAAGCTGTGTAATAAATACTCATAACTGAATGGCCCTAGATATTTTATTATATAAACTTATAATAAGGACATATAGATATCATAGTTATAGAGATAGTTTGCATGTAATTGCAAGATAATAAACAATTATAATGAAATGAATCAAATCTATTTGAACATCTAGAAAAGTTCCCAAATAGATAAAAAAAAACAAAAAAAACAGGAACTTACGCTCCAATGGATACGCTAGATTTGACCTTTGACCTCATGATGGCTTGTTGATAGAAGATGTTCTGGGATAAAAGAGGAACACAAAAAATGTTTTTTGGTGAAATTGTAATTTTGCAAATGTTTCATGATCAAAGAATATCTCAGATGTGAGACGTGCTTACTGCTGATGTTTTCAAACCGAACAGGTTTCAGCTGGACACCATCAAGAATGAGATTGTTTATCCATGTCATTAACTTACCATGCGTCTGTGCTGGTCAAAAGTGATTTTCTGAGAAACGAGAAGAAAAACGGTGTTGGTTTTCATGGAAACAATGTAAAAAGGTATATACTTTATATGGTATATATAAATAGAATTGAGCACAGAAGACAACGACACTGTCAACATGTTACAACTCCAGAAAGCTACTGTGAAAGCTAATACTGTTAAAGCACAGACAGAGAGAAAACAGTCACTCCAGGGTAAAAGATACTTGAAGTTTCTTTTGTGATTATCGCAGCCAAAAATCAATAAATTAGCAGCAGATTTTCAGACTCAGTAATTGTAAGAGCCTGGTTGTGGTTCTGTGTGATAAATTCCAGTAAAAAGTAAAAAATGTCTGAACATGCTCGTTGAAACTAAAGCTTCAGATTCAGCAGTGTCTGGATGATTTTACATGAATTATTACAATCGAAACATCAATATTTCCTGGAGAGACCGTCTACAAAGCATCTACATGGACGTTAATACATAGTTTACACACAAGAATGACAAACACTGTGTGCTATTTTATTTTTTTAACTTCTTCATCAGTGTAAAGAGACCTGTTTAGAAAAAGAAAGAACAAACAGAACAAGGAAAAATGTAATGAATGAAATGGTAATGGGCAGACAAAATAAATGGCATTTACCATTTTAATAATGGTGATTTTAAAAGATAGGACCTCTAGGTAAGAAGGAGTTACTGGATGTTTGAGGTTAGATTGTAAAACAATACTCAGGACTGAGAACAGAATGGAGGGAAGGAAAGGAAAGGAGTGAGAGAGCAAGCAAGGTTCCAGGCTCTAAGTGGATATGCCGATAGAGATCAGTGCAGCAATACTCCACACGTTAAGCTCCGGTAAGTTTCTTAAAAGACCAGCTGACCTCAATCTCTCCACTGTGTGTGTGTGTGTGTGTGTGTGTGTGTGTGTGTGTGTGTGTGTGTGTGTGTGTATACTGACCTGTTACCTCATCTGCATTGGGATCAATAAGACGCTCCGGGCCACAATCCATAGCACTGTGAGTACGACGCTGAACACACACACAGGACATATAGTTAATATGCATCAAAGCATTTTGTTCATGTGATTCTTATACAGTGATTATAAAACACACACTGACCGGTGGCCTGTTCACCATCCAGTAAGCTCTCTCCTGGCAGTCAAACACCACACGATCCGGCTTCTTCCTCTCCTTACCAGCCCTGACACACACACACACACACACACACACACACACACACACACACACACACACAAAAAGAAGAAAGAAGAAAAGTAGTGTTAAGAGGAAGTAATTTACAAAAATGTAAATGTAACTGTCTAATCTAACTGTGCAGTCAGATGAGTTAGTTAAACTGATTATACTGCTCTCCAAGTAGGGGTAGGTTTTAAAATAAATTATCTATGTTTATAGATACATATACAGTACATACAGTATATATTTACCTACATATATTATAAAATATGTACACGAGACTACGAATCAGACCAAGCGTTTGGTGCCAAATTTGGTATATAAAGTTTTAAAAACTCAGGGCCTGAGTATTGAACCTCGATGCTGTTTTTGCCAATACAAAATTATAAAGAATTTCTAGTCCTACTTGCGTATTATTTGGTCAGTCCTGAGAAAATGAGAAAATACTGATGAGCCACACATGTAGCTGCTGTAGCCTCTCGGCTCGCTGACGTGCCCCTCCATGAAAAAGTAACGACTTTTCAATGTTTGTCACAGTCACTGAAAGAACATGAGCACGATGATTCCTGATGGGACACTGAGGCGTTCATATCACTCTCTCCAAAGCAACTGCACTCCTTTGACAAAAACAACAATTTTACCTCGCCCCACACAGGAGTTGCTGGTCTGAAGTTGCCTCTATATCAAGCAACTAATGTTAGTTTGGATCTGATCTAACGTGTTAAAAGTCACACGATAAAACACAAACTAACTAACCAGCTCCTGTGTTCTGCAAGGTAAACTCTGAATACAGCTAATATTGATTTTTTTTTTAGGTTTGCCTTTTTTAGGTGGCTATAATACATTTTGTTGCTGTCCCCATCCCCAGCAGTACATTGCTAAGCTCAGCATCACCGCCTGACAGCAACTGAAGCTTATACACTGACTATGGATAGTTCCTTCATAAACCCAACTTCAAAAGGTCCAAACTAACCCTTTAAAATGACCCTTTAAAAGTTTAACTGCTCGGCCTCCACTGTAAAGTCCAATATCAAAAGTGAAAACTTTTCATGACCACTGTCTTTAAAATGATTAGTGAAGCTGGGGTAGATCATCAGAAGTTTGTCTGACTCTGTCTTAACCTACTTGTACTGCTCGGTGGCTTGCATCACAATAAAGTCCCACTTGTGGTTGAGCCATTCATGGAGGTGGTTGTAATGTGTCTGTAAGTGCACACAAACACAGTGAGAGCATTGAACAGCATGTTGTAAAAACGACCACACAGATACAGTAACAGTTCAGACATGATAACATTGAGCCTTTAAGTTTCATGGTTAGTTATCATGAAATATTGTTGTGTGTGTTAAATATATACAAGCTGATGCAGTTGCTCTTGAACATGAACACACATTAAATGGAAACACAACTGATTTCACACATAATCACAAGTCATAAGACAAACTGTATCATTGTGTAATGTCTTCTGTGGCTCTGCACAGTTTTGTCATGTCTGAAAAAAATAATAACTCTGAAGATGTCTGCACTACAGACAAGGGAGCTGGAGTTTGAAAAATGAGGTTGTTTACCAAGCAGGGAGACTATAATGACACTATAAAGTTGCATTATGAGAAATGTAGGACCTTTGGAGATTGACCCACAACAGAAAGTAGTCAGGATGGTTTATCTAAATCTGTCTTGACCAAGTTCCTCGCTGGAAGCCCAAATTAAACAAAGTCCAAAACTAAATTTAATAGGCTGAATGTATATTATTGCTCCTGATACATTCATATGAGGAGCAATATTTTAATAAAAAAATGTCCTCAATGGAGAAAAGCACATTCAAATATTCCAAAATCTTCCTTATTTAGCGAGCTTTCAGTCAGAGACCTTCAACAAGGTGGCCTGATACCGGATGAGATGTGTTTTCTCCTCTATTTGTAATAACATCTTTTCCAAATAAATGAACGCAAATTGATTTTTTATAAATTAAGAAAAGGAAGGAAAGCATGTGGAAGAGAAAAGCCTCTGTTTATGAGGGAAATGGACTGGGATACAACTGGGTTTAGTTGGATCTTGGGTCATCTTTTAATACCATACTTCCCATTGAGCTGGGGATAAAGCACAACTTATGAGCTTACCTGTGCAAATATAACATCTATATATATCTATATTCCAAATAACAAGTTACAACTTTAAAGATATCCTCCCTGACGTTGTTATAGCATCCAATAATTCTCCCTAGATCCCCAAATTTCCTCCCAGTTCACTTCTGATGTTTAGAGAGGGCTCATAGTTGATAAACAAAGAGCTGGGAGGAAATGAATGGCCGCTGTAAGAGAGAGTAAAACATTAACAGATAAAGCACATACAGTTTTTAGCCAAATACTTGTTGCCACATTGAACACGTCAGCATCCATAATAAGTGTCAGCAGAAAATAAATCAGCTCCCGAGTCAGGAAACTTTTAACATGATAAAGAATAAAAGCAGCACACACACATACACACGCACACAATTATTTATATACTATTCACAAACCTGTTCATAGGCTTCCAGCATGCCTTTCTTGCGGATGTTCCTCTTTGCCAGGTAAATGGCTACAGTCAGAGCAAAATGAAATCATCACTTGTCACACATGTTATTGCAAACAGTTGCATAAAGTGAACACTGACAAATCCAGCACACAGACAGGATGCTAAAGTAAAAGACACTACTAGCCTAGATCTGTCAAAACAGTCGTATTTACATGTTCTATCGTGTTATCTGAAAGTCGAGACTTTTTTTATTTAGGCAGTAGAGCTGAAGGAGGGGAGAGTGTTTCATTCATGCTCCTCATTCAGATTTTTATAAATAAGTCCATTCTTCCATTCTCATAAACCATGCAAGTTGTTCTTAACCATGCCTTCTGACTCAAAAGTTTGCAAGTTTCATCCTGAAAAATCACTGATCTAATCAACCCTCCACTACATATGACATACTGTACCCACCATAGTCAGAGTCCTCTGCAACCCATTTCTGTGTAGGCCAGAAGTATGGGGTCTGAAAAGGTTTGGATTGGAAAACATTGTTAGTAATGCAGTGTGCAGAGTGCCTATAGATCTAATAATCGTTTCAATATCACACTAACACCTGATAAAATGTTCCACACACACTGCATTTGCACTAGCATCAGTTTTGGATGCTTCAGACTCAGGTCATGTTCCAGATTTGTTATTTTTCTCCTCTTCATGTAACATTGGTATATTTCGCTTTACACTTCATGACTTTATGAGAATGACTTACAAACATGATTTTAATCTGACGACAAGTTTTAGGAATCCGCTACAGAAAATGTCACATTACATTTAACATTACTGTTTGGGCTTTCAGAGACTCCAGCTGCAAAACCTGGCCTCCATAACACAGTAGCTTGCCAGAGTAGCTCCCTGCAGTTTCATGTGCAGTGGTCAGTTTCATGTTTGAAACTGCAGGTCAGCAGGACAATACGTTTCCTCTGAGGAAAACTCAGGAGTAGTGCTACAACTATCTATATATTTACTGTCGTAGAGGACTAAAGAAACCAGAAAATATTAATTTGAGAAGCCAACATCAGAGAATTGATTATTAAAATAGTTTTCTATTTGCTATATTAATCTAATAGTTGACTACTGATGAATTTATTGACTAGCTCTAGTTTAAAGGGGATGAAAGTAGTGAATGTGTGAAGTGTGTCAGGCAACCACAAAAATACCAAAAGGTGTGTTTGGCATGCTTCCCCGAGCAGGGCTGCGATCTTCACGAAAATAGAGCCCATAATCTCACGTCTTGGGTCAGTGTTTGTGTCTCAGATTTGGCAGTACCAGTCAGGTTCAGGTTTTAAAGACGGGCCCCCAGCCCTGTTTCCATGTGATGTAAAAGTGCAACTCTGATTCCACGTATAAGCAGCAAAGAAGAAGAGAGGATTTAGTTTTACCTGGAAGCGGTATTGGCTGGCGTCGTTGCACATGACCAGCTTCTTGTGGTTCTGCAGGGGGTAGATGTAGCCATAGGAGACTAACATGGTGCTGAAGACCTGAGCCTCTGGAACACAGACATGAACATGAAATGAACATGTAAATATGTCTTCTTTTGAAAAATAACTGACACTTATTTGGAGATGTCATGTCCTGTTAAACACATTTTTTATTCTATGTGTTGTACCTTCCGTGGTCATCTTCATCTTGTTGGCAATCCATGCAATGATGTCCTGCCCTGTGTGGAAACACACATAACAGCTGAAACACTGCACAGACACACACACTCAGTCAATGAAACAGACTCTAGTCTCTACTGTGTATCAGTTTTCTACCACAAGTCCATTAAACCTTAAGTGCATACTTCAGGTCTTTAGAGACTGAAGACCGTATTACACTCTGTCTAAATGATTAATTATATTCAAATCTCAGTATCTATGAAGTCTGGAGTGTGCCACAGAATAGTTATAGACATTTACTGAGTTTAATTATTATCAATTATTGCATGGCTTTGTTGAATACTTGATTCTGATTGGTCTATTATGGCATTCTGCGGTTATTTCTGAATAACACATCGCTGCTATGAATGAACAGACTGTTGCACAGTTCAGACCATAGACTCTGCAGGAGAACAGTGGACGCAAAAATATTATTTTTAAATCAATAACTTTACACAAAATATTTCCCTTGTAAGTTGCTGTGTCATAAGCCGGATAATGTACTGCATCAGCCGGTCATTTATTTCTCAGTAATGACCAGCATGCTGTACATTATCACATACATTAGTTGATTAAGTTTACAACCAAACAATCCTTGCATTACAAAACTCAAAGTAAAAATAAATGATAATAAAAAATAGTAATAAATAAAATACATGAATCAATTTACCACACTGTTCCTCATTGTGTCATTAAAAGACATACAACAACATCAATTTGCAATTACGAATCAAATTTTAAAAAGTCTTTCAGATTGTTCATTCACTAATATGAATGAAATATTGCCATATTGAGCCACCATGTTTCTACAGTAACAGACAAACTAAACACTGGCTCCACATTAGGCTTTTCTGCACGTTTGCGGTTGTTTCTCCTTCACTTGTAAGGAGAGGGTCAGGCGAGGGAGGTCACTGCTGGATGCCACTAAATCTGACACACTGCTCCTTTAAAGGCACAGTGACCATCATGAAATCACATCCTCAGTTAATTGCAGGGATGATGGAGGGACAAAATAACAGGCGGCATCAGACAGGAGACATGACAACACCACACATTAATAACTAAAGATAACAATCATTACATGAATCACGCTGCTTGGCTTCTGCTCCACCTAATCATTTTGTAAACTGTTACTCACAGCAGGAGGTGCTTATAGTCAGTGCACTGAGCATGGGGGAGTTTGGCTCCTGCTGACCTTTCCCTCGGTGGTGGTCTTAGACCGGATTAAAAAGCCACTTTGGCTCCTAAAGCACCGACCAGATCTCATCCAATTATGGGCTACCCTATTTAGCCTGTGTTAGCAGCTTAGCCGGCAAGGCCGCCGACAGTGTCTTCACTCAGTCTGTACTTTTTTTATTGTATTGTTCTATTACTTTCTTGTAGCATTTTGCATTGCAACATTAAAATCTAGTAATTGTCTGTGTGTTCCTCATTACATAATAATTTACACCGTGCACACCCTGATTTTGTTACAGCAGCTTATTAAACTGATAGCATGCAGACTGTAATAACCCTATAATATTTGCTTAGGGAAAAAAAATGTAAATTTGTGAACTTTAAAGAACTTAATACTTTAAAGCCTTAAGAACTCTCTCAGGCTTTGTGAATATGTGTGTTCGTGTAGCTCAGTCTCACCAGCGATGACATGTGGGATGGTAGTGACGTTGAGTTTCTGCTCCGAGCCCTTGACCCCACTTTTTGGGTCCTGCATCTCCACCACAGTGGCCTCCAGCTGTAAGCAGAACGACAGCAACCAAAACTGATTCATATGAAGTAAAGAATACTGAGGACATACACACACACACTACCATGTCACATGTCCATGTACTGTGGTAAATTCATATTTTCTATCATCTTATTTGGTGAACAAATAAATAAAATCAGAGTTGTGAATCTTTTAAAAATTAAACAAGTTGCAGATTTTAATGTTTTTACAGTCTGATTACCTTCCCCATCAATGTGTGATCGAAATGCCATAATGTCATGACCGTTGAACTTTTAAGTACAGAGAAATAAAAGCATGCACCGTCTATGAAACCTTTAGAAAGTTGAAGTTTGATATCAGTTTGAACTTTCTGACCCAATCAGCTAATCTGCTGTGTTAAAGTGTGCTGCCCACGATTGATTCATTTACATATTTTTCAAAATGTATTCATGTGATTATTCATTTCATAATTATTTATCTATCTATTTGATATTGATCACTTTGAAGCTGTGCATGAACCCTTCTGCTTCATAGTACACTTTTCTGTGTGTTTCTGTCAAGTTTGTTTTTGATATATGCATGCGATATTAATAATCAACAGAGATAATACGTGATTAAAACTACATCTAAATATTTCCTGTCACATCCGTTGGTTTGTGTGAGTTCAGGTTCAAGGTTCATACTACTATATACACACCACCACGCTTGTACTACACATTAAGGTAATGTCACACTACTTCCTGTATTGTCTCTCAATGTTTCCACTAGATGTAAATTACTCATGCAGAACACTTCATATCACTGGGTTGCATCTTATCTGGAGAGCAGATTTTCCAAAAAGCACACCTTAAACACATACATGCACATGCATGCTTGCTGTCACTTAACTTCTGCTGCTTGACTTCAAGGAGTAAAGATGATTATGAAATCGATATTAGCCACAGAAGATAATTATGTATTTTATTCTTCATTCCTTTACTCCATCCACTCATGAAAATTGGAAAACTATGTCACGCTCTCATCATCCTGAGAAAAAAACACTAGGTAGGTATACCTGTGTGTACCCTGCATACTTACATACTTACGCTACATTGCAAAATTAAGATATGACAAACATATGATCAGTTTCTATGATGCTCTGCTATCGGTTTAATTATACAACAGGATGTAGTAAGAGAGTACAGAGAGTACACTCTGCTGATAAACCAACTTTACCTCTGTTGGTTTATTTAAGTAAAACACGTATCTTCCCCACCACTGTGAGGCGGTTGTGGTTGCACGGTTTGTGTTAGAACTCGTCAGTAATGTGTGATAAACTCACTTTCACTTCCTTAAACATCAAACATCCTGAACAAGTTTCTTCACAGGCTCAAACTTCTCACTCAAGGTGATGTCATACTGCCACTTTAATGCATCAACAGGCAATTAAGTTACATCTTTTAATTTTTCTGTGCAACACATGTCATATGACGCAGCTGCAGCTGTTGGGGGGGTAGAGCAGGCTGTCTATTATTGCAAGGTTGAGGTGAGAAACACATTGAAGCCCAAATTGCTCCCAGTGTGGGGAAGAAGCAGCGACACGACTGCAGGAAAACTGTCAACCAACTAAGTGAAATGTAATGCATCTTTAATTAAATGTAGCCTTTGGATTGATATTGTCATTTTTTAGCAGGTTTTGCATGATGAGCCGAACTTCTTGTCTGCAATGAGATTTTGTATGACTTTGACGTTAACCAAGGTGTATATATACATTCAAAATATACAGGAAATAGACAAAATATTAGCAACACCTTGCGATATCATGCAATGCGGTGTGTTTCAATATGAAGTTATAGATTTAAAGAATCAAATAAGCTTTCTGTTTCCTGTTCTTGACTATGTCCTGTCCATCTGTCCTTTCACTGTGTTAGTGACTATGAAGTCAGCATCTTCATCTGAGGAGTGTACCAGGTGAGGAGGTCAAGTTATTCTGCTGAACTGCACAGTGACGCCTGGCCCCAGAGCAGAAAAGCTAATAGGCTTTAAAGTGGAATTAGATGCGATCTTTAAACAAGCCCCCTGCTCTTCTGGTAGCAAACAAATCGTGCAAATCTTGTACAAATGAATATGCATTTAATGAGAGAGGAAAAAAATCAATCTATTTCTGAATTTACTGTTGTGCTTCATATTTTTGAATGAAGTAAAATCAAATCCAGGAATTTTAGGTCTAGTTGAACTTTAACTATTAATAGCTGTGATGTTTAAAACGTCTACATTTCTCATTTAATAATAAAATACTTGTGGTTTATATGGAGTAAAATAAAATAAAACCAATAAGAATGATGATGATATCCACCCACCTTTTTTAAGCAGTGTATACGGGGACGGAAATGTTGTATCCGGTCTGGACGAGCTGTTCTGATCGTCATGTTTGTAGATAGATGAAAACCAAATCAATGAAAACCAGATCTAAAAAAAAAATAAATAAAAATCCTGGTGTAAAATATTCCAGTTATAATGTCTATAGTCTGACAGAGAAGTGTGTCCATGCAGTTGACTTGTACACACTCCTCCTGTGTGAGGATTGTAAGACAGGATGGGAAGGATGGATTTATCCACCAATCAGCTGTGGGAATCCTCTGTCCTCATCCCACAGAGAAAAGCCGGTCTGGGTGGCTCTTAAGTTAACTTGAGTAAAGAGAGAGTCGTGATAAATCCAGTGCCAGAGCTGGAATGTTTCCTTTATGACGTGGTTTAAAATTCAATTATGAATTATTATTTTGTATTTAAAGGATGTAATGTAAAAATACAAATTGTTAAAAAAAAAAGTTAAATGATCAGCTCAGAACTAGATGTTCAGATTGATACCACTCATGTCTGAACAATGAAGCTACGGCCAACACCGGGTTAGCCTAGCTTAGCATAAAGACTGGAAACAACTAGCCTGACTCTGGCACCTCTAAAGCTCACTAATGAATGCATTTTATGCAACAAGACAAACAAGTGTAAAAACAACAAGCTGCAGTTTTATGGGAGGTTATAGGAACTTCATGGAGTCTAGAAGACTGCATAACCATAATGTGTAGTATTTAGTATTTAAATACTAATAGTATGTAATATTTAACATGTTAACTAGTGAGCTTTTGATCTTTGAACAGAGCCAGGGTAGGTGTTAACCCAGATAATCCAGCTGTAGCTTCATATTTACTGTACAAACGTGTGACAGGGGTTACAAAATTAGGTAAAATTCTGTATTACTAAATCATATCATACTTCCTGGATAATAATTAGAACTGCAAGTTCAAAAATCATGACTATTATGATTATGTTAGTCCTGATAGCTTGAGATAAGTCAAAATCTAACCTACTATGAGCAGGGGTGCATTGTAACTGTAAGGATGCATATGGGAAATCCAGGAGCCTCTATAAAGTTATGTCTCAGGTGGTTTGTGCAAAGCAAATCTGGGTCCAGATATCAGCCTTTCTTTATAGAATTGGTCCTGACAGGTTAATGAAGGCCATGAGGTACTACATAGGAAATTCTGTTTTTATTTTATCACTCCTAACTTCTTATCCATGCATGCATTTACCTCCACACAGCAGAGTCTAGTGCAGATGTTGCTTTGAAATCTCTGAATCAGGAAAATGCTGAGAGAGATGTTGCTACAGGAATCTATGCGACCCGCCCAAACATAGAAGCGTGGGCGCGCTCACGCTCAAGTACTTGTACTATCGTGAGCGTGCCTCGCCCGCCGCTGTACGTCTCACTTGTGTTGCGTTCAAATATGTAGGAAAAACTAAATTATTAAATTATTTGGGTATGTATGAGTGTGGCAAGAATTTAGTTTTTTTGAGAAATCAGTGCCTTTATGTTCGAATCGAAAACCCGAGGTTAACATTATTTTCTAGCAAACTTTATAGCCAGCTTCAGGTCTGTGTTTACTGCTTTGACTTGGTTGGAAAATTGAGGTGAAAGTTACATTGAAGTGGATTCCCACGACACGTGAACGCAGCAGCGGACTGGGTGAGCTCAGCCGTCCTCGCTGTCTGTATCGATGAAGTTGTTTCAAAGATGGCGGATTTCCTGCCGTCCCGCTCCGTCTTATCTGTATGTTTCCCTAACTGTCTCCTCACAAGCGGCGAGGTAGAACAGTTACGGAAATCTAAAGAGATAGATAAGTGTATTAATCGAGATAAGACTTATGTAAAAAGGCTAGTAAAGATCTTATTACTTGGAGCGGGCGAGAGCGGCAAGTCCACTTTCCTCAAGCAGATGCGCATTATCCATGGGCAGGACTTCGATCAGAAGGCCAAAGAAGAATTCAGAGCCACGATTTTTAGTAATGTTATAAAAGGTAAGTGTACACCGAGCTCACTCTGTGTTTCATGTGTTGAAGCTGGCTTGCTTTCACCTCTGCATTGGCCACCTACTTTAGGCTGTACAGAGTATTGAGTGGGAAGTTGGTAGCCATGCTAGCTGCAGCTGAACCGAGTGGACGGGCACTCTCAGTGCTCGACAATGCTAGTGTGGTTAGCTGGTTAAGCGACCCAGAAACGCCCATGTTATTTGTGTTTGTACACGGTGGGACTGAAGGGGGGAGACGGTGGAGCGTGTTACTGGGTGGTCAGCGTGTGTCAGAGCCCACCACATATTAATTAAATGTGCTTCTTAATGTGAAGTCACTCATAACCTAACAGTACACAAAGGTTTGACATTGTCCTGGTGTTTCCCCCCCCATGGCTGCTGTTAGCACTGGAGCATGCCACTGTGTCTTGTATGGAGAAAACATGACACCAAATTCCTCTGAAAAATGTGTCTGTTTACTGTAAACCTGCCTATCATCAAATAAGAGCATAAGGGCAGGATATGCTAACTGGACTACAGTATGACTGAACCACCTCTGAGAGTTGACACATGAGCATGTTAAACAGCTCCAAATGTACAGGAAGAGTCGTCCTATATATCACTTTTAAAGATATGTGTCTGTGTTTCAGAGTTGTTTGCTGTGCGCTGATGAAATATTAAATGTAGCTGCTTTTTGAGTGGACTTTGGCTGCTTTTAAATCCACCAATCGGGCTGAGTTGTGTGAGAATTTGTTTGTTACAGTGCAGATGGACGGGTTGGTCAGTAGTTTCAGCTGAACTACGTGACTTAACTTTGTCGCCTTGCTACAACTTTCCAGTCAATACTTAACAGTCTGCTGTGTCATCTGTCACAAGGCGTCATTAATGAGCTGATAAAGTCGTTGTCTTCTTTCATGTAAACGGTGAAATAAGTTGAAACGACCTGTTCAAACACTGCAAGCAAGTATTGGCAGGTGAGACGCACTTCAGATTTGGATTAGTGAGCAGTACAGCGATGACACACTTTTTTTTTTTTACAAGGAAAGAAGGAAACAATTTAATGCTGAATGCATGTGGTCTGAGCGATCAGTGTTTCCCACACATAGGCTTTACTTGGGCGGCATGCCCAGGTATATTTTAATGGCTGCCCAAGTATATTTGGCGATCCATTTTAAAATTTTTGTTTATTTGTCTGAGACAATGCCGCAATCTGCGATGGATTAGTGGGCAGTCCCTCCCATTCCCGTTATCTTTACTCTCAACTGGCAATCGCACACGCTCTGCAGAGAAACACTGAGAGAAAGAAAGAAAGAGAGCTCTGCTATTACCAAAGACGATCTAGAAAAGAGACGGCACACTGAAGTGTCATTTCCTGTATCTGTGTCACGTGGGGTTTTCACCATTGGTGCTCCCCTTTTAGGAGACCAGCAGCAGGACTTGAGTCTGTTGACTGAGAAGTGAATGTGAGCACAGAGTCTTTTTCAGCCCCGAGTCACTGAAGTAAACACTGGACTCATTTTTCACAAGCCACACATCTTCTGACCATTCTGACACTGAGATTGTATTTTTCAGACAGACAAATCGAGAGCGTATTAACTTTGTTTTGACCTGTGTGTCTCAGATATCTCTCCTCTCTGTGTTGGTGCCAAATCGCCTGTCTGGTTTCACCAAAGATCATCTGTAACAACTTCCTGAACCGTCTCTGGAAACAGCGTCATTAACAGCAAGCCTCTGCCATACGCAGGTCACCTGCTGTTTTGAAAACAGAACTGTGGGTGAAAAAGTTGTGCTTTTTGAGAGACTTTATGCTGAAAGTAGGGCCGCTGACCAAGAGGCAGTGGAAAAGGGAAAAGCAAAGTCAACAGATGAAGTAGTTTGTGAGTGAACATTAAAATAATATGCAGAATTAAGTAGAATTAAAACGAAGAAAGAAAGAAATGATCTACTAGAAATGCCTAATCTGACCCTTTACATTCTGAGTGGAGTACCTGTGAGGAAACTTTGGATTTGAATGCGTCCTTGGTGCATCTTGGGTACGTTCACGCCTGTACTTACAGCTGTCCACTTATCATCGGATCACCCAGAACGCATGTTAATGCCAGGTGTAAACAGGGCCAGAGCAACCAAAGAATATCCAAGTAACCCTGCACTGTGAATCACATCATTTAAAGTATGGTGTCTCCGCTGTTTTTGGGGGGAGACCTGGTGATTTACCTGCTCAACATTGTTTTGGGTTGTTAGTTTTCACCAGTTTTCACATAAATGACACGTTCGTGTCGTGTGTTGCGTTGTTTTTTTTCCTTAGGCATTGTCTGTCATTGTCTCCCACTGCGTATAGGACAACACCCATTCTCCTCTTTCAATACCTGCAACACAGCAAGCAGCATTTCTTACCTATTTTGTGTGTGCCGTAAGTTCCGGCTGCTGTTCACCTATCCACATATTAGTGCTTAAAAATGTAGACCCACTCCCAGCTTGTGTTTACTCTAAAACATCCAGTTGTCTTTGCAGAGAAATGAGTGTGAAAATGAACTACAGGAAGCGTTTTTTTAATCGACTTTTGCAGCTATTTCTTCTTATTTTCTCCTCATTTAAAATGTCCACTTCCTTGTCTGCTGTAATCAAGACTAATTTAGCAGTTCACTTTACTGGCTGTTGTCCTGTGGCATGTACAAGCACATCAGCTAGCTCCGTGTCACCGGCCACTTCCTCCAAATGTACACAGGATCCGGCTCTGGCTCATTCACAGCTCTGTTGTGGCGTCGGTGTCCGCTGGAAACTGAGCCACGTTTCCAATAACAGTTTAGAGTTGTGTCTTTTTTGTGTTTTTACACGCGTAAACGCACGCATGCAGCTGATTTAGATGTGGAAGTAGATGATTTGCGGCTGTACTTGAACATGACAACCTTTTGTTACATCTACAATTCTTTCTTACTTCCTAACTTTACAACAGAGCCAATCTCACAGGACAGCAATCATGAGATTGTGATTACTGTTGCACTTTTGAGCCGCGATCAGATGTTGTACACGCAGAAACATATGTAAATTCAAAGTATAAGTGATGCCACAGAAAGGCAGAGGAGTATGAACAGATGTTTTACAGGCTGTCTCCCTCCCTCTGTCGCTTTCTCCTCTCTCTCTTTAACGAATGATAAATATAAAAACCCGTGCCGTGTTCCAGTTATGCACAAGTACCTGACCATTGCTAGCAAAGGTGTCAAGCATCCATCAGCTTGGATAGTGAAAGCCTCTGGGTGGTGTCGAGGGTTGTCTGACAGGAACCTGGTGGCACATTACTTATTGTAGGTGAGCAGATAATCAGTCAAAAGGGTGAGATGAGAAATGACCAACTAGAAATATGATAATAAAATAAAATCTAAAACCCGCCCCGGTTTCCCTGTCAGAACAGCAGCTGGTCCTCGATGTGTTAACTATTTTGTGTGCCCTGGGCTGCTGTGGTATCAGGAGAGGTATCAGGTATCGTTTTTAACACTAGTGTTCTATTAAAGTTTGAAATTCTGGTATTGTTACTACCTCATTTACACCGCATGTCATCGTCGTCATTGTCATTTTTAGCATTCTGATTTATTTCTAGTCGTACTTTGAGTCAGCTGCAAAATCCTGGAAGTGTGTCTGTGGGAACATTTTGAATCATCAGCAAGAAGTCATGAATCACTCGATTATCTGCGTTGTAATTTAAAGGCCGCGTACTGTAACACAAAATCTGAAACCAACTCAAACGTGGCAGTCACTGATAACGGAGGTTGATTAGTTGACTGCATTAGAGAGATCATTTCCCAGTCACATTTACTTCTGTTGGTTTCTCTGATTCACTTTGACTCTAGCCGGAGCTCGCCTCCCCACTTTGTAAACCTCTGCTTTATGGTCGTTTTCAGACACGACGCGATTTGCGGTGCGCTCGCCACAAATGGCTGCTACCACCGGAGTGCACTGAGCCACACTTCGCTTGACACGGTAAAAAAAATGCCGGGGCGTAGTACAACCCATTGAAAATAACGGGTTTCGGAGCGCAGTGCTGTTGCTGTGTTGTGCCTGAAAGCACCATTAGCGTAACACTTTTGCGCTGCAAGGAAAAAGCGTGCTCTCTCACCACAGAGCCTTTAGTAACAGCACTGTACAATTAAAATGAGTAAGTCATGGTTTTAAAATAAGGTCAGTAGATGATGACTGTTTTGCTGCATATATTACATATTTACAGTAAACAGGTTACTACAGTGCATGATGTCGGATTTCCTGCAAAACTTGATTTCTCTGAGTGACCTGCTTTCTTACGTTCTTATAACGTTACTGAATGAGGACGCTGTCTTGGCACCGGGTGACGCAGAGGCTGTCGGATCATATGGCAAAACCTAGCTCAACACAGCGATGCAGAACCACATTTCATCAGGCGAATCGTTGCACTTTTATCAGCTATTCGCTTAGGAATCACATTGCAAATCTGTTCTTGTTCACTCCTTCAACGCTCGCAGCCACAGTGCTAAATGTTAGCAAAGTAGGCTAAACTGAACCAAGCACTGACACCACTTCGTCTGCCGCCATCCAGCACGATCAGCAGTTTGGCTTGACGGCGTGTTAGCAGCCACGCAGGAGGGACGATGTGTTCCAGGTCTCTGTGACCGAACTATGCGATTTCTTCCACATTTGCTGTGTGAGTCTTGTAGGTAAAACCTGGAGGTCAGCGTGGGAGAGCTGCTGCAGGTGCACCGGACTGTGACCGGGCAGTAGCCTTGAATAACTTTTATCATAGGCTAATTGTAGGTTAAAATAAAAACACAGGCCTAAAATGGCAGAATTTTACAGTTTTCCTGCCGACTGTTGAGACTAAAACGACTGCTGCAGTGACAACTTTCCAGAGTTCTGAAATCCTTCTTGCCTGTGCAGTTTTTTGGCTTCTCATAGATCAATATCACTCAAATCCTCCTTCCTGGGTCATGTTTCTTTCAGTTTTAATGCAGGGCTGCTTTCACATGAACCTCTGTAAATGTTTTTATCGGTCTTGGCATCAGCCCCGCAAAATATCCAATATCAGCCGGGCTCTAGTTTGGACCCATCATCTGCTTTAGCCTGAGCTGTGAGGTGCATGACAATGAGGCAACGACTAACCAGAGAGAGGAGCCTCTATTTGCGCTTCCATGATGTCACATAGGTTGGTGGTGGGGGTGGGGGTGGGGGTGGGGGACAGTTAAGACGTAAACTCCCTTTTTGAATGAGCGCAAACAGGGAAGTGTGATGTGTGAGGCTGGAAAGGCTTGCTCAGCGCCAGTGAGGGGGGAAGTGAATGACGCCTGACACGGTTTAACTGAAAAGGAAACTGTTAGTGTGAGTGTCATTTCAGCACAAGTGTTAAATCAGGTGGGGTTGTGGGGAGTTTTGCAGTAGGGTCTTTTTGTGACGCACTGCTTCCATATGTGTTCTTCAGTGTTGTAGCCGAGGAGTTAAAGGAAGCTACATGCTGTCATTAGCCTTAACCTTTGATTTGTTATTCTGTGGTGAGATCATCCACCGTGATGATACCTTTCACTATAATTATACCTCTGATTGATGTTACTATTACAGGTGTCTGTTCCACATGTGAGCATGTCAACACGTAAATAATGGGTAAATAAAAAAATCTCAACTTTGCAAAAGAGAAAAGCGTCTAATGATTTAGTTTGTGTAGAGATATTAAGTTTCAGCTCAACACAATGTAATCTGGCCTCAGTTCTGCTCCCTTCAGTCACTCTATGTTGGTACTTTAGCTCCATGTGTCGCTCGGCAAAGAATATATGATAATGTTGGTAATAATAATTGATAATCAGAACGAGACACTCCGCTTCTTGAGTTAGGGTTTCGAAATCTGGAGCGCTTCACCTCCAGGTCTGGTTTATTTGGGCATATGTGAACGCAGCAATCGCACTCTTGACCTCTAGATCATCTAGAGAGGGAGGTCTTGGCTCACCTCCACGCAGTTAGAAGGACAGTTGCTGGGCTCATGTGTAGTGGTTTGCACATCTCCAACAGCCAACTCCCGAGGTGACACATCTTCGGATAAGACGCACCAGGACATTAATGCTTGCTAGAACTTGATATTTTGTCCATTTTAAAAAAAACATCACATAAATGATGAGAATTAGCAGAGAATTATTGCTCCATCACGAAGGGAAAAAAGGAAGAGGAGGAAGTGTTTCTGAGATGAATCTTCTTGGGAGCAGCTCGCTCGCTCATGGCGCTTGTTTACAACTTTCGGACACACTCTTGAATGTTGCCGTGTGAACCCAAATGAACCATGGGGCAATTGTGTCAAATGAGTTCCTGAATCAAACAAAGTGAACAAACCAAGGTCTGAAAACACCCTTAGTTTAGTTGAGTTACTCAATCACTGAAGACATCAAGTGAGGGATGTTAATGTGCTAAAAATGTCATGATTGTTAATTATTATTATTATTATTTGGGACTCACCAATCACCATCAGAGTCACTACTTGTTAAGAGCAGTGTGATACACAGATTTTAGACATGTGTTGTGTCGTGCCGGGTTACACTTTGTGCCTCTCACGCTCGTTGAGTTGCTTTGTGTTCGTTTAAAGTTGTGGTCAGTCACCATCTCTCTTACCACATCTTGTCCGATCCCTTGCATCATACTGAGCGGCTGTGACAGTGCTCTGAAAGTGTGCGTGAGCAACACACGGAGACTGATCATATCAGGTACCGGCTATCAAACACAGTGACAATAGGATGATCCTAAAGTGCAGACGGTGGCCTAATGTATCGTGTTTCCAGCTCTACTGAAATACAGAGTATTCAGTGGCAGAGTAACAGGGCAGGTGGATACAAAACACAGCAGAAGTACGTCAGCCATGTGTGGAAAAAAAATAGTTGCGTGCAATCATTGTTCAACTGATTTCACTCATGATTTAAACTATCCATCAATCTATTTTTTTTCTAAGTCCCTTATCCTGGTCAGGATGTCACAGAGCTGAAGCCTATCGCAGCAGACGTCAGCGGTCGAGGTCAGGTCAAACACCTCCTGGAAATGTTTCCAGTTTGGTGTCCACCTGACCAGCAGGTAGACTTTTGTGTGAAGTGCGTTTTGACATTTAAGCAGCTCAGCACTCAAACGCTGAACATGTCGAACCAAAACTGCATGAAGAGGATGTGAACCGAGGTGCATAATAGACCCAACTTCCTACTGCGCCTCCCTATTGTACCCCACAGCTATGTTGTTGTTGTTGTGCAGTTGCAGTCGGTCATGTGCATTATTTACCGAAGTGAGGAAGTTAATCCCTCAGTGTTACTTGTAGGTGTTCGTACAGCTTTCTTCACAGACCCTGAGGACTCACTGAAGCTGCGAGTGTTTGTATGAGTCTGTGTCTGAGCCTGGAAAAAGGCGTGTAGGTGTGTATGCTGGAGGGCTTCACAGTCTGTGGTTTTATAGAACGCTCTGTTGTTCATTTGCAGCAATGTTTTCCATCATTTGGGTGACACAAACAAACATGGAAGCGAGAGAACATGATACAAATCGAGATAATTTGGGACAGAAGGACTCCAACCAGCCATCGTACATAAAAGACTAGCAGGTTAACATAGTGCTCCCTGTCTCTCATTCACTGCCTATGTCTCTTAACCACAGCTGTCTCACTCTCTCTCTCTGAAACTGACCCAGACCGAAGGAAACCTCTTGGTGTCACTATTATTTAGCAAGGCAGACACAGATGGATAGGCAGGATATTTGAAATAAATCAAGCCAGGACACAGCTGGGAGAGTCTCATAGTTTAGCCAGTGAACTCCACCTGGATAGTCTGGATAGTATCCGCCTTAAATAAGCAGCTCTTTGTTAACAGTATCAACTTAAAAGGTGCTGAAATGTCAAATATTCACTTACTGCTGACATTTTTTATAATCTACCTTTATAACCTTGAGATTTGGATTATTATGCTATGATAAAACCGAAGGAAAAAAATCAAAATTGGGGTAAGATAGCAGGTCAGATGAAACAGAGTGACTGCATGCACAGCACATTAGGCATTTTGTAAAAAAAATACTAAAAGTGAATCATCATTATTTGCTTGTTTCTCCGTGTTTAAACTGTGAGTGAGTAAACCAAAGGATCGGTTGGGTCTCGCATCCTGTTATCTGTCCCTAACTGTGAAACACTAAAGAGTTTGGACTGCTCGCATGTTGTCCGGTCCAAAGCAAAGAGAGCAAAAACAATGAAAGCTGGCAGACGAGCGAAAGATACGATAAAGAGACTCAACACACTCATCCTTGAGCTGTCAGCTCGCGCACACAAACACACACGCCCTGCAGACAGCTGGATTAACCCACATGTTGGGGACAGCCAAGGAACATAGCACATTGTCAGAGCAGGCTTGTTTGAAGGGGTGAAGCAGAGTTCACGGAGCAGTAATGTAAACTTACCGCCTCGGCTCGCTGCTCGTCTCTGCTCACTGGACTGCCCTGGACCAGACACATGTGCTCAACCTCAATGAGCTTTTTGTTGATGTTTATCGGTATTTCACTGGCTTGTGAAACGTGTTTGTAATACAGAAATGTAATCTTTTCATATCCTGGCCTTTGTCTTTGGGGGAAATAAATATTCAGTGTTGCTCGCATCAGGATGAAACGGCCTCCGTGTCACTTCTACCATAAAATAAGAGATATAAAATCATTTTGGTGCTCCAGCAGCCAGAGTTATATTTAAATACATATACATGCAGCATGATGGTACGTCAGGGAAAAGATGTTCCTAACGATGCCAGCCAGTCATTCAGTTGTTGACCTGCAGCCTCACTGGAATTATTGTCCGTCTTAGGTTACTTCCAGACAATGAAGAAGGTAATAACGGAGACACAGATAGACGAACAGACAGAGCCCCGTGTGTCATGAAGTAGACTCTTAATGGCTTCAGGGACCAACTTAGGGACCCGCCAGCCCTAACCCTAACCCAGCGACGCTGCGGTTACGTGGTTTGTGCATTAACAATTCAGAAATGACAACGCCCCGTTTATTGCTGTTTTTTCAGATCATTAAATTGGAGCCTGTTCATCTGGTTAACAGGTATCTGTGAAGTGAGATCACTGCACGCCATTTTAACCACTAAACAGCCAAATTTAGCTCGATAGTCTAAATTGAACCTACTTTTGCACTTATGTGTTCAAAGTTGTTTTATGATGGTCTGTTTGTGACACACACAGGTGTAAATATTCTTCTCTTTAGCCACACAGTGTCAATGAATGTCAGTGTTAGGGATGCAAAATCAGGCTGCTCTGCAATGTTGTGATCTATATTTATCTATGCTTTTACTTCTTAATTTACTTAATTCCACATGTAACATGACAAACTGAGCTGGAGTGAGAGTTTAGAACATAAATATGGCGTCATAGAGAAACATGCAGTAGTCCTGTAATAAGCTGCTTTAACCTTTGTTTAGTTTAGAAGTTTAGAAGTGTGCATGTTGTTTTGACACCCACACTGTGTGCGATGTGTATGCCCAGTGTTTTGCTATAATTGCGCACATTGTTGGTAATTTTATGTTTAATGTGACTCCTCCACCGCCAGGACACTGAAGTCTTAACCAGAGTACAGTTCTGACACGTGTCTCTCTCCCTCCTCAGGTATTCGAGTGTTGGTGGACGCTCGAGAGAAGTTACACATCCCATGGGGCAAAACGTCCAACCAGCGACACGGAGACACCATGATGGCATTTGACACCCGGTCTGCTATGGCCCACGGTCACGGCATGGTGGAACATAAAGTTTTCCTGCACTACCTGCCGTCCATCCGGGCCCTATGGGCTGACGAAGGCATCCAGAACGCTTACGACCGCCGACGAGAGTTCCAGCTGGTGAGTAAGAGTGTGTGAGATTTGATGTCTGATGATGAAGCCCTGCTCCTGTGTTTGCTGCGTACTTTTTCCCTCCCTTTGCGTGTTAACTGTAGGATGCCCACTAGTGAGTAGGTTGAGGGGTCATGAGTGTACAGAAGAGCATTGACAGTAAGAGATAAAGGCTCTTCCTCACATCCGATGGAGCAGAGCTGCAGCTGCTGACGGACACAGACGAGCTCTCTCTCTCTGCTCTCGGTCCCTCTGCCTCCCCACGCCCTTCCTTCCTCCATCTCTCTCTCAATGCTCTCCACAAGTTTAGATTGTGGTCTGACAGCGTCTCGCTGACAGGAAAATGATCTGGAACTGTCCTGCAGGGAAATTAGCTCGCTAAGCATCTGTTCAGAGCGGCTGAGATTCAAAGAGCATTTTGCTCACTGTGCTGCGAGTCTTTCTGATTTTGTACTGTTATTACAGATGTTATCATGCGATGGTGATGTTTCCTGTGCTTTACTCTAGACGAGTCTTCACCTACATTGCTTTTAAAACAAGTCATATTATCGCCTGTTTGACGTCACCAAATAGAACCGGGCTTTCTACTCCTAAACACAGTATGAATAAATGTATGAGAGCGCCAGTCAATGTGGCATATTAAATGTGATAAAGATCTCAAGATATTACTGATTTTCCAGCGTATTTACGTCACGTCCACTGCTGAAGGCAGAAGTCACGTTGCTGTCGCAATTGAAGCAATTGGTTCCAAATATGGCGGTGAAGTGGTTTGGTAATATTAAATATGATGTTAACCTTTAGAGAGAAAGGTCACACACACACACTGTCATCTCGCACAACAT
Source organism: Argyrosomus regius (assembly GCA_946959425.1). Classification (NCBI taxonomy): domain Eukaryota; kingdom Metazoa; phylum Chordata; class Actinopteri; family Sciaenidae; genus Argyrosomus; species Argyrosomus regius. The sequence goes on along the minus strand of OX336897.1, from coordinate 21,031,067 downwards.
GGCATTCACATGATATCGTTACAAGGCATTTTGGGGAAGTCAACAGTCAGCAGCTGGCAATATTGGATTATTATCCACCAGCCTGTATATAAATACAGTCCACTTACTGTCCACATTTTGAATAATTAATTGTTTGTCGTCATAGTTGAAGATTAAATTTCAGCTGAATCCATTAATCAGTGAATTGTTTGAGCCCTAAAACCGTCTGGTGACTTGCGCTGTCTGCTCTTCTCTTCAGCGTCAGTGTTTCCACTCGCATTCTCTCCTGATTGTTGCCGTTTTTCCAACAATTCCCAACCTGTAAAAACTCTTTTTTTTTTTTTTTTTTCTGACATTCCAATATGCTGCTCTGTCAATCACGGCGCAGCAAACGCAAAATGCAATCAGGCGGTCATTGTCACCGACTTGCCACGTCTCAGGATTCATTTGATTACTCGTTTGTTGTGTGATGTTCTTGTCGTGGCTCTCCTCTTTCTTTCTTTTTTTTTTCTCTTGAGAGTTTATGTTGTCAAATCAGAATTATTGAGCCTGCAGCAATGTTTCTGCTGAACATTGTCAGCTGGAAATATGTCTGCATGTTGCATCGTGACATGACTGTTGTGTATCAGACATGATTGTAACGGACTGGTGTCCCACTGGGTGTACTGTACCACAGCTCCATACTCTTAAAGCAGCCATAGTGAGTTTGTTTTCCCACTCAGCGCCACGTCACATGAAAAAGTGACGTTGATGTAAACCACTCCTGTAATGAAGCATAAATGGAATTGAGTTAGGAACGTTTGAAATATGTTAAAGGAGATTAAAATCAGATTCTTGAGGAAAAGTCACAGCCTCTCTCTCCTCTCTCTCTCTCTCTCTCTCTCTCTTTCTTTCTCTCAGGGGGAGTCAGTCAAGTATTTCCTGGACAATTTGGATAAGCTCGGACAGTCGGTAAGTCACATCCACGCCGCAGAGGCTCCATCAATCACAGATCCCCAGCAGACACGATGGCTGATGGCAGATGGGCGTGATAGCACTCGGCTATTTTGTTGAAAGGAGAAGTGAAACTGTTGTCTTCCTGTGCTCGGTCAGGTCTTCACACTGCTTTGTTCCAGTGTACACTCACTACATTAAACACAAAGCTAAGCAAAAGTGTCCCTGCTCACTCCGTGTTATCCCCCACCCTGGTTCCTATTGGCCAATCAGTGACTTCTGAGAAAAAGGAAATTCTTCTTCCAGTTATCTGTATGGGAATATACAGCTCGAAACGTGCGGGCAGTGCTTTCTAAATGACTTGGATAGAGTGCCAGATAGCTGATAAAATGTAAAAAGTTTATTTCAACATAAGGAGACCATTAAATCACACACAAGTACAAAATGTCTTTCCGTTGTGGTCCTCGTAAAGAGTTCAAATAAGATCATACAGCAACAAACAAATAAAATGTATATAATAACGACAATAAACTTTATTTGTGTAGCATATTTCAAAGCACGGTTAGAAAGTGCTTCACAGTAGAGCAGAACACATTTAAAACACGCCACAATAACAATGAAATAAAAGCTATAAAACCACACGAAGAGAGTAAAGTAAAACATGGAATCAACTGAAGGCCCTTTTGAAAAAGTTCAAAGTGATTAAAAGATGTAGATGTGTAGATTATCATCAGTAAAACAGCAAAATAATAAAATAATGTAGAAGTTGTAACCAGCATGATGAGCTTGTGTTTTCAGTAAACCTTCTTTTTGTTGGTTGCTGATTTTGTGAAAAAGATACGAAAAGAAAGTTCTGACACCAAAGAACCTGAAAGAACAGCAAGACCAGCTCTAGTCTGGTGGGAACGAGTTCCTGTAACCGTCTGAAAGGGGCGTGACGTGCTAACACCTGACCTGTTTGATGTAGTTCAAACAAATTCTGGTGCACTTTGTTCGTTTCTACCGGTGTACACACCGTCATCAACGTCCAGACCAAGACCTCTTGATCCAGTCACGGGATTTTATTCAGCGATCTCTTAAGTCATCTTTACGAGTGACACAGTAATGTTTATGCAAGATCATTTAGTAACCGTGGTAACACACATCCGTCAGCACTAGTGCTGGGTTTTTCCCTGATAGATCAGAAAGTGAAAAGGTGTCATGGATTTCTGACAGTTCCTCATTAAAAAGTGAGTGAAACGTAGTGACCACACGACAGGTTTTCCATCACACTGTGTCCCTGCCAGTTTCTGTTTCTAACATCTCAGGTCCTTTGTTGTCTTGAGTAGTTTTGATTTTGAGTGAAACGTGAACTAAAACTTCATAGTGAATGAGATACCCATCAGATAATATCTCTAACAGATATCTGCATATGGATACAGAATTTATTAGCAAGGGACTAAAATTTTCATAGTCACAGTCACGTTTGAGCAGGCTTGGGTTGCCACAGCCCAAAAGGGGCTGAAGCAATGCAATCTTGGAACACGTCACTTATTGTGTGATAACGATTTAGCTTTTTATTTGCTCTTTTTAAAGTTATCTGCGTTAAAATGAAGACATCTGTTTGTAGAGATCAGCAGAAATGTGTCTTTCTCGTTATTCTTGTGCATCAAGCTGCTAATCAGACTGCAGACGAAGTCTTTGCCCGGATATCCGTTATCTGTTGTCTGGTGGCTACACTGGAAGCCCAGAAACATTGGTTGTTGTCCCCAGAGGCTAAATCATTATCAGATAAAAGTTGATGGGTTCCAAGATTGCCGGTCAGGTCATATAATCAAATGCTTACAGTAGTCAACAACTGACTCAAGAAAGTCCACCGTAGTTTTATTTCCTGCAAGGAAGGAGTGGGGTGATGCAAGCGAGTCGCATTCAGCAACTCCACCGCTCGTTGCCTCTGAACCCTACACAGTGGTCTAATAGAGGAGGAGGCTGTAGATGAATCTGTCATTGTTTTAAGTGCATCCCAAGGGAGGTGACCCTGAAAACATAGCTGGTATGCTTTGTCACTGCTGGATTTCCTTCTTATGATGTTTCAGTGCACTTGTGTGTATGAACACACATTGTTCTAAGTGTGTGTGAACACTGGGAACACAGGGAGGGAGTGTGTTTGGCAAATAACGGGGGGATTTTGTGGAAGAATCTGTTGTTTGTGAGTTTCTGTGGGTCTGTTTTAGTGATGATCACCCCTGGAGAGTTATGTTATTTTAATCGCGCGCACACACACAAATAGGTAAAGATGCACTTGTTTTATTTGCCTTGGCTCGATTGCCGATGTCATCTCTAAGGAGAACTAAGCAAGCCCTGCTCCCCTCACAAACACACACTCCGTCCTGATCCCTACATTTGTTTATGCGCTGTGGTATTTCAGGAATGCAGAGTGTTAAACAGGGACGTCCCCAAAGCAGCAGAATGAGAAGTGTGTGTGTGTGTGTGCACTGTTTATATCAGCAACACAAAGATTTGCATTTCTCTTCCTAACTCTCTGAGTTTAGTGTGTGTTTTTAGAGGAAATATCCATGATGTGTTTCTCTTGACTTGTCAAAATTAAATGTATTATTATGTTGTTATGTTATTATTATAATCAAATATACAGCTTTTTGGTGTAGATCTTGGATGAACACTCCAAAAACCTGTCAAAAACTACAATAATATATCTGATCTGCTTGCAGGACTACCTCCCCAGCCAACAGGACATCCTCCTGGCCAGAAAGCCCACTAAAGGCATCCACGAGTACGACTTTGAGATCAAGAACGTGCCCTTCAAGATGGTGGACGTGGGCGGTCAGCGCTCCGAGAGGCGGCGCTGGTTCGAATGCTTCGACTCAGTCACTTCCATCCTTTTTCTCGTCTCCTCCTCTGAATACGACCAGGTGAGTCACACAGAGCGGCGAGGCCGGTTTTTTGACATACAGTGGAAAGACAAACAAGAACGCACAAAAGGGACATCACAGCAGAACTTAAAGAAATGTATCATAGCGTGTTGCCTTTTGTTTCCACTGTCCTGAGTTCTTGGAACTAAACCTGCTAATGGAAAAGAGGTAATGCAAGTTCCAAGTACTTTCAGGGGTTTGCAGAGGTGCTGCCAACACACCAACGCCAGTCGTTAACTTACTAGTGCATTTCCATCAGTCACGACAAACAAAGAAGAAGAACAGTAGAGAAGTTGTTGTTGCCACACTGATGACGTACCAAAACATTGTGGTTAGTAAAAGTACAGTGGAAACACAAGGGAGATCCTACTGACAAAGTGTCACAAGGTTCTAAAAAGTTCACGTTGTAGGAAGCACCGCATCAGTTGTTAGTCTACTTACGCCAAAATCTCACTGTGTCATGTCGTGGCCGCAAAGCTATTTCGGTCTGTTCTCCACGCGACTTCAAACCGCAAACCGCAATTACTCCTATAAATAAAGTTTGATTTGATTTGATCTTCTTTGTGTCTCGCTGTTTAGCTGCAGTGGAGAGATATTAATACGTTTTGTAAAAAGGCTGTAAATCCACTTGACTTGTCTAAATTAGACTTTCTCTAGATCAGTCAGAAGAGCACTTTGCAATAGTTGAAAAATAATTGTCACAGATAAATGAACCTGCTGCTCATACCAGACACACACTGTCACAAACACCTTTGACCCCAGCGCTCATATCTGCCCACTAACACCTCCAGGTGCTGATGGAGGACCGGCAGACCAACCGGCTGAGCGAGTCCCTCAACATCTTCGAGACCATCGTCAACAACCGGGTGTTCAGCAACGTCTCCATAATCCTGTTCCTGAACAAGACGGACCTGCTGGAGGAGAAGGTGAAGCAGGTGTCCATCAAAGACTACTTCCCCGAGTTCTCGGGCGACCCCACGAGCCTGGCGGACGTCCAGCGCTTCCTGGTGGAATGCTTTCGCAAGAAACGCCGCGAGCAGCAGCAGAAGCCGCTCTACCACCACTTCACCACGGCCATCAACACTGAGAACATCCGGCTGGTGTTCCGCGACGTCAAGGACACCATCCTGCACGATAACCTCAAGCAGCTGATGCTGCAGTGAGGGGACTGACCAGGAGGAGGAGGAGAAGGAAGAGGAGAAGGAGGAGGAGGAGGAGGAGGGATGGGTGGAGGCAGACGGAAAGTTGGTGTCAAGGTGCCTTTTTCCTTACCCCCTCCCACCACAACCACTACCACCACAGCCACCAGCCCGTAAGGGGATCGGGCAGAGTCCCTCCACCCATGCATCCTCCTTCCCTGACTTTGAACCGCTCCTCACTTTTGAACTTTGACTGTGTATTAAAGCCACCACTACTACCGCCATTTTCCCCCACGCTTGCTCTCTGCCTTACTGAGCTTGTTCACTGTGACTTATAACAGCCACCTTTGGCTCAGAGCCCCACCCATCCTCCCTCCGACCCTTGAAACCACTGTAAATGCCCTCTAACCCCCCACTCTCTGCAGTGGATCTCCCCGACATCTTTCACGGTTCTTCTTCTGTACGTGTCGCTCTAACTCACACCCACACACACTGTCCTCCTTCTATGCTGCTCTGACCACTGTTGCTAGGGAGGGAGAGGGGGGAGAGGGGCTTGTCGCTAAAATCGTCGTTACTGAGTAGCCGTCGAGGCGGTGGCGTCACCCGCGACTGTTGCCAGGTGTTGCCTTCCTTTTTCAGAACTTCTTTTGTTTTGTCTCTGGTTTTTACATCTGCTCTCCGCTGGCGCTTGGTGATGACGACACCACTGGGCCAGGTTGGGGATTTCCTCTTAGGGCAGTGGAACCGGAAAGAACAAGGCTAACACACACACACGCACACACACACACACACACACACGGATAGGAATTCCTGTTCCGACGTCCACTTAATTGTAGTTTTCTAATCATTTTGTTTCTTTTTCTAATATATGAATATACTGTATGTACCTATGCATTTTTCTTTAACTTATATTTTATAGGGGTTTACACTTTGTGGATTTGTGACTGCTGATGGACTCTGTTACAGTCAATTAAAGGCGGAGGGGGGAAGGGAGGTATACTGGAAAGAGAGCACAGACACAAACACATTAGACCACTTGTAAAATGACACGCCGCGCTGTCAGGCCAGCTAGTGCAGCAGGGTTAAGAGTGACACGTTGTATTTTGCGGTTTCTCAGGGCACATTGTGAACCACTTCTCTGTGATTTGAAGCCAACCAGAACTCTCACGCCTCTACTCCTTCCCCAAACGAGTCAAATGACCGATCTCACGGTGTCTTTTCTCCGCGGAGAAGGCTCTTCATACTTTAAAAAGTTCAGCTCTGGCCATCTTCAACCAGGAACATGTTTTACCAACCCCTCGGCACAGTTAACGTGCTTTACCTAATCCAGATAACTAACTAACATGTTGCTTCTGTCGAACTTTATTTTTGTCTACGTCAACAAAAATCAGTCCCCAAAATCTCTGTAACAGGTCCGAAAGACACGAAGCCACCAAAAGCACCAGTTGGCCTGTATATTTTGGCGGCCGCCTGCAGCTGCGCGCCCGCCGTGTACAGTCATGCAAGCGAACAGTAAAAGCAGTGTGGTCACAGTCGACTGGAATCGCAGACATGTACAGTGTCTGCCCGCACAGACCACAGCTCCAGTGCGGAACTGCACAGAGACGTAAGCAGGACGCTTACCTCTTCAGTCCTGCTGAATTGATCATTCCAAACAATGTTTAAGAAAAATGGGAGTACCAGATTTGATGATTGTATGTTGTGAGAGTTGAAAACAGTGAATGTCGTCTCATTTGAAAGCTTCTCAAGGGGAACTCTAAGGATAAAAGGTGAAGTCAGCATCAGTTAAGCAGTGATGGATGACGTGCTCCGGGTTGAAAATGGCCAAATTGATATTAAAGCCCTGTGGAATCTCACTCCAGGGACGAGGAAGCGTCCTCTCGGTAGGATCACCACCTTAAAGTGTTCTTGTGATGTGGCCCGAGGTGGCTCGGTCTTTCTTCTGTCGTCTCGGATCATTCTCGTTTCCTAAATGGTACCTGTCGATGCTGTCCGCCTCGCCCTGCCACGCATCCTCCGTTCAAAACAAAAGGGATAAAGCCGGCCTGAGTGTCACTAATGAACCCGAGCAGCCGGTGTCTCGTTGTTGTGTACAGTCTTCTTAACTCTCTTTTCTAATGTCTAGTGTATCAGTATGTATCTCTCACACCAACCTCAATCTTTCTAACTAGCTGATGTAACCTCCCACACACACACACACACACACACACACACATTTGTATGTATGACCATGAGTTTTTATTTTATCTGTGAAACAAGCAGGTGTTTGGTGGCCTGTCTGAAAGTGTTTTAAGAGACGGTCCCATTTCTCAGCTTCTTCCAGATGCTGACCACAAACATCACACGCCATGCTCCCCAGCTGATGACTGGTTTCACTGGTTCATGCTAACACTTCAGCATACGTAGAAGGATGATCATCAAGATAGGATAACCATTGGAAACGGTTTGATTGATTTCAGTTGGACGAAAAGGTCATAATCGCGTGTTTGTGCCGTTTTATGAAGTTTCTGAACCAGAAACCCTGACCCACAGTTTCACTTTGAACACACACACACACACACACACCCTCTCTGACTTTGTGAACGCTAGAAACGATCTGGTTTTTGCTCATGTTCAGCGTTTGATCAGCGTGGAACTCTTAGCCTTAAAGTCTTACCAGTGCAAGTTTTAGCTCAATAACTACAAACCATTTCTACTTTCTGATGTTCAGTTATCATTTTGTAACACGCTGCAAATGTTGGAGCTTTTAGGTGTGCTCCCTCACGTTACAGACATCCACTGGTTTTCATTCATTGTTACGTTTTTTGATTCAAAAAGTCTGCTTTACGTCACCTCAAAATTATAATGCAGACACAATGTTTACCATTACACAATTTAATATTTTCATATTATGTGAATTCAGCAGCCAGTTATATTTCTCAAACACAGTTTGCTAAACTGTCAATGAGCTCTGAAGTATACAGGGTTTGTGGTCTAAAGGCCACGTGTAGAATCTGTTCAGATCATGTCAACAGCAGCCGCAACTAAAGGCCGAAAGCTACAACTGCCACCTTCAGTTAGAAAAGTGTCACGTGATTAGTGGCCTCATGTTTGGGTTGCGTATTTCTGTTGACATCACAATGACCAGGCGTCCTCTGATTCTTCTGCCACATTTCGATGTCGTTTTAAATGAAATGGACGTGACAAATCAGGCCCTCTGTGTCCCTCATAGCTCATAGCTGTGTCAGTGTAGTACTTCCTGTTCCTTCCCGAACAAACAAGGAGCCTACTGTCTCTCAACATGCGTGTTAGCGTGGAGCAGTGAAGTCACGTGTGTGTGCATTTTTGTGTGTGTCTGTGTGTGTCTGTGTGTGTGTGTGTGTGTCCAGCTGTAAAAGAGGAAGTTAACCAACAGGACCGTCTGCCAAAAGTTTGGTGAATTCCTCAAACCATGCATTGCCAGTCAGCGTTATTCTCCCTCCGTCAGTCTGTCTGTCTGCATCTGGATGAAGCAGCCTCTGTCTGTGTGTCTGTGTGTGTGTGTGTCTGTGTGAGTGTGTGAGAGAGTGAGAGAGGCAGAGTCCTGTCTGCTCAGACAGCCTAAAGCTAAAGCCAAGCAGAGACCTCTTTGTCTGGATTCAGACCGTTGTGTCATGTAATCACTTCAAGCCAGAAGAAAGCCTGTTGTCGCACACACACACACACACACACACACACACACACACACACACACACACACACACACACACACACACACACACACCATGAAGTCATAGAAGAACAGGCCTGTACCCTGAGATGGCCTTTGTCCACGCTGAACAAACTTGGTTTTGATTATTGGAGCACAGACAGTGTATTGTCACACAGGAGCATGAGCAGATGGTCCCACGTGCCGTTGGACCATCTTGACTCTTTAACGATGCCGCTCTGATGTGATGTTCAACCGCCACATTCTTCCAAAGCACTTTTTCAGTATTTTCCCCTCATCTGATGGATACAGACGATGAGAGAGAGGATGTGGGGAGCAAAAGAAGAAATCAGTTCTGAAGAAAACCTTTAGATCAGTACTCCAGGGAAAATAATATCCTCAGCTCAAAGAGCTCACCAGCATTTCGGAGCTTTCAGCCTCATCTCACAGCTTTCTTCAGTGAATGGAGCGAGCTCTAATGTGATTCAGGTCCGACGTCCAAGACCATCCTTAACAGAGACCACCTGAACCAGCTCCAATCGCTGATGAAGACCTGGAGATGTGTTTGAAAACTACAAAAAGCAAATAAGTGTCCATTTTAGTGCAGATGATTTAGATAATTCTGACATTGAACCCCAGAAATCTAAACAACTCTCACGTGGCCACAGTTCTCTCGCCAAAATAGTGCCTCTCCCGTCATGTCTGTCCACTGACACTCGTTAGTCCCTCGAAAGGTTCAGCATGCTTAAAGCAAACAAGCTCGTACCGCGTGTCATTCAGTCATGTCTAAAAGCAAAAGTGTTCTGAAACTCCATCCTGGATGACCAAGTGTCCAGACCGCATCACACTTACTTCTCTGTGTCTTTGGAGCGTCTCAACGCCGTGAATCACACAAATGTGGTCAGCACACACACACACACACACACACACACACACACACTTTTGTTGGTCACTCCTTGAAACCGTTCATGTTGTTGCACTTAGTTTTCTTCTACACGAAAAGTGACCTGAGACAGAAGTTCAAACCCCGCCTACTGTCACACCTCAATGCACCTGACCAATCACTGCGTGAAGTGGACTTAATTGTCCAATTGCCTTTTTTTCCGAGAGAGTTACAAACTGTGTTTTTCAGACTCCGCACCCAGACCAGCTCGGCTCTTTCAGACACTGTGGTTTGTGCTGCGCTTTGCTCGTCGCAGTGTCAAAGTGTTTCACAGCGCAGTGCTGTGTGTTGTGTCTGAAAGGGCCGTTTCTGTCAGGGGGGTATGTGTTCTCTGTCCTGATGGCTTTGAGACGGGTGACAGGGTCACTGTTTTGAATGAGTCACATGTTCACCATCTTTCTGCCTTGTAAGCACCCAACATGGATTTGTCACCAGTTCCCAGGAACTTGGGCCATCGTAACCCCGGGATCTGATGATCAGTCTTTCTGATCTGGGAACCAAGAGGCCTTGTTTGATTTCTGCTCCCGGAGGTCCACTCATTAAGACTCTGCCTTTGACTCTGCCTTCTAAGCTTTCTGTGATACTGGTTTTTGAACACTGCGTCTTGTGTATGTTCTGTGAATCCCGACATTACTCTGGTGACTGTAACAGTATGAATCCAGTGTTCAGACGGTGTTTTTTTTTTGTTTTTTTTATGTCCAACATTGAGTGTTTGGTTGTATATACCTGTGAGAGGAAACCAGTGTCACCTTACATAGTCCAAACTATGCAACAGCACTGCTCCACAGCCATGACTTGGTATCATGTTGTGTTTTAAAAAAAATAATCATGATGGGACTGACTGATGATTCTCTTAATGCCAGTGTCTTATAGAAAAAATTGTCTTTAATCACGTCAGGACAAAACAAAATCTGCAAATGATCTGCCAAACATACTGAAGTTTAGTGCCTCCTGTTCAAAGCTCTGCCTCTACTGTCAGTCATGTTAACAAAGGTTTCGTGCCATCTTTTAGTTGTTTTTTTTGTTTGTTTTTTTGTAAATGATGCCACAATCTGTTTGATGTCCTTATCGAATAATTCAGATAAAACATTACTCTTACCAGTTTTGTTATTTTCAGATAGACAAGCTTTCAATGTACAGTCTAACTTATGCTGTCTTACCCTTCTACTCCTAAATAAATCCAACTGTTTTTTAAAAAACACGCCGGTGTCTGTGTGTCTGTGCTGTCATTGAGAGGACATGCCTAATGTTTTGGTGCATCATGCTCATGTAAAATACTAGATTAGTCGATCAGCAGACTATTTGGACAACTGATTAATAGTTTCACTTTTTTAAGCAAATACAACATTCTCGAGTTCAACCTCCTGCGTTTTTTTTTTTTCATTTTTAGTAATAAACATAGATTGTTAGTCACAGGCTGATACACTTTTATTCATATTCACAATTGTGTTTACTACAATTTCACTTATCACACTTCCCTTTTCGTTCTGTAATCATAAACTAAACACTCCATACTATATATGATATTTATAATATCTATCCATTGGCTCAAGGTGGGAGATGCTAAGAAGCCAGCATCAAGTAATTGCCTTTTTGCTTGCTGTTATGAGAATATTTAATAAATATGTGTCCCTGTTATCCTTTGATATGTTCCCCAAGTAGAAAGAGAGACAAGTAAACTCAATATCAAATCCCAGAATCCTCTTGGTGGCAGCTTGCACTTGAGTCCAGAAGATCTAGGTATGTCTTCCATTAATGGCCCACATTGTGTCCAGCATTGATCCCGATGTCCAGTTTGTTTTGATTTTATTTTTGGGGTTATGAAAAACCTCACACAGTTCTTCCAACTTTGTGATTCTGTGGTCGTCATCTGGGTATGGATTATGAGAGACCATTCCTGCAGGGGGATTTCAATGTCCAGCTCTCTTTCCCACTTTTGTTTTATATAGTCTGTTCATCAGTGAAATACTTGAATACATTTTCCCAATAATTTTCTGGTATAAAAAACACCAGATTGTTCTTCCTTACTCTGTCGCTTCCCTACAGCTCCTGCCCTTCTTCTGTTTCACGTCATTGTAAAGTGATCTGTGGGTGTGGGACTGTTGTGATCAGACAAAACAAGACATGTGATGATGCCACCTATGACTCATAATGACATTTTACACATGAAAGATGAATGGAAAAAATAATATTAGCTTAATGTATGTATATGGAGTACAAACACTCCTCGGGCAGATACAGTATATCATACTGATCCAGCATCAGTCATTGTAGACTGTAACTGAACCTGTAGTATCTGTTACTGAGTGTTTTTGGGGGGCAGATGGAGTCCTACAGGCATCATGTCATCAGTCTGCTCTATATCTAGCACTGTGCACTCTTATGTTATCGATTGTGTTTACATGCTCACTAGTATCTTGGTTGCCATCAGGCTTTTGTGGGGTCTGCCTTACGTGTTGCACATGTAAACATATTCTGGTATCAGCACCCTGGTTAAGGCCCTGATAGAAACCAGTGTACTGTGGCATGTAAACACCTGATCCCAGATACATCTGTGACTGAGCGTAGGTCAGCTGTGAGTTCGTGGGCTCTCTGACTGGTAACGCAGATTGTAAATGGTATTGACATTTTTTTTTTTTTTTTTCCATTAAGGTGATCAGATGAAGAAGCACGGAGGTGACTGCAACTGTTTATCCTCAGCTGCTGAGCTCACTCACTCACTCACTCACTCACTCTCTGAGACTAAATGCTATAGTGCATGTAAACATGCGCCGCTTCAGGAGCAGAGGGTGAAGTGTGTTTACACATCATGTTCTTGTAGCTTTCGCCTGTGTAGAGTTACATTCATGTGTTCTTGTGGAAAGGATGGTGTACTGATGAACTGTATACTACTCAGCTGTCTGTATATGAGCATTAGTAACATATAGGATAACTTGTCATTTGAGCATTTATTACATATCCTTCCTCAAACGCTAATTTCTTGTACTCAAAATACACACTAATAGTACTAGTAAGGCCCAAAAAGTCAACAAGTACTACCAGGAGGCCTAGAAAATCCTTAATAGCAGTAGTAGTGTGCATTTTGGATTTTACTTTTAGAAGTAGTAGATACTTTGAGGCTTACTAGTACTACTAGTAAGGTTTTCTTGAGCTTACTTGTAGTACTAGTAGACCTTTTTGATTTTACAAGTACTACCAGTGAATGGCAGTTCACAAAAACCCTTATAAATAAGACCACAAGAAATCAAAAAGAATCAGGGAATACCGCAACCCGACCTCAGATAAGTGGAAGGAAATGGATGGATGGTCAAACAGACCTTACTAGTAGGGCTCAAAATGTCACTAATAGAAGTAATAAGGCCAAAGAAGTAAACTAGTACTAATATGAGGCCTTACTAGTACTGCTAGTGTGCATTTTTGCTTTATTAATAAGGTCCAAACACCTTCCACTATCCCAAAATGCCAAACTAGTACTGCCCAAGTACATACTAATGCAAGAAATTACCGTTGGATATGTAATAAATGTTCAGCTTTCTATAACAGTCAAATGTTGCTCATTGGGTAGGAACAACACTGTGGTATACAGTATATGGTACAGTATATAGGGCAGATCCACATTCACTGTGCTAGCCAAATATCAATCAGCTGTAACTGTAACGGATCAATGCTTCACTTGGAGCAGGAATAATGAGCTCTGTACTGGAGCACACCAGTGTTCCTGCTCTTGGGCAAACATCATCATCAGAATGAAAAAGGCGAACAGTTTTGCTGTTTTACACAACTTAGACAAGACTTAGACTTATGTTCATTTATTTTTGAACACAAAAGCTAATAAATACCTGGGATGTCTGGAAAAACAACCAAAGCTCTAAAAAAGATAATGACAAAAAGGAAAAAACACACACTGGTAAATTCATTTAAAGCCTCACTGAGTTCACATGCTCGCATTCGGCATTAGGGTTATCCCAACATGCTGACGCAAACTCCAGGACCAGCAAAAAAAAAATGCTTCAAGCCATCAGTGTCACGTGACTTCCTGTACATTTGCAGCTAATTCAGAATGCTGCTGCACGTGTTCTGACAGGAACCAAGATCAGAGATCACATCTCTCCCATTTTGGCTTCTTTGCATTGGCTACCTGTTAAATCTAGAATAGAATTTAAAATTCTTCTCCTTACATACAAAGCTCTTCATGGTCAGGCACCATCATATCTAAAAGAGCTCATAGTACCTTACTACCCCTCTAGAACACTGCGCTCTCAGAATGCTGGGTTCCTTGTGGTTCCTTTAGTTTCCAAAAGTAGATTGGGAGCCAGAGCTTTCAGCTATCAAGCTCCTCTTCTGTGGAACAAACTACCATTCTGGATTCGGGAGGCAGACACGGTCAACACTTTTAAGAGTAGACTTAAGACTTTACTTTTTGATAGAGCTTATAGTTAGGGCTGGCTCAGGTCATCTCTTAGTTATGCTGCTATAGGACTAAACTGCCGGGGGACTCCCCCTCCCTCCCCTCTGTCTCTCTGTCTCTACCACCATCTATAAACATACATGTCTCATTAATGCATGTTAATGCATCTTACTAACTAAACTTCTTCCCTGGAGTTTCTGTGCTCTCTCATCCAGCAGGTTCTCATGGATCGTGGCTGCTGCTGTGGTCCTGCAAGATGTCCACTACATATATTATTACTGTCATTATTGTTACCAGATCTCCATTACAGTTTATAGCTAGTTAATGATTTACTGCTGCTGTGCATCTGTGTCTCTCTATCTCTATCACAGGTTCCACTGCTACTGTAATCATTTTATCATTCATTGTAAATGTACTCCTCTGTGGCTCTTCCTGAGGTTTCTTCCACTTTTTTCCCTGCTAAAAGCGTTTTTTGTGGGCAAGTTTTTCCTCACTCGAACCGAGGGTCTAAGGACAGAGGGTGTCACTCCCTGTACAGATTGTAAAGCCCTCAGAGGCAAAATGTGTTTTGTGAATTTGGGCTATACAAATAAAATAAATGATAATGACCATCATGATTTGCTCTCTAGTGTGAATATCTTAGCAGTCAAGAATACAAATGTGAACTGATGAACTTGGGACAGGATCACGTTGACAGCTGTGCTACATCACCTTTACTTCTAACAACACTCAGAAAGCATAAGCGGAACTGTCCTCACTAAATGTTAAAAGCTGGAAAAAAATGACTTGACTGAGTGCAGGCAGGCCAGTCTAACACTCTCACTCTTTTACTATGAAGCCACACTGTTCTGTGGCTTGGCAAACGCCTTGCTGAAATAAGCAGGGAGGTCCCTGGAAAAATACATCATCTGGATGACACCATATGTTGCTCCAAAACCTGTATGTGCAGATGTGCAAGTTACCCATCGTGCCATGGCTGCTCACACACTCCATACTATCACAGATGCTGCTTTTGAACTTTGTGCTGGTAACAGTCTGGATAGTCCTTTTATTCTTTAACCCGGAGGACACAACGTCCATAATTTCCAAAGATAATATGAAATGAGGACTTGACACAGCACATCTTCCCACTTCCTGTCAGTCCATCTCAGATGAGCTGGGGCCCAGAGAAGTCAGCATTTCTGTCTGTTGTTGATATCTGTCTTTCTCTTTGCATGATAGAGTCTGTTGACAGCTGAAGCTTATTATTATTATGGATATGGTATCATGACGTGACCAATGAAGTGGTTTACCTGTGAAATGTTGAAAACAGGTACTTTTTGAGCATTAAACATAAAATATTTTCCCAGTATTTTTGTCCCAATGATGCAGGAATCAAATTCAGAATGAGTTTATATTTACAAAAAACAATAAAGTGCATCAGTTTGCACATTCAGTATCTTGTCTTTGCTCTGTGTTCAGTTGAATGTACAGGTCTAAAAGGACTGGCGCTTTTGTAGATTTGGTCTGGATCTCTGCAGACTGCATTTGTTTGTCAGTGTTTTAATGCTTCCATTTAAGCAGGGATGTATATTTGTGACAATATGAAGTTCATCAAGCTCATCATCAAACATAATCTGTAGACTCAAATACTTAGTAACTGTTACATTGTAGCTTTTGAAGAGACACTTCTGCTGTTCAGCCAATAGAGGTCGCTGTTCTACTACTTTTAGTAGCATTGCATGAAGGGCTTAGTTCTCCTCCCAAGACTAAACATTTGACTCAAAAATGAAATGTTCATATCATGTTAGTAACACACATGATGATAATATCCTGTAAATAATCCATCCTTTCATATAATTTCTGTTTCTTTTCTGTTCTCTTTGTGATTCAGTGCGATTGATCTTTTGTCCAAATTTGCACACTATCATGAATTTTTTTCAGCTCTAGTTTAAAGGAGCGAACCATCAACATGCAGCTAAACAAGTTTCTGAACCACTGTAACATCCAGGATTTAATCCAAACAGTTGTTATTAAGACACAAAATTGAAAGGTTGAGTGTTAAAACTCATCTTATATTAGCTGAATGAGACATCTGCAACAGTACAACTATCACTGTTTACCATGATGGTGAACTTTATATATTATTTCCCCTTACGCCCAGTTTATTTACACTAGTACAACATACACACAGCAGACAGAGGAATCAAGTTTGAAGGAGCTTTTATTTAGAAAATACATAATGAAAGCAGTACAGCACTTAATAGGCAGGAACCTGCCTGTCACTCAATTAAATAAAAAACAATGAAAAAGTCTGTATTAAAAAAGGAACGCGAAATCATCGTTAAAAACAGTTTAAATAAAGGTGGTACGACGATTAAGGAAAGGTTTGTGAACTAAACTTCAATTCACGTTGTGTTGGGTGTGTGGAGAGGATCTGAGGCAGCAGGAGGGACTCCTGTCAAATCTGTCCGTCACACCTTTGCATACATAGAACTGTATGTGACCCATCTCTTGGTTTAGCCGTGGCATCGGAAAGTAAATCACTGTAAACTAACTTCGTCTGTTGTATCGTGATTGCTTTTCAGTTTTCAGTTACTCTACAGTTAATGAATAGACATACAGCCCATGCTTTTCACCCAAAGCAGTGTAAAATAAAGGACGTAAAGTTTCTGAGGCTCATGCTAAACGAATCCCACAACCTCCAGTATCATAGCATCACAGAATACAGGCTCCACGTGCAGAGACTCCTTGTAAAGGATCGGTGAACACTGCTGCAGTATTGCTTCATTTACCATAGTGGTAAAAATGAAACATCGGACACATGATTGTGCGTCAGACAGGGGACAAACTGTGTGCACAAATGTGCATGACTACATTTTGTTGTCCAGCTTCAGCAGTAGTGAAATCATTCTCCATGCATCAGACGCACACAGGCGGATTGTCTCTGTTTGTTTCAAAGCCACAGGGTTTGTGTTCCACTCTGTAAACAGGCGGGTGTTCAGCAGGAATGGACGAGCCGTTGCAGGCTTTAAAGGTTTTATATATATACAGTATATATATATATTTATATGAGAATTAAAACATTTATATAGCAGCAAACATCTATGTGCTATGTAAAGATACAGTGGAGTGACGGCTGTGAGCTTCTCTGTTCTTTGCTTTGATAGTGCATGCCTCACTGTAAGACTGTTGACTTTGAGGAAAGCAATGAAACTGCAGTTTTATTTCTCATCTATCTGTCTCTGAGAGAGAGTTGGTGACTGTTGGTGACCAAGATGGCTTCATGGTGAGTTTGACTTTGCTGTCTGAGTTTGAATGAATTTAATGAAGTGTGTTTTAAGATGATCTGTAAGGTAAATAAATGTTTTTTTGTCAATGGAGTGTGGTGGCATGCGGTAAAAAAAAGGATCTTCCTCTTTAACAAAGAGCTGTATCTCTGTATGGATCATTTCCATGTCAGACACTTGGAGTAATAATTTTTAGTACTTTTAGTACCGTGGACGTACTTTACTGCAGCCCGTTCTGTGGCTGCCAGCTAAAGCTTGCTGGAAAAGTGGAAAGACTAACAAAGACGGTTTTGGTGAGTTTGATTTTGTGCGTTTGTTTTATGATTTATGATTAGGTAAAAATGTTTTTGTCGGTGGAGTCTGGTGGACTGTTGGTTGTTTTGGTCTGAGGTGCTGGTGCTCTAGTGCGACATCTAGTAGCAGTGAATGTCGTTTAATGAGGATGCACAGTCATGATATCACAGAGACAGATATCATGACTGTTTTGTCTATCTAATGATGCTTCAGTATCCATGACAACAACACCTTTTTCCTGAGTTACAGGTACTCCTGCTCAAACTGAAAACAAACTGATAATACATTGGATTGCGAAAGCTCCTAAGAAGCGAGGTTTTCCCTAAGCTCAGCGTGGATGTGCCTTTGGTCTCAGAGGAGTCTCGAGGAGTGAACTTCAACCTCAGAACGTGAAGGAGAAGCACCTGAGATTTGGACCCAGCAGCAGCTGTGAAGACCATCGCTGTGGGTTCGTGTTAGTGACACTGCAGGCTTCCGCAGTGCGTCTGTGTTTGACGTTGGCCCTGGTGGTGAGTCGTTGGTTTTGAGGTGATGTCATGCTGTGGTCGGGTTCATACTACAGAGGCCTTGTCCTTATCTAGGTCAGCCTGTCTGGCTGGACTGTCCTCTGGGGCCAAGTCCACCTCCAGGAAGTCCGTCTGGTCGCTGTCCTGGGACATTTTCTCCTCTTCCTCTGTGCGTTTCTCTTCGCTTCTGTTCCGTCTTTGGCACATACCGGACTTGGCGGGGCCGACCATTGCCAGACAGATGGCGCTGAGGCCCATGCCCACCGCACAGGAGTAGAAGGCAGCACCGTAGTTCTGTGTGATGTCCACCAACACACCTGTAAGGAAACATAAGACAGCTGTTAGGATCTACAGGGCGCTTCACTGATGAGAAAACAGAGACAGAAAAAAATGATCCGGTACCTCCTAGAGGTGGCCCTGCCAGCCCAGCGAAGCTTTGGATGAAGACGTACACTCCAACAGATGATGCCATCCTCTGGATGCCCACCACATCCTCCTCAGCCAGCATGGGGATGTGAGTGGAGCCGACGGTGCCCATGAAGTAGCCGTAGAGGGCGCAGCAGACCACCAGGCCCCAGAACTCCCACACGATTGCAAAGGCCACCAGCACCAGGCACAGCAGAACCACACAGCACAGCAGCACCAGGGTCTTCCTGCAGCGGACTTTGTTCAGCACCACCCCGATGGACAAGCGGCCAAAGATCTCGGCCACGGCTATCACAGAGAGCATGTAGGAGGCCATGCTGGGCTCTACGCCTCGGCTCTTGCTCAGTTCAATGATGTAGAGCTGCGGGGCGAAGAAACCCAGCGTGGCGAACAAGCCAAAGAGAGAATACCAGATGAAGGCACCGTCTTTGAGCACAGAGAAGTCCAGGAGTTTGGGGCTGGAGGGCTGGAGAGGACCCGCCTCTACATTTGCTTGTTCGCCCTCATCTTTCCCCTTGACCGGTGTGGGAGACGTGGACAGAGACGGCTCCTGGCCCTCTTTGTCCTGCTCTCCCCACGCCAACAGAGCCTTGGCTTCAGCTCCTGTAGTCCGCAGGTCTACGTTTGAAGCAGAGAGGGAGGTGACACCTGAGTCCTCTGAGCCCTGGGAGACTCCTGAACTGATGGAGGTTCTGGTTTGTTCGTTCTCCATCTCGTAAACAGTCTGGAGCTGCTTCAAAGAGAGAGGCTCTTTGTCTGATTCATTGTCCTCTTTCACGGGCTCCGGCCTGATAATGATTGGACGAAGGAGAACCCCACAACCAATCACAGAAGACTGGATGATTCCAAGGACAACCAGGCAATAGCGCCAGCCAATGTGTTCCTTCAGTATAGAGAAGGCTGTGGAGAGAGGACGGCATCGGTTATTATTATTATTGTTTACTCAAGGTCTACTTACTGAGTTTTTCCAGGGTTTTCAACCACATGTCCCTGTCTTCCTCAGTGGATACAGTTTGCTCCGTTATCATCATACATGACTTGTATTGTGTACCATCACACCACAGCCTGTATATATTTACATAGTTTACGATTCTCCTGGGTGTGGCCCCACCACAACCATGACATATGCATTTTATTGTCTTATATGACCCACAGTCACAGCAGGAGAGCTAAAGCTATGCTAAGTTAAACTAAAGAAAAAAAACACACGTAAGTGCGAAGAGTAAGAGTACAAACTAGGCCTGCTCTATGAGATAACTTCTGTTATGATTTGGTGCTATATAAATTAAACTGAATTGAGCACAAGTACATTGAGATGTTTTTCAGCATTATGGATAATTTTAAACATTACATTCAAAGAGGTCTGCCTCTTTGCCATTCCCACACTGGATTCATATTCACACACACGAGGGAACTTTTCGTAATCTGATCTCACTGATATCAGCCACACTGTTTACTGTTCACTCCTCACCCTCCTTTGATATCAGAGCTGGATTAAATCCCCATGACAACTGAGCAAACACCATCCACTAAGGGGAGATATGATTGAAAACCCCTGCAAAAGACTTTATTACAACTGTTTCCTCGTGTTAATTATTATACTCCCTCGAGTAGTTAAACTTCACAATGAACAGCAGTAAGTAATAATAAAGATCATATTTTAGCTAACTGCCCCTCCGTGACTCGCCAACACTCACCTGGAGCAAATGCGAATATGGCAAAAGATTCTCCGGAGGAAGCGGCAGAGGTGACGAGGGCTCGGCGTCTGGAGAAGTACTGCGCTAGGATGGTGAGGGTGGGGATGAAGGTGAGGCAGTAGCCGAGGCCTGTAAACAACAGAGGGGAAAAGGGGACATGACAGCCACTGGCCCGCATGGTAGGAACCCTGCATGGCTAGGAGGGTGGGTCAAGATCAAGGTGTGAGCTGACTCCTTTGTCAAAGGTGGCAGGCTTTGCTGCAGCTGAAAGACAAAAGGCATGTAAAGACAAAAAAAAAAAAAAAAGGGGGAGAGAAGAGAAAGGGGGTTGTCAAGTTAGCTGTGGTCCATTTCAGAGGCAGACATGGTAATCACGGTGGGAGAGCTAGCAGTGCATTCTGTCCAAGAAAAAAAATAGTTAATGTGCTCTGATACAAAAACTCAATTTGTTCATCATCCAATCAGTTACTTTCATTCAATTTATTCCATCGTGCTCAGCCTTCTGCTCCACCAAACCTCATCTGAAAGGGAATTTAGTGTTTTTTGAGAGAATATTTTGCTCCTGCTCTGCCAGTCGTTCCTAGAGAGTTAAGATAGTGGAGTAGACCTCACTGCGTGTTGTTTAGAAGAGGCTGATCACCTCTCACTCACTTGGACAATTTCTGGAAAAAATAGATTCAGATTTTGTTGTTCACACTGCTAGAAGTCCCTTTAGTTCTGTCATTACAGGCGGTTAAACAAAACAAACGCATCTGCAAGAGCACAACGATCTGTAAATGGTATGTAACAATGACACACAGACAGACAGACACGTCAACAGACAGACAGATAGACGATGGGTGTGGGGGCGTGAGTCTGATACGAACCTGAGACAACGCCGAGGGTGATGTACATCTCGCTGATGGAGTTGGTGAAGGCGGAGGTGATGGTGCCCAGGCTGATGAGAAAGCCTCCCATCATCACCACTGGACGATAGCCGTAGCGGTTGCTCAGGAAGGTGGACAGCGGGGCTGAGGTGAGGGTGAACGGCGAAAAATATTTCAACTCATCTTGTTAAATATCAAACTCAAGGACTTTTCAAGGACTTTCAAGATCCTCAAATTCAATTTGCACATGAAACAATCACACAAGTACAAGAAACACACATGCAGACAGCAGAAGATAAAGTATGGATAGATTAGATATAGATTCAAGCACTTTCAATGACTTTCAGTGACTGACCAGTGAAGGTGAAGATGAAGACGCAGATGGAGATGACCCACGACACTCGGCTGTTGCTCTCCTGAAACTCCTCCATCAGATCCTGGAGGAAGACGCCCAGGCTCTTGATGGTCCCGTAGGTGCAGACTTCCACCAAGAAGAAGGCCACGGCCACGGCCCAGCCCCAGCCGCCATCGGGCACCTCTGGGTAAACATTTGGACCCAAACAGTGCTGAGAAGTGGGCACCCTCATGGCTACAACAGGTCACCTGGAGGGAGACAGACACGACATGAGCGAGCTTGTTGGTTTTTTTTGGCCGCTTGGGGGTGGAAGAACTGCCTGCTGCTGCCTGGAAACACAGTTGATGAACACTGAGGCTGAAAGAAACACGAAGAGTGCTGTAAAACCAAAACAATGAGCTAAAAGAGGCTAAAAAGCCCTGATATCTGCAGAGCTGCTGACAAATTCATTTTGATGTCTTTTTCCTTGTTTTAGGGCTGAGAAATGTTCACATCGGTCTTCTACTGCCATGGACACAAGACTTATTTTTATCAGAGCACACACACCATGAAACATGGAGTTAAAATCAAAACATCGATAAATCAAACTGTTCTGAGCACCTCATTTTTGTTTTTGAACCATTTTTCTTCCTCATATTCGAACATGTTCTTGACTGTGACGTACAGTGTGGGTCAGAGAGCAGTTAAAAGAGGAAACGTGCATCTTCTTAAATGAGTCAGTGTCCATGTGAAGACGGATGTGGTCAATGTGGCGGCCGCACACAGTTAAAACTTCACACGCCACATGCTGCAGTTGATCATATTTCTGACTCAATGGTTACAGTTGTTATTTTGCCTATTATTATCAACAAACCCAAATCCTTTGAAACCCGTGCCACAGACAGGCAGAATGTGAAGCAGAGCTGACGTTTCATCACTCAGGGTGTGGCTGCTGCGTGCAGCTGGAACGCCGAGGCCGGGCACGTCAGACAAGAAATGTTAAACTCAACCTAATAATGCTACCCTGCAGCTATTCACGCAGTCAGCTTTGATTAATGTGGGTGCTGCAAAGCAGATGCCAATGTTCTGAGGCAATATTTCATGTCTTAAACTATACTTTAACAATTTAGTGTGTAGACTGTAGACTTCCTGTAGACTATTAGCCTCCAGTGAAGGTCAGGATCATAATAGTTTGGATTAATCTCACATTAATCCACTTCCCTCCAGTGGTTTACACCCAAAACAAGATAAGCTTTGGCGTCAAGCATCTCAAGGTTGTTTCTAAACTCTGAACAATAAGAAGAACTGTCACCATGGGAGCCTCCACTGAGAGAGAAAATCACCAGCTGGGACCGAGAAGAACAACAATGTAAGCCGATAAGTCACACACAAACATAAAAATCCATGTGAGGCTGGAAAAACTAGGCCATCCCTTCACACACACCAAACACAACGCCTCAAACTGTAGAGGTTGGGTGCCCTTCCTTTACCCTGTTTTACATTTATATCACATCCCACATCCCACAGACAGCTTAAGTCAGGGGATCCAGACCTTTTTTTCCCCCCTTGTAGCGCCCCCTACTTGTATCCAACCCATGCACACACACTGCAAAAGAAAACATGTCATGTTTTTGTTTCTGTTATTAACAATCTCCTCGTCACGACTGACACAGTCTGGTCTAGACGTGTCCTGACCTTCAATAACACCAAAGTAAAGGTAACACTGCGGTTACCAGTTCCAGCTGCTGAGTCAGCAGCACTTTCCTGTCGTTTTATTAATTACACAGCGCGAGAAATGAACAGAGGTGTTGCCTAATATTTTTTTTAGAGTGAAGACAAAACAAAAGTTGATGTGCAAATCTAATTGTGACAACCTCAGAGCTGACCAAGCCTGTTAACAGTAGCGACCCACATTGGGCCTGGACCCCAGGTTAGGAAGCACCTGCTAGGGGTACCATCACACATTAGTGTGTGTGTGGCTGAGCCCTAAGACAGACTAAACCAAGCAAACTCTGGATGTTCAATCACCTGCATTTGAACATTAGAACGCATACAGGTTGCTGATCATGTCATGCTGTTAACAAAGGGTTAAATTATGCTACAAACTGTAATGTGCCACATCCCAAATCCTTTTTATTCAGTGATTTCAGCTGAGTGTGACGCAGGTAAGCAGCTCCACGGTGAAACTTGTGAGCACCAACACAAACTCAGGGCTAACCCCACAGGGAGAGAGGGCTAACCGCAGTGCAGAGGAGGAGGAGGAGGAGGAGGAGGATGATGTCAGTGTGCTGCATCCCAGGGGTTTCTAATGCAGGCAGCAAGTCCAACTGACACTGACCCTCTCTCCAGCGGTCATTTCACACATAAACGAAGAGTAAATAAAACATATTCGCTATGTTAGCCGGTGTAACTGGTTTATGAATGTGTCACTAACATAAAAGCAATAGAAATGTAGTTTGGTTCGTTATTTTCGGACACAAAAAAACGACCTAACAAAGCGGCACAGCTGTGACAGCATCCACAGCCACAGACATCTCACTTACCGGGACAGAAGAGCAGCCTCCTGGTGTAACACAGCCGGGCTCTCTATCTCCTCACTGCATTGTGGCTGTAAGGTATCTGCTGTGATGTGTCGGCCAAGCTTCTTCTTCTTCTTCTTTTTTTTTAAAAATCTAATATTTAAGACCCTTCCTGGCAGTAAAGTCTATATTTCTTTGGTCTATTTTCTTTCTGTCACAGCCAGCCGCATCTTTTGTCTTCGGGGAAATATTTCCTGGCTGTTTTGGCAGCTCTTTACCGGCTCAAGCCGGTATTCAAACGCGGGCGCGCAAAACCCGCGACGGTATGTGAACGCGCACATACACGCATTTATATACACACACACACGCACACACACACACGCACGCTGTGTTTCAGTGCCGATGGGAAAAACAGCACAATATGAGCAGCTAAGTGATGTTTTGTTCATATTGAATCTTGTGGCTCCTGCAGGTTAAACATGAGCTTATATTTTACAAACAAATAAACTATGAGCTGATAGCACACACTCAGCTATAGGCGGAAGACTAGGTCAAGCCCGTGACCTATTTTTTTTACGCATTTTTATCATTGAACGTGAATGCAGCTCGAGCTCGTCCTGGCGCGTGCGCGCGCACTACGGAACACATGTGTACACTGAGCACGCGGCCGGATGGGATGAACAGGTTTGTTCCAGTTAGGAGGCAGCATCCCGTCCTACCCACAGACAGTATAATAAACCAATACACCCTGTGTGTGTGTGTGTGTGTGTGTGTGTGTGTGTGTGTGTGTGTGTGTGTTTCTTTATTCTGTTTGTGGTTTGTGCTGACTTCCTGTTACACCTGAACACACATGAACAATGACGTGAGAATATGGAGGGTGAAAAGAAGAGAAAACAGACGAAGAACACGTGATGAAAAATGTTTCCTCTCCTCTTCGAGACTCATTTTTTGTCTTTCTTTTGGCTGTTTGACTTAATTAGAAGTTAAGACGCCATTTTGCCAGATGTGTCGGCATTGATGTGTCATTTCTATGAACACAAAGTTGATTAGTAAAGAAATCCCTCAAGTCTACAAATATATAAAAATTCAATTTCATCAACACATGACCCATATTTTGCTTTTGGAGAACAGTGAAGCCAATAGTACCTTTTCACTCTTTATTCTCAAGCAACAGTATTAGCAGGATTAGAATTACTTTAAATTATTTAAAATGTTGCCACACTTTCAAGAGCCGTGTTCAAGGAAAACAGGCTAAGAAAGATATAATTTGACCTAAAAAGGTTTAAAATGTCATTATCAAACTGACCCTTTCAGAAGAAAATACACTTTTTTTGTTAAATTTAATTTTAACTTTGCACATTTCTAAAAATGTTGATAAATGCCATGATTAATTCAGCCAGTTAGCTCTGTGTAATGTATAAATGACTCACCTGTCTCTCAGCCGTAACTGATCCTTTGACCTACAGTGTGCCGAGTGTTCAGAACTGCCCTGACCTCAAATACTTTTTACTGTGATGCAGGGGTGTGTCTAAGGGGTGGCCAGACAAGGTCCAGCCCTGAAATCTGATTGGACCCCCTTTAGAGTTGTGACTGGTTAATGACCATGTTAGAAGGTTTGGGGGAAAGGTTAAGCTGCATCTCCATCCTTCCTGGAGACTGGCAGTTTCTATAAAAATACTACTGTTTGGTGGTCAAATCTGATCACTTTGCATTTTAAATTCAAGATGTTCAATTTTCTCGATGAGGGCAGGGTATCGATATTCACTGGCTCTTACACAAACAGTAAAAACGTTTAAAATATATACTATAATACTCTTGGTCTGCACAAGTGGCTTCAGTTTAATTCCTTTGTTCCAGTTTTTTCTGACATAAACATTCTCTTTTCTCCAAACTGAAGGCCAAACCAAGGACCCCTACTCAGGCTCAATCATAAAGTCTCTAAAATTGCTAGAATTGCTCGTTCTTGCTCGTATTGAGTTGATTGGGAGGATCAGCACGGCATCACATCTTTGATATCCCATTCAAGATGGCACTGGTCAGCTGTGTGCTCACTGATCATGATGTAACAAAAGTCCCAAGTCCAACATAGAAAAGGTGTGCAAAAAGTCACTTAGTCAGGGAGTGTTGAGTGACTGCCAGGAGACAGTGAAATTATAAAGATGATTGAATGTTTATCCAGCCAGTTTCTACTACATTTTGTATGCTAAAAATAGCCTAAAAACACCCTCCTTACTCTCACCCATCGCCTCAAGGATCCCATTCTTCTACCCTTTGCGTTTATAACTGTTTTCTATTGTTGTCTTTGTCTTCCTTCAGCATTACGTTTGTCCCTCTGGGTGTAAAGTTACAGCTGGTTATAATGGTTTTCACAAACGCCTGAGGTATGTAATGTTTGGGGCAAACACAAGGCTGTACTGAAATGTAGAGTGAAAAGACTAGCTAGAGAACAATAACCTGTCACTGCAATATTTGCTGTACACATAGGTTAATTACACAACTGCCTCATGATGTTGTGACGTTGTAGGTTGCAGTTCAAAGCAAGCAACAGAAATGAGGACATGCAAGCCATAAACGTGTTGGATTAGTGGACTTTGGAGTATAGAGAAGCCTTAATCTTAGAGCTACATACTGCAAAGAGCTCACCGATGTAGACCTACAATGGAATCAGGTTTGGCCTCATTGTAACAGATATGTACTGGTCAAGCATATGAACACCTTGATGTAGTAACTGGAAGATAATTAGACCATTTAGTCTAGAACTGTGATATTTCAGTTGTAAAGAGAAATCCTGCATTTTAAACACCATGAATTTACAACATCACCGATCCGCTTCTCCTCTCCTTACCTGCCAGCTGTTAACAGCAAAAGTCAAATAAAAGCATAAAAATGACACCAAAAGATATGAACTCACTCTTCTTAATGGCATTTAAGTTTTATTCAGTACTGATATATAAATATTTTTGGCCACCAGTTGCAGCACTGAGCACACTGCTGCTACGAAGCAGTCCATTCATTCATTGAGTGAGAAAGAAAATTTGTGCATCTTTGCTTTAACATATTTCATCGCTTTTTTATGATGTTTCATTTGCTTAATGCTCATTTTTTTCTATGTTCTATGTTCTTCTAAGTTCCAGTGTGTCAGATTAGGGACCTATAATATGTCATAACTATGTTTTCATTAGTGTATAATCACCTGGAAATAAGAGTTGTGACGTTTTTGTTACCTTAGAATGAGTCTTTTATATTTATACCGCAGATCCTCTTCCATGAGGTATGCCATGTTGAACCGTCATGTTCTACAGTAGCCCAGAACGGACAAACCAAACACAGGCTTGAGATGGAGCCTTTCGTGTGAGATGAGGGGGTTGCAGTCAACAGCTACACCACTAGATGTCACTAAATCCTCCACATTGCTCCCTTTAAACGCTTTTACTCCCGTGACAAATTTTATGACCTCCTGAATTGCGATGCTCCACTCCTGTGAAATTATAAACACAATTTAAATGGTTTCCAAGAGGATCTAGAGGTTAAACTCTAGGTTAATACAAGGTTCTGTCTCAGCAGCTTTGGTGCAGGAGACCTGCAACCAGCAGGAAGGCAAACTAACAGTGTCTTTAAACTGATACAGTGAGGCCCTCTGCACATGCAGCAGCAGGATTTCTTTGTGCTGGCACGAGTTATTGTTTTCTTGTGGAGAGATTGAAGAGACTGAACGGTACGTTCTGATTTGAAATCAGTTTCAACTTCAGTGACCTTCTATGCACAGACAATGAGATGACACATGTACAGAGGTATAACCCGACTCTGACAGACATTCAACAATCTTGACAGGTGGACTATAGAATGGGAGAATGTCAGCAGTCTGACAGGGCTACCACGTATGTGAAAGTAAAGTGAAATCAGAAACTGGAGCATGCTGGTGACATAAAGTATTTACACTGTGCTCTGTGCCCCACCTTGTGCATAACTTGAGTATGTGTAGGCAGACGACTAAACCCAGGTTTGTGTTATGCAACCTGGCTTCATGACCCTGCTCTGAACTAAACTTTGATAGCTGTATACTATATGATCACTGTATAACCATATCCCAATATTATAGTAGATATTGGTGTTGATCTCTCGCCATTTGAACCTTTAACTCTGCTATTCTTGATCTCATTTACTCTTTACTTATAGATAGTAGATTATTGGATGAACTTCACAAGGAACCAAGGCTGGATTAACCAGACAAAGCAGGTCTGTGCCCTGGGATGCTAAATAAATCCAAGTTCACTATGTTTAGTTGGTTGCACATAATTTGATCATTTGCAGATTTGTTTAGTAATTTGAAGCAGATAAATACAATATAGGGCTCCTGCATTGTTGCATATTATTATCTGGTTATATGACTGTGTCACAGTCGAGATGTAAGATTTGCTTTTAGTTAAGATTGTGCTTACATGTTGCATGAATAATGTTAGGTTTAATCAAACTAAGGCCTCAAACTAAGTGACACAGAACATCTGGGGCTATAGGCAGTACTCCATCATAGGACTGAAGGTGTGTGGAGGGACAGGAGGAGGCCAACAATAAACTTTTGCAGCCCCCTTACAGGTAAATCTTGCAACACAAGGTGTCTAAATAAAGACAAAGAGTCTGCTGTGGTGTTTGACTGATGTGTGAATAGCAGAAATGAGGACTTGAACGCGATAAACAAACTGGATTAGTGAACTTTAGAATTTAATCTTAAACCTTAATCTTAGAGCTGAATACTGCACAGTGCTTGACAGTCAAAGCAAACCTACAATGGCATCAGGTTTGGCCTTATTGTAACAGAGCTATCTGTACTGGTCAAACACATGAACACCTTGATGTAGTCTTTGTAATTTAATGAGACCATGTAGTCCAGAGCTTTGATATTTCAGTTGTAAATGCTAACAAAGTCTGCAAGTGAAATTAGTGTAACTGAATAGCTATTACCTACTCTTACAAAGTACAATAACAGAGCTAACTGCTCAGTCAGATAATCCTTCATTTGTTTTGGACCTCTTTTTCCTTCCTGTAAAGCAGTCTTTGAGGAAGCTTCCTCGAAAAGGAAATAATAGTCCTAAATTTAGATGGGGACAGAAAGAACGGCCTGTTCGTCTTAAAATGGGAACAGTTCATGTCCCGCTGTGCTTCAAACAAACTAGGCAGTACAACAGGTCGTCTGACCTTGAGTGCTGTAAAGGCAAAAAAATGTGTTCTGAAAGGCCTCACAAGGTCAGACAAATAAGATAACACACGTCAAAAATTCTGACATGTGACAGTAGGAAAAGCTGATGTGTAAATAATCAAACAAATGATGGCTGAATTCGATTTAGCTGCTTCAGTTTCAGAGCCCTTGTATTGTGCATGACTCGCTGTCACGCAGTCAAAATGTCTGCTGGGAAAAAGGCCTTTGGTGTCCCATCACACATAATGTGATGTAGATGTGTGAGACGTCAGAAAAGAGCTTGAGAGAAACCCTGCTTACTCTCTCACCTCTGCACAAATGAACAATCATGGTATACAGTTGAATTCTCTGATACTGATACTGAAGCCTTCATGATGCCATGTTGGCTCTTTGACAGAGACTCCACCAGTCTACTGTGGTGCTACTGTGACAAATGTATCCATTATACTGTTAAACTTTCAACTATATTATATATTTGTATCTTGCTATACTCTGTGTGTCTTCTTTGAGAAATATGACTACAGCTTGTCTTATCTTAGACTTGTTAAAGGACCAGCCAAGGGTTTGGGTAGCCAGTTAGGTCCAGTATGAATGGCTGTTATTCATAGAGTTTTTTACGAGGAGTTCTTTTGATAACTTTCAAAGCTAGGATAAGGATCCAGTTCCTCATCATGGGAGGACTCTCTTTTCAAGATAACAACAGAACTTCAGTTAACTCATAATGAAGCAGGAAGCTCCATGATCACACCAGGACAGGTCAAGAACTATATAAACGTGTGTTACTTTCTTTCACCCATTATCAGACTCCGAACCACTTTGTGTGTGTGAGGATCTCTGACCTTTCAGCTGAAATACTTATAACTCAGTATGAGTCATATTCCTGTAGCTTATTGTATGCTCATATTGTCTTCTTAACCTCATTTATGAGTAGTGACTTTTGTCTTCCTAATCTCTGAGTCTAGTGGCAGTACTTTTGCAATAAACGCACATTGTGCTGTGCTGTTGTAATTAATCGCAGCCTATAGTCAGAGTATTGAATAGATCACTATGTGCCGACAGCTAAACACACACTTATGTAACATTTTTAACACCTGTGAATATCTCTTGGTGGCTGTAAACGTTGTGAAATGTGACCTCACACATATAGCCACAAACAACCCACAGCCACCTACGTCAATCATTGAAAATCTTATCTACAGTATAAGCTCGTTTATCAAGTGAAAAATGAAATACATGAAAGAAAATCAAACAAGACGAGTGTTTTGCTTTGCATAGGTTCATTCTTTCTCTATGAATTTATTTCTTTGTTTCTTTCACTTGTTTTGGTCTTGTGCAATTAGCAAAATACTTTTGCTCTTTTACAAATGATAATAGGCACAAACAAACGGTACAGTACATACACACCTTCTGAAATGTATCCAGAGGCATACACAGAAATATTTAATAATACATGTCAATGCAGTAAAATACAATACAGATTTAAAATGAAAACAATTTCTTTATCATGGACGTAAACTAAGATATTACTGAGGAAAATAAAAACGTTGCTACAATAATGCAACTTCATAAAATATCTGTCAAGTAATAAAGCTATGAAAAGTGTGGTTATATTTCTGCTCCAGCATGCAGCTCATACTTTCACGAAACACTCTTTAACGATCAACTCCCTGATTTTTTTTGTGTTTTTTTTGTTTTTTTCTAAGTCGCCAACAACATCTACAAGTTCAGAAATGTCCTCCAAGTTCACAGCTGATTCTCAGAAACTCAACAGTGATCTTAGGGGAGTTTTAGAGGTACTACTGGTGCTGTGACCAAATCAGAAGTGAAACTTTGAAACAATCATTATGTAACACAAGGACTACACTGTGTGACATCTACTTCTTGCTCAGTGTTTTGTTTCCCACGGTAACTTGAATGTTAATCAGTGTAATTTCCTCCCGAACTGAAAAACATAACTTGGCACCCTGAAAGACTTTTTTTTTTTTTTTTTTTTGCTGTTCATCTCACTTGCCAGCGCCTGTCTGCCTGTTTGTCCATCTGTCCTTCTACCCACTCACGAGCGCCTCGCTTGTCCACCTCCAGTCCCGTCGCGGCACCAATTAATCTACCAAAACACATGAACAGACCCGTTAGTTTTGTCTACAGGATTTGTCAAATGCAGCTCACGACCCACAGTTAAAGAGAAATTCCGGTACAGCACAATCAAAACCTTTCAGGACATTTTTTATTAAAATGTGTTCACCTCTGCTGAAATAGAAACATCTTATATGTGTAAAACGATATGTTTCGTTATCACTGCAGGTGAATAGGAAGCTAGTGTGGTTAGCTGGCAGCTTGGAAGCAAATAAAATGTAGTTAAGTATAAAAACTATTAATTTGGAAAGATTTAAAAGGCATGCACTACTTTCCCTATACATTTTTTTTTCATTTCCATTTTCATCATTTCCTGAATCTCTACTAAGAGTTGGAGGGTGTAAAGTTAGCAGGACCCATAGACAGAAAGGCCACAATGATGAGAGCAAGACTCAAGTGTGAAAATACCGGAATTTCCCGTTAATGCAACGCAATATAATTTGGTAATGTCCACAGTACTCATCGTGCTCGATATAAAGGTAGTTACATGATTTGGAGCCATAGAACCTGAGTGTTTAAAATGACTCATGGAGTTGGCATGAATGAAAATCAGAAATATAGGAAGGAAGACTGCTGGTCTGATTATTATTGTGGTTGTACGAGGTTTGTCCTCGACAACCTAAAATTGGCTCATTCACAGTGTTTCCTGGTTTAGCATGAAAGAGATGATAATGAAGTGATAAATTATAACAGTACTTCTTAACACAACATACATTTAATCTCTGCTGAAGACTTTAATCTGACAGGATTCAGTTCAGACTTGTGCCATGTTGAAAGTGATCGAAAAATGTTACAGAACTGACCGCGTCAGGTGGCCGCCGTGACTTTTAAGTCAAAACTGACAAAACTGAGCTACATATTAAAAGGTCCAGTGTGTAGGATTTAGTGGCAAACTGAATATCCCTCACCTCACCCTCTCCTAGCTAGTAGGAGAACCTAAAGTGGGTGTGAAAAAAACATGAAAGGCCCTTTCTAGAGTTTGTGTTTGGTTTGTCCATTCTGGGCTTCTGTAGAAACATGGAAGACATCTTGGAAGAGGACCCACTCCTTCTGTAGATATAAAAGGCTCATTCTAAGGTAATTAAATCACAATGATTCTTATTTTCAGGTGCTTAAGCACAAATGAAACACACACTTATGACTAGTATATTCTATATTTGGCCATTAGGTTCCCCTAAATCTAACACACTGGACCTTTAAATTGCCACTACTAATACAAAGAGGTGCATGTCTGAATCGGACCCCTGTAATGAACTGGCGACTTGTCCAGGGTGTACCTCGCCACTCGCCCAATGTCAGCTGGGATTGGCTTCAGCCCCTCGCAACCCTGATAAGAATAAGCGGTTACAGAAATGGATGGATTTAATGGATGGATGGATGGATGGATGTCTGAAATGGGCTTTAGTGACTTCTTGTTAAGAAATATATAATTCTGAAAGTAGACAAGAGAAAGTGTGAAGTCACTTTGTATTTTTGCATTTTTGACTCTTTCTACTTATTTGGAATGCTGAGTTTCACAAGTGCTATGTCCATTGTTACTGCAAACTAATATTTTATACACTTAAATTAATGTCAGTAGACCAAATATTTGAAACACCTGTTAGTATAAAACAATACAGTACAGTAAGTGCAACCTCTAAAATAATCTCTGAAACAGAACATTAGGACCTTCATAAAGAGAGGTATTACTGCAGGACTGCTGTATCAGACTGCACTAGTTTTAGCTGGTTAGATCTAATAAACTTGACACTGTGTTAGCTATTTGTAACATGGATTATGTTCATACAACTTTGTCCTCGGTTAAGTCCAAAGACTCTACTGGTATTTGATTGTAAAACCAGTGTTGGTCATCTTTTCTGAGAGTCAGTTAGCTTGCACTCTCTGTCTTCCCGTTTGCATGAATGCTTTGTCAATGCCCGTTGTACGAAAGCTAGATATAGCTGACAGTTAGCACTTCTGGATGCTCACAGGAGGAAACTCGTTCTCGTCGTCCAGACACACAGGTCCAGCAGCGAACTCGTGTTCTGGGATGACTTCGCCTTTCTTTGCCCCGCCATCTTCAGAGTAACCTGAGCAGAAACAGGTGACAGATCATTAGAGCCTGATCTATGCTTAACAAAGTCAAACCTCGAGTTCTGGATATACTGTAGCTTGTATGTTTATGGAGTTCCCATCAGATCTGCTCAGATTGAACAGCATGCAAGGCCCAAGCATGCTCAAATCTAACCAAACCCAACATTCATGAAACAAATAAGACCCAATCTAAAAAGGTCCAGAGGACATTCAGACATGGTCCAAACAGACCTGAGGATAATTAGACCCAATAGGAACAAGTATCCGGTCTTGATTTAGAAACCTTTAGCAAACCCCTACCTATATTGACTGATGACAGTGGTAGCTCACTGCTTCTGTCTCCATGAAAAAACTGTTGTTCTCTACAAACATTGCACTTCTCTTTAGATGAAGCTATCCGGTCATAAAAAGTGGAATAAAAAGCCCAAACTAAAAGCCTGTTGAACCCTTCAGTTTAGATGGGGAAGCTATTTTAAGTGTAAAGAAAGCGGACATCCTGAATGAGCTGAACTGAGGGTGAAGACAAACCCTTCCTGTTACACACAGATGGAGGAAATGTCTGCGTCTACTAACCGGTAAGAGTTGCAGTGACGGGGCCAGAGGCTGGTAAGGCAGCGGTTGCAGCATAGGAAGGACAAGCCTGTACTGGCCCTGTGACCTTTGACCCCTCTGACTCTGTACCTTCGCCTTGGTCATCATCAACACCAAAAAGCCTAACAGAAGGAAGAGAGAAAAGAAAGTTTAACTTGACTTGCAACTTGTTTTTTCATGTGGAGATAAAATACAGGAAGTGTGCTTCCACAGGGTCTGAAGAACATGGATTAGCTTTTGGATTCATGGTGCA
The DNA here is from genome assembly GCA_946959425.1 of Argyrosomus regius. Lineage (NCBI taxonomy): Eukaryota > Metazoa > Chordata > Actinopteri > Sciaenidae > Argyrosomus > Argyrosomus regius. Next base: position 20,996,934 of record OX336897.1, on the reverse strand, counting down.
CAGGCAAAATATTACCCCCTTTCCACCTGGTACTAACATGCAACCAGTATCTGAATACACTATGTGGATAATGAGAGCTGCTCACAGGCCTTTGGATTTATGTCTGGCTAAGGGTGGCTGTGGCTGGTTAGTGGGTTCTATTAATCAAAGGGTTGGTAGGCCCAGCTCCTCCTGTTCACATGTTGAAGTATCCTCAGCAACACACAGAACCCAAAATTGCCATACTTTCGTTCACGTTCATGTCATCATCCAATTTGTAATTAACTGATTTCTGTGAAAGACATAACTTGGTGTTTTGTAATACATACAGCACACAGTGTATGTTTGTATGTATACCAGTATAAACCCCAAACAAATATGGAGTATTACATTAAAGAACAAGTTAATGTAGTATCGATCATAGAGAAAACATGATTTTCCTTCAAACTAAAAGGTACGATAATGTATTTCAGCATTTGTTACATTTGTTGAAATTCTCTTTATATCCCAACAGCAATCAATACATTAAAATTATCTGGTATCTATGGCTGTCGCAGGCCTGTAATAAGGCCAGCCAATCATTGGACCTCAATGAAATGATTGGCTGTCCTATGTACCTGCACAAACTCTACTTATAAAGTCATTGCACGTGAAAATGTGTTAGGAGTGAGTGGCTTTGGAGGGATAATTCAAAATCGGTTAGTTTCTCCAATGTTACTAACTTAACAATTACTTTGGCTTGTAAATATTCATTCATTCTTCTTTTATTGGTTTTCCATATAGGTTGGACTTTGTGTGTCAAATTTCATACTTTGCTTACTGGAAATTATTAGAAAATGACAGACAAAAAGTAATTATGTTTATGCAGTCTTGGTCGGGATGCATACGTGAATAATCTCATGAATACTTTAATTAGTATTCTATTGACAAGCATCCAAATGTTTTTCTTCCCTGTATGTAACAGATGTAGCTATACAGATGTCAGAAGCATTTAATGGTACAACAACATCAATACAGATAACAGCTGGTGGTCGCAGGTCTCCTGTTGAGACTACTGTGGATGGCTTATAAGTTTTCAACACATGTTGTTCCAACGCCCATATTCTGTGTCCCACAAAACCTGGCTCATCTGAGCCAAAACCAGAGAAAGTCTCTCTAAACGTAATGTAGTTCTGTTTGGGTGAGCCTTGGATTGTAAATGTATCATGAATATGAGTTGAATCAGTCGCAATCCTACCTGTGTTTTTGCGCCAACATGCACTCGCCTCCATCCTGTGGATCCACGTTGTAGATGAACAGCTGGCCGTCAGCTGTGGCCACCAGCAGCCGCGGAAGCTTCTGGATCCTGAAAGAATCAGATTGAGCATCTATTTCAGTTTTTTGCAATGTTCACTCTAGCACAGCTCAGCAGCGACATGTAACGTAAGAGGACAGAGGAGCTCACGTAGCCAGGGTGCAGACGTTCCTCTGGCCGGACGTGAGGAGGTGAACAGTGGCGAAGGCCCGATCCTGGCTCATCATGCCGGATACCTGAGCAGGGAAGTAGCTGCTGGCTGCTGAGAACATCTTCCCCACGTAGGACGTCCAGGTGGCAGCCTCGTCCCCTCCGCTGCAAACAGAGTAACAAGCTTCCTTTAGAACAAGTTCATCCTACAACTTGATTTATACTTTGGTTCATGCCACATGGTTAAATTAACATTTTTGTGTGTGTGTGTGTGTGTGTGTGTGTGTGTGTGTGTGTACCTTGGTCCCATTTGCTCCATTTTAAAGATATGTACCGTCTCTGTGTTGCTGGATGCACAGAGAAACTGGCCATCCGGACTGAATGATAAAGAGCTTATATTGACATACCTGCAGACAGACAGACAGACACAAAAAACAAGCAAGAACACTTGAGGAATCAATCATTTAAAGCACATAATTAGCAGGCTACAAGCTGATACGTCTGACCTCATTAGTCACCGGGGTGTAGTAAAGCCTGCAGGCACTGGTGTATGTATAAATGTATTTAATATCATTGTTTACGTTATTTAATAAGGTTTATATCTTCAGCTGTGGACCGTCTATTTCATTTAGAGAATGCAGATTTATATGACGTGTTTGGACTCTGACCTCTTCATGCCCCGTCGAAACTCAAACAGACGCAGGCCCTCGGGAATGGAGAACACTCGGATGACGGTGCCCTGTAGAGACAGAAGCCAGTGAGGTGTTCACTTTACAGCATTATTCTAGCAGATGTTTCCTTGATGTGAGAAAAATAGATATGTAAATATTTCTGTTAGAAACTTGGCGGTGTACAGCAGCTGTTCTTTGCTTATGAAGATCTTCAGTGTCTTTCTTCAGTGTTTTTAATAATCTTCCATGAGTAAGAATCTAAAGCCCTGCTGCCTTGAGCCTCTTGTTTCCAACAATACAAAAGCTTTGAAATAAGTAACAAACAATGTGCAGATTATTTTGTTATTAAAGCCCAGAAATTGAAAATTTTGTATTAATCCGTCTTTTAGATTTTGAAATTTTCCTTGTACAAATAAATGTAATGATGGCACTGGTGGAAAAGTCACCAAAATCACAAGAATTCATCCTATGGGGACCTCGAAGATTCAAAGCAAACTGAATGGACTTTCAAACTCCCTTGCCATGAAAGACAGTGCAGGTTAAAGACAACCTATGTCCTGATGGTGGCGTAAAAAAATGGTTAGAAAGTTGTCATTATTCCCTGGCGACCTTGAACATCCATAACAGGACCAAAGTGGACAGATGGAGGGATAGACTTTCACTCTGGGGCTCACTTTTGTCTCATCTTTGGAGCTAAATGTACACTAATCGGTCTTTCTTACCTTCTCTGAGGCACTGGCAAGTTTGGTGGCCGAGGCGTTGAAGGTGAGAGCTGCCAGAGGACTGTCATGGGCCGGGATCATTGTCACTGTGCTCTGAAATAATCAAGAGGATGACACAGAAGAAAGAGTGTTATTCCATGCTGATAAACTGTTCATGTCACTAAGACTAAGCATGACTAAGTCTCAAATGTGAACCACAGCACACCTTTCCACTTCCCACTGGTCCATCTCAGATGAGCTGGAGGCAGCATTTCTGGATGTTGCTGATATCTGACTTTGTCTTTGCATGGTAGAGTCTTAACTTGCATTTACAGATGAACCGTTACAGATCATCGGCATTTAATGTTGGTTTTCAGCCTTGCCCCTTACTTGCAGAGATTTCTTCAGATTCTCTGAATCTTTTAATGATATTATGGATTATAGATGGTGAAATCCATAAATTCTTTGCAATTGTGCATTGAGAAACGTTGTTTTTAAACTGTTGGACTATTTGCTCACGCAGTTTTTCACAAAGTGGTGAACCTCGCCTCATCCTTGCTCTTGAACAACTGAGCCTTTCGATGCCCTTTGATACGATCACCTGTTACCAGTGAAGCGGGTTTACCTGAGGAATGTTCCAAACAGGTTTTAAGGTTGTTTTAAGCATTCAGCAACGTTCACAATCTTTTGCTGATCCTGTCCCAACTGTGTCCCAACGTTACATTTGTAAGAAGGAAGGAATAAGGGGGAAAGAATAATAGCTGTTTTGATCCTGATGGCCCAAACCTGCTCTGCTGTATGAAGCAACACAGTGTGTGTGTGTGTGTGTGTGTGTGTGCGGTGTTTTCTGCCTGGCTGAGTTCACATTAACAGCCAGCGTGTGGCAGAGATCAGCTGACACCTTTCCACGTAAAAAGAAACCAGAGTTCATCTGAATCTGAGCAAAACTAAAAACATGACATGGTTTCACCTGAAAGTGAAGGAACAACTAGAGCTGGTTTCTGTGAGAAAACAACACACACTGGACCAAAGTGAGAAACTTTACACTTGAGTGCACAAAGAGAAGATTGTTATCACATGTCCTACCTTACAGTATCACAGCGACTCACTGTCAGATTATTACATTTGTCTGACCTTATGTCCGAAGAGCTCCCCCTGAGAGCACTCAGAGAGATACCCTACCTGGTGTGTGCACCTTTCTCCCAGCTCACTAATCCTGAAATCTCGAACATTGTATAAAACGGCACCATTCCCAATGAAAAAATATGTTAGGGTCTAAGGTGTCATACAAATAGATGGCAGGGAAGATGCCATCAAAGCAGACAGAGTCAGACAGTATTAGACCACTGAGAGAGGAGAAGAAAAACAGTATCACTACATCCCCCCGAGTCAACATGTGTTCCTGCAGTCAGTTTCAAGTGTGAGACCTTCACTTTAAAGCAACATTACATACAAATTGGTATTTTTATGATTTAGTGACCCCATTTGTAATATCACTGTTGTAAATATGAACAACAGTACGCATGTATTTGTTGTTGTGTCCTCTGGATGATCGCCTGTGGTACAAACACTAACAATCCCCCGGTGCTCTGAGCTCACAGTCTGGGCAGTCCAGCTAAAAAACTGAGCTAACATTAGCTAACAGCAGCTATAGTTTGTAGCAGTTAACTTCACTGTCCATCAGGAAACTCTCTAAATCACAGAGAGTTGAGGTGAAGCAGCCAGATCAGGAAAAAACAGAAAACCTTTTCTCCATAAAATATGATCCAAAATCAGTGAAATAGTTGGTGGTGTGTGACTCAGTGTTAGTAAAGCATTACATACTTCTTATGGGTGATTGTAGCACAAAGTTACATAGCGTGAGAATAAGTCAGTGTAGCATCAACTTGATTTATAATCAGTTATTTTATGGTAGAAAAGTGACACAATGTTGTTTTAAGTGTTAAAAGAGTTTTGACCCACTGTGCTTTATATTCAAAAGGAAGAGTCTAATTTATGACCAACTTATCCACACTTTAAATAACTAGATCTCAAAAACAGCTTCATTTTTCAACAGTGTACTTGATTATGTGTAATAATGTAAAATAAAACTAGATGTAAAACAACATGTAAATCCAATATGTACTCAAGCTAAATATGAAGCATATGTTTGATGACATTGTTGACTTTTTTTCTGCCTTCAAATGATGCGATGTCTCATTTTAAGCCATGTGAAAGTCATTTTTCTAGCCAATGTAGACATGCCACCGTCAAAGTGATTACAACACTATGAGTTATCGTGTGTGAACGAGAAAGGTTTGTCTTAATGAGATAAGTTAGTATGTTGTTACAAAGCCAAACATCTCTTAGAGATATGACATATATACATGTATATTATGTGGAAAATTGTGATGTGTTCAAATGAAAGCTTTTCATCCTAACAATTCTGAAAATGTTAGCACTTTGTGAGTGAGAAAATATAGTGATAAAAAGATACATTTATTAGAAGGTAATTTAACAAGATACATTGCACACAATACATAAAAAGTTTATAGATATAACGAGATAAAGTTATACGTTGTTATATGAGTGTTTGTGTCAGAGAAGGGCACGTTCAAGACACTGATATAGACTCATTTTTACCACCAAAAATATCATAAAGAGTGTATGGTAGTTACGAAAGAATGAGTGAGGAACGTATCCGAAACATAGTTAGTGACTCTGAATAGACGACTATGTAGATAATAGAGAAGTGACTGGGATATACTAAATTCATGAATCAACTAATTTAAAAAAAACACCAGTAAAAATTCTACTTGTCATAATCATGAAGTAATAATAGATTACATAGTTGAGAGGACACAAAAAGAGTTGTTAACTGTTAACATGTTAACTGTAAAAAAAATAAATCAGCTGACTCCATTTTAAATCACGAGGATGTCAGATTAATGCTGGATAATATTTCACGTTTTCTTACCAAATTGTTGGCATCGTACACTATGATCTCCCCAATGGTGGCACTACCTGGGTACGCTAGGTAGGAGTTGGAATGGTTGACAGACAAAGCACAGAGACCTGTGAGAGGAGAGAAAGGACAGAATCAGCTTTAACCTGAATAGAGGTTCATGTGAGTACAGTCAACCATCGCTCAACTCATCTGGACCAATTTTCATGAGTATATACCAATGGCCGTCCACCATGAGCCGGGTTCTGCTCGAGGTTTCTGTCTCTTTAAGGAAGTTTTTCCTTGCCACTGTTGCCAAAGCGCTTGCTCTTGGTGGGAATTGCTGCATGCCACTTTGACTATTGATATGCTACTGTTGACTAGTATATGGCACAAGAAAATATCATTCATTCTACCAGCACACCACTCCACACCCTGTCCGCCTTGTACTGTACAGATACTGATATTTATCTCTGCTGATTGCTGGTATGCAGCCTCTTCATCAGCAGGCTGTGTCAAACCGGTAGCGCATGTTATGTAAAGCTACTCAATGAGGGCAGCAGTCATTGATTTGATAAATGTGATACATATTAGGCCTGAATGTCTAGCAAAACATCAAGAGCACCAAGCATAGGCCTCAGGCTAATTTTATCACAATGGCAGTAACAGTTTTTGGCCACTTGGGGGCAGCAGAACAAACAGCAGTGGCACATTATTGCCTTGTGTTAATTTGTTGATGTAATAAACCTGATAGTAAACAGCTGCTTATTTACTCATTCATTAGGTACAGAACAACATGTTCATCAGAGTCATGTTTGTGTCCATCTGACGAACGTCCGTCAATATTCACTGTGTTTTAGCGCTGGTTTTGGGCTCCACCAACTCCTGACTTCTGAGACTAGCTAGTATATGCTAACTGTGTCTCTCTGTTGCTTGCTGCTGAACAGGTCGTGTAGAGTGGGTTGTAAGAACGGCTGCCTGCTGGGGCCAAAATATGTTATACATACAAGGACTGATGTGATTCACCATTAACGTAAAAATATTGACTATAGCTGCTTTAAAGGACCAGTGTGTAGGATTTAGTGTCACAAGCAGTGAGGTTGGAAATTGCAACCAATTGAATCGCCTCACCCTCTACTTCCTATAACTATAACTATTCCTCACAAAAAAAAAAAAATAGAAAGGTCCTATAGAGCTAGTTTTTAGTTTGTCTGTTCCGGCTACTGTAGAAACATGGCAGACTCTGTGGCACCTGTAAATATCAACGTTTCATTCTAAGGTAACAAAAACACAACGATTCTTATTTTCAAGTGATACACTAATGAAAACATACAGATTAATATATTTCATTTCTACCATATTCTGTAGATTTGACGCACTGGACCTTTAACACTAGCTACTGTATGAGCCAATGGTCAGTTCCCATCTCCTGATAATAATGTTTTACCTGAGGGGTTGGACGGAGTGTTGAGAAGAGTCTTGAGCAGCTTCATGTCTTTGATGTTGTGAATATAAATGGACTCTTCAAGGCACACCACGAGTCTCTGCAAGACACAGATCACAAAAACATCTCATGCTGCTCACAGCGACATGAAACACTATTGCTCACTTCAGGAGGACGTGCCGAGATCACATTTCTGTCAACAGTCTGCCCGTTGTGTTGTGACAGTAAACTTACAGGTCCTCTCAGTAACAAAGCACACGGACTCCACCTTCAACACTCTGATTTGACTAACATGACGCAGTGTAACCTATACATTTGGATATTTTTAATCCAAAATTATGGAATACCTCTATTTTTAGGCTTCTAGGTTACTGACTCAGTGGTGCCCCTCTCATGGTGAGGGTTCCTACTTCACTATTTTCACCACCGTCCTGAAGTAACTGCTGCCCGTGCCAATTACAAAATGGGCTGTTGATAATTGAGAGCAATGTGTGGAATAAATATTATACAATGATTTTAAAAGCTCACATTTTTAGAAATATTAACGTGTTCTTTTTGTAAACATTCTGTGGTACTTTTTGCTGGTATGTTCTTGGTAGTGACACCAGAAAGTGCAAAATCCCACCACCACTTTACAACAGGTGCACTACTTTCAGATGTCACTGTTCTCTTCTCGCTGCGTGACAGCAGTGTCACAGTTACATTTTTAGGAGCTTGAACACATTTCTCCAGGATGCATGTGAGCAAACGTGCATGAGTTTCATTCAGAAATGCTGTCGTAGCTTCTTTAATACCTGTAACTCTCCCTTTTCTCTTGAAGGGATGGTTACGTTTTTTTTAAAGTGGGGTTTTATGAGGGGAATTATCCATAACCATATCCAGTATATTCATATTGATTTCTTTAGGTGGCTAAAATATAATTTGTGGCCGCCCCCATCCACAGCAGGGCATTGCTTAGCTTCCGTGCTGTCGACTTCTCCAAACTGGGATCGACCGATATCTACTGCAGGTACTGACTATGGATCTGTACCTGATACAACCCCACTTCAAAGAACCCAAACTATCCCTTTAACATGTGCAGGCATCTTCCATGGAGATCAGATAGGTGTCTGCTGATATAAACATACTTTTGCATGTGCGGTAGATTGTATCCAGAAAGCAAATGGTGATGAGGGACGGTAAAGCAAGATGATTCAGCAACACAGGACAAGGCTCAGTGTGTGAATTACTTTCTAAATGTGATGAATCAGATGGATTCACTGTAATACTCAAGTGAAATGTGGTAGCTCACCTGTCTATTGAGCTTGACGGCCAGGATCTTGTCGGGGTAGCTATAGTTGCAGATCTCCGTGCCCTTCTTGAAGTGATAGATGTTCATGCGTTGAGGCATGGCGGTGCTCACCACGACTACCAGACTGCTAGAGAAGAGGCGCTCCACGATGTAGACATCTGGAGTCTCTGCTGGGTGAGAACAGGGAGCAGACAGACGGGCAGGGATGGAGACAAACGATCACTTACACCCAAGAAGCAGATCAACCTACCACAAACCTTCCCACAGAGAGACATACAGCCATACTAACCTACTTTATTTTTCAAACACCATGTTTTTATAGCTGCACAGTGTTCATATATAATTTTTGTTCTGAAAGTTTGAACAAATTGTGCCTAAAAATGGAGACATCTGTGTGACCAGTTAAAGCTGCAGAGGATTGCAGAGTTAAGGGTTCAAATCGCTTCAAACAAAAAAGTTTGTACAAAGGGTCTTAACACTTTTAACACTTCTTAAGGCAGCGTGTTTTATCTGTTTCGGGTGGCCACACTGGAAGGCGAGTTGAAAAGCTTAGTATAGTCGCACGCAATGAAAATCGTAGAAATGGGGATAATGACTTTTGAACGCTCTCTTTGTGTACGAACAGAAGTGACAGAAATAGTTAGGATGTGAATCAGGGACCCTAAAAGTCAATGCACTGCACATGAAACTGTTCTGGAGTTGAAACGATGGAGGGCAGCTCTGACACTCTGTTCTGGTGATGACTGTTAATAACAGACGGTGGTACAATTTATCAATTTTTTCAGGACATTAAAATCTTTCAGAATACGTGGACCGGCACCAACGAACACCCTGACTTGTGTTGCTTTCTGTCACACAGCAAATACCAGACATTCAATGAGTGTGACTGCTGTTTAGGCTGTGGCCTGGGTAACTTACCACCTTAGCTTTTTTTTTTTTTTTTTTTGGCTTGAGTCTGCCGATACTTCATTACATGGACAGATTATGACACAATAGGTCACTTGACACAGCCATGTAAAAGTCCCCACACCCCTTCTACATCACCCAGAAAGAGATACAAAACCAGTAGAGACAGTCTGCTAGTGAACTGCAGCTGAACTTCAGTATGTAGTTCACAGTGCATATGAAGGACTCTGCAGACATTTGAAAAAAGACAGATCTTTTGTATTTAACGTGCCTCGTCATTTACTGCTGAGCTTTAAGCCTCAACCATGTTTATTCACTGTATAGACTTTAATTTACTTTAAACTGTTTACTGGTTTTACTGTTGTTTTTAGGTCTTGCCAAATTGGTCCTTGGTTTCTGTGCACTGATTCATAAACTTTTTTTTATCCCATGTGTTTATTTTTTATATGGCCAAAATCTATTTTTGCATTTATTTATTTTTGTTAAACTTTTGGCTGCATGTTTGCATGAAAGGTGCTATATAAATATATAAGGTTTAAGTTTATGAAGAGAGGCTGTCAAAAGCTTCTTGTTATAGAAAACTCTCCTCTGCACAGATATTACACTAAATGTAGCACAGATACACATTACAGGAAACCAGAGAAAGCCAGAGATGAAACTTCTCTTCCCTTAAAGCTGCTCTGTTCTGATTTAAGATGCTAATTTAACTTATTGTGACAAAGTGGGCGAGTACATGCCATTTTGTCCCAGTTTTCCACTAAAAGTGCGTTGTGTTCTGTTCAACCAGGCTTGTTAGTTGTTCTTTTAACCACAGTTCCATCATTAATCATAAAAGTGCAGATGCAGACTATCCTGGGTTTGTTTGTGGAATATGCCTGGTTAAATATCACATATATCAACTGCTTTGGTTAAAAGTAAAACACTTTTAACCAAAGTAAAACACACTTGAGTCAGCAAATCCTGTCACACAATGAGAATGAGGGGCAGCGTGCGCTGTTTTGGGTGGTATCCGGGCAAAAAGGAGATGTATAGTTAATATAATTTTCATTATTATAAGTTGAGTTTTGTTCATTTCTACCGTGCGAATTAATTAATAATTTATTTTTTTTTTGGTACAGATTTATTTGGTTACTTGTTTGATTGAACTAGAATTGGTTGAAAGTCTTAAATGTTTTTGTCTACAAGAATCCATCCATCCATTTTCAATAATCACTTTTCTTCATCAGGGTCATGGGGGGCTGGAGCCTATCCTATGTGTCGGGTTCCAGTAGAGACAGCTCAGAAACATCTTTTAGATGATTTGACCAGTTCAGGTTATGTGTTATCTGCTGGCTACAGCAACTAAATTCAACACAAAATATGTCAAATCAAATAAATCGCATTATATCGAGAGCCTGACCAATATATCAACATGGACAATGTTATCAACTGATTTTAGCTTCACACAGATTTAGCGCTATAGGTATGTCGAGTAAGTAATTAACCCTAACCCTTTAATCCTCCTAAATAATGAGCCATGCCATGACACAACGACATTAATCTCTCACAGATAATCTTCCCAACACGTCACGTTGATATGAACCAGAATACGTCCTACAGAACACCGGCCTGGACCTGACACTGCAGACTAGAGACCAAACATGCCCGTTCTAGGGAAACTCTTGTTCTTCGTTGCCATGGGAGGCTGCTGCCAAAAAGCCATGAGCACTGTGTAATTAGAGCAAGCTCGGCCATGTCTGAGCATCCAGTCACGAGAAACCCTAAAACGACCCAGCAGGCGCTCTGATGTGGAGAGGTGGACTTCTCCGTGGTCTCATTGCCGAGATAATCACTGCTTCTGTTTACATGCACAGAGAATTCCCTTCCTCACCCAGTTATTCATGTAGTCTTGCTGCGGGTCAACACACATACATCATAATTATGTTAAGCTCATATTCTGATGAAGTCATACTCAGATTTAGCAGAAACTTGGTTAAGGTTTGGCTAAACTGGTGGCTGTAGATATGTTTCAGTCAGTATTTTGACCTCATTGGAGCTACAAGAATGTTCTTCACATGAAATGACAAGATTATTAAAATAACTTCAGTAACTCTTCTGTAACCCTGCTATATCACTGCATTTCACTGCTGCCTCCTACCTAATATAGGATTTGTTTTTTCCTCAGTGAATCTTTAGTGATGCCTCGGGCCCGGCTCTGATGATGGGAATGTCCGCTGGTCGGTCCAGAGGATTTAGTGGCACCTAGCGGTCTTGTTGACTGCAACCCGGTGGGCATGGTAAATATTACAAATTGTGTGCCTGATTGCAGTATATTGAGGGTTTACACAGACACAGAGATTTTATTAAGCTTTCTTCTTATAAAATAAGACTTAAGTTGTGCTGTAGTGTGAACATTCATGTATTCTGTGTACAATTGGTCTGCATCAAAATAAAAAATGATCCACAGTTGTCTTTTCATTCACTCTGGTCAGTTTCTGTCTAAAGATGCATTAAGAGGTGTGACATGAAGACACACTGACTGACAGGTGCTTCATTCAATGAACAGTATATATGTATATTATGTATATAATTATTATGTAGTCTGACAGCTGTTGGAATGAATGACCTGTGGTAGTGCTCCTTCTTACATGGCTGGAATAGCAGTCTGTTGCTGAAGGAGCTGTTATATTATTATTATATGTTATATTATTATATTATATTATATTATATTATATTAGTCATCAATAATGACAGACGGGGGAAACAGGACAGTGTCATATGATGAGTTGTTGTTACTGTTTCACTCATAAGGCTAATATACAAAACACAGACACCCATATTTGTTACCATGGTTACCAAATGCCCTTCATAGCTGGCTCTTTCTACAACATTCACTGGTTAGATTTTGGTTTTCTTTTAACAACTTCTTGCTCACACCTCCTCACACTGTGGGTTTATTCTGATGTCCATAAAAAGATGACATCTATCTAGTATTGTTGAGCTCATTACCGGTTTTGCAGGAAAAGACTGAGGGGGAATAAACAGTTAACTTGTAACAAGACAAAGACTGGAGAAGAAAGTAGGTTTCATGGAAACAGATGAACCTTAATCAGAGTATGAACAATACACAGATTATGCGCTGTGGGTAAATGTAACCAGTGTTTGGCTCTCTTTCACAAACTCAGCGTTCCTTTTAGGGAAACCTGAGGAGACATGACGTGGCCTCACGTGAACTCGCCCACAGCACACGTGTCAGTCTGGGACAGATGAACTAATACAAGAGCTCAGTTTACATGAAAGCAGAATGTTTTTTATCCTGTTTGTCAAATGAAAGTCAATGATCCACCAGGGACACATGGATGATTCTGGAGTTTTCTGCTGTCATCATAAAACAGAGGAGCAGGCAAATGAGACAGATGACACGATAAGCTCAGTGTTACAGCGTTTGCTTTGAATGTACCGTGTCATATGATTAGCCAGTTTTCCAGAGTAATCGACAGCATGTCTTTAGTTTAACTTTTACATTGGAATGTAATTATTAACTACATGTGGATGGATGTTTAGCCCGCACTGTTGCAGTGCAAGTGCAGTCAGAGCTTCATACTGACCACTCTCATGGATACAGTCCAGTTTTTCCACCATGGTCAGAGAAAACAGCTTGTAGCCGGTCTTTGTTCCCAAAGCCAGTGACCTGCAACACACACACACATAAATATATGTACCATTAGTTCAACTGGAAAGCATCTACAAAGCTCTAATCTGTCTCAGCCTTTCAATTATATTCTTAGCATGGAAGGAATGAGTGTTTATTTTGTGGCACTCCAACTGGAAATACAGGGAAAATATGACATGAGATGATGTAAAATCATCTGGGATGCAGTCACTTCCACATCATCACAGTCCTCCCTGGTTCTTCCTTTAGGGAGCCGCCTAGTGGTGAACTTTATCATCTATAAGAGGTTTGCTCTGCTGGGATCAGCTCAACAATAATTATCAACTTGGTCCACTTTTAGCCTCATCTAACAGTCCTGCTTTGCTCATGGAGATGCAGTACTTCAGTGATAACCAAATCACGTACAACAAGTATGGAGTTTTGGTCATGTGATAATAGGTAAGATATGTCTAAGGAAGACCATGGGACAGGGTTGAAAGCATGTACAGTTAGTAGATAGATCTGAAATTAAAGGGACACTCAAGTTCTGTTTACTCATCTCAAGGAGTACCCATAGACAGAAAGAATATCTGTGACATCACCCACAGGTTTCTGAAGTGCCATTGTGAAGCTCAGGGTGTGGTGGCTCTGGCTAATACCATCTTGGCAGATCTGCCTCTGCAGAAAGATGAGGATCGGGAACGGAGCTGAGATGTGCTGAATGACACCCGGTGCTCAAACAGGTCACCTGTAACAGCGCCCACTTGTCAATCAAAGTGGCCATGCTGTGAATTATGCATAACTTTATTTAATTATAACTTAATATAATTTATAACTTAATATAATTTCAATGGGTGACTCAGTACAGTCGTCATGAATGGGGAAATTAGCTATAGAGACCAAAACTGTTTTTGTACCAGGCTGTAAACATGTTTATTTCTGCTGTGAAGTTGGACATTCTAACATGGGGGCTAATGGAGACTGACTCGTTCTGGAGCCAGCCTCAAGTGGACATTTGAGGAACTGCAGTTTTTGGCACTTCTGCATTGGCTTCACTTCACAGCCACAGAGGTTGCTGCTTGGGAGTACCACTCAGTGGGTAGAGTTTAATGAAAGACACTACAGAGTTGTCTTATGGGAAATACAGGATACAGTGTTTTTGGATCTTGACCCATACAAGCGACTGAAAGTTGGGACATCACCACTGCTGCACAGATGTTGACCATTTTCTTTTTGATCTGTCTCCATTAACTTTGTGAAAATGCTAAATATAACTGCTGAAGTACCTTTAAGGTTTTTTTTTGTTAAATTATTGTTTACTTTCAAGCACAACTACAGTGCTGTGACAGGACTGTTAGTAAAACAGAAAACGAAACATATTTCCAACCATTCTGTCCTTTTCCTGTACACTGCTCCTCATCATTTTTATGATCGGGGATGATGTATCTTTGTGTGTCCCTAATTTAAAAAATGAAAATGCTTCAGCTCTCTCCTTCCTGGACTACAACCTGTTCACAGCGCTGTTTTGTAAATGATCAGAAAATGAAAGCAGAAGATTCTCAAATTTCATTTGTATGCAAGGTTTCCAAACATCTTACGTTGTTGCAGTGAATTGTGGGATACACCGCTGGAAGCCAAGGCTGGATTACCAACTGGGCAAGATGGGCTCATGTGTTTGTGTGGTTCACTGTGTGACAACTGGTTTGGTTTGTGGTAATATCATTTTGTTTGGGAATGGAGTAAAATGCACTCCAAGTGTCTACTTGTCCTGCTTTATTTCTTGATTTTGAAGCTCTATTTTGAAAATAATAACCGTGTCAAAATCTAGTTTTAAACAAGAACATTTCTGCCTCAAACAAGTTAACTCAGCCATGCATTTTACTGCTTTGCTGGAGGGGAGGAAAAATGAAGTTGAACACCCTTGCTTCATATGTTTTGGAAGCACATTTCACTTTGTTTGGCAGTCATTTGTTGGGAAACCCCCGACTCAAAACCAATCAAAGAGAAGACAAAGGCAATAATTTGTCTGAACACTTGAGAAAACCAGAATAACTTATCATCAAAGCAAGACGTTTGTTCACCCGTCGCAGCCCTCAGGACCACTCATAAATGTTCATTTGATGTCTTGTCAAACAAGTTAACCAACTGTCTGTCGCTTTCCGTCTCCTACCTGCTCGTATTAATCCGTCCACTGAATGTGGGGACTCCGTCCAGACAGACGGTTAAACTTGTCTTGAGACATCAGTTCATTTTTACAGCCATCATTTTTTCTTTTTAGAGCCACCTGTGCTTTCATTCCCCGCAATCAGATGTGTACATTCCTGTCCTGTCTCGTCCTGTTTGAAAGGAGGACGAAACTGCAGAGAAAATACAGCATACAGTATTTTCACTGCCGCTGCAGAAAAAAATGACAGCGTTCTCTCTGATCTCCTCCCTGTTTTGTAAAATAAACAAGAGTTTATTGCAATTTTGGGAGAGAAAATGAGACACTGTACAGATGCAACAGGTAATTATATGCTGGAGACAACACAACAAGTGTCCTGCTGTCTGAAAACTGTCACTGCCACATGGGCTGGTGTTTAGCACACCCCCAGATAGATACATCTGACCCCCAGTCTTTTCTTTAACATAGATTGCTCTTATCTTTGATTACTCAGCACTTTAAGGTGTTAGAGGCAGGTCTGTGTGACATCCTGTTTGTTTTGCAATGAGTAGAGCTTACTAAACGAAAACAAGTTTCTGTATTTGTAAGTTTAGAATATTTATTAAGAAGGAGGCCAGTGGTTTTAATGTCACTGGTTTGAATCCTGAACGACTTTTTTTTAAAGGAGATCAGCACTTTGGCAGCTGTTGCTCATGGTGTAAAAATCTATGCAATATGAGCTACTCCCAAGGATTAAAGCTGGCAGACACTACCCTTGAGCAAGGCACTGAAAACACTCTACTGAGCTGCTGTTAGGTTGCTGAAACAAACGCAGTAACTTAGCAGAGAAGTTGAGCCAGATTGAACTTTTTGGAAAAACGCAACCTGACGTCACTCTGCGGTGGCCAATCAGACGATCAGACCTGTGATACTCCTCTACAGTCAGCCTGAAATGCCACTGAAACTAAGTGCCACCTAGGTCTAATTCATGGACTAAACTATGATAGTCTACCTGTTGTGTACTGGCTTGGAACCAGCTTCTACGTGTGAATCTGGCTCGCAGCCTGTGCTGCAAAATAGAGACACAAAGAAGTGAATGAAAGAGAGGGAGCGCGGGTATCAAGAAAACCGGTGGATAAACCAAATAAAAATGCATTTTCTGATAACACAAATAAACACACACACCCTCACTGCCCAACCCTACCTTCTAGCCAGGCCAAGGTATCCAGACCTTAGGATCAATGTTTTTTTTGTTTTTTTTTTAATACATTTCCCATAATGCAACTCCATGTTTGTAGTCCCCAAAGCCAAAATAACCTTGATGACATCAATGGAACATCACCGGGGTTGTTTCAACTCAAAGTTTGAAGCCCTTCTCCTGCCGCAGAAGATATTATACAGCTGTTTTTACAGACTGAACGGTGGCCTGCTCTCTGTGATTGATGGTTTTGATATGTATTAATTACTTAATGGGTGCTCCTTTAATTGTATGGATGTAAGGCGGGGTGTGTCTGGGAAAGCGCTGACTCAATTAATTTGGCACAGCAGACTTCTGTTCACACTCTGCTCTCTTTTAAATGACTGAATGCATATTTTCAAGGTGCATTTGTCTAATTTCAGGGAGAAATCAAGCAGGACGAGTCTCTCTTGGACTCGTCCGCTCATTATCTGCCCGCTTGCTTACGTGGAGTCTTGGTTGAAAGAGGCGCAGCCAAAACGGATCCCCGGTCCGTCCGGTCCGCCAGGCCCGCCAGCACCCTCTCCGATCTCCATCCCGATTCCCAGCGACCTCCTTCCCCCCCTCCGCCCTGGATTGGAGGCCTGGGAACGGCTGCACCTCTTCGCTCGATGTCGGCGGAAGACGGCTCCAATTTGGGAGAAATGTGGACCGAGTTTTTGTGGAAGTAAGCTCTCGAGGAAGAGCCGGCGGGTTTTTCTCCGCTACAGATGAGTTCAAATTCAGCCTGAGTGCGGTTGTTTTGGAGGTCGGTTCCCGGGAGCCTGAACGAGAAGAAGAGGGGAAAAGAAGCAAAACAAGAACAGCTGACAGAGCTACGTCGCTTGTTCGCCTCCTCTGATTGGTTCGCAGTCAAACAATGTTGTCACTGGTTCCTATTTTGATTGGTCAGGCGTGCAATAGTATGTTTTTTCATTGGCTGCCGAGGTGGAGTGGGCTTTGTTTGTGTACGTCCATTCATGTGATGTTGATAAATCCCCGGAGAACAAAATACAACCAAACCCCAGTCAACAAAAATTCAATTTCATGAGTTAGTAGTAAATCTCTCCGACAATATCTGTTTTTTTCAAGTCATACCACAGACTCCAGACATGTTTCATAACTTTGTTTGAATAAATGTCAACATTTTCAGTTAGATCAGTGGTTACTAGACATTTTGCACCAAAATGGACAGTGGAGGAAGCTGCAGAGAAGCATAATGCAGGACGTTTGATCAACGTTGGGGATCAACGTATTGATCCCCAAAAATGTCTTTCTTTGTGTTTTTCATGTGTGCATATGGGCTTATTCACACGGCCACTTTAAATTCCCTACTTTCTAAGTAGTAAGTTTTGAACATGTTTCTCTGTCAAAAAATTAAACTTACTTAAACATTTTCAAAATAAAGTGACTCCTATGCCCAGTGAAATTAAATGAATGAATTAAATCTATATGCGTCATTATCCTGTGTTGAAGAAATCACTGGGTCCCAGAGCCTTACAGAGTTATGCTCACAAGAATCCAGAGGAGGGCAGTAGCGACAGATGTGAACATGAAGTTATACTCCCTAAACTTTATGACCCCAAAACACTGCAGTTAGACATTTCAAAGGTCAGGATGGATTTTGACAACCCTCCTATGATCCTCAGCCCAATCCATCAAGATGAAATCCCGGTAAAGGTTTGTACACACTCATTGTACTACAATAAAATACTTGTATGGTGATCTGTACTGGGGTTTATTCAGTAATTCAATGTATCTCAGTGTATTACGCATTGTATTGTTAAAAATGTACAGACACCACACCACAAAACAGAAACCATGATGACATTGTGTCATCATGACCCTGATAACCATGGCATTTTTAGGTTTTAATAAGTAGGAGTAATAGAGGGAGCAGAGTAATGACATAAATTTACTTTCTGTCGCATTTAAATATTAATGTTAATACATGAACACACAGCTTGGAAATGTGAAGAATAAGTCATTGTCTGGTCTGTAGATATCCTCTTTATTTATTCAGAAGTTTTAATGACAAATATCACAAAGTACACGTGCTGACATTGTTACTCAAAAGCATCAGTAGTTCCATATTTATGCACATGGCAGTTATACAGTATTTCACAGAGGAGTGGTTGATAGGAAGGATGTGTTGGTTGGTTCAGCTCCTGACACCTCATGGACTGACAACCTGTGGCCCCTCAGTGCTGCAGAAGAGTACAAACAAGTTCAAATTGATCAGACTGCAGTGGATTATGTAACAAAATGTCTGCGTTGCAGCTGACAGCTAATACTGAGCGTAGACATTCAATGCTGGATATTTCATCAGAGCTCGCTTCAGAATGTTATCAGCACGAAAAAGCCTCTTTAAAACATTTTGACTGACACAGGTCTCTTCGGTGACATGGTTCAACACATGAGTGTGAAAGCTTTATTCTTTATACTTATCAACATCACCAGTGCTAAATTACCTCAACACACACCACATTCAAAAGTTCAGAATAACCTTTAAAATTGAAGTTTTTCTTCTCTCCTTCAATAATAGCTCTTCTAACAGAGATCGAAACAATTATTAGACATCAAAAGACATATTATTTGCATTGTAACCATTTCCTGCCAAAATATGTTTTGAATGAATTTTGATTTCCAGTCCAGAGAAGTGTAAGTGACATGAGATTGTCACTAAACAACTGATGCAAAAATAGGGATATTACCTATATTCTTTGGGTCCTGTAGTTTACTCAGTGGTTAGTCTGAACTGGTTGATCTGTGATTTGTGAGTTGACGTTCAGCTGATATTCCATGATCCAATTTTAATAGTGTTAACCCCTAGACTAACCTCCTGGTACAGACATTATTGTGCACTCCTGTTTAAATCTGCACAGATTTTGATGCTAAGCTTCCAGTTCCTGTTGCTCAGAGGTTCTTTGTCTCTTTCTGCCCTTTTAGTTGTCAGTATGGTTGAAACATTGTACAGTGTTTTGCTCTCCATGTACAAAACAAGACTTTTCTTTTTTTTTGCAAACCCTTCATACAAAACAACATCTATTTATAAAGATGACTTTCTATAATCTAAAAGCCTAAAACATACACAGATATAGAGTAGCCCTCTGAGTCATCTGTCTGCACTGAATCAAGCTTCTGTGGCGGGCGATTCCAAACTTTTGAGACGTGGTGTCTCGTTGGCATTTGACAAAATCATTTTAACGCTAAATGACTCATCATATCTCATGATCTTCATCAGCGGGTGGATTTTGCTCAGTTGAGTCAAGATAAATTCTAATGTTGTAATGTTGCTTACAGTCAAGTTATGAAATCACAACTTCATGTTTGTATTGAAGAATTAAAATACCTTAAAATCCCAGACCACCATGGCTCCATCCAGCCCCACACTGCTGTACTTCTCCACTTTGGCTTTGTCCCCAGCTACAACACACAGCTGCCTGCAGGACACAACACAACACATGCACACGAGGCTTACAAAAACACAAATATATTGTTGTTACATTAAAAAAACTCAACAACCATAGCTGCTGCGGTGCAGAACTCTTGTTTTGGTGTGTCTGTGTCTTAAAAAGTTGTAGACTTAGCACTGTATGGGTAAACTGTTGGACAGTTTTGCAGCTTTGCTTGAAGTTGATGTATGCGCATGTTTAGCTAAATGTGGAAAGAAACATCCATAGCTGCATTATGTCAGCACGATGCATCAATAACAGCCTAATTTCGCACATGATTTGTGATTATAAAGACACAGACACAGAAAAATAATGCCTGGCAGTTCACAAAATTTGACAAATCATGCTTACGTGATGCTGTTCTGGTGAAGGGTGTTCAGATCGCTACTGTCGTCCTCAGTGGCCTTCTTGTCCAGGTTGCGGAAGTGTTGCATGGCTGACACGTTACCCTTTGAGGTCTGCTTGGGTATGTCCAGCTTCTTCACAAACTCAAGCGCACCCGGACCCTTATAGGTGAACTGGTAGGGGCAACAGTCATGACCCTGACAGAAAAAAGATGAAGAATGTAAATAATTATATCCAATAAACCAGACGTCACCAGACATTTTATTAGGTACACCTTGAAAAATGTTATCTTTGTCATAATAAGGCTAAGGATTGGACAAAGCTCCAAGTTAATATTAGTCAGACATGACTGTTAATAAAAATTCATAAAAAGTGGATATTCGTTCATATTTTAAAAATGTTTGTAGGACAGAGTGAGGTTTATACACTCATGTCATTTGCGCGAGTATATGCTTTGAGGCCAGTGGAAGATATTTCTTTATTTACACAGGCAAATTGTACTAACTGAACACAATTCTACTTTTTGAGGTTTTTTATTGACATTGCTGTGTTACTCTTTGTACTTAAACCTGGGGGCTTAAACATATTAACATAATTATCATCTTTAGCAAACAACTGCCTATTTACGCATCCAACAGACGGAGAGCAAAATTATCTGATCTGATCTTTAGTAGCTTCATTGTGTTCACATGTGTGCTCTAACTGTGTTGTTGTTGTTGAGCTGGTAGTGTACAGAGGATTTTAAGAGCTTTTTTAACTGGAAACAGCTGCCTGCCTCTCCTGGAAACCAGGTGTGTTGGCTGAAACCAAGATGCTATTTAAGATGCTACATAGCTGTGTAGAGTTGAGGCGAAATGCAGACTTTGGGTTCATCATTTGGGTTCCTTGGGACCTTGGGTCTCCATTCACATTGTACATAGTCATTTGATCCATTGTTAATATAGAAATATTGATTATCGCAGCAATTAAATTAGCAGTTATTACTATGAATCAATAGAATGAGTGGTAGTTACCGCAGCAACAATCTCAGTGGGGTTGACATAGAGCACACTCAGCAGCGGCAGATGGTTGGTGGTCAGCTGGGTGACCCTGGATGGAGGTTAGAAGGGTGGTAAACACCCACATATAACGCCAAGATAAATCCTTTAAATGTGCAAACCTGCTTAGCAATTAACCCGATTCTGATTAAGTACAGGAACTCAAAATTAATTAGCTTCATCTCTATTTTAGGTGACTATTAATTCTGATCATAATGATGGAATAAGTGTCTTGGCAGCAGTACTCACTCCTTCCCCTGGGCAGCGTCAGCCACAGTGATGCTGCTGTTGTGGGCCACCCAGGCCAGCTGGTCTCCGCTGGGGGAGAAGGAGACGCTGTGCACCCAGCCTCCACAATCTTTATGCTCCAGCAGCATCTCCCCAAAAGGCATTTTGGCCCCCCAGGAAGTGGGTCCAGGTTTGTCCTCAATGTCCTTGATGTAGGCTGAGAAAATCCTGAGAAGCACAGCATGGAGATCAGTTGTAGTTTGACGGCTTTGGGACCCAGCATTGGGTTGCCTGATGTGCAGCTTACTGCTTAGACATACTGATGTTTTGTTGCTTAAATATATTATAAGATATGTATTTTAAAATATTAAAATCATTTCTCATACTATAATACATATTTAAAGCTAGTAAATACTTTCCAACTTCTCTGCTCTGTCAGAAAGGAGCAAATCGCACATTTTGGGGGATTATTTTCAGTGGTGGATTAATTCACATTTGGTGCTCTAGAGAGTATTTGGGGTAGCAGGACGGTGTGTGTGTTCTATCGCACAGAGGAAGAAGATATATCAGAGATTAGATACACACACAACGCTGGTTAGTAAGATACGTTCATTGTACATTCATATAGTATATAGCAAATCAGTCCTTTGAGATTATTATTATTATGTTAAACCACTCAATGGCGCTCCCAAAAGAAGTCCTCCTTGTCTACACTAAACGTTCTACACTAAAGAAAGTTCATGCATCAAAAAACACATGCGTTTAACCTGGTTCACTGCTGTGTTTTAGTTGCTTATTGAGAGCAGAGTGTGGTTTTCTTGCTATATAAGTGTACTACTACTAAGACTCCAGTCTGCTTCCTTTCCTTTACCTCACAGTATTAATAGTTGTCTCACCTGCAGTGGAGGTCTGCAGACCCCGCTGCCAACAGGATGTTGTTAGGGTGCCAGTCCAGACTCAGAACGGTGGAGCGAACAGACTTCTTGATGTGCTTACTCAGCCACCTGAAACATGGGGAGAATAGCAAAAACCTGTATTTGAATGTGTTTAACAAATATGGCATGGTATATCATCTGTGTGTCTTACTGACAGACGTCACCATATCAGTGAAAGTCCCTCACCAGTCGTTCTCCTTCTCAAAGTAGCAGACAGAGATGATGCGAGCTCCGCTGCCCAGAGCGAACTTGTTCTCCAGTGGTGACCACTTCACACAGGTGGCTGCACGGTTGATACGCACCAGGACCAGGGTGGGCTTCCACACGCCGTCCTTCAGAGTCCACACGTAGGCGTTACGGTCAGAGGCACACGTCACAATGCGGTTGGACTCTGGGGCCCAATCAATGCCTGCGGGAAAAGACAGAAATGTGTATACTAAACTGTGGATGTGAATGTCACCCAATTAAATTGGTTTATATATCTTATTTTCTCACTAAATTAAGTTTTTTCTTCTTCACTGTTGGCTGATATGAGTTAGTGTACCTGTGATTCGTCCACTGTGCTCAGTCAACTCATGGATCTTGACCCATTCTTTGCCTTTCTTCTCATAGATGTTCACCACATTGTTGTTGGGACTCACTGCAATCTCTGTAAAGAAATATTAAAGTTAGGCACTGTAACCACTTTATAATATAATAACACAGACATGACAGGGTCATCAAGTCATCAGATTTAGAGAGGTTTTTCTCCTGCTAGAACTGTGGTGATGCCCGATGTAAAGTATATAAAACAAGTCAACAGCAATGCACTACAGTTTTCAGCGATATCTCTAATGTCAAGTAGAAAAACAGCAGTCGACATCCTACAACTGAAGTGCAATCAGATGCATGAAGCAATGCTCTATGAGTCCATTTCCTGTATTGATAATCAGATTCCCTGCGGTTCTCCAGGCAACTTAATGCAATTAGAGGAAGGAGAAAATGTATCTGCATTCTGCATTGCAAGTGTAGTCCCACCCTCTACTGAACCCATAGCTTATGGAGAAAGAATACAGGAATGGGATGTCTGTGTAGTCGTATCTGCACATAGCCGTAAGGAGATGTTGGTATTTTTGTGGTTTCACCTACGAGTCCTGTCTTTGTTCCAGGTGTGGCAGGAGAGCGGCTCCAGGCCAAAACTGTAGAGCGACATGTCTGAACAGGGGAAGGAGAGGCTGCTGGAATGTAGCTGCTGTCAGGGCTGGTCTGCAGATGTGCTGCTGCAGATCCAAGGAGAAGGACAGTGAGACACTTTGATTTTTGAAGACAGAGCATAGCTAGTTTGTTGTATTCGGGTTGAGAAATAATGTGAAAAATGAATTATAAAGTTGGTGGTCATACTTACATCATAAAATCCCTTAATTATGTGTGTGTGTGTATTCACTGTCTGCAACAACTCTCTGTTTAACTCATCAGTAACTGGGTGAGTCATGATTGTGAGATAAGCGTACACCTTTATCAGGCGTGTTCCACACTGCAAACATGCTTTAACTGTTCCATATATTTTTCTCTGCCCTCTAACGCTAACCTGATATTGACTTTGGAGAAAAACAAACCTTGGGTTTTTGAGTACATAGCTGTCAGTTTAAGAAGGTAGTTCATAACAGTCTGAAAGGTTTTGAGCCAAAAGAGATACTACCTCAGACGTTTACACAGTAATACATTCCAGGCATTACTTCTGGTTTCAAATGTGTGTTTACCTGGCTTTATCAAACAGACTAAAGCAGAGGGAATAACTGATGAGAAGCGACATTCATTAGATTAGACAGATCAGAATGTCTGGAGTGGAATAATGCTTTTCTTAGTAGTTGTATGGACCAAATGGAGAGCATAAGCTGATTACATGTGAAAAAAAACAAAAACAACGAGAGCCGAGCTCATTACTTACCTTTGCTGTATGTATGTGGTCAGGTTGAATTTGTGGTGGCGGGGAGACGTGCAGGGCTGTATCCGTGGACTCTGGGCAGTCGACACGAATGGAGCTGGGTGAAGGAAGTGACTGTGGTTTTACTGAAGGGAGTGAAAGAATGGTGGGTGTGTCTGCTGATAGCTGTTGAGCAAGTACCAAATCTGGAGCAACTTGTGTTGTGATAAATCATACTGTCAAGAGATAAAACGTGCTCCCTAGTTGGCTATATCATAATCAATATATGCACACACCATTATATACAAAAACAACCCCTTGTAGAGATATTATTTTACCTTTAAAGCTACCTGTGTGACTAGCTTTTATGTTCAGTGATTTATCTACAGAATTTTGGTTCTAAAGTTTGAATGGGGATTAGGGTTGCAACAGTTATTGATTTATCTGTTATTGAGTTAATTAATAAATTGTTTTCTCTCTTCCAATAATCCAAATGCCCTATATATAGATATAATCTTACATAGCATCCTGTGATGTATTCAAATAGCTTTTTTTGTCCAAACAAAAGTCTAAAATCCAAAGATATTGAACTTACAATGATATAAAATGTAGGAGCTAAACATCTTCACATTTGTGGAGCTGATTTATTGTTTTTTTTTTGTTTGTTTGTTTGAAAAACACCTAATTCACGCGAAAAAGAGTTTGTAATCTCGGTATACTATGACCGAATTAAAGGTCAGGTCATGGTTGTGCAGAATGTGCATTTTACAATTTGTTGTTCAAAAATTTGATTTTTGTCAAAACAAGATGTTTCTGCGTGCTTTTATTGTGAAAGAATCCGTGCGGAAGTGGTAGTCCTCCGCTTTCAAGAAGAAAAACAAGCAGGACACACGTCATTTCATATCTGGTGAGGCTTTTCTTGTAGTTTTGCAGTGTGTGTAGTTAGTTGTCAGACATTTGTGGATACATTTGTTTGAAGCTCGTCACCTGTCGTCGTCTGTAAGCGTGTGTTTCCCGCACTGTTTTGACGCGGGACTGTGGACGGCTAACAGTTAGCTCGCTGAGCTAATTGAAGTGGTTGGTATCCAAGATGGCCAGTGAGGAGAAATCCTCAGGTGTAACAACGATAACTTTTTTATTACCATAGTTTTATTTGACAGACAACAAACGGGCATTGTTTGCTCCGTGTCTTGTTAACTTTACACGCAAACAAGACGAAACTAACGTTATCTAAGCTCGGTAACTTCTATACGTACACATGTAACGCGTTACATGTAGCTGTCGTTAGATAGTCAGGTAGCTTCTGTACTACAGTGTCCTTTGACTTGAACTGGTTGCACAGCGCGCTACATTATTGCTAATTCTGTCTTTATTCATGCCTGTCAAGGAAAACACTGTAACGTTACTACGGCTGAAGTTGTTAGTTACTTTGCTGAGGAGTATTTTTCATGAAACACAACTGTGTTAGCATCTTAGCACGTGCCAAAATACAAGTAATGTTTCTATAATCACGTTATGAAGTTCTTTAGCGTTAAAGGTGCAGTGTGTGAGATTTGGGGCCTTTATTTTCAGAATATAATATTCGTAACTATGTTTTCATGCATGTGTAATCACCTGAAAATAAGAATCTTTTTGATTTTGGTACTTAAAAATTCTCCTTTTTATATTTACAGTAGGAGTGGGTCCTCTTTCATGGAGGCCGCCATGTTGAAACACTGTGTTTCTACAGTAGCCCGGAACAGACAAACTAAATACTGACTCTAGACAGGGCCTTTAAAGTGTTGTTTCTCCTTTTACACTAGGAAGGTGAGCTTACTGTTAGTGGGCTAAAATATGTCGTTGGACCTCTGTCCCACTCTCTAAATACAGTTTTTTCTTTGTGTATGCTCCCTGTTCAAGTACAGTGCAAACAAATGATATGCATACGATGAATTGAATTACATGCAACCGACTGACACACTGTGAACCAGTGGCTATTTAAGACCCTGTAGGACCCCCTTTAGGTTACATTCAGACAGGATCAGACACTGTGGCGAATCGCAGCAGTGTTGTGTGGGGTTGTGTCTGTTTGTGCTGAACGTAATCGCTGTGAAACTGTCAGGAAATAACTTTTTATTTCGCAAAGCTCCCTCTGTCTGTCTCTCTGTCTCAAAATATCGACACAAACCAAAGGAACCTTTTTGTGTCACTATTTTGCAGTGTAAACTTCGAGTCAGACACAGATTTATAAGCTGGGTACATGAAATAAACAAAGTCAGATCACAACAAGTAGAGTATCAGAGTTTAGTCTGTGAATCCACCCGGATAGTCTCAGTTTTTCGCTGTTCTGCATCGTTTGTCTGTTAACGTGTCAGGAAACCAGCATGAAACAATGGCTGACATGAAGTTCTCTTCCAGGTCACAAGACAAAGATGGCATCAAGCAGCACGAGCAGCGAGGAGGAGCGGAGCCTCCGAGAGTGTGAGCAGTATGTCCAGAAGCACAACGTCCAGCAGCTGCTCAAGGACTGCATCATCCAGCTGTGCACGGCCCGGCCTGACCGGCCCATGGCCTTCCTCAGGGACTACTTTGAAAGGCTGGAAAGGGTTGGTGTCAAAAGTTAACACCCCATGAAATCCAGTTTCTGAGAATTGAGGCTTTCAGTACAGGCAGTCTGTTATTCTTTGAGTGCCTCAGGTGTGGTTTTGTGTACCTGTTGCCCTGCAGGAGGAGGCCCAGCAGATGGCTTCACAGCACAAGTCCAGCATGCGCTCCGACTCCCGCGAGGACGAAGTTTCTCCACCCATGAACCCTGTCGTGAGGGGTCGGAGCCGGAGAGGAGCCATCAGCGCCGAGGTGTACACCGAGGAAGACGCTGCCTCCTACGTCAGAAAGGTCAGAAAGCTTTCAGAACATTTTTATTTTATCTGTGTCAGTATTTATATTCACTGAAATGTACCAGAAGAATCTAAGCAGCTTTTTTTCCCTCTCAAGGTCATCCCAAAAGACTACAAGAGCATGGCTGCTCTGTCCAAAGCCATGGAGAAGAACGTGCTGTTTGCCCACCTGGACGACAATGAGCGGAGGTAAGGGCGCCAATCAGCTTGGTGGTTTAAAAAAATCATCAAAACACTTTCAGCTAATCGACTTATTTTCTGCCCCTGCAGTGACATTTTTGATGCAATGTTTTCTGTCAACTACATTGCTGGAGAGACAGTCATCCAACAGGGTGAGTTTTATTTTACTGTTCACTATTTTACATGAAGATTGTTGTGTTTTAATTCTGTTCATCCATTCATGGTACCCCCTTGTTCTCCTCCCGTTCCAGGTGATGAAGGAGACAACTTCTATGTTATCGACCAGGGAGAGATGGATGTAAGAAACCTTCATGTTTTTCAAAAGTTGTCTTCCTCTTTACTTCTTTAGCTTAATGTTCAGTGAGGGAAACATGAAAAGAAGACGAGAAAATCCACTAAAACCAACAAAAACTTGTATTTACTTGCTCTGCTGCCCTCAAGTGGCCCAAATATATGCTAATGCAGCTTTAACTTCAGCTCTGTTTTCCAGATAAAATTCCAAATCTGCTCATGCAGACCAGTGTCAAACAATCAGACTTGATATATTGTGTGCTGCTCCCACGTCACCAGAAACCCGGTCAGTCACAGGTTTCTGCCGTCTGTCTCCGTCTAGGTTTATGTGAACAATGAATGGGTGACCAGCATTGGTGAGGGAGGCAGTTTTGGGGAGCTGGCTCTGATCTACGGGACGCCTCGTGCAGCTTCAGTCCGGGCGAAGTCCAATGTCAAGCTGTGGGGCATCGACAGAGAAAGCTACAGGAGAATACTCATGGTAAAATGTGTGAAAATGAATGAAAAGAATGATGGGATATATTGAGTTGGGTGGGGTGTAAATGTTTTTAATTGTGCATCAATGTTTTTGATCAGGTTCTTCTATGATTATTTCTTTTAGGGGAGCACTTTGAGAAAGCGCAAGATGTATGAGGAGTTCCTCAGCAAAGTGTCCATTCTAGGTGAGAGCTCATCATTTTGACTGTTTTTAAACAAAAGCTGATGTTGACCTGGTGAATCCAAATGAGCTGAAGTAATGACCTGAGTGTTGCTCCTGAACAGAGTCTCTGGATAAGTGGGAGCGTCTGACGGTGGCCGACGCTTTGGAGACGGTGCAGTTTGAGGACGGCCAGAAAATCGTAGTGCAGGGACAGCCCGGCGATGAGTTCTTCATCATCCTGGAGGTACGCGCCACCTTCTGCAAACACTACTAGTCGACACAACCGGTCGGTGTAGGATGTTTGTTTTGACACATAGCATTCTGTGGCGTGACACAAAAGACTATTGTAACTTTAGCTCATCACTCTCTACACAGAAAGCCTCTGCAGTGAAACAGCTGTATGTTAGATAAACCTCCTTGTGGGGTTAGATTTTGGGAAAGTCATGGAAAATTTGTCTCATTATCCTTTAGAGAAATATTAGTTTTAAACATGAGCTGCTATTTTTGAAATCACAGAGTGTTAGAGCAGTCGTGCGATCACTCACAGGTATGATCGCAGGTAAAGTTATACCTTCTCTTCTCTTGGACAACATTTATCATATCTTTGACAAGGTCGTGTAATATGTGGATTGTTTTGGAAAAAAAATTCCAGCATTTGGAAAAGTTCTGTGAGAGGATTGACTGTGGATCACTGCTGTCAGATACTGATATTATTGATAGAGTTTCAGTCTAAGTAACCTGCTTGAGCAGAACAAAGGTGTTTATCCATAACTTCTTGTTTCAGATCTTTGGTTATGCATTATTGAATCACATCTCTTTCTTGTTGTGCATTCTACTATTAACATAACAGCTACAGTGGATATTTTCTGGAGAAACTAGGACGTATAAGCTGTCGTCCAAAGTCTGTCTCTGTCTTGGATCTGGATTTTCTGGAAATTGCTGCTGATTTCTGGGATATGTAGTTTAAGATGTGTCTGTGCTGTGCAGGGAACAGCAGCAGTGCTTCAGAGGCGGTCAGAGGATGAAGAGTTTGTGGAGGTCGGCAGACTCGGACCGTCAGATTACTTTGGTAAGTCAGACAGACATCAGTCATCTACAGCGCAGACACAGTGAGATCAGGTAGTTGCTGACGTTGTCTTGTTGAAGTGTCTGATAGAAAACATGCATGCATGATTTAATATCCCAGATATATAAAATCACAAAGCAGGACACCACCAGCAGTCTGATATGCCTGTGTGAACCTTTCCTGTGTCCGCCAGGTGAGATCGCCCTGCTGATGAACCGGCCCCGTGCTGCCACTGTTGTTGCCTGCGGACCCCTCAAGTGTGTCAAACTGGACCGGCCGCGGTTCGAGCGAGTCCTGGGCCCCTGCTCCGACATCCTGAAGAGAAACATCGAGCAGTACAACAGCTTCGTTTCCCTCTCTGTCTGAGCTCGTCAGCACTCAGACCCTCTTTTCCTCTACTGCAGGGTCCACCAACGCACATCTGCTTTATTTTCCTGCTTCTCTCTCTTTCACATTCACCTGACCCCACAAGATCACTTCAGTACATCTGTTACTCTTTTATTTCTTATTTATTTTATTTTTCGTGTATGTACTCAGAAGGTAGATTTGTTTTGTGTGAAGGTTAAACACAGTTCAGTGTGTTGCTTCATCACCTGAAGCTGTAATCCCAACACCAAATATGAGTTTGCGTTGAACGTATAGCTGCTGAAGTGAAACGACGGCGTATGCGTGACTAACTGTGCATTCACACTGCGAGGTCAAAGGCAAGTTCCTTTCAGAGCATAGCAGGACAATGTGTCATGTCAACATTTGATGTTGAAAAACATTTAGATCAATAAAATAGAAATTATTTATATAGATAAGACGGGACATAAAAATGTAAGAGGAAATAAGATGGTGTAAACTAATTCATAACAATCAGTTTTGCGGTATTAAAGGTGGGGTAAAAGATTCTGGAGAAGTAATGAAACATTAGCTATATTGTGGTGTAGCAATTTGTTCCTGCAGTTGCTGCTGTGAAGTTTCCCAGAGCACACCAGCTCCAGACAGCTCTGCTGCTACTATAGCAAACAACACAACAACAGCCTGAATTGGCAAACTAGAAAGGAAGTCGAGTGTCCGTGTTACCTGACACACAAACCCTGGCTCGAATGGCTGGAATAGTGTTACGTGGCTCGGTGTTTTTCTCATTTACAGAGCCAGGATTGTGTACGAGCACTTGATTTTTAATTTTTTTTTCCAGGGCTCACCAATTAGAATCGCATACCTCACCTTTAAAGGTTTCAGTGTCAGATTTATGGGGCTCTCTTTACAGAATATGGCAGACATGGAATATAATCTTCAAGCTATGTTTTGATTAGTGTATAATCACCTGAAAATTGTTATGTTGTTACCTTAGAGTAAAGCTCTTTCAGAGTCTGCCATGTTGAACCACTGTATCTCTACAGTAGCCCTGAAGGTACAAACTGGCCCTAGTTAAGGCCTGTTGCGTTTTTCCTTCACGCCATGAACACATGCCACTAAATCCTACACCCTGGGCCTTTTTAAGTCAAAAATGTAGACAGTGTGAATGCTCAGTTTGTTGCATAGTTTGTTCTGGAGATGCTGTGACAGATGGTTTCACGCTGACTGAGGAAGCTTTATGTTTTTGAAGTGGTACGCCAACAGGTTCATCTGTTTTTGTTGCTGCTCTTCTTTTATTTGTGTTGATATTTTTAGCCATGCTAGCAACGAGGTTCTAGGGATGGTCAGTTGGTCCACCGTTCTGGTCCCGACTGAAATATCTCAGCAACTAATTAGATACATTTTTCCATAAAATGTGGTCATCCACGTTCCCCTCAGGATGAGTTGTAATAACGTTGGTGAACTTCTGACTCCTGTCGTCATCCCGTTTAACAAATTTCATTTTGTCCAGTACTTTATGACCAAATACCTGCAAAACTAATGACATTCCTATCAGCCTCAGCTGTACTTAATTAGCTAATTAGCAAATGTTAGCATGCTAACATCTCCTAAATATCAGCATATTATGATTGTCACTGTGACAATGTGGTGTTAGCAAGTACAGCCTCACAGCTAGCGTGGCTGTAGACTTCAAGTCTTGATTGTTTTGTTTTTTCATATTTGTTGTCGTGGTGTTCCTTGTATACACGCCTTTTTTAAAGGGTTGCCTTGACATTGATATATACGTAATTTTCCTGTATCTCGTCACACGGTTTGACGGAAGTACAAACACCAGCCATACACCCACTGTATGGAGGAAAAAAGCAAAAAACAAAATGCACAATGAATTTACAATATTTCCAGTTAAACTTCTAGTTAAGTTTCTGTTTTATGGTTTTAATTTCTCATCACCAACTGCTATTTTTAAGTTGAGCTTTAAATTTGAAAATCTTACTTTCAGATTTTCTGTTTAACATTTCAAATTTTTACATTTTTAGATTTCTTTTTCATCATTATATAATGTTTGTATTTTTGTTTGTTTTAAACATTGAATTAGTAGCGTGTATAGAAATAGTGACATTTTCAGTAACAGTTTTTTTTGTCTTCCTTTTGCTCTTAAAATTATTTTTCTGGGTGAAATTCATATCTAGCTGGCAGTGTTTGTTTCAAATGTCCAGGTATCCCTTTAACTCTGCTCACATCTTGTTCTATTTACACCTCTGCCACAGATCTATATATTAAGAGGAAATGACTATATTTTTTTGCACTTTTTATGATATACAAAATGATATAATCAACGAGAAAATGTTTCTATGCTGTTAAATTCACTGTTTAGTGTACGTCTGTCATTTAAAGGGAGTGCAGGTCAATACAAAAGAATACAAAAGAATACAAAAGAAAAAAAACAACACAACACAAAATGGTACCTGTTGGAAGATCAGGCTTTCTGCAGTGAATATGGAAGACACGTAGCATCACAACGAAACTGGTGCCAAATACGATGCTGAGATTTTCCGTATTTCAAAGTCTTAAGGAACTTAAAAAGGAAATAATAATAATAGTAGTAATAAGGAGAGGAAGCATTCTGGTGGTTTGCATTAATGTCTTAGGGCACAAACAATATGATTTTTTCAGTAAATGAAAGGGACTTTAAAAGTGCTTATTGTTGCACACAGATTTGTAAATCACAAATTTGACAAATTTCTCAAAAAATTAAGAGTGATCGTAAACAATTCTGTACTGATAAACACACTGCTTAGGTCACTAAAATGTATCCACATTCACAAGCATTAATTATGGACTGGAAATATTGATCCTACAGTTCCCATAATGCAACTCAACATCTCCTCAGTTGCATTTGTTTGAACCCCCTGTGCCTAGTACACACCCACAGTTTGTTCGACACACCTTTTGTTAAACATTTATCTCCAAGGCCAAGATGACTGAGATAACCCTGTTGAAATCGCTATGATGTGGTCTGGGTGTTTTTTAATTCAGACTTCAGATCTACAGTCTAACTGCTCTTGTGCCTCTTTAATGAATCACCAGTTTGTAATCAAGCAAGCAAATCCGTTACTGGTCCATTTAATCTAATAAGCAGCATAGCACAGTCAACACTAGTGCAAATATGACACCCGATCAACAGTACCATTTTTTCAGATACCTTACTTTCAACAACATGAACACAGTTTTCTACAAACTCCTTATTGAAAGCAGTCAGAGCTGTCAAATGTTAATTGTTGTCTGAACAGTTGCAGCCTCACAAGAACCGTACCTTTAAATTGTACAGTCTAAAACTTTGCATCAGAAAACCTTCTCATCAAAGAATGAGTAAAGAAGAGGATTCGGTGCAAAGTTAGGCTACTTGACAAATTAAAATGCATATTTCAGGTAGTAACAAAAATGTATTGACGGTCAATGGGCAGTAAACAAATCCAGGTACAGGTAGAGAGGTAACAGTCCCTGCCTTATACTCATTGTTGAAGTCACTACAGTTTTGCGTCACCTCTTCTCACATGGACTCGTACAGTGTTTTCCTGCATTCATTTTTAATAGGTCACTGCTGTAGTCCAGCTAGTTGAGACCTGCTTATCGGTTTTGGTCTTGACATTTATTTTGGGCTTTCAGTTTATTGATATGTTTGATGTATATCCTCTGATGAACACCCATCATCACACTCAGTGTTAATTGTCTCTGACCTGTATGTCTTAATTCAATCGTGTTGCACCCTTCTGCCATACAGTATGTACAGTATGGTGACATTTTGACTGCATTTTTTCTTTGTTTATCAGCTATGTCTTACGACTTTACAGTATTTCAAGAAGTAAACGAGCCAGAGCTGAGACATTGAGTGTGAACATGTAGAGCTGTGTCCGCTCAGAAACCTGGCTCCATTGTTGTCAGCCTCAGTCCTTCAGCTCACTGTGCTCCGCTCAGTCAGACCATCAGTGTTTGTGAAGCTGAAAAAGCAGAAGCCTGCAGCGAGTCTCTCCAGAGGACCATTTGTTTCTATAGTTTTTTTGTGCCTTTCCTCAGATTGGTTGGAGTGATTGTGCTTAAATGTTGGTGTGTTTTGGATTTCTCTGTAGGATGACCTTAAAGCAATAAAGAGATCAGTGTTTTCATTGTGTGTCATTCTTTCCTTTATTATTAATTATTATTATACCAGCCAAACAGGTCTATAACCTTCGATATAATTGTTTGAAGTCAGTGGTGGAGACAGTTTACTCGAGCACTGTACTTAAGTACAGTTTTAATGTACTTAATCTTTAACTATCTAACCAAATCTCTAGTTTGCAACCCGTTAGTACTTACTAACAGTTTAGTGATGGATTATTACAGTTGCAAGAACAATATTTTCCATATTTTCCATTGACATGATGATGTAAATGACACAAATGGTAGAGTTTTTTATTTAGTCAGTATATTATACAGTTTATGCAAGGTGAAAAGTATGAGCATGACGTGCATGTGCATTAAAAAGGTATGTGATATCATTGGTGGGTATCAATACATACATATGTGTGGGTATCAATACATACATATGTGTGACAAACTAAAAGAAAAACCAACAAACTGTCTTAGTAAACCGTTCATGAGTCCTCGTGCCTGGTTGGGGTTGTTGTCACCCTGGAATACACCTCTCCCATCAGGATATCACAGGATAAAGATGATCACTCAGAACTCCTCTGTAGTGATTTGCAGTGACCGTTCACTCTAACGGGACCCAAGTGGACCCAAACCAAGCCAGCAAAATGCCCCCCACAGCGCAACGGTAATGATGGGTAATGACTGCAGCTCTAATATGATATAATCTCTATGTGGTGCAACAACTTGCAACAGAAAGCTAATATCTGTCAATAGTACTAGATGATTACCATTGCCTAGCAACACCTTGTAGACTTCTGTCTATTTTAAATCCTAAATATCAAACATGACAGTATGGACATATACCCGCCTCCGTCACCTCCTGGCTAATTTAAAAATGTGCAAAGACGTTGAGTGTGGGTGGAGCTGAGGCGGGCTGAATGTAGCCTGGTTGCTCAAACAAGCGACCTGTCAATCAAAGCAGCCATACTGTTAATTATGCATAACTTTAAGCCTTGAAATGATTTAAACAGGTGACTCCTATAACAATTCACCCTCAGTACAGTTGTCATGAACGGTGAAATTAGCTATAGAGACCAAAACTGTTTTCTGTACCAGGCTGTAAACATGTTTATTTCTGCTGTGAAGTTGGACATTTTAACATGGGGACATATGGAGACTGAATTGTCCTGTAGCCAGCCTCAAGTGGCCGTTCAAGGAACTGCAATTTTTTAGCACTTCAGCGTTGGATTCACTTCACACCCACAGATGTTGCCGCATGTATACGGGTGACTGGCCCTTTAAACACGCTCGTTCATCTCCGGTAAACTTCGTCTGCGGCCGCTGCAGCCCAGCAGCCGTACAGTACCAGCCCACACTTCTTACTACGGGTATAGACAGCGAAGAAGAAGAAGAAGGAGAAGGAGAAGGAGAAGGGAAGACAGGTGGCAGTTCTCGTCCTCAAACACTCTGTAAAGTCTCCCTGCGGACAGCGGCAATGCAGGCCATCAAATGCGTGGTCGTGGGTGACGGGTGAGGATTTATTCGGTGTTTGTGCGAGTGCAAATGTGCAGTCTCTATGTGTCAATTTGCAGCAGAGGGGGCAATTGTTGCAGGAGGGGCTGGGCTGGAGGTGGAGGTGGTGGGAATGAGTCGACATTCACTGAAAACACCGGGGCCTCTTTGAGCCCTGATGGGTGTGAAATGTGTCAGATATGAAATGAAATGATGATTATGAAATGACGTGCAGGTGGGCACAATAATAAGCAGCATTTTATGTTTCTGATTTGACTGATTATATTATTTATTTTTTACTTATTCAGGCTGTAGCCTATTGATCATCTGTGTAGTGTGTGTGTGTGTGTGTGTTGTGCACAGATAGAGGTGAGGCTGCTGTCTCCATCTCTAATGATGTAATGTTGTCACACCTACACACCAGTCTTTCTGCTATGCTTCACCAGATAAACACACTCCCAGCTGGAGGGACCGCTGCATTGCAATATCTGTCTTTGCCATAATCATCCATCCAGAAACAGCTGTGGTTTTTAAAGGGGGGTTAAACATCTGGAGGGTGGAGAAGAAGAAGTATTTTACAAGTGAAGCGACGGACGGCGACAAAATATCCTGAAAATATCAAAATACTTCTCAGGCAGAATGTCAGCTCGAGCTGAGCGCGGCAGCTTTATATACTGTTGTGAAGTTTAATATCTAACATTTAATATTTTATAAACTGACTCCATTTTATGCACAGTTTTGTATGGAAGTCTTAATCTTCAAAGTGCTGTCAGATTAATATAGCACATGTTTCTCAGTGACATGAAGTGGAGTTGAAGTTTGAAGTAGCTTCACAATAAAATACTAGAATACTCTTTCAAATCAAGATATTTTATAAAGTCATTGCTACTAAAGAAGAAAAACAACGTGACAAAACTGAGTGATCATCATCATTATATAGACTCCGTAAATAGAAAGAGGAAGACGAGAGATGCATTTGTTTTTCTATCGTCCACATGTTTGTGTAAGTTTGTGGACTAATCTCTAAAACTAGCTGAGGCTGTGCTACAAATATTTCAAATTTACACTCGTAAAAATCTTATTTTTGGGGCTTTTTTGGGTGAAAAACAATGTCCTCACAATTATTCTGTTGTTGCAAAGGATTATAAATTAGCACGACATGATATGAAATGTAAAAAAAATGTTCTGGTGAAGAATGGGACTATATAAAGCCCTGAATATCTGTCATATGTGTCTTTGTTAGTTTGTAAATGTTCTGCTACAGTCAAGCTAATTATTTGCATTACTGACAGGATTCTATTAACTTTGTTTTATCTTTATTTATTTATTTATTTATGTCCTGTCCTATTTCCTGTTTTCTTTTGCTTGCTATTTGAAACCCTATATTAATAAATAAATGTCCTGCAGTGTAGAATGTTTATCTTTCGTTTGAGGCAAACTTAGGTTAGTTCATTACTCTGCAGTGACTTGAATGTCGTGTCTGCCTTACTGGAAATACAACTATAGTGGCAGATTAACTCAAATATACTGTCAACCTCTACTGACCCCCTGTTTCTCCTCCTCCATGCATTGTGTAATGAGAACAAATACATTCAGTAAAATGCACTGTCTAAACAAATTATATCCTCCAGAGGTCCCATCTTTTTGGGGGCAGGGAAGCGCAGGTGGTGTCTACATACTGTATGAGCAGTGGAAGTAATGTGGAGTAGGCTGTTCTCAGAGCAGATATTCTGAGCTCTCAAACACAGGTTTTTGACACAATTTCTGCTCCGACAAGTCAAACGGCCAGCTGCGAAAAGGAGAATTCAGATTTATTTGGGAACGATAGAGGAGCACAGGTGCTCTGATGGCGGCTGGCTGTCAACATTCAATCAAAATGACAAAAAAGCAAAAGAGGAACAGACAGGAAAGAACAATAAAACAGGCCATACTCAGTGGTAACAGCAGAAGCTGGTTGCTTATTCCATAAAAACAACAATAAATAGGTTATAAGTTGTTTACTTAGTCTAGAAGTCCAGTTCAATTCTAACTACCTGTCTTTTCATCCAAATGTCTTGCAAATCTTAACCGGATTTCGAATAATTTGGCAAAGGAAATGTGAATGAATGCTTCTTTTTACCGTTTTGCGTTTATTATGAGTTGGTTTACAAAATAAGCAGTAGGTGGCGCCACAATCTTCCAGTTGGAAAACCAGTAGAAGAGCGCGTAACAGGATGATATAATTAAAAAACGGACCTCAACCGGAAAAAAAACGATGCAGAGAACAGGATGTAAATATGACATATGACACGTCGTGTTTGATGTATCAATGTAAGGAAGGTTACATCAAGTCTGTCTGCATGGATCATGGATGTATTATAGAGCCAGATACTTCAAAATGCATCAATATACGTTGATAGAAAACGTGACTATTGTCACAACAGTTGTTCTTATTAAAAGCTTATAACTGATCCATAAAGCGTTGGTATTGGATTTATTAACCCTCAATAAAGCAATTAATTACAACCTATAAACTTATTATAACACAAGCCTTATTAGAGAGTGGAACTGCCCTGTTTTGCCCCAAATATCACATCACACTTCAACAATGATGACATTTTCTTTCTCATTATCTTTTAAATGTTATTTTCATGATATTTTAATCTTCACGTGAAGCATTTTGAATTTCCTTTGTGTTCTACAGAGATAAACATGCCTCGCCTTGTCTGCATATCCCAAATTTTAGCCCATCATTATCAACCGAGTGCACGCTTCCTGTCACAGTCTAACTTAAACCCCCCCTCTGTGTGTGTCTGTGTCTGACAGTGTCTGTGTGTGTGTGTGTGTGTGTGTGTGTGTGTGCGAAGCTCGATATAGTGAGTGAACTAAAACAACAGAACTTCTTACAAATAATGGAAAACAAGTCAACAAAATGGAT
Organism: Argyrosomus regius; assembly: GCA_946959425.1. Classification (NCBI taxonomy): domain Eukaryota; kingdom Metazoa; phylum Chordata; class Actinopteri; family Sciaenidae; genus Argyrosomus; species Argyrosomus regius. The sequence continues at coordinate 20,958,727 of OX336897.1, read as the reverse complement.
CATTGTCCCTCACTGGCTTCCCACCCACTGTGTTTAATGGAACACTCTACTATGTTAATACAACACCTGCACGTCCCATAATGTCATTTATTATTTCACGTACTATTGCTTTATTGAGTCAGTTATTCATTCAACTTTACAAAATCAACTGATAACCGTCGCAGTGTGTGTAATTCGGTTGTAGTGATCATGTATGTATTTCTGTGTGTTATTATTCTCTGTTCCCTCCAGTGCGGTGGGTAAGACATGTCTGCTCATCAGCTATACCACGAACGCCTTCCCCGGAGAGTACATCCCCACTGTGTGAGTACAGTAATAAACTACAGTAATGGCTGATACCGAATGCAATGTGAACTGCATAGTTTTACAAGAAAGTAAGTAAACGTACATACAGGGTGACAATGTTCTGTGTCTCTCTAAGCTTTGACAACTACTCAGCAAATGTGATGGTGGATGGGAAACCAGTCAACCTGGGCCTCTGGGATACAGCAGGGCAGGAGGACTATGATAGGCTGCGCCCCCTGTCATACCCTCAGACGGTAATGCATATGAACACGCACACACACATACACATCTAATAGATCTTTGCTTCCTTTAATGATTTATTATTTTATTTCACTTTACTCCTGGGTTTGATGACAGTCAATGGCGAATAGTTTCTGTTAGGCATTCACTCATTTTGTTTATTCTGTTGTAATGTTTACATGTACAGAAGCTGGAGACATTTATTTTTTAAATATCTGTTGAAACATTGAAATACCAGCTTTAATTTAATTTGGATGTAGCTGCTAATGTCCAAGACGTACTTCCATGTTATTATTCTGTTTGAGTATGTGAATGTTCGTCCTCTCTCTGCGCAGGATGTGTTCCTGATATGCTTCTCTCTGGTGAGCCCAGCCTCTTTTGAGAACGTCCGAGCCAAGGTGTGTTTACATGAATCATTTCACTAACAATCCGAATAAAAATGCCTCATGAGACCACCTCAACTGAAAGAAACTGACCCAATCAGAAGAAATTTTCAGGTTGAGCGACTTCAAAAAATATTAGCACCTAATAACCAAGTAAATGCTTAATCCAATCATTTTTTTTTGATCAGATTATGAGTTATGCTTTTACTTATGAGGGATATAAAATAATAACAAAGAGGCTCTGTAGTCTGAACCGATTGCTTCTATGTTGTCAACCTCAATTAAAGATCCACTTATTCTGTTTTCTCCCTTCCACAATAAAAGCTCTTGACATATACACTGCGGAGCTGCTCATCAGCGGGGACTTAAATTTCACTCAGTTCACACACATCTTATCGGATTTTTAGCATCCATGTGAACAGTTAAATTGGAATCGCCAATCAAGAAATCCATGTAATAATCTATGTAATCCATTACTATTCCCAAATCCCCACAACACTGCTGATGTTGATTTAAAACCTCAACAGGGAGCTTGGAGGGATTTTAACCATCATCAGACCCCGTAACAAAATCAGAGAGTGTGTCTTAAATAGAGTCTGCTGTAATTACACACTTCACAGACACTGACAGACAAACTACAGTATGTTCAACTGTTGATGACTGCATAGTGTCCATAGTTTCTGATTGACTACTGTCTCATACCCTGCAGTGGTATCCAGAGGTTCGTCATCACTGCCCGAACACACCCATCATCCTGGTGGGCACCAAGCTGGACCTGCGGGACGACAAGGATGCCATTGAACGGCTGAGAGACAAAAAGCTCTCCCCCATTACCTACCCACAGGGCCTGGCCATGGCCAGGGAGATCGGTAGGTACAGATGGTGTGTGTGTATGTGTAGGTGTTGACTAAATATAAATGCCTTGAATGTAACTACACAATCTGCGTATTCGTCTGCACTTGCATTCTTGTGGACATCATCAGTCACCGTCCATATCCAGCTAAGTCAGCCTAATCGACTGATAGTGTTCTTGGACAGTTTAGGATTTGCATTTTATTATATGATGTAATTCATTTTGGAAGATTAATTTCTGTCCCAACTGAGAATGCCAAGAGTGTGCAAAGCTGTCATAAAAAAAAAGGTGGCTACTTCTGAAATATAATCTAAAATATAAAACATATTTTGCTGTCTTCAGTGAATTCAATGAAAATTGATGTTATGCACATATATTGCATTATGAATGTGACATACAAGTTGTTTTTGAAACCTGAGGCAGGTGAGTGCACAAGGCTTAAATTTTAATATGTTGTGTAGCTGCAGGTTCAGACACTACATGCTACGTGCTACTACAAGAACGACTGTTTTGAACAGGTCCTCGGCTGTTTCTCTGGCAGGTGCCGTCAAGTACCTGGAGTGTTCTGCGCTGACACAGCGAGGGCTGAAGACGGTGTTTGACGAAGCCATCCGTGCTGTCCTTTGCCCCCCGCCTGTCAAAAAAGGAGGAAACAGGTGCTCCATGTTCTGAAGGGGGAGAAGATGCAAGATGAAGCCACCAGGGTGTGATTGCTTTGGTCAGTCACATATTACAGATAGAGCATTACCAGGTGGGAACACCTTAGGAATAAAACAGCTCTCAACTGTTTGTACAGAAGGAGCTGATCTCAAAGTTACTGCAAGGAATTTTTATTTTGTGTTAATTCTAGGTGCCCTTCGGGACAAAGCAGGGGCAAACAGATACATTACATACATGAAGATGAGGTTCAGGATTGGTTGCTGACCCTGCTCCAGTATCACAAATAAAAAACATAACAGCAAAAATAATATTCTCTAAAGAAAAATCTGCAAAACTTTGCCTGGGAAAAAATAAACACAGACTCTTCTGGTCTGCGTGCTGTAAATAGTCAAAGGTCATATACGTAGTGGCATCAGTATTAAAGTGAAAACTCCTTGTAGTAACCTTAACTGGCCAAAAGTAAGCTCAGAGTTCAGATGGTGGGTCAAAGATTGTGTTTTTAAGCCTGCTTCTTGGGTGCAAAGATGATTTGTGTGTGATGTATGCCTTAAAACAATGACATACACATGTCTCTTAGATACAAAGAGAGAGAATTAATAAAGTTTCTTTCTCATCCTAAAAGGATGTGAAAGAGACTTTTTTCATTTTCAGGTGGATATGCAAAAATATTTTGCACTCTCCTGTTCAACCTTGAAACTTATTAAAACACACATCGTAGAAAAAAAAGGAAACAGACCAAATGTATATTCCATTTTGCACACCTAATATTAAGATTTTCTTCATGCAAGCAAAGTTTGTGGATTTTGTGGAGATGACTTATTTTTTGTAATGTTCTTATCTTTCTTTTATTTATTTACCTGCACAGTTTGAATAAATGCTTGTGATTAGCACGCTGTTAGTTAAGCACTGTCGAAGAGGGGATCTTAAACTAGCAGCTGGAGAGAATTTTTTAAGGCCCCCTGTATGGTTTACTTAAAATATTAATTTGGTATCTATTAATAAGGCAAGACCAAGAATAAAAACTGGCTTTTATTTTACATCTATTACCCATATATATATATATATATTTAGTATAAAGTATGATACCAAATTTGGAATTTATTGTTAGAAAAAATACACTAGACCTGGTCAATGGCTTCCAGGTAATATTGCCTTTTCTGAATCCTGTAGAATCAGGCACATGACATGATGTGTAGTCTGAATCACAGTTCTCACAAGCCCCACATATAAAAAAAAACCTGTAATCTTAAAAGAGCCATGTATGTTTGCATTGTACCACTGGACTTACAGGTGGTGTTAAACAGAGGATGGCATGAATGAGAACTGGATTTGTGTCTCGTCAGTACTTTGATTTGTTAGGAACCTTGAATAACTGAGCACAATTGATGCTTTATTTAAATAATAAGTCAGTGTGTTATTCTTTAGTTTACTAGTTTTCATTAAGTCCCATGAAAAAAAGACTTTTAAAGAAGGCTCAGTAATTCCCTAAAACAGCAGAGCGCTGTAGTTTAATATGACTTTGAACATTGCTTAAACAGGAGGACATTATAGGAGTGCATTATAAGATAAGACAGGACAGACTTTAATGATCACACATTGGGGAAATTCACTTGTCAGAGCAGCTCATACTGTATACACAAGATATGAAATGAATCATAAATTAGAAATAAATAGAATAAAGTCATGAAGTCATGCTGATGTTAAAGAGTCTGACAGCTGCTGGAATGAAGGACCTGTGATAGTGCTCCTTCTTACATGGTGGGAGTAGTAGCTCTGACACAGAGATACATGAGGCACACAATATTTGATAGTAGGATCAGTAAATAGTTCATTTTGTTCTTTTCATGGGATTTATTGACAAAAATATCACAAATATCAGCAGCCTTATCCAAAAACCAGCTTGTTTTTCTTGTTTGAAGTTACGTCATGAGAACAGAAACACGACTATCATCCAAATGTTCCTGGATAACTGGCTCCAGTAACTTTGCAAAAGAAATGCATACCAACGTATCAGCATGGAAGGCACCATCTCTCAGTGTATATGCTAAAGTGCATGGCCATCACTCATCATTAGTGTTTGTTGGAAGTGCTTTCATCATTCACCACTGCTCAACAAAACATCTGCTCCACTCGTAGCACAGAGCTTACAATCACTGAGTTTATGCTAAAGTTATCAATAATGATGCTTTTGAGCATTTGTTGCTTGTTTGTTTAACATGTGATTAGTCCTACTGGTCAGAATAAGTGTTTATTATAAAAGACAGATTACCAGAATGCCTCTGTATCTTCAAGGATACTGGTTTGTACATAACACGCACAGAAAACACACTCGTTTCACACACAGTGTAGAACATGCTTGTCACTTCTCGAGAGAAAAATATGAATAATGTGCCATTGGTGAAGTGTTTTTTTTTTGTGGAACCATCATGCCAAATATGAAAAAACAGGACCCAGACAAGACCCCCTTTAAAGGTTCCCTACAGGGCACCCATATGCAGTTATAAAATGAATGACTGTGTGGTTGTTTTAATGATTTTGTGTGTCATTTTATGCGAATATGTTTGAGTGAATGAGAGCGAGGCCTTGAAAAAACGGCAGCCTTGGATTTTGTATTTTATTGGTAATTATTTTGGATTCTCTATTTTCTTAAAATATTCAAATCAGTAACAACAAAGATGCATTTAACACCAAAAAAGGGGATGATTTGTTTTGAGTGCCTGTTAAAAATGTTGCCAAAAACTCTCTCAGTGTACAATGCATTAAATGTTTGAATGGAGTCAAGGAAATTGCCTACTCCTGTGTGTGTGTGTGTGTTTTTCCACAACTTTAATGGGGCACTGTTGCATCACAGCAAGTCAAATAATTTATATAAAGTACATAGTGTTAAAAAAAAAAGATTTTAAGAAAAAACAGTATTTTGAGAATAATTTGAAAAGAAATAGAAAAAGTTAGAATGTTAAAATGTATTTTTAAGAATGTTACGCTAAGTACGGAAGCCCTAAGCGGTCATGTATTCATATTAGTTATAATAATTTGCTTTGCCCAGTGTTTGCTCTGTTACCATGGCACCGTGTATTTGGCTGCCACTTTCTTGTAATGTGGCTTGTGTAAAGTGTTGTTTCTAGTCTTCCGACCACTCAAAGTGCTTTTACACTACATATCTCATTCACCCATTCATACACATTCATACACCGATGGCGCAGCCTGCGGGAGCAATTTGGGGTTCAGTATTTTGCCCAAGGACACTTCATCATGCAGACGGGAGGAGACGGGAGGAGCCGGGAATCGTAACCGCCGATCATCTGATTAGTGGACGACCCCCTCTACCTCCGAGCCACAGCTGCCCACTGTACTGTACTTTTTTCTTTTTTTTGTTTCAACCACCAGGTGGGGATCAGTGACTTGGCTTTTTTCTGTCATACTTCATGATACATCAGGTGACCCGTTCAAATAAAGGCACAGCACTCTTGTTTACACTTGTGAACTGCTGTTAGGCAGCATTAGCATACTCTCTATGGAAAGACTGGAGGTCCCTGCTGAAGTGAGGAGAAGGAGACAAGGATGCAGAGCTGGATCTTAGACAGTACAAACTGTTGTGGAGAAATTGCTGAAATCAATGGTCAATGGTGAGGTCAGGAGGGAAGAAAGTGTTCAGGAGCCTCTGATGTCTAATGCTGTAATATTTATTGACGCTTGGCCAAGGAGAATTAGAGACACTCTCAAAGTACATCAGAAGTGCCTGAGTCAGTCTCACATTCTGCCCAACTCATGCTGGTGGTCAGACTTTAAACCCCTACAGATAACACCACAAATACTATACGCCCAGAATTAGCCAAAGAGAGTGTTTTTACCCATGGAGGTGTTATTGTCAACATATTCTAGTCTGGAGACACAGATGTCTGTTTACGCAGATTGGAACGTCAACGGCCAGCTATCTATTATGTCTAGGAAGGCAGCAATAGGTCTCTTCAACCCTGGCCACCACAGTGTTGAGATAGACTGGCACCTACTGTTCCCAATCAAAGCAAAACAAGTAATACTGCCGAAGGACCTCAAGGCCCACACATGACCTCGTGTAACCTAAGGATAGAAAATTCCATAACACAAACCATAGGGAATGTACATGTAACGTACTACAAAGGGAGTATGGAGAGGGTAGCATCACAGAGATGTGGCTGAATGAACTCACTGAGGACTCGCAGGTAACTCTGGACAGCTTTCAACTTGTGAGAGCGGACAGCTGAAGACAGACAGACAGCTGAAGACAGACAGGAAAGCAGGGAGGGGGGGGGGGCGACACACTGCAAAGGAAATGTCCGTGGACCACAGGCCGGAGTCAGAACCAGGACTCTTTCGTATGTGGGGAGCCCACTCTACCAGCTCAGCCAGCAGGACATTTATTTATTTATTTATTTGTGAGGATTTTCTTATCCACCTTGTATATTGTGACTGTAACAAGTGAATTTCCCCGGTGTGGGATTAATACCTGCTTAAACCTTAAACCTGCTCTGTTGCTCTGCCAGTAACCTAACGCTGCCTAGCACTAACAGCTGTTCACGAGTGTAAACAAGAGTGCTGTGCCTTTATTTGAATGGGTCAGCTGATGTATCATGAAGTATGACAGAAAAAAGGCAAATCACTGATCCCCACCCTGAAGACTGGTGTCGAAAAAAAAAGAGAAAAAAGTACAAAAAAGTTCTAAAAACACAGAGCTACTGTAACTAGCAGCCAAATACGTACATGGCACCATGGCAACAGAGCAAACACTGGGCTCTCGTTATCACGAGAAAACAAAGGAAATAAAATATATGAATACATGACCGGTGAGGGCTTCTGTAGGTGTTGCATACACTACACCACAATATGTTTTTAACATAATTACTGCTGTTTAAAAATGTAAATATATTTCTATACAGTATATACAGTACAGACCAAAAGTTTGGACACACTTTCTCATTTAAGAGAATGGGAAAGTGTGTCCAAACTTTTGGTCTGTACTGTATGTTTAAAATAGTGGAATTAATACTCTTTAACATAAAATGTATAAAAAAATGTATATCATTTTGGGTGATAGCAGTACAGAATGGCAAAGCAAAAACATACAAAGCTTTGCACATCAGGGTGTAGCCTCCGCCATTTTGAAATATTCAATATTTTGGAGCTAGAGCACCCACTGGCCAAAATGAGGAGTCAGATACTTCCACAGCAGCCACAGACATGGTCGTGGAGTCTGATGAGGAGCCATCTACCTCTGCAGCCACATGTTCCTTGCAGGATTTCTCAGGTGTGTGTGTGTGTGTGCATGAGTGTGTGTGTGTGTGTGTGTGTGTGTGTGTGGGGGGGGGGGGGGGGTGTATGTGTGCGTTTTTGCATAATTTTTTACTTTTGTAAATGCTATAAATGCTGTGAATAACATGTATACTAATGACAATACCATTTTCTCTTTATTAGAAATGCCTCAACCAGAAATCCCACCAAATCCTGTGCCTGAGGATGAACCTCTGTCTACTGACCCTGCTAATTGGCCTTCAGTTCTGACTGACAGAATTCGGACACAGCTGGTTTGCAGAGGACCAAGTGAGGTACCTGCTGACTTTGTTTTCCCCAGGAATGAGTTGGATGGAAGAAGTTGCCATCACCAGTATTTCAAGAAGACATTGGTTAACGGTGAAAAGATTCCCAGAAGCTGGTTAGTCTATTCAGAGAAAAACAACAGCCGTTTCTGCTTCTGCTGCAAACTCTTTTCTAAGAGGACAATTAACTTAACAAGCTCAGGCCTGACAGTCTGGAAACATGCAAGTTCTTTGCTCACCTCTCACGACAACAGTCCAGAACACCTCAACTCCATGAAAGTATGGAAAGAACTGGCAGTCAGGATAAAAAAGGAGGAAACAATTGATAACCAGGAGATGGCACTTCTAGAGGCTGAGAAGATGAGATGGAGAGCAGTGTTGACCCGTTTGACTGCGATTGTGCAGTCTCTGGCAGTGAGAAATCTGGCACTAAGGGGGAGTACAGAAACACTGTTCACGCCATCTAATGGCAATTTCCTCAAAGAGGTTGAACTGATGGCACAATTTGACCCAGTAATGAAAGAGCACCTTAACCGGGTCCAAAAAAGTACCTCTGGTCACACCAGCTACCTCAGTCACAGCATACAGAACGAACTGGTTCATTTGATGAGCAGCAAGATCATTTTTGAAATGGTGAGTGACATCGAGCAGGCAAAATATTTCTCAATTATCCTTGATTGCACACCAGACATCAGCCACACCGAACAGCTGTCAGTTGTAATTCGTGTGGTGTCACTGACAGAGGAGAAGCCCTGCATAAAGGAACATTTCATGGGGTTTTTGGAGGCAGAGGAATCAACAGGTCTGCATTTGGCATCTCTCATTCTAAAGAGGGAGCTCAAAGTTCCTTTTGAGGACTGCAGAGGACAGGCTTACGACAATGGGGCAAACATGAAGGGGAAAAACAAGGGCGTTCAAGCCAGGCTTCTACAAATGAATTTTGAGTTCGCACCATGTATTCAAAGATACTACGGATTAAATGCTGCTTTTCTTGTCTTGTTTCAGTCTCATGATGAGATCTTAATAACAATTTTAGGTTATGAGACGTCTTCATTTGGAGTTTAAGGTCATTCTCCATCTTATTTTTCTCCAGTGTATATTCTTCAGTCTCCTTTGTCTTTGTTTTAAAAATGACGTTGAAGGCGTGCTTATCCTTTTTAAAATCCTCATCATTCCTTTCCTTTAATGTCAACATATTCAAGATTCGGTCTGAAATAAATGGATCGCCATCTTCGTTACATTTTTTGGAGTCCTGAAATCGTGAACATCTAAGCTCTGCCTCTGTGAGATTGGCCTCTTCACGAGTTTCGGTCCTTACATCGTCCTCTAACATTTTCTCCAACATTGGATTCATTTCCATAGAGTCTGACATCTGTTGTTTGGCCAAAATTATTTTTTCTCTCTGCTGGCTGAAGAAAATTCTGTAAAATTCTTGTTTGTAGTTCTAAACATAGTTAAGGTGCTTTTTACTCACTTTTGTCTCTCCCATGATGTTACTCCTCTCTCCTACAGCGTCCATTACAAATACATACACATGACGAATTATGCAAATTAGACGATGGCGTCAATTAGCGACTTCTAGCGAATTTTAGGACAGCCAATAGCTACTTTCCTTCCTTGACATGCGATTTAGCCAATCAGCGTCCTCAAATCTACTCCAGAAAGGGCGATTATTTTAGCGCACCAAGCCAGCTACGGCTAAAGTTAGCAGCGCCGCTACGTACAAGCGTTATTCTACATGACAATGGCGTACGTAACAGTACTCTTCTAAGACCCAACCCTCACTACGGTAAAATCACTCCTTCAGCATCCGTTTGAGAGGAGAACTCTACCGGACAAACTACGTGTGAAAGAGCTGGGCCCAGATCAACCTGACCATGATATCAGACATTATCAGACATATTAACTAATAACGACACCGTTTCATGCGCTCAACAGGCAGCTCTGTCATAAGGAGGCCCTGGTTTAAAGTCAACAGCCTTTCCAACATGTTCTGCTTTGTTAGAAATTGATACGTCAATTGTTTATAAGTTCTGTTTTACATGTAAAGCTTGTGATTGTGCAGTGTTTGTTTTTGTATAAGAATGCCTCATTTTTTTTATATTAGCATTAAATAATTACTTATTATTTCACAGAGCACTGATATCCTGCAGTTTGTGTTAATTGTATCGGGATGGGATGGTTTCTGAAACTGACTTAATATGGCACAGCCCCACCTAGAATATTTTTCACCAGCCGCCACTCCTCAAAATATGAAGACACCAGGATGGCAGACCTGCCTTACTTCTGTACCTGATATCTTCAAGAACCAGAGGGTCTCTGCAAAGTCATCAGACACCCACCTCCCACCTGCGGTCAAGCAGAGGTCGAAATGCAGGTGATCTGGACCAGCGGGGTGTCCTCCCTAATTCCTGTCCTGTCACTTCACTTACGAAATGTTTCACTGCCTACCTCTAGACAGTGCCTCAGCAGCTGTGTTTGCCAACCTACCAACCTACGACAAATTTAGAGTCACCAATTAACCAACTGAGTGCATGTTTTTGGACTGTGGAAGGAAGCCGGAATACCCAGAGAAAACCTACGGAGACACGGGAAGAACATGCAACTCCACACAGAAAGGACCCAGCTGAGCTTTGAACCAGGAACCTACTGTAAATACCCTCATATAAAATTGATAATTTTAATAGCCTATTTTTTTATGTGATTCTTAGGGATGAGCGAGTACAGCATAATCTGTATCTGTATCTGTTAACCATATGAATGATCTGTATCCGTATCTGCACTCGGAGTGGGTGGGATCTAACCCGGAAGTGGGTCTAGTTGTCTTGAAATGGGTGGGGCTTTAACCGCTATGTTATTTTAAGCATTTGATATGGGTTGATCAGAAATTGTTATATTTATTGCTGATTAGAAAACTATTTACAGGACAGCATCAGCATTGAGCTTCAGTTTAACGGTTTTGATCACGATAGCAAACAAACTATTTACAGAACAAGAGTTTTCATACTCAACATAACTTTCTTTTTTTAACTTTAAATTTTTTTATAATCAGTGTGATTTCTTTTTTTTTTTTTTGGTTTTTTTTTGTTTTTTTTAATTTCCACACCAGGTGTGTGTGTGTGTGTGTGTGTGTGTGTGTGTGTGTGTGAGTGAGTGAGTAAGAGAGAGACAGAGAGAGAGAGAGAGAGAGAGAGAGAGAGAGGGGGGGGGGTTGTTGTGTGTAGCTTAATTTGTAATATTATTTATACCACTACTACCTTTATTTTTTTATGAAATACAGCAACGCGAGTCGCATTGTACCAAGCACCACGTCTGAACGAACCCACGTTTACCAGAACTCTACTGGTTAATAAGTAAGTACAAACCGAAGTAAAAACAAACCTGAAGCTGAAGAAACCCTAAACGTTAACGGAAAAGACCCGTGAACCTGAGTGACTGAGGGAGAGACAGTGAGCTGTTCTGTTCTGTGTGTGAGTGAGCAGAGGACCTGGACTGGAAGGAGACCATAAACGCTGATCAAAATAAAAAATAACACAGAATTGGTTATTCTCTAACCTGTAACCTGTGTGTGCGCGCACATAATTAACCCCTCATTAAGTCAAAGGTCAAAATCGTAAAGCTGTCAAACTCAGTTCGACAAGAAGTGTCACACTGGACAATAAACTGGACTGGTCCACCAACACAGAAGCCGTCTACAAGAAGGGCCTGAGCTGGCTTTACTTCCTGAGGAGGCTCAGGTCCTTTAATGTCTGCAACAAGATGCTGCAGATGTTCTATCAGTATGTTGTAGCGAGCACCATCTTCTTTGCTGCGGTGTCCTGGGGTGCGGGCATCAAGGCAAAGGACGCCAACAGACTGAACAAACTTATCAGAAAAGCAGAGTCTGTTGTTGGCTCTAAGCTTGTCACCCTGGAGGAGGTGGTGGAGGACAGGATGCTGGCAAAACTGCTGGCTATCATGGACAATCCCTCTCACACCCTCCACAAAACACTGGACAAACTAAAGAGCAGCTTCAGCAACAGACTTATTCAACCCCGCTGCTCTAAGGAACGATACAGGAAATCACTCCTCCCAACTGCAATAAGACTTTATAACTCATCTGCCTCTGTCAGAGCCACCATCACAGAACTGGACTAAATCTACCTGTCACCTTTTGCACTGTGTATCCTGTACAACACTCCACTCCAAATACTGAAACATTTACTATATATCATATGCAGTGTTGCCACAGTTACCTTGAAAAAGTAATCTGATTACTGATTACTCCTTTAAAAAGTAACTTAGTTACTTTACTGATTACTTGATTTTAAAAGTTGATTTTAGTTACATTCAGCAGCTGCCGACAACACCCCCTGCCGCCTCAACATAAAAATGACAACCGGTTTTGCCAATACTCACTTTATTGGAAGTGCATTTTTTAACAGTAACGTCAACAATGTATCTCCTGACAGTTTAAGTTGAACTTAAAAACTATTTCCTGAAAAAAATACATGTTTTTATAAAAAATAAAATAAAGAGTCTTTTTTGACCTGAAGTATTTAACTGTCAACACTGTAATGGCAAAACTTACTATTTCTAATCCACATTGTTTATAAATGTAACTATTCATTTCTTTTTAACATGTTTTATGAACATTGAACCTGTTGTTCACAGCATTAGAGCAGCAAGGAGTGGTTTTACAAAACAAAACAGTGTATAACACCACATGTAAACTCTTAATGTCTACTTTTGTTACTTTGGCCTAATCTTATGTTGTAATCGCATGTTATGAGTGAAACAGTGGAGTGGGGCGAGTCAGTCGTGTTTAAGGGCAGCATTTCCGTCTACAACATACTGCCCGACCAACTTCTTCAACTCTCCCCCAGTTACTGGTTTTGCACTGAAGTCCAGCTTTTGTTGTTTGGGTGGTGGGGGACCTCCTACATTAGTTGCAGCTCTCTGCTTCGCACCACCTGGTGGGACTTTCTCTGTAAGTTTGACTGTGCCGTGCTGCGACTCCATATGTTTCTTCAAATTTGACGTAGTGTTTTTGAAGCATAACACTTTGTCGCCAGCACAGAGTGTACAACGAACCTTAATATTGTCATCTTTAGCTGATGAGGTATCTGAAGTTCAACTTGTCTGACGTAAATTTGGAGGTGGCTTAGGGGCTAAATGACATAAATTAGGGTGTTTACAGGAGAAGTGTTTATGTTATTGTCAGGACCATGAGGGGACAGTGGATTGGTATGGTGACTCTGGAGGAAGTTGACATAGGGGCCCCAGGAAAGGTTAAAGTGCCCCATAGGAGAGGTGTTCCGTATGTTTTGTATTGTTTCAAAGATGAACTCTGTTCTAGTTGGTATAAATCAAGTTTTACATAATAACAGCTCCTCTATATATATATATATTGGTGTTTAGGACTGTGATACTCAGAGCGATTTGCATTGGCACCGAATCCTCTCCAAGCAATCCTGGATGCTTGTTTTTGATGCTGAACTTCTTTGTAATAAACCTTTTTTATATACAAGAAAGACGGTGTCAGCGGAGATTTTTTCCTTCATCATCTTCACAACATCGCCATCAAATAAACAACACTGACACAAACTCAAAATAGTGACTGTATTTCCAGCTAGAAAACGCGCATCTCTCTCCTCCCTCCATTGTTGTTTACGTTTGTGTCGCTGGCTGCTTGGTATGTATTACACATGAGTTGTCCTCGTCCTCATGCTGAAAACGTGACTTGTCGCATACGCGGCGTCACTCCCCGAGACGCAAGAAGAAAGCAAATATATCTTTTTACTAAGGAAAATGACAAAAATAGTAACGCACAGTGACTTGGATAAGTAACTTTAATCTGATTACTGGTTTGGAAATAGTAATGCGTTAGATTACTTGTTACTGAAAAAAGTTGTCATATTAGAGTAACGCGTTACCGGCATCACTGATCATATGTGATATGTGTTAATATAAACTGTATTGATATTATATATCATATTTATACAATATTCTTGTCTTTTTGCACATTCTATTTACATATTCTTATATTCATAGTATATTATCTATAGTATGTATATCTTGTATAGCCAAGTATTTATTATGCATATATTATACATATACTATATATCATATCATATCTTGTGTATATATATATATGTGTACATATTATATATTGCAGTTATATATGTATGCACACCTTGCACAGGCTAAATATATGACACATTTCTATGTCTATCTATCTATCTATCTATCTATCTATCTATCTATCTATCTATCTATCTATCTATCTATCTATCTATCTATGTGTGGAGTATATCTAGTAGTAATGCTCGTGGCTCATTTGGCTGTAATAGCAATAATCAAACACTGGATGTTGCTATATGTCAACAATATACGCAGAGACTGGATCTCTGATCTGTGATACTGCAGGTAAAAAATGATCCAAAGTACTCTATGGCAGCTTTGGACAATAGATGTTTGAGAATATATATTTTTATATACATATTTATTTCCAGTACATATTTTGTAGGGATGCAGTCAAACCTGGGAGGTTACAATAGAAAAGTGAGAGATGAACTGTAATTTACTGCAAACTGTTCACAGTGGCTTCTAAACCCAGTTGCATTGCCTACTTGCCCAGCTCCGGTTCTGCCACAACAGTGCCCCTGCTTCCCGTCTGCATTCTCTCAAGGCCTGGGCTCACACTATGGGTAGCCCCGCTCACAAAATGAGCTTACATTTGCTAACATCAGCTGTAGTTTGCAGCAGTTGCTTAACTGTCCTAACACTTAAATGATGTATTCAAAGTAGGAAATATCCAAAATACATTTTGTGAAGCTTTATTTTCACTGTGGGGTGAAAGATACCCATTACAACCCCCTTCACACACAATTAAGCAGGTCAATTGTGCCTGGAGATAACTGCAGGCTAGTCTAACAAAGCAAGTTCACACAGTTATTGATAATAACTTCAGTTAATGTAGAGTTATTGAAATCTGTACAAAGTAAATACCTGTATATGTGTTTTTATTACTCTACCAATTTGATGCAGTTTGTAAAAACTGACGTTAATTGGAATTAGCATGTTAGGATGCTAACCCGCTACTCGCGATTAGCATGTGGCATTAGTATACCGTAGCTCTCAGTGTGGTAGCAGTCCACACTGCTGTGTATTGGCAGTGCATTTGGTGTTGTTAGCTACTATTACGGAGACTGGGTGAACTTAGCTAGTTTTGCAGTTGACTAGCATGCAGCTCACTATGAGTTACAACTTGGCTACATATGTGCACAATAGCTACAGTATAATTAGAGTTTCTGTGGTGTAGTTTATATTGTCTTACAAAGTGAGGAGAGGAGAATTCAAATGTCAGTTTGACATTAGACAGATGAAAAAGGAAGAAATAAGAAGATTGTAAACGGCCATAGATAGATAAAATTCAGTTTTATGTGTAAAGAAACGAAAATACAAACAATGGAACTTCATGTGTGTGTGTATGACATCATACCATTCCTGTTAATGACTATGGATTCGTCATGTATTGACCCCTCAGTAACTCAAAGGTCAGTATTGATCCCTGCTGATATCGTTGATTTGCTATTCAAAGTTGACTGCCTGATGACTTATTGATTATGCATAAAGTGTTGATTGGATGCCTACTATTGATGGCAGTTGGAAAGGCTATTTATAAAATGTATCCCGTAACAGATTATTGATTATCTCCTGATCGGTCATGACAAGTGTTTAACTAACAGATTTTACTACCTAGATTTTGTTGTGCATGTTAAAACCAAAGCTTTACCACAGCTTCCAGCTGTACCAGTATCAGACTACATGGTGTGCTTGTCTTTTGATAAAACCTCAGATAACAGCAGGATTTAATAATTTCTGCATCAATTGATGTATGAACAAAAAACTCTTATCACTTTGGTGAAATACTAAGAAAGAAAGACAACTAATTTTATTCCTATTCCCTTTAAGATGAAATTGATATAAACAGACTGATCTCCCCACCCGCTCTTTTACCCTTTTGTCTATGGCCATTAGGAGATCCTGAGATGATGATGGAAAGCAGGACAGAAAGGATAAAAAAAAAGAAGAAAAATGATAATACACCACCATCATCATTCCTGCACCCCCGCTGTGTGACAATCAGTATCTCCTGAGAGATGTGGATGGTGGTTGTGTGAATGTGCCTGTGCTCCATTTATTATGGATGGAAATTCCCCAGTGCTTTCCTCCAGTGTCAGATGTGCTTTTCTTCTCACAGCCACTCAAATGAAATGAATTTTATTATTTTTTTCTTTTTAAATCAGGCTAACCCGGCTAATGTAGCATAAAGGCTGCGGACTGAGTCATGAAAAAGACTAAACTGTGATGAGTCAAACTCTTGGACGCTCTCCCATGCAGGCTGTAACTGATATGATTTTCTTAAAGGAAATAAACAATGTTTACTAACCACTCATAAGACTTACCTCAAAGGCTGAGCCCTCCACTCAGACCTACAGAATGTATGATTGTCCAGAATCAATCAATAATAGTTCATTATAGCTGATATCGTGTGACACAGTTACAACTCTAGAGAGCATGTCTTCAGTCCTATTTACTCTTTGCATGTGCATTTGCTGCAGTATATGTGTGTGTGTGTGTGTGTGTAGATCAACAGGGAGACCACTACCAGTAACTGACTGATGTCATCATATGTGTGTGTGTGTGTGTGTGTATTGCCTCCAATAAAAAAGCAGTGATTTACAGAGTCAGGTGGTTGTCAAGAGTGTTTTTTTATAGTGTGTTACAGATTAATTAGGGAGTATTAGTAATTGGATAGCAGCTGTGTCTCACACTGAATAGCCTGCAAATACTGAATTTATTAGCTTTTACACGCCAACACTTCATACAGTTGTGATGCTGTGTTCCTCTATTATATGCTCCTTTATGACGAATATATATATATCTTTTTGATTAATATATAGACACATACAAGATCTATTTTAGCAATCAAATGTGATTTTGGATAACCCAGGTCAAATCTCGGAACTGTTTGATTATATATGCTGCCCACATATTTGGAAGGACTCAGGAAAAGAGTCAGTTATGAGAGCGAAAGACACTTACTAACATCAAAGCGTAGCCCTGACTTCAAGAGCTGCTAGCGTAGCTAACATCTACATACAAAGCACTACTTTGTTGTGGTGAGATTGTGTGATTATAGCGTGACATTGTTTGTTCCTTTTTCTCTTTCCATACATGAATTTTCCATTTTGTTACTGTTTGGACAATGCACAGTGTATTTGTTACATCAGATATAGCTAAAAACAAATCTAGGCTGCACACTGTGCTTATATTTAGTATAACAGCATGACCTTGAGTGTGATATTTCTGTTATACAACAGATCTACATTTACTAGTTAACAGTAATAAGTGACAACAGACTGATGACTGACAACATTTGTTAGTTTGTTCAATCATTTATTTGGACTTGAATTGTTGAAATGTCGTGTATCTTAGAGGGAGTTTGGTGTAATATTTTCTGAGGACAATGCAGGGAGCTTTAGTTTATGTATGTATTGTGTGTTGTTTAACGTTTTATTAAACCGTTTAAGTATGATAAGGTTATCTGCTGTTAGTTATTGGTTTTATTAATGGTTGTGTGTTGATTATGAGTTAATCATATTCAGTTTCCAACATCAGTATGCTGAATGTAATGGTTGACCCTTGAGTGTTTTTAAACTAGGCCTTCTTGTACAAATATTTTATATATGTATCTTTGCGATACAAACTTTGTTTGTTTGAAAAGATAGATTAAGCCCATTGATGTCATGTTAATGTAATGATTGTTAGAACATCTTTACAGTGGAGTGCTGATACAGAGCTCTATATCAGCGCTCATGGATTGACTCTTGTCCAATCAAATTACCTGGTCAGGACTAACTGTTGTAGAAAAAAATTATAAACATAGTAACCATGTGGTTATTATTATAAGATATTATCAGTTGTAGTTTTGTTGTAGTCACTTGAAATCTAAAAAGTCATCTTCACTCTTTATCCTTCATGCTTTTAACTTCCCCTTGAAACAAGAGACACTGCCTGTAGGAGGTTATATCAGTAGCCCTCACAGACAGAGAGCTGGTCCACGCTGTGTCCTCTGTATGCATCACTGAGTCCACTGAGCTACAGGGTGTTCTTGTGTATGTGTATATGGGAGAGGGAGCGGGAGAATGGGCGAGATGTCATTCTGTCCTTACATAACTGACAAGCAGAGTTGGAGAAAATTGATCTGGGGCCTGCAAAACAACATACTATATTAGAGTAATAATACAAGCTCTCGAAATATACTTGCACAGGTAATTCCAGATGTGTGTCTATGAGTACACACAGAAATTAGCACCCTGGATAAGTTTCTGTAGCTAATGTACTCTGTAGATGTACCTCTGGCTAACAAAATAACTACCTATTTACCTGCACAGGCTGGTTTGTATAAACGTGCACACACACACACACACACACACACACACACACACACACACACACACACACACACACACACACACAGCAGGTTAGGACTCATAATGTCCTAACCTACTTTTCCTCTCTCCAAGGTGCCACAGATAATAAGAAATATGATTCTGTCCTGCAGACTCAGGGGAGCTTCTTACTGATCCTTCTTTATTAAGCTGTGATAAACAGGTATCAGGTATTTTTTTCCCTTTCGTCTCTTGGGGACAGTAGAAGAGTGTGTAAAAGATAATGTATTAATCTGTATTGTTTAAGCATTTGTGTGTAGTCTTGATTGTGTCCATCCAAAACCATAGCTCTGGAAAACATAGCAGAAACCATGAACCTGCTAATATGGCAGAAATTGAATATAACATACATAACTGTATTTTCATTAGTGCATAATCTCCAGAAAATAAGAATCGTTATGTTTTTGTTAGTTTAGAATGAGCCTTTTATATCACTGTCCCTTTCCATGTTGAACCACCAGGTTTCTACACTAACCCAGAACAGACTACTGACTCTAGATAAGGCATGTTTGTTTTTTTCTTCATTTTGAGGTAACCGTTTACCGTATAGTAACCGTATAGTTTCTTGTCCATGTTAGGAAGGATAAGGTGAGACGAGGGGTTGTAATTAGTAACTAGATGCCACTAAATCCTACACACTGCTGCTTTAAAAGCTCTTGAAGATTCCATGATCTTCAACACAATATGACACATCAGTTTTATCCAGTTACATAAGTCTGCCTGTTAGACCTCAGGCACACTCCTCTCTCTTTCCACAGAGTTTTAGTTGTGTTCACTGGCCCATGGCTTGTCTTTTTCTCTGTCTCTCTTTCCACCTCTCCCTGTTCTTTCATTCACGTCTTTCTCCTCCATCACTTTGCATTTATCTCTGCACCGCCATCCCTTATTAGCATCTTTGGGTAGATGGTAGAACGGGCTGGATAGGGAGATGGATGAAGGCGTGTAAATTCAACCGATAAAGGAATCGAAAGAGGCGGCTGACCTGTTTCCTGACAACGATAAAAGAGAGAGGGAACAGTTTCTTTTTTTGTTCTCCATTCATCTTTATCTCTCTCCATAAATCTCATATTTACCACCACATCGCTTTCTCTCTTCATTTTCTGTCCATTCATACATGAAAAGAAATTAGTGTCCTCAGACATGCACACAGGTCTACCATTTAATTCAGATTGCTGCATTAGAATTACATAAGCAAACTGCCATGAGCTCTGTCTATTTATACATTATCCATTTCTTTTCTTAATGTTTTTGTCTCTTTCTTCCATGCTACATCCTTGTCTGTTGGGTTGTCCAGACAAAGACTTTTACATATCTATAACAACTATTAGACATTCAAGTTTCCCTCAGGATGAATTGCAATAATTAACTCTGACATTTTATTAAGTGCCACATTGCAACATCTACAATTTATCACATATATCAACAGAGTTGTAAAAATATTCTAGATATCGCTACCATCAGGACGTCTGCAAGTGATTGCTTTATCTTTAGCTGGAACTGCTATCTTTACATCTCCAAAAAAACAGCTCCATATCCATGTGTGTTTAGTTGAAACTGTTGACGAAATATATTCTAGGAAATGTAGATGATCATTTCATAAAGTAACAACAAGCTAATCTCTATAAACAGATATCTGCACATATGAATACAGAATACTGTATGTAGGCAAGGGACTAAGATTTTGGAACTGGAGGCGTTCTGTTTGTAGTATTTACCAACTACATTTGAGTGAGCTTTGGTTGCAACAGTCCGTGTGGAGAGCAAAAGAGGCAGAATATATTGGCCGAAATGCGATTTCAGAGCCTATCAACTATTGTCAAGTTATCGGCATTTATATGCAGATATCTATTTATAGAGATTAGAAGAAATGTGTCTTTCTTTCGATTCTCACGTATCAAGTTGCTAATTGGACTTGGCAGAGGAAGTCTTGGCCTGGATAACTGTTTTCTAAATATCCACTGGCTACACTGGAAGCCAGTAACATGGCCCCAGAGTCAACACAGGGAGTAAGTGGAAAAATAACTAAACCTGCTTGAGTCACTGAAACATTTCCTGGAAAGAAAATGAAACTTACAGAAAAAGTGTGAGAGTATCTCATAGCTGAGTTTCACCTTGAGAGCTCAGAGTATTGACAGACTCTGTGCCAACAAGTGGGAGATACACACTTCAGCTCAGATGTACACACACAATACCATCACATGTGAAGAGTCTCTTTAGGGCTGCAGCTCATGTAGAGCACCAACATCAATCACCTTCAGTACACTTATCAGTGTAAGTGTGAGAAGCACCCATTGATCCCTGTGCGGGTGCTCAGTGCACGTGCATAGTAATTGTGCAATATATAAATGTGGAGGGGCTGTATGTTTGTGTGCACGTGGGTGGAGGTCACAGAAAAACAGAGTACAAGTGGCTTCTTGAAATCTAAATTCGTGTAACTCCAAGACGTGCAGCTCTGAACGCTGACCAAGTTCAAAGTTGTGGTGAACTCTGTTCAAGGCCTTTGTGTCCAAACCCAAAAGCGGCTTATTTTCAGGGATGGGTGGACATTTGCTGCAGGCAAAGAAACAAAGTGACAACAGTAAGCACTCTTGCTCCTCTGGTATACTCTTCAATGCATGAAAAGCCAAACTGTTGGGTGACTTTTTTGTGGCTTCTTTAAAGAGTGGTTCAAGTGGTTCTTTTGCTCCTAAGAGAAACTACAGTCCACCATGCCAGCAAAGCCTTCAACATCAAATACAGCAAGAAAGGACATGCAGTTCAATTAGGGCTACAACTGAGGCAAAAGCCTGCTCGTTCATTTCAATGAGACCACTGTGTTGACACAACTAACCAACAAGATCCCTCAAAAGTTTGTGCATGCGCAACGAGATAACTAACTCTCTGCCTTTAAAAAACACTGGCTGGTGCAAGGACGGACATCTGTCATTATCTGAAACACTACAAAGTAACTATCAGTCCTGTACATGCAGTTTAAAGTTTCTTGTGTTGTTGCAGTGTTGAACGTCAGTGCCGTTTCAGATTTAAATCTCTTTCATTAGATATAAAATGCAGTTAAAGCAACATAACGTAGAAATTGGTATTTTTGCAAGTGTCATTAATATGGACATTCCTTCAGCATTACCATTACATTACAACTTTGCTAATAGCCAAACATCAACATCACAAATCAGCAGCCAACTAATATTACTTACTAGTCCAACAGCAAAGGCCCAGCTCAGCATCTGTCTTTCAGCCCTTTATTTCACCAAGCTCTCACCAGGGACCAAAAGTCAGTCCCAGATTTACTCTTGTCCAGCGTCTTCTTGCTTCCTCCATCAACGTTCTCTTTGGTCTTTTGGTCCATAGAGTCTGCTGAGCCTACAGTACATTGCCTGCTTGCCCAACTCCGGTTCTGGTACGACACTGGCAATGCCCCCCCGTCAGCTTTCCCCCGTGCCTCGAGCATGAATGAATGAAAACCACCTCTTCCTGGCAGTCCAAAATGCCTGTGGTACAAACACTAATGTTCACCCAGTGCTTTGAGCTCACAGTTGGGGCAGCCTGGGTAACAAACTGAGCTAACATTAGCTAATAGCAGTTAGTTTGCATATAGTTCGTGGCAGTTTACTTTACTGTCCATCACGAAACTCTGTTAATCACAGATAGTTGAGGTGGAGAATCAGAAGGAAAGCAGAAAACACGATGATTAGATAGTTCAAGTGCAGGTTTCCAGTGGGAATGACAGACACCATTCACATGATTGCACGTCAGTGTAGCAACAAAATGATTTAAAATCTCCTATTTTATGGTAGAAAAGTTACATATTACATATAGTGTCTTGAAATAGTGCGAAATGCTGATGTTGACCTGCTAACCAGCGTTCAGAAATTAGTTCTTTTGTTAAGAGCTTACAAATGCAGCTGGGTACAATTGGACCAAGTCACTGATCACACAGGTTCCAGTCTTATGAAACAAATTCTGGTTCTCAGCCAATCAGTCCAGAAACACTAAAACATTTTACAAGAAAGGGTCACCCCATGGGACATAAAACTTCACAAAACAAGAAGACACGCCACACCAAAGCCTTTAACTCTGTGTGATGCTCAACAGTTTATGTCCCTGTCACCAAACCCAACCAAAGTTCTCCATTATCCTTGTGTAAAGTTTAAGAGATCTTTGGCAGGTTAATGGACCGTGGCAACATTTCATAAACTCAAGCTGAGTTGAAACTTTCTCCTAAAAAGCAGTGTGAGAATAAAGCAGAGAGCTGGACTTGCTAGAGATGCAAAAGTTTGACACAATCCAACTCCTAAATTTAGTTGTGATAGTTGTGATAAGTTGTGATCTTTTTTAAGCTACTAATCATCACCTACCTAACCTCACCCATCTTATAAAGATAGATTGTGTATTTGGCAGAGATTGCAGTTGGCAAAAACTCTGTCTGATCTAAACACAGATCAGGGAGGTGTACGTATGTGGAGTCTGAGACTCAAGGATCTGATTCAAAGCCCTTTCATAACTAAATGTGTCAGAAGATACTCTAACTTCAGAGAAGTTGTTTACCATATTCCATCTTTTTTTATGGTTGATTGGCATTGGGTGGTGTGTTGGTGTAATGTGCTCACCATGGATGGTTATGTTTTAAATTGTATTTTAAAACAGATTACCTGCATTTCTATCCCACCACTGTGATGGGTAGACTTTGCACTCTCTAGGGGGTTGCAGCAGCATGCTTCCCTGGAAGAAAATCTGGTACATTTTAAAGTTAAATGCATCAATCTGGTGCCCTTTGAGAGCAAAATTAAAGGCTAAATCTATGAAGAACTGTGTGTTCTTGCACATAATCATTTTGTTCTCTAGTAAACAATTTAATCATAAACATAAATGCTTGGTAACGAGTTTGACGCAGTTCACAAATGTTCAAAAAACAAAATTAACTAATGGCAAAAGTTGTTAATTGTGTTGAATAGGTTTTTAGAAAATAAAAGATATACTGGTTGGACGAGGAGGGCACCTTATTGTTTCCCTGTTCAACTTTGAAGTTAAAAAAGATTTCAGTGAAAATGAAAACCTTTATTGACGGAAAACCAACCTAACCCTAACCCTAACTGTAGAACTTGATTGTTTACTGGCTTGAAAATTGTGACATTATGTATGTTATTGATATTTATAATGACAAAATCCTGTTTAAACTGTAGAGGGAGGACAGGATGCTCAGTCTATCTATTGAAAGAAAGGTTCCCTCTGAGCTATAATAAAAAAATAACGTTTCAACTTGCAAAAATCACTTTATTCTATTACCGAAGTATGACAAACTCAATGAATTCCACTAAAATCCATTATGCAAGATATCCATTGTCAGCACACTGTCCTGCTCATCCCCCAGGATTCTCTATCCTGATATAATGAGCCCGGGCCCAAAGCCAAGACTTGAATGTAGGCCTTTTATGCAGTTTGGCTTCCAGGCCACAAAAGTTTAGGAACCCTTCAGGCCATGACCACGTAAATGTTGTCGAGAGTAATTAGTTCATCTAAATTCACAGCAGCCCCACTGACATGTACAGCTGGGAGGCAGATGCTCTTTCATGTTCCCTCTTTAAAACTCACAGAGCAGGAGGGTGTATGTTGTGGTTACTTAGAAAGTTGCTCAAACAAGTCAGTTCTGATGCATATGTGCACAAACATGCAATATTCGATGCTAGAACACAGAAGTGGGGCAGCCCACTGAAGAAGCAAGCAAACAAACAAGTTACTGTCCAACCAGCTGTGTATAACTGAATGATTTAATATCTGATGTACTCTGTTACAAACACGTTTGCTGCTACTCTTCTAAGTCTTATTATTTATTCATGTAATTGTTTTGGCCATCGAAACCACTTTGCAAAAGTTTAGAATTGCCTGCCACAAAAGTTTTACAGTGAGATGACTGAGTTGGCTAGGCTAGGTTGTAGAAAGTGCAAATAGGTGATATTTTGGACAAAGGATTTGCAAAAAAAGTGGTGTTTTGATCATGAAGAACAAAACGCTGTACAATGGCTCAACCAGACTGACAACTGAAAGGGCAGAAAGAGACAAAAAACCTCTGAGCAATAGTTTAAACCTGTCCAATCCAACCAGCGAGTATAGGGCCCAAAGAAGAATTTTGAAAGGCAAACACTAAATTTGATATCTGAATTATACATTTTTTATCTGCTAAAAGATCCATAATTGAAAGAAAAACGTCACTATAACAGGTTATTCCAAGCTTTTGAATGGTGGTGTGTTTTGTCGGTTTCTTCTGTGGCTGTGTGGGGCTCAGAGGACGGGGTGGAAGCTTTGGGAGGTTGGTCAGTGAGTTTTGTCGCTGAGTAATGAAATAAATGAAATCAAAAAACAAGTAAAAAATATATTCACCTGATCTCACCTTCATCCTATGATAGAACAGTGACAGCTGGCACCATTATGAAACTGGAAAAATATGAAATGTAAATTTCTATTTCTAACACTTTCTATGAAGACCACATCTCTAGTGCATTATGGAGGTATTCATAGTGAACTATAATGCATTCATAATGCTTTAAGACTACAGACTACTACAAGACTGCTTTAAGACATTATCACTGTGACTTATAATGACTTATTACTGTGTCTTGTGGATGCTCTTGACTAGTTATAAAGGTTGACTGATGGGGCTTATAACACATTATGACTACCTATGCTTACCTATACACACACCTCAACAATCTGTGACATTTCATGCAGTGTCATAAGTTACCATCAGTTATAATTCATTGTAAGTCACATCTAAAAGAAAGAAAGCAATATGTGTGTTCACGAGTGTAGTTATAAAGCATTATGAATGCATTATAATTCAGTAGGAATGCCCCAATAACACACTATAGATGTGGTCTTTCAGCTCAGCAGAGAGCGCAGTACCCGTAATTTCCTGTAGAAACATAACACAAGAAAAAACAAAAAAACATGCAATTTAATGACAGTTGGACTTTAATCATTGATTGACCAGAGATCGTATGTGAGGATGATTGAGCTCTTAGCACACAAACCGTGGTTAATCCTTTATGAAGAATCACTCAATGGGTGCAGATTTAGTGATTTTCCATCTGCCTACATACTCCATTTGAATTCAATTGACTGTTTTCTCTTTGAAAGTAATTAAACTCTCCGCTTTAGCTCTGCAATCATCTAAATGGAATTCTTAATCGACTCTGGGATGCATTAATTGCAGCATTAATCACTTTATTCTAAGTGTGTTATCAATAATGCATGTCTGCTTCTGTTTACAGTCTCTGTGTCAAGTGCAGAGAGGAAGTAAGGCCCTGAAAACGAGGGAGGGAGAGGGGGGTAGAGCAATATAAGAATGTTATTAATCATTTATAAATGAGTTGTTGTTGTTATTAGGCTATGTGTTTAAGTTCATTACTCTTCCTTCCTTTATCCCCTTCATCTCTCCTCTCCTAGTGTAGTATTTTATTACACATACAATCTGTTTCTTTTCATCTGCTCAGGTCACCTTTGGTATCATGTAACATACAAAGACATCGTGCTTCCTATTCTCTGTAGGAGGTCCTGATCCTCAGTGGTAGCAGAGTACACTAATTAGAAACCAATTTGCATAAATGTTTTTGCCCCTGGGATTATATCAACCATTATTCTTAATCTTAATTTTCTCTTGAGTCTTAACATGATGTATGATGTGTTGTTATCTAAGCGTGAATATGAAAGAGCAGATTCGAGTTGCTCGACATGCCTGGAGGAGGAATGCGTGTGAAGCCTCTCTGAAATCCATCATTTCGCTGATGATCACACTCTGTTCAAAGTGTTTTTTGCATTGCATGTTATAGAATGTCTATCTATTATAAAATGTCTCTCAGACATGGACGGTAGTGTGATAGAATGGGGAAGCATTTCTTGAGTTTCAAACAAAACCAGAGTCACGAGATTTCATTTTTTGTTTTTAAGTTTCTTTAAAAAAGAAAAAGAAAAAAAGAGCTAGTCAACTTTAAAGGTCCCAGTGTGTCTGTTTACATAATATGGCAGAATTGGAATAGAATATTCATAACTATGTTTTCATGAGTAAAAAATCACCTGAAAATAAGAATCATCAAGAGTCCGCCATGTTGAACCACATGTTTCTACAGTAGCCCAGAACAGACAAACTAAACCCATCAGGTTTATCTCTACGATTGTGATGGGAAGGTGGGTGGAGGGGGTTGCAATCAGAACTACATCATTAAATCCTACACACTGCTCCTTTAAAGCAACAATAAATCAAATAACTGTTTGTTATTTGAAACATATTTCTCACAATGACAAACACTGTAACGCTGCACTTGTCCTCACATCTACATTTTGGATATTTTTGTTTTAGGGTAACCCTAACCCTAACTTTATTGTTTGGTTCACTCTCACCGCTCTCATCCAGCAGTAACTGTTTTCAGTGTGATTTGAATCCCCACCAGTAACCATGAAATCATCAGAGGATACAAATAATGAATGTAAATACACTGAATCTGTATGAGTGAAAAAATGCAGATCCAATGACTTTATGACGCAAAAAGCTACAACTTTATTTATATTTAAATTACAGAAAAAAAAGAAGAACATTGACATTGACTAACAAATATTTTCTCTGAAATGACTGTGACAATTTCCCAGAGACAGCAGCCAAAAATATCTTCCTGGGTCCAGCTGACAGTCCAAAACACAGAAGGATTTCAGTTCATTTTCATATTAGACAATAAAAAACATAATTGAGCAAATGCTTGTCTGAATTCTTTTGTCTGAAAATGACTTCAAGAATTAATTGAATATCAAAACAGCTGTTGATAACTCCTTTAAAGTGACTGAACATGCTGTATTTGTCAAATACAACACCATTTGTTACCATATCTATTTAAATTTGACCTCTAGTGGTGGTATGAGCTCTGTAGGCAAAATAAATCATTCTCTGCAGGGAAACATCATGGAATATTTTGGAATTATAGTCTATATCTTTTGTGCACATGCTCGAGTAGCCACTTTCCCTGCAGTGGTCTCCATAGTGAAGTTGGGGATATTTTCAGTCAGAGGTTCCTGGATTACAGAGTGCTGTTTAAGTGGCTGCTGGACTACAAGGCCAACACCAAACCACCAAACCTCAAGGCAGCAGTCCAACTCCAAACTGCACGTACGCCTCTGAGAATGATGAGTTGAACCAGAAGGAGGTTAGAGCTGCATAGGTTCTCTTCTGCTTTACATACGAGTTCATTCTGCTGTTGTGTAAGAGTGTTTAGGCCTCTGGCAGGAACATTGTGTGTGTGTGTGTGTATACGGGACGGGGGTGTAACAGTAGGTGTGTGTTCTGATTTAAGGAGCATACATTTAGAGCATGCAACTGATTTTCATTGAAATAGTAGAACAAAAAAGTCCTACTTACACTTTCTCTTAAAACTTCAAAGTGTCTTGTGATCTTGGAGCATCATGAAGCTGGTTATGGCTCTGTAAGCCATGGAAATGAGGCTTCTGTAATCCTTTACCCTACTCTCAGAAACCAGGTTTCTACATGACAGACATCATCTTACTCGAGACGTCTGATCCAGTTTACTTAGGTGCATGTAAACACATTGATCGAGGTAGCCAGGTATGTTTGGTATGATTGTGTCTGTGAAGAGACAAAAACCAGCGTCTGCTCACCGGCTGTATCTTGCAACCCACATTCAAGCTACGCTAAGCATAAGCTGAGATTGATATAAGTGTTTTCTCTATTCAACACCGGGAAAGAAAAAAAAAGCATGCCATGCATGATGGACAGATGTTTTTTTTGTTACATTCCTGAGTCACTCTGAGGTTGTTTTGTGACATTATATCGAGCTTTTTTCATTCTTCGTTGATTTATTTGTACATAAGTGATCACCTGTAGTGATTTCCATATGAAGCATTAGTAAACAGAGGAGTGACACACACTGTGACTCATGCAGAGTGTATCATGATGTTGTCCTCTGACCCCGACAGGCTGACTCACTCAACACACTATCACGCTACATCTCACTCTCACACTTTCTCTTTATCTTTCTCTGTCTCGTTATGTCTGTCACAATTTCCTTCCAAGTTATTGGAAGCACAAATGCAACTCAAACCAATTCCAGATAAAAAAAAGTTTTGTGTTACATGTATTGTAATTTTGGTATTTTTAGATACAACTTTATGCATGTCACTAATGGTCAGTCCACCACTTTGGTCTAGATCAGAGGTTTTCAACCTGTGAGGTACGCCTTCGAAAGAGAGCATAGGAGAATTAAAAAGTGAGGGCATGAAGTCAAGATACTGTGTGAGGTGAAAGGTGCAAGTGTTCAGAATATTGTAGTTGATTTGGCTGCCACAACGCAAACAGGAACTGCTAAAATTCAAAATTTGCAAAAATGTAAATAAATAAAACAATTTATACCCCAGAATGTCCCACTGACATGGTTCTGATATTCCTGGAACACAGACCCTGTCCTCTGTCCATTCATGTCTACACATGTGCCCACTGTGACATTACTTATTGGTTTGTGAAGCTGCTGCCATTTTTGACCATATTTTGTAAGTCATGCTTAGTTTTCACTGCATTGCTGCTGTTGTGTTTTTCTCTAAACACCTACATTTCACACACTGTGTGCACATGCACACATACACACACACACACACATGCACACACACACACACAGACACGTCTGTCCACAACCGTCCCAGAGGATATCACTTCATCTCACAGCCCATAAACCAGAGCTCATTATGAATTCCTGGAAAAAATGAATAATCCTTTTAGCTTCCTGTGCAGAGGGGCCATATGGATGAGGATGCTGATGAGCTTGATGTATATTTAATCCTTTTTATCCAGGAGCATGTTTTTGTTCCTTCAAAGCTAATAATCTGCTTTAATGTCCAGAGAGGAGGAGGTGTTCAAACTCAAAGAAGAAAAATGACTTGCATTACGTGAAAACTAACTAACTAACTAACACAGTGTCCAGGCCTTTATGTGAAACAGGCCATTATTTATTTCTCCTATTTCATCAGTACATATAAAGGTTTTAATTTGAAACATCAGCAGGAAGTGTTGTTTTGGACGTTATTGGTGGTAACATAAAAAAAAAAAAAAACTAAACTAAACTAAACAAAACAGCAAAGTGACTAAAATGAATCCATGAATTTGATCAGTATTTACAAAAAGAGAACGTGACAGCAGCAGAGTGTTGAGTGTGACATGACGTTATTATTATACTGAATTCATCATATAAACTAACAGAACTGTCAGTTTTTCTTGGAGCTTCTGTCACAATGTAAATACATTATTAGATACTTTATGCTAACCAAAGATACTAAATAATAATCATGTAAATAATTCGATTATTTGTGATTTGTGTGTTAAAAAATGTGAACTTTTGATGTGATTAACTTTTTCTAACTGAGCCTCGCCCATCTCACTCACTCCCATGATCCTTTTGTAGCAACCATGTCTCCCTGAAGTTATGTTTGTACACGATGAATTTGGATTTATGAATATTATGTTCTGATGATGTTCAGCAGTGGTTGAGATTGATGATGGGCATTCAAAGGGCAATTTAATTTTTTTTAAATATATTTTTGGGGCTTTTTGAGCCTTTATTGCATAGTAGCAGCTGAAGAGTGGCAGGAAAGTGGGAGAGAGGGGGCAGCAAATGGCCACAGGTCGGATCAAACCCTCAGCCGCTGTGGCGAGGACTCAGCCTCTGTACATGGGGCACATGCTCTACCTACTGAGCTTAAATTTTTATCAAGAAAACACAACTTGTTCTTAAAGCTAAGTTTGACTTAATATTAAACCAAGACTTCCATTTTACATTAACCAAGCTCTGTAAGTGCCCATGTTTCACTCAAAGTATGAGTGACTTCTGAGACAATGGACTGAAGCGTGACGTCAACGCCCCCCCCCCCACACACACACACACAAACACACACTCTTTGTTTTTCCTGTGATGACCTCTATTTTTTTTATTTTCCTTTCTCGTGCTCTCTGATGTCATGACTGCCAGGCTGATGGATGAAAGGATGAATGGATGGATGGATGGATGGATGGATGGAGGGATGAGTTCTTGATCTAGTAAAGTGGGTCAGTGTCCCATGAGAGGAGCTCACTTTCTGATCTCATCGCTTTCCCTCACACTCTGCCTCTTTCTCTCTTTCTGCAGTTTGCAATGCATTCATGCTGATCTCTCTCTCTCTCTCTCTTTCTCTCTCCCCTTAATGTGACTGTGACCTCAGCTTGCTCATTCAAGTCAAACAACAATTAAAGCTACAGGAGGCAAAATCTTCTGAGAAAATATGTGGTGTACTGACTTCAGCTGAAAGAGGAAAAACAAGAAAGAAAAAAAGAAAACTGACCAGCTCCAAATGTAAGACTGTGTATTTGTAAAGCAGAGTAGAAGGAGTACCTTCATGTAGGCAGGAGAGAGATTTGAACCAGCAGGCCTTCTGGATTTTCTAACCACTGAACCACAGACTCAGCCATGGATATCACTGAGCACAAGCCAACAGTTTCTTTAGAAGTCCACTTAGCCAAACACAACAGACCTGTGTGAACTGGAGATCCAGTTTATTATATTTGCACAAAAAGTATGATGTAAAAAAGTACAATACAAGTACATGTGCATATGAAGTAAAAATTATGGGGCAGAGAGAACTTTCTTGATGAGGACTTTGTTGATGAGTCCATCTTTCCAATAGACAAAAACCGAACGCCCAAAGGAATAGATAGTTAAATATCTCAACAAATAAAACATTCATCTAAAATTATATCTCAGTAAATGTCCATGTCATCTCATGTAAATGTGCCTGTCTCCGTACAACACAACACTGTCCCATGTTGTAGCAGCCGGACCTACCCCATGTTGCAGTAGTAGCTCTTTTCCATACACATGTGCTGGCTTGGCTTGACTCTTCTCTTGAATCAATGACTTTAAAAAGCAGTGCCCTCTGTAGTACCGTTTACTATTGCACTGTGCAACTCTTATTGGCAGCCAGCTAAATGCTAAATGGACTGTACCTAATAGCACCTTTCTAGTCTTTCGACCACTTGAAGTGTTTTTTTGAAGTGTCATTCATAAATTGATAATAGAGACTGCTATGCAAAATGCTCACACCTATCTGGAACAATTTGTTGTTCAGTATCTTGCCCAAGAACACTTCGATATGCCCAAGACTAGAAGAGCTGGGGATCAAAGCACTGACTCCATGATTAGTGGATGATCTGATCTACCTCCTGAGCTGCCCCATAGCAAAAAATTACATACCAAAAAGCTGTCTTTGTAATTTGAGTGAAGCGACTCATTAAAGCTTGCTTTAACACAGTATTGTTTGGCTGGGCTGTGGTTACAGGCACAGGAAAAATACAAGAAGGGAACAAGTGAAGAGGGACAGGGGGGTTGAGTGCCTGATGGAGATTAAGTATGACAGCTTTCCCCATGAGACACTGAACTAAACCAGTAATAGAATGACATCAGAGGGTGAGAGGATGAGAACAGGGACGGAAACAGACACGGATGGAAAACAAGTGAAGGAGTGATTAAATAGGGTAGAGAGTGATGTGGGCGACGGAAATGAAAGCAGGTGAAGGACAGAGATGATGACAACAAAATTAGGGGAGCATGGAGCAGCTTCACTTTCATCCAACCATCCATCCTTTGCCCCATGACAAAACTTTCATCCACCTGAGGCGAACCAGGCATTGCTGTGCTGACACCATAAACTGGTGTGTCTGTCATTCGCCTGACATCAATGAGAGAGAGTGGGAGGACAAAGAAATAAAAGCAAAATTGTTTAACTGTTTTTAACTTAATATTAAGTTTTAAATGAAATTCTGAATGGTGAATGGTAGCAAGGATTTACTATTCAGTCCAAAGAAACATCAGCTCTGCGTGGAGTGATGAGCAGCACAGATTCTTCCCATTCAAATGACTGTAAAAATATGAAAATTGACTGTTTTCATGCATCTTTTCTTGCACGTGAGGGTTACACATGGCTTAAAAATCTGAAAATTGAAGAAGGAAGGAAGGAAGGAATTTGTTTGAATGGTTTGAATTTGTCTTACCATACAATCTGCACTTGAATATTACAACCACTTGAATGTCCCAAACCAAAATGAGCATTATATCAGATACCTCTTACCATTATTACTTGGCCTACATGATGGAAAATCCTCAAAACCCCAGAATGCAATGTCATAAATTAGGCCTACAGTTGAAAATGGCTAACTCAGCTACTAGTGGCCCTTCTGGAAAGCATAAAAAAGCCTTTATGCAGCCGATGGGTGAGTTGTGATCTGACGTGACGTGCAGCAGTGCAGCAGCAGTGAGTTGGTCCCGTGATAAAAACAGCAGTCTTGTCTTGTGTGTGTTGATAAAAGGCAACTGTGGGATAAAGGGCAATTTGAAAAAATGTCTGCAGATTATATGATGAAAAACTACCAAACCATGACAGTAAAAGACAGACAAAGAAATATCCCATGAAATATGAATGTGTTTTACCCTGTACAGTAAAACAGTCAATTATTTCAAAACCTTCATTTATACGGCATTTTAGGAGAATTTATACAGACTAAACTGGTATTTTATATTAGAGACTGATCATTGTACAGTAAAACACTGTAATATTTAATGGCATATTTTATAGTGTTTTACTTTCGTAGTTTGGCAGTTTTTCACCATAAAATTTAAAAATATGGAATAAAACCTGACCTTAAACATGAAATCAACATTACTAATATCCTACTATCGTAATATTAGAAAAAATTATACCATATTTATTACGGTAAAATTCTGGCAACCACAGCTGCCAGTTTGTTTTTTCTTTATAGTGTAACCCTAACCCTCGAGGACAGAGATCTGTTAAATTAGATTATTGGGGATCTAATAGAATTCATTACTATATAGTATAAAGATTTGAATTATATCAAGAGGGATACAGGACACTGACTGAAGTACACTGTAAAAAAAAATTTAAAAAATTAAGAAAAAAAAACCAGGGGTGGGTTGGTTAAAAATTTTACAAAAAAAAAAACACCAAAAAAAAAAAAAAAAAAATGTTGTTTTTTTTTGGAAAAAAAAAAAAAAAAAAAAGAAAAATTTTTTTTTTAAATTAAAATTTAAAAAAAAAAAAAAAAAAAAAAAAAAAAAAAAAAAAAATTTTAAAAAAAAAAAAAAAAAAAAAAAAAAAAAAAAAAAAAAAAAATTATAAAAAAAAAAAAAAAAAAAAAAAAAAAAAAAAAAAAAAAAAAAAAAAAAAAAAAAAAAAAAAAAAAAAAAAAAAAAAAAAAAAAAAAAAAAAAAAAAAAAAAAAAAAAAAAAAAAAAAAAAAAAAAAAAAAAAAAAAAAAAAAAAAATTAAAAAAAAAAAAAAAAAAAAATTGTTGTTAAAAAAATAAAAAAAAAAAAAAAAAAAAAAAAAAAAAAAAAAAAAAAAATATTTTAAAAAAAAAAAAAAAAAAAAAAAAAAAAAAAAAAAAAAAAAAAAAAAAAAAAAAAAAAAAAAAAAAAAAAAAAAAAAAAAAAAAAAAAAAAAAAAAAAAAAAAAAAAAAAAAAAAAAAAAAAAAAAAAAAAAAAAAAAAAAAAAAAAAAAAAAAAAAAAAAAAAAATATAAAAAAAAAAAAAAAAAAATACATATGAAGGATAGTCCATGGTAGAAGAAATAAAATAGTATAAAGATTTGAATTATACTCAGACATAGAGGGAAACCAGGACACAGACTGAAAGCACTCTGGAAAATTTTCAGTCAGATTTTTTTTTTTTTTGTATTGGGGGGAAAGGAAAAAAAACACTTTAGACATATATTTTTCCTAATTTTTTTTTTTAATTTTTATTTATTTTTTTTTTTTTTATTATTTTTAAAAAAAAAAAATAAAAAAAAAAAAAAAAATTTTTTTTTTTTTTCTTTTTTTTTTTTTTCAAAAAAAAAAAAAAAAAAAAAAAAAAAAAAAAAAAAAAAAAAAAAAAAAAAAAAATATAAAAAAAAAAAAAAATAAAAAAAAAAAAAAAAAAAAAAAAAAAAAAAAAAAAAAAAAAAAAAAAAAAAAAAAAAAAAAAAAAAAAAAAAAAAAAAAAAAAAAAAAAAAAAAAAAAAAAAAAAAAAAAAAAAAAAAAAAAAAAAAAAAAAAAAAAAAAAAAAAAAAAAAAAAAAAAAAAAAAAAAAAAAAAAAAAAAAAAAAAAAAAAAAAAAAAAAAAAATGGTCTAAAAATTATTAATTATAGTATTTTTTAAGGATAGTTCAATTTACCCTTAAACTCAGATAACAGGGTAGAGACAATAGGGAAAAAATTATGTGCATGTAAGTATTTGTATAAGAAACAAAAACATTTAATGGCAGAAGTTAAAGCCTATTATTTAAATGTACTCACTAGCTGAGGCTGATAACGATGGACAATAGAGTACTGGCATACACATTCATGAAATTGACTGCCTTGCATTATCCAGCTGACCGGCTGGGAGAAGGTGAAATATTGTTAAAAAATTGTATGGCGTTAAAGGATCATTCTCACTTGTTATATTTTGAATTCCAGAAAGAAAATTTAAAACTTAACTTTTATTAAAGTAAACCAGTTTTCCATTATTTCCATAAATTAGATTATGAAAGGCCTAGATTTATGCTTGTTTAAAGGTAGAGTATGCAGAATTTTCAAAAAAAAAAAAAAAAAACCATAAAAAAAAAAAAAACCCCAAAAAAAAAACAAAATTTTTTTTTTGTGGGGGGTCTCTCTTTCCGGGGAAAAAAAAATTTTAAAAAAAAAAAAAAAAAAAAAAAAAAAATATTAAAAAAAAAAAAAAAAAAAAAAAAAAAAAAAAAAAAAAAAAAAAAAAAAAAAAAAAAAAAAAAAAAAAAAAAAAAAAAAAAAAAAAAAAAAAAAAAAAAAAAAAAGAGTCCTGTTTGTTAGTTTTTTATAATTATAGTAATAAAAATTATTGTAAACTTAAATTAAGTATTTAATTTATAATTATTTTTATTTTATATTAGTTGTTTAAAATTAATATTAATTAATTTATTAGGTATAAAATATGTGTGATTTATAATTAAATTTAAATGTTTAGTATAATTTTTTATGTATATAAGATGATTTAAAATATAAAGGTAAGTAAAGTAAGAATAATAGCTGAAAACTTAGTATATTGTAAAATGTTGTTGAAGTAGTGACTTAAATAAAAAGTGGTTATTTTATGAGTTTGAATAAGACATAACTAAGTTTAAGACCTGTAAAAGTTAAGTAAAATTTTTAGATTAGAAGTTAGTGTAGTAGATTTAAGCTTAAGTGACTCTTTATTCTGAAAAAGAGATAGCGACAGTCCAGCAACTTTAGAGGTATAGCTACCTGAACCCCTGTTGAAAGAAAAAAAAGAAATAATTATTTAACTGTTAAACTAAATTATTGTTGTTAACTTGGTATTTTTTTTTTTTTATTTTTTTTTTTTTTTATATTATTTTGTTTTTTTTTTTTTATTATTATTGTTTTTTTTTTTTTTTTTTTTATTAATAAGTTTTTAAACAAAAAAACTTTTGATAAAATGCTTAATGTATATAATAAGAATAAGCCTGTCTGATGTATTGCTTAAATATACCATTTTTTAAATTTATTTTATAGAAATCATGGTATGATTTAATGGTTGTGTACCTAAATTTAAACGTAAACACCAGCAAAATCTGTAATTCAGACAGAAGAATTAGGGTTTTTTTTTAGTATTTAGTTATTTTGTTTTTTTTAAGTAATTTATGTATTTATAGTATATATATTTTTGATTTTATGGTATTGTATGTTGTATTTAATTTTTACTGTAATTTTAGACATTTTTTACAGTGTAGCTACATGAGGAATGAAAACAGACTCCGCCTGTTTTAACACCTCCATACACACTGTGTAAAGTGGATGCTCTTTACCTAGTTGCCAGTTCCAAAAGGTTACTTGTTAATTTAGGTTGCTCAGATTGAAGTGTTTTGTCTCCATCTGTACCGTCCAGTTCAGATTTGCATGTCTTTGCGTTGACTGTGTTTTATGCGGGGAGGTGCTCAGTAATGAGAGCTTTAAATGACATCTCAAAACGAAGCATTCTCAGTGTCGGTGCAAGTCAAAAGAATTTTTCCCGTGCAAAGAAGAGACAGTGTTTTTGACTGTCAAGTAAGTCACTTGTGTTTGTTTGTGTAGCATCTGAATTTCTGTTTTTTTTGTGTCTGTTGCTAGCTTCTTCATCAGTAATTTATGCCATTTCATGATGTATTTTTTGCAAAGACTGTTCCAAACTGGCGCACGCCAAGCACCCTGACAACTGCCTACCTTCACAAGTGTCCCCCACCCAAAAAGTAAAGTTCCTGTAAAAGTGACTGGTGCCTCAAGGTGGTCACCACCAGAAATTCAACACAGTGAACTTTGAGTGTACACGTGGACTGCCATGCCATCCAAAATGTCTTCCCCTCTGCCCTCTTCCTGTCATCGAAATGGCTGGAGGTGGCGAGTTATCTTGCGGTGGTTTTTGCGCTCAACCATAGTGCTTATTAGCATATGTTAGCATGCTTGCATGTTGGTGCTAACATGCTAAACATTAACACGTTAGCACTTTCACATTACAATAAACACCACCTCGTACTTGTAAGTTAAAAACCTTTTGAATCAGCAGCAGAAGGAAATGTTGTGTTAGCATTAGCAGTAATTTAACCCTCTGGTGTCTGAGCATCACCCATGATTGGAAAAGCAATTGATATGACCCCAGAAGGTTAAACCAGGTCAAAATACAGACGGTATTGGAGTACAATACATCGTTTCCTGCCAATCCAGAAAAAGAGGGATTTCATTTCATTAAAAGTATTAGGATTAGAGTTGTATCCATCATTTCTTCACCTGATCAATAACAGTAGCAGTTTCATATATGAAATCCTGTGTATGTGTGAGAGAGGTGCTCAGTCATGACAAAGTTTCCATTATTTTATCAACCTGACACATCTAGGTCAGATTTTATCAAATGTTTTTAGTCAGCCTCTTCTCTAAGCTAACCACAGACACATTTTCTAGGAGTCAATTATTTTTTAATGTGTATCAGCTCTGTTCTTCTTAATGTGGACTTGATGAGAAACAGTA
Organism: Argyrosomus regius; assembly: GCA_946959425.1. Classification (NCBI taxonomy): domain Eukaryota; kingdom Metazoa; phylum Chordata; class Actinopteri; family Sciaenidae; genus Argyrosomus; species Argyrosomus regius. Next base: position 20,921,149 of record OX336897.1, on the reverse strand, counting down.
TCACAAGATGTGGAAATCTCATTATATATACAGATCTCACACAGATTACACACTATGTTGGAGACAAAAATATCTTGGGAGAATGAGAAGAACGTATCCTTCAGGGCTTGGGGGTTTTAAACTGTGGTTCGGGGCCATTACAGTGTCGTTGGCCTAATTCTGATTTGTCCCCATGTGACTGAGAGTCTGGGCCTCAAGGAGCGTTTTTGTTTTCATAAGGGGCTTAAAGTACAGTACAGCCTCAGGTTCAGGAACTAAAATAGGTCATTAAAACTGTAGATTCACCATTTAATGAGCTGTGGGTTGAACTGTGGGCTTGAAGATGAAGGAAGTCTGGCTTTGGGATTTCAGTAAGAGAAAACATACTCCGTAAACATTAGACCATAGCAGTAGATTGTACTGTTCAGACCATGACTACATGTTGTATATATTCACTTACATTATTAGTAACATTTTTCCAAAACATGCAGATGCTGTATAGACATGAATTCCTACCGTCCACGATGCCATTGGTTTTATGTCATGAAAATCATCTATTCCTTCAATTCCTGACCCTGTGCTATTTTTGTTCATTGTGTTCAGACATTATTGTTGGTAAATTGTTATCTGATCGCACGATTATTTTGTGCACGACAAGGCCAGGGTGACTCACTGGGAGAGAGAAAGACAGACAGACAGACAGACAGACAGACAGACAGACAGACAGACAGACAGACAGACAGAAACACTGTCAGAGAGACAAAGAGAGAAAGATGGTGTGTGTGATAGTCAAACCCATGAGTCAGGCTGCAGAGGCCGAGAGAAGATAGCATAAAGTTCAGTATCATGATACACAGTGTGAGTAACAATCTGGCACTTCTCTGTGTGTGTGAGAGAGAGATACATAAGAGGGGATACTGGGATTCCCTGGATGTCTTCATGCCTGCCCACGTCTGCACTGAACAGCAACGAGCAGAAAATCAGTGGGTGGACTGAATGTTCCATTTGGACATTTCATCCTCAGCAAATAACATAACAAATCCCTATGGGAACCAAACTCCTACCTATGATTTGAACTGTAAGATAATAATAATACATTTTATTTATGGAGCGCTTTCCATGATATTCAAAGAGACTTTACAGGAGTTAAATCATAAACAACACAACGAAAATATAAAACACTTTTTTAAAAGGTGGGTTTTGAGTCGTGTTTTGAACATAGACAGGTTGGTGCAGTCTCTGATGAGTTCCAGAGGGAGGGGGTAGCTATGGAAAAAGCTTTGTTGCCCCAGATGATTTGGTTCTGAGTGGTGGAGACGGGAAGTTTGCATCAGAGGAGCGGAGGCTGCGGATGTAACGTGGTGGTGGAGCAGGTCGCTGCGGTAGCAGGGGGGCTGGTTATGGAGGGGGTTTTGTGAGTCAGGGAGACTTTGTATTGGATCATTTGTGGGACAGGGAGCCAGTGTAATTTCTGGAGGACAGGGGTGATGTGGTTTCAGTGAGCATATGGGCAGCAGAGTACTGGATACATTGGAGTTTATTTAAGACTTTGGATGATGTGCTATATAAAATGCTGTTGCAGTAGTCTATTCTGGATGGGATGAAGGCATGGATCAAAGTTTCAGCAGCAGAGAAGGAGAGTGAATTTGAAGATGACTCCAAAGTTTGCGAACGACTGTGTGTGGAGGGAGATTGAGTGGAGTTATTGATGATGAGACAGAAGTTGTGAGGGATTTTGGACCATAGGATTTTTAAAAAAAGTGATCTGATCACTAGTCATTGGGTGGACATTGAGAGGACAATGATGAATGCAGTATATAGCTGTGATGGCCAGGTGGTTAATGCATTGGACTTGAAATCCAATGTGGTTTCCCTGTGCAGGTTCAAACGATGCTTACAGTGATGAGACTGACAGGAAGCCAGAGGGTTAACATTTCTGTGATCTTTCAGAGTCAGTGGTTTTGCTGGAGCAAACTAATGGTCTGCAGACCTCCACAATAACGTCACTGCGGTGTGTCTGTGGTACCCCAGACCCCATTGCTTCCTCCTCTGCCTTCCATTCAAAACACACAGACAATCAGATAACCATACATTACAAGACAAGAAGAACAAGACAGAACTTTAATTTGAATGGGAGCGCTGTGTTGACTCAGTGGGAGTGCCAGTGCAGAGAGAAATGACCTCACCGCACTCTGCTTCATATTTGAACAATTACATCCTGTGATATTGATCAGAAATTACAAACATCGGAAACATCGGAATCCATTTGTCTCCAGTTATGCACTTTTTCTTTGGTAGACTTTACCCTGTGGAGTCACAGCTACCACAAGAACTGACAAGAAACATGACAAACAAACCCCGACATAGGAAAAAGAGTAGGTGAATAGATATGTCCACTTTTTTTTCCCGGCCATTCAATATTTAGTAACCAATATATATATATATATATATATATATATATATATATATATATATATATATGAAGAACAGCCTTGTCTGACCTCAGTTGTGTCTAACTGAACCTACAGAACTGGTCAGACTTCACTGTTCACCTAAATGGCTCTTTGAATTAATCATGAACTTCCTGTAACAGAGCAGATGGGTATGTGGATGGAGACAATGGTCGACCTTGGTTGTAAGACTTCCGTGTGTGCAACACACACACACACACACACACACACACACACAGAGGAAACAATGAACAGGAGTAGTCATCAGGGAGCCAGCGGATGTCAGCATACACTGTGTCCTTGACTTTCGTTTTTTCTCACTGATTCTAATTATTGATCTTTTTTTCCCCTGATTCTTAGTTTGTGCCCTGAGATGATGAGACTTCTGCCCAAGTTTACTGGTAATGCAGTGAGAAGGAGGACACATTATGTAAACACAAAGTTAAAGGTTGATATAGCAAAGAAATTACCACAAAATTAATCTGGGGTCTTGAGAGGCAATGATGGTCTGTGGCCTACTTTGTATACATCTACACATCATCCATGACTGTCAAATATAAATCCTACCCTGTACACTGTATATACTCAATGGTGGGTAGAGTACTGAAAATCTATATTTAAGATATAAAACTGGATGTCATCGGCATAGCAGTGGAAGTGGGGACCATGGTGTATGATTTTACAATAAATCAGACTCTTCAAGTCAGCACATGAAGGCACCCCTGATATTGAAGGAGTGTTAACAATATTTAGACACACAGCTTTGTGAGCCGATCACTAGTTACTGGGCAGATGTTGAGAGGCCAACAACAACAGAAGAAAATACGGTATGTATAAATTACTATATGGACATTTATGAATTTTGGAATCATTTTTTTATTTACTAGCCGGCATAAGTGGGCTATGCGGATGCTTAGGGCCACAACAGTGTTGTTACTTTAGGGTAACCCATTCAGTTTATAAATATTTCAGACATTTTTTTAAATGTCTTTATCTAGGAATTGGTATTTTGGTATTGGAATTCGGTATATTGGTAATATCCCCTGTCACTGTGGTATTATAACTTTGCTCAGCTAAACATCAAGCAAGTGCAACAACACAAGACATAGCAGCCAGCTAATATTATGGCAACGACTTCAGCCCTTCTTCAATTATTTTATATTTTATAGCAATCTAATCTTTTGTCTAGTGTCTGTGTGAATATGATGATTGGGCAGATAACTGGCAGGATCTTCTCGAGCTGGGCTTCTTGCTGGTGACTAGTAAAGTAGTAACTGGCTGCTATGTGTTGCCAGAAGTACCAGAACAAAGGCAGCAGTGTAAAGAGATATGTGCTCTCCAACCTTTTCTGCTTCTTAGCTTTAAACTGTGTGCAGGGCTTAAACCTGCACGGGGAAACCTCCTACACGGCAAGAATGTTTTGACCAACCCTGCTGGACAATCCTGCATCTGGGGGTTAGGGTTAGTTGTAGTGTTAGTGTTAGGGTTAAGAATCTGAGTGATGAGAATCAACACTTTGTGATCATATTTCAGTCAGGTGTGAAATAAATCAGGAAGGTTTGACATTCTTAAGGGAGAGAGTTCCACTTTTCATGCCATACAAGGACTGGTAATCCTGTCTGTGATATTTGGCTCTGGCTCTCCATTATCCTGGCAGCACTTGACGATGCCTTAACACAAATCATCTAGGCCAACTCCCTCAGCAGTTGTTAACACACAGTCTAGTACCTTCAAGTGTAGACTTTGTTTGGAATAATAAAAATAACAAATCATAATAAATTATGATCACTCCCTATTGATGAAAAGGTACCCCAAAAGGGAGAAGGTTTCCATGAAAAATAATAGTTTTTGAGACCTGGACTGGAAATATTATCCAAATGTAACAGGTATACTGATATTACTTATTTTGACACATAATTTCATGTGTCTTTCTTGTTGTTTTGCATCTCTTTGTGGTAGCTTTATGTCTCTTTGTGATGGCTTTGTGTGTATTTTTGTGGTAGCTTTGTGTCTATTTGTGTCTTTTTGTGGTAGCTTTGTGTCTTTGTGTCTTTTTGTAGTAGCTTTGTGTCTTTTTGTGGTAGCTTTGTGTCTTTTTGTGGTAGCTTTGTGTCTTTTTGTGGTAGCTTTGTGTCTTTTTGTGGTAGCTTTGTGTCTCTCTGTGTCTTTTTGTGGTAGCTTTGTGGTAGCTTTGTGGTAGCTTTGTGTCTCTTTGTGTCTTTGTGTGGTAGCTTTGTGTCTTTTTATAGTAGCTTTGTGTCTTTTTGTGGTAGCTTTGTGTCTTTTTGTGGTAGCTTTGTGTCTTTTTGTGGTAGCTTTGTGTCTCTCTGTGTCTTTTTGTGGTAGCTTTGTGTCTTTTTGTGGTAGCTTTGTGTCTCTTTGTGTCTTTGTGTGGTAGCTTTGTGTCTTTTTATAGTAGCTTTGTGTCTTTTTGTGGTAGCTTTGTGGTGTGTTTTTTTTGAGTTGTTTGATTGCATTTACAATAAGAAGGCCCCGGCACGGTTCCTGGTAGGCCTGTTTAGTAATCCTTCTTGCATCAATGAAACAGTTTTTCTTAATTAATAAACACAAAATTCAAAGCATATTGCAACCACAGTACACGAATTAAAACACCCATTCTGTTACTTTTCTGTCTTCTCAATTAAAAACAAGAAAAATTGTGATGCTCTTGACAGTTGCTATCTTAAAAAGGTTTGATGGGAAAAAAAGAAATAGGTCTACAGAAAAAATAAAATTCCTAATGAATAAGTCATAGGTGTTTCCTTTCTTTCAGAACAACGTCAGTCCTTTAGCCCTTACATGATGGCACAAGGATTGGTAAGGTGACTCATGATATAAAGAACATTAAAATGACACACCTGACAGAGTTTCCCACACTGTTTACTAGTATTGTACTAGTATGTGTGCAAGTATGTGTTGAATTGTTTAGATTTACTATAATGAACTAATACGGTCATTGGTTTGTTGGAAAGTGAAATCAATTCAATATTACATAATTAAGTTCTGAGTTATAGTGTGTGGAATAATGACAAAACACAGCTACTGCTAGGGTTTGGAACCAGGCCAGAATAAACACACGCCCGTTTGAACGACATGTTTTGTTCTTAATGATTTAAAACATGCAGTACTGGACTTTCCTGTTCCATGCACAACAAAATGTTCTGGTCCTTTCTCTCATGAATGAAACATAGTGGTTAAACTGCACAACCACAACAGTTTTGTAAGGAAAAGTGGTAATGATCTAGTTTCCAGCATATTTCAGGACTGAGCTCTTTGTAGTGTCTGTTGCCTGTGCTACCAACTCATTCAGCAGGAAAACACTGCACAGCCAAGCGCTGCTGTTGGGGAGCTGGTTGAACCTATAGTCTATCTTCATAAGAATTGTTGAGTATGCGGATGCAGTTATGAGCATTGTCTATAACCACAAACTCCAGTGTCCAGTGCTTCCGCTTGTCAGGCTCATATTGGCCCTTGGGTGCTGGCTGGGTGTGGGTTTATCCTCTGTACTGCATGTAACTGCATGCTCATGTGCATCACACAAATTGTATGTGGGAATACGCACAAATGTATTGATTCTTTATTTTTTTTAGTTTGAACTAATCCCATGTGCAGAGCCAAACCACAATAAACTGATGCTAGTACAAGCATTGTGTGTGTATCAAAGCTAATATATCTTCTTCCTCTGTGCCACAGAGCTCCACTGTTGTCCTAAAACTATTGAAAACACATCAATGGACGACACTGTGGCACACACATCATCCTACTGCCACAAATACTCACTTGAGCACCAAATGTAGATTAATCCACCGCTGTAAATAGTCCCCATAAAATTAGCTATTTCTTCTTATTTTAGTAACATTTGATAAAAACTACAATGACCAGCTGTTTTACTGAGGCTTGTTTTCAGCTTACACTTAGCAACTTATAGAGCTTGTTGGCTCTGACACTTTTGAGCAGACATCCTTATTTTATAGGACATTATCAGCTGCTTTCCTTCCACATTGTTCCAGGGATACACAAACCTGGAGGCTAGAAGTAACAAAATGGATGTGATTGGATCAAAGGGATCAGTGGTAGAGTGCATGCCTCGCATGTATGAGATCCTCTCGAGAGGTTTTGAACCAGTTAGGACCACCCCAAAATGACATGAATATTCAGAATTTGACCTATAGCATTCAGATAATCTATGAGAGATGTACATTAAATGATATAATCCCATTCATGTACAGGAAGACTTAAGAGGGACTCTAGTGTGAATGCTGCATTAACCCCAAAACACAGAAACGCTAGGAAACCTGTGAAGGCTTTTCCTGTGTATGTGCACAGTGAGCAAATTTCATAGGAAGGAAAAGGGGTCACATCTTTGAATGTGGTAACCACTGTCCTTAAAACACCTTTACATTGAGGCACAACAATGATCACATGTCTGCAAGATGACTCTAATAAAATAAGTGGCAAATTCAATTTTAGACACATAAGACTGTGATAAATGTTTGGTGAATGTGGAACCATGGTGAGATGATGGTGTGTGAGATTAGAGGCATCCAAAATGGATAAAACAAACAATGAACAAACTTACACATGGTGCTGACATTATGGTCCAAATTGCATTGTTTTGATTTGTGTGTGCTTTGCCATGAACTTAATTATAATCCATCTGGGAAAGAAACTCTCATTCAGCGTGTCCAAAACGGACATCTGTTCATGTGGCTGGTGGTCATAATCTCGCCATCGCTACAAGGAAAAGAACTCCTCTCTGGGTTTGGGAGAGTAACGTGGAAGAAAAGTGATACCATCTCGGGATGAGCACTAAACCACTCTGTGACTGGAAGAGAAAGTGAAACACCACATTGTTCCAGAAAATTAGAAAATGTTCTGAATTTGGCCTCTGTCTTTGATATAGGACATTCTAACTGGGGATTCACACCGGGGACGTAAGCGCCGCGGAACGTCTGCGCCGTGGTTTAGCTCCGTCCTCTGCCCGGCGTCAATCCCCACCGGGCGTGTGGCGGCAGCGTAACGGCAGCGTAGCGAGCCAGCCGTATTCACGCGAGATCACGCGAGAATCCTGAACGTACACGAGACCCCGCAATAAACTGTGTATAAAGGAAACAACAACAACAAACAGCTTTACTTTGCTTCTCCGACGTGGAAGAGATTATAAAAAGGATCTGTTGTGTCATAAATTATTGTGTGTTGTTCCACTTCAACAATTAGTCTCTCGTCGTCCATGTTGAGACCCTTTGATCGATTGACTGCTGACCTGGTGCCACTGGTCATGACGTAATGTTGATGTGAAGCTGTGATAGGCTATATGAACTGCATATTGTGTTTTATTTTGAAAGGGGGCGGAGGTGTGTTACGTTGATTCTGTGTCGGATTTCCTGTCTGGTGCAATCTGCTCTGTTGAGATTCACGTGGTTTAGCAACGGCTTGCGTGCTACGGAATGATAGCGCTGCAGCGCGGAGAGACGCTACTGGGACGCTGCTGAGACGTTCCGCAGCGCGCCCGGTGTGAATGGTTTCATTGATTAGAGTGGCAGCGATCAGCTCCGGTGACTGCGGTGCAGCCGTTCCGCGGCGCTTACGTACCCTGTGTGAATAGGGCTTAAGTCTGCATCTATCGCCATCTTTTTTGTGTACACTTTGCATTGTTACAGGTGTTGTTCTCATCTATTGCAGGGTAACAGTATATCTTTACAAATATACAAAATGTTGCATGTTTTTGCCTGTGAATGGTAAAGATAGTGAAAAGATTTTGCCCAAACCTGAAGTAAAAACTAAAAGGTAAATACCTGATAAATCCAGTCTATTTATGTCTCCTTGTCAGATTGTCCACGCATTACTACCTGCCTGCTCGTCTCCCATTAAAAATTAATTACGGGGTATATTAATTGCTTCCTGTCCGAAAAGACCTTTACACTGGTACTGATTTATTACAATATAAAGTTCTGCAAACATTCAGGTTGCTGAATAACACACACTAATTATTTCAGTGTTATTTCATTAAGTTTGTAGACGTCTAAGATTCTGTTCATCACAAGTTTTTGCAGGTTTTGTTTTCAAAAGAAATTTTTTTTTTTTTTTTTTAAGACTGCACTTCAGGTTTGGACACAGCATTCAGCTGAAATTCTGAGGAAAACATTCTTATCTGTGCACTCACCCAACACGCAGACACACCTACTTGCTCACACTTCTTTTCTTTTCTTTTTTTTTTTTTTTACCTTGTTTATAATCTTTATAGCAATCTTCACACTCGGGTCTATGTATAGCTACCGTGATATGGGGACAGGACAGAACTTGCTGTTACTCTTGTTGTTGTGGAGGATAAAGATGAAGGATAGAGGTGATGCTTGACTTGCTGAGGCCCCCATGTGTGTGTTTGCACGTGGGATACCATGCACAGGTTAAACAGTTTAGTGGGAACACGTGACTAAACAAAACAAGACAAGACAGGACGGGTCAGGATAAGAGGCTACGGGTGGTGTAGCTCGTATAGGGGGTGTAGTAGAGTTTGTTTTAGCTGTGTTTTTGTTTGTGTTTGTGTTTGTGTGCACAAACCCAAAATACACTGAGAGAAGTCATTCCAAACATCTTGCACTACAGTGAAGTATTTAACAGACACGTGATGAGGCGGGAATGTAAATATGAGCTGCGTGGTCAACACTACAGCTCTTTTGTTGGGTTGTCTGACAACTTTCCCACAGACACCTAGTTCATCTTTGTGCTTTTGACATGTTTGGCATTAATGAGTTTGTTGAATTATTGTCAGAAATTAAAGGCGGTGTGTCATAAGATGAGCTCACCTGAACACAGAACTGAACCTCACAAACTGTACTGCTGCTCCAGATACTGGAGCACCGAATGTAGATTAATCCACCGCACAATCCTTTTGTTTGAGTAATGTTGTCTTCAGTGACCAGCTATTTTAAGAAATCACTGAAGCAAATCAAAAAACTTGAGCACTTTGGCGAGTCTTTGCAGTATTTTCCAGGCTGCTTTATTCTCTGAGTCACTTCCCACAGCTACAAGTTTTCGTGAATACTAACTACTACTAAGTTAAGTATGATGGCTTGAACCAACAGCAAACATGACAAGTGAAGACAGAATGAGTGCTCATATATTAAAGTTTGTTTCCTGAGTGTTCCCAGCGTTTTCATTTTTTTTATATAAGGTTCCATGGACATGTAGAATAAGTACCTCTAAAACACAATAACACATTTTAAAATGTACAAGGCCTTAAGATGGTGAGATCCATCAACAAACGACCACAATCTGATGCACAGCAAACCTGGAGTCCATTACATTCCAGATGAGGACTGGTTCAGCACTGAGCACTGGTTGGTTTCTGGGGTCCTGGGCAGAATGTAATGAAGCTGCTTTTTGTTCTCTGCTGGGATTTAAAGGCACCAGGGCACACACTGAACATTGAGTGGAGCTAGCTTGAGGGTTAACAAGGAGCCCACAGCTCAACTTTACCCTAGGCCCCTCCAGCAGCTTAATCCAGCCCTGATCCGTTCTGGGTCCTTAATAAGGAATCAACTGTCTTCGTTCACAAAGTCACTTCCACCCCGAGTCAAACTCCTCTTTGCCCTGTTTCTTTTTCTCTTGTAGGACTTTGACCTTTCTTGGGTTATAATGCCATTGTCTCCTGACCTTTGCACTAGAGGTCTTATGAGTCCACTAGGTTCCCGGTAACCAAGACCTCCTAATTGGGTCTGCACAGGTTGGTCCATCTCAGATTGGATCTGTTGTATGCATGATGTTTGTTTCAGCTATTAAAACCTTGGACCCATGAACACCTCTTCACGTTGTTGTTTAAGGTGTTAAAACATGTGCTTCTATCAGTTTATTTTGATCATATTAACCAAATACTCCTAAAAGGATCTGTATCTTTGGGTGCCTGTTTCCACTATAGGCTACGTTTCCCATCACCACACTGACTCCAATATACCCCGAAGGCAACCTCTGGGTGATGCACTGACTGTGTGAGCGTCATTATTGTCAGCCAGAGGAATGACTGTGTCTCCACCACAAGTCAAAAGTGTACTACTTACACTGTGGCAAATAGCAGTTATTAGTACTGTTGTTGTAGACAGCCCGGAGAGCGGTTGTGGTCAGGAGGTGGATGATGGGAAGAGGAAGAGCACAAAAACAAGCAAACACACACATGAATGTAGTCACACACACACACACACACACACACACACACACACACACACATATGAAAGTGCACACAGGAAAAAAAACACAATGAATCATAAAGAATTCCTTTTCAGACTGTCTCCAGAGGCAGCTGGCGGCTGGAAAAACAAACAATGCAACACACACAAAGCAAGGATCTAAACAAGGATGGACATGTATGTGGAAGTGTGTATGCATTCAGAGGACTCGTATTATTATAAAGCTGCCTTGTCTTATTGTTTAAGGTAGCTGGTGTATGTCTGCCTGCATCTGCATACGTGTACGCTGGCGTATATTTTGTGTGAATTGTGTTCCTATTGTCTCTGGTGTTGTTATTTTTAGCCATGATGACCGAGTGACTGTGTCTGTGTGGTTTGGACGGACAACAGTCCTGCAAACACTGACCCTCTGATCTAAACTTAGGACCTCAGTGTTTATCACTGTGTACTGTTGTCTAATGATTTGTTTTGTCCTTCCTCTGTTCATGAAGTCATGTGGCACCAGAGACTAAATCTACAGTTGTTGGCTTTTGATTTCCGTTTCCTGTTTTTTTCTCTTCCTGCTTGCTGTGGATGTATTATTTTCTAAACTTGTTAGATTTGAGCGGAAACATCTTTGTATCTTGAGGTTCAATCATCTGGGATCAGTACTGGACATTCATGATGAAGAGAGCGCTGCACCTCAAGGTGAAACTGTCTCCTTCTCTCTCTAACCTGTGCATGTGACCTTTTGTTGCAGTGGTGTAGTGCAGTGTATATGAAGGTATATGAAGTACAGCTACTTATTTTCCAGTCAGGTTTTTAGTATACCCGGGTCGCCTCACAGCAAAAAGGTTCCTGGTTCAAACCCCCCAGTCGGCTGGGACCTTCCTGCATGGACTGTGTTGGTCCTCTCTGGGTACTCTGGCTTCCTCTCACACTCAGGTTGCAGGCTAATTAGTAAATATCCCATAGGTGTGAATGATTGTTTGTCTCTGTGTGTCAGCCCTGTGATGAACTGGTGACTTGTCCAGGGTGTACCCTGCCTGTTGCCCAGTGTCAGCTGGGATTGGCTCTGGCCAACTGGGCCCCTAATAAGGACAAGCAGTTATTGAAAATGGATGGATGGATTTGAACTTCTAAATCCCCTCTGATGAGCATCATTCAGTCTTGTTCTGCGAGCTGAACTTTTGTTCCTAGGATGGTGAAGGCATGCCATCGTTGTCAGTTTTCATGAGTGGATGGACTAAAGAAGGGGCGGGTGTCATTATATATGACAGTTCAGAGCACACTCACCTCACAAGAACGCTAAATCTGTGTCATGCGTTTACACTCTGGTGTGGACTTAGATCCTACAGAAACATCACGGCTATGGGTGGCAAATGGTAAATAATAGTTGCTTGTTTATAAGGCATGAAGAGGAAAATGAAAAGTTGTGCGGGTGTGTGCAAAGACAAAATAAATTAAAGTGAAGGAGTTAAAAATACAACTTAAAATGATTTTTTATTTGGTTGGTGGTAAAGGTAAAGCTTCTGTTTTCATTTTTATCTTAAATATTTAAATGACAGTATTATTTATTCATGTTTAAAGTCATATTTTTGACTTGTGTGCTAACCTTATGGGCTCCATTTAAGTAGATATAAAACAAATAAAAGCAGCAAATTCTCACATTTTGTGAAGCAGAGAACAGAAGTGGTTTCAGTGGTTCTAGTTTCGTATTTTTGAGTCTGGAGTTTATTTTTTTATTCACCTTTTTTACAGCGTGAGAGCTGCAGAAGACATTTATAGTTTACCCACCTTTTTATGGTGCTGGCTAATATAATTGGCAGCTGATCTTACTGAGTGACCACCAAACTTATTCAAACAGGGATGTCCAAGAAGTGATTACGAAGACTCGTAAAATCATCTGATCCTGAATAAGCCCTTAAACAGATGTATCCAGAATATTTAGTGCGCATAAATGGAGGAAGAAATATGTCTTCTCTTTTCTAATTGCACATATAATGCCAAGTTTCCAACAAGTGACAGACATTAAGAGACTGATCACGGCCTGCTGGATCACTTTAAAATGAAAATGAGACATTTTGTCAGAATTTGGACTCACGTTCAGCCGCAGAGCGGCCACCAAGTATTTGATCTGCTAAATCATTCAGCACACGGAGCGGAGGGACGTTAAAGGATCGTTTCATTACAATTTCAACTTGAATCTTATGTTTTATTTTGTTGTAATTTTGGACTTTATTTCCATCAGTTACGATAACAATGAAGTCACCAAGTTATTCCTGGAATTTGTGAAATCATATTGAAAAGTCTGCAGCATGATCAGGCAGACAGGCCAACAGTACACCGTCACTGGTTCCTCACTATATTCCAAATGTGATCATTTGAATAGAATCATATTTAAACTATTGGCTATTATATATATATATATATATATATATATATATATATATATTGTCCTAGAATTGCCTGTTTAGGATTGGTCTCTTTATTTTTGTTTAAAGCACCTTTTGGACTGGATTTATGTGTGTAGGGGAGGTGGAGTGATTTTAATCCTGTCTGCACATATACAAGTCAATTTATAGCAGTATTCACTGCGGCCCCTCTTCAGCTTCAGCAGCTTCCTGGGCCGCCATTTCCACAATGCCGGTGGTCTCTCCCCTTCCGTTACGTAGCCAAAAGGATGACCATTGAGGGTGAGAAGTGTGCGGTGTTCCACCCTCAACTTTTTGATCATTATGAGTGCACCATCCCGATACTCATAGTACACTGAATGTAACTGACAGTGTGAACACACTTATGTACTCAAAAGAGAAAGTGTATGTATGCAAGTAGCAGCAGCAGTCCATTCTTACAGACAGAAGTGAAGGCAACAAGTATGAGCAAGAGACTGGTTTGCTCAGGGGGCTGTGTACATTGTAGTTGCAGTGCGTGTCTGTGTGCTGTGAGATCTCTGTGAGGAAAGAAAGAAACCTGCAGAGTAACATCAAGCAGATCATCTGCAGACTTGATTGACCTGATTTAAAGGGACTTCCTTTCTCTTTGCGTCTGCTGGCTTCAAACAGCATAATCACACAAAGGCAGCTTTTCCAATGAGGACTTGATAAAAAGGTGAGTGCATCCAGCACACTGGGAGAGAGGTCAGGACAGGAAGTGGCTGCCATATGGGAATCCAAGGGGACTTCTGAGAGGAAAGGGCACAGAGATGGGGGGGTTCAGACAGTCAGTTTGTGTGTGTGTGTGTGTGTGTGTGTGTGTGTGTGTGTGTGTGTGTGTGTGTGTGGTAGAGGTCAGAGGCCATACCAGCAGTGCATAACAGAGGGGATGAACAGAAGGTTTGAGGGTGAGGGTGGTGGGTGTGAGACGAGATACGTGGGAGAACGTGTGTGTGTGTGTGTGTGTGTGTGAAGTCAAACGGCACCATGCATTAATGAGCCACTATAAAACAAAGGATAGACTGCGACCTTGAGCCTGTGAATGGTGTGTGTGTGTGTGTGTGTGTGTGCGGGAAGAAAGGTGGCATATCTTTTCATACCCTTTAACCCCTGTGTCTCCGTCTGTCACTCATAATGAGGCCAGTACTGCTCAGCATTTAGGATCAGATGGGTCCACACAACACATAAAAGACCTCCTCTGTCTGTCTGGCTCTCTAGCCCTTTTTGGACGTATATCTATCTAACATTATTGAGCTCATCTAACATTGAACCTGTGTTTCTTGTTGCATACAAACAATGTTCCGTAGTGACTTTATTCAAACATGATGGGATCCAATACATGTATTAATATTTCTCCCGAACACTCAACCTTTTACAAATGTTTTCCTCTGACCTCTTGTAAAATTCTCTGTGTCTTATGAGTTGTTTGGATTTCAGTTGAAAAGTGATCAACCACAGTGTACTTCACTGGGAACAAGTAACTATTTGAGAAAAATAAATATAATTTTATGCAGCAGACTATTTTTTTTTCTTACCCTGCTAATCATCTTGTTAGACCATCACCCACCATAGAGGCCTTTAACTCATGGTTGGGAACCCCTCTGTGGTTTCAAACCCTTTAAAGCCATGGTAGCTAGCCTATTCTTAGGGCGTGGCACCTCTTTATGTACATAATAGTATATCCACAATAAAAGCACTCAGAAAAAAGTCGCTCTGCAAATTTGCAGATCAATATTGAACTTAAAACAAACAATAAATACAAATTCAATATGAATTAGTGTTGTTTGACCATTTTAAGTTAGATAAAAACAAGCATCCACCGAAGACCTCACGCACTGATTCTGTTTTGACTATAATATTCAATATCTTTGCAGACTGAAGGATTAATTTGTCCTGAGATCTCTCGTCTATACTGTAGTTCCCTTTCAGCTTTTTCCTGTAGATGACGCGTTCAGATGTGGGTCATCTTCTCCTTCCCTCTCCATGAAAAGCCATAAGCCAAGTTTTCATGATTCACGCTAATTTGACTTCTTTTGGTCATCTCTGGACTGTACCGAGGCCTGAGATTTATCAGTATTTGTCATTTTTAATTTGCGTGCTGTGCACTTGAAAAATTGTCTTGCTGGAAAGTGTGTTGTGTTCCTCTCACAGTCAACATCCATAAGCACAGTGTCATCATTTTGATGAGTGTTTGGCTCTTGTTAAAGAAGGCCGATGCCCTGTTGATGAAGACAGACAGTGTTTGACACATGGGGGCACATGGCATTTTCATTCACACATTACTTTATTTAATGTCAAGTTATGTTTTGTGGTAGTAGAAGACTTCCACGGGTTGATGGTGTTTGTTGAGCCAGAGTACAAGCTACAATCGTGGATAACCTCTCCATTCTGTGCAGGTAAAGGTAGACTAACCCTAAGATTCTCATGTTAGAGTAAGAATGTTTGAGTACTTTTACAATAATTCAATGTGACTATATGGAAATGAATGGAAGTGAATTGAAATGCCCCTCCCTAGTGCACAGCTCCTGTGGCTTCACTGCATTCCCTTAAGGCACAACTATAAATCCAACTTAACTGCCCCAATTCCCAAAGATCTGGAATTACATAACAGTGCAGAAGAAAATTGATCACCACACTTGTCCTTGTTGCTTTTCAGTTTTACCCTTCATGAAGCACAACAGACCACAGAGAAAAACAATATGACACACACACATTACTTATATCTATGACATCATGAGCCCGTTAGAAAGCAGCTAATTTGTGCGTTTCCCATGGGGCTCTCCGAGTGTCTTCTTCCTGTGTCTGCCTCCACTAACTACAGTACAGGGATTTACACTGGAGACCGCACAAAATGATACACTAGAACTGTGAGAAATGGGCCTCCGTTTACTTGAGACTCCTCTCTGCTTAAGTTTATTTGGAGTGCTTCACTCAGTGAAGAAAAGTGAAGCAAATGCCTAAAATAGTAATGTGTGTAATGCGTGCACTCACACAGTGTTTAGGGTAAGCAAAAAAACCCTGATAGGACTTTTGAAAGTTGCTCCACTAGGAGCAGATTTGCACAGATATTTGCTGTGTACAGAGAATTTCAACCTTTAAAGTATTATGGGATAACATACAGTACATATACTTCTGAAATAAACAAAACACTGATACCCCGACACACAGAAGAATGTGAAAATGCAGAATGAAAAGGCACTGATTGATGCAGAGGCACTGGAGTATAGTCCTTCATATTTCATAGACCATAAAACTTAACTTTAATTAGACACTTCTTGACATTTCCTGTCAATGTGTAAACGTTTCCTCACTCCCTCCCTAGTGGGGGCTAATGCTCGCTGTCATATCATTAAACTGATGGTTGCTCCTTATTTTGTGACCCTGTTGTTGTTCATTTGCTCATATGGCTGTGAAAAAAATGACCGACCAAGTTTTTATATAATAACCAAGGTAAGAGTCCTGACAAGCACATGGATATTTGTGTGCTATGTGTATGTCCTGTAATGAAACAATTGGTCAATTGTGCAGTTTATGACTAAAGCATTAAAGTTTCAGCGTATAATCAACATGCCCTGAGATTTTATTTCAAACATGGATGCAATTTTTATCTCACTTTGAAAGGTCAAGTTTTTGCCCCATCACTCGTGTTGTATTCATGTACATCTTTTCCAAAATGGCATGTTTGTTGTAATAGAGATGTGTATTTGCTGCCAGCTCCCTCAGCCATGGCCACAGATTCTGCTTAGAACACTAATTTGGCCAGGGTGGCTTTTGTGGGCATATATGACCCTGAGTATATGTGTTTATTTCCAGGTAAAGTTAATTGTAGCTTGTTAACAAGTTTTACTGAATATTATATGGAATTTAATTTGTGGAATCAATCAAATGCTTCTGTTGTGACAGATACATTAGCAAGAATGTAACCCAATAATTCCCCTGAATGTATGGATGAATGTGACAAGTGTTATGAAAACATGATGAGTTGTTGGTATGATTCAGGGAACATCTGTAAAATAAATAAAAAATATTTCTCAGCAGAACTGGTATCGCTTTATTGAAGGTGTTCAGGGAAAATCTGTAAAATAAAAAATTGTTTTCCTCTGCAAAACCTTGATGTTATGTAGCGCTGTTTGTAAAGCAGCTCACGCTGAAAATAACAGCAACATTTTGTCACATTTAGCTTCAAACAATGTTTAAAAAACTGGAGTGAATTTTTGAGAGTCACTTTTTTGCACATTTACAACAATATTTGTCAACTTAGAGATATTTTAAATAGTTAAATCCAAATATTAAATGTTACACCTAAATGTTAAATGTTAAATCTAAATGATAAATCTAAAGGTTAAATTTAAATCTAAATGTTCAATCTAAATCTAAATCTAAATGTTCAATCTAAATCTAATGTTAAATTTAAATCTAAATGTTCAATCTAAATTTAAATCTAAATGTTCAATCTAAATCTAAATGTTAAATCTAAATGTTAAATATAAATGTTTCGGGTGAAACTAGATATTTAACTAATATGCAAATTCAAGATCAGATTTTACTAAATAAATCTAGGAATAATTATTTTTTTAAAAATTTAAAGTGCAGCCACAATATTGTAAAATTAAGGCATTTAAATAGAAAAACAGTAGTCCAACAGCAACTTAAATAAATCCAGGAATAATTATTTTTAAGAAAAATTAAAGTGCAGCCACAGTATTGTAAAATGAAAAAGGCATTTAAATAGAACCGTATAAAAAAAATAGTCCAACAGCAACTTAAATGATTTCTTTAAAAAAAAAAAAACTTATACTACAACACCAACCTATAAAGTAAACATTCAAAAAATACAAATCAAAAGAGCAGAAGCTGCACAGTAAACAAAACATACCTTAACACAAGTAGGCTAAACATTGCAGTAGCATTTTAGCAATTTAGTATTGCTCATAATTTCAAGAGCAAAGGCAGATTCTTTTTCAAGAAGATGAGCATTTTTGTTCTCTCTCCTCCTAGCCTGTTCCTTCTTGCATCAACAATGTTGGACGCTACACTGAACAGTCTCTCACTGTCAACACTGGTACAAGGAGCACAGAGAAACTTCGCAGCAGTGGCAGCCGGGGTGGGAAACCAAATTTGGTTGACTCCCCAGTACTGGAAGGGGCTGTCTGAGCGTGGGCCGGTTTGCTCTGTCAAATATGTCTGTATTTGAACCTGTTTGCTACTTGCCCCATGTTCCTCATCATGCTCCTGCAGGATTTCATCAAACAGGCCTTTCAAGCTGCTCTTTCTGCTGCTGTCTGGCTGTGCTTCCATACGTGGGGCTTTACTGGGGTTGCCTGGCACTGCCTCTGCTCCCTCAGGTGTGGTCCTGCTGCTCAGTAACGCCTCCATCTTCTCCACCTCTCGGGTCAGAGCATCCTTGGCATGCTTGATGCTGTCTGCACCTGTGAAGTATCTGAAACAACAATGAAAAATATTAAGTGTCTTAATGTGTAAAATAAACAAATAAACAAGCTCCTCTATAGTAGCTTTTAATGGTAACATTAATGCAATAGTAATCAATAATAATGCAATATGTAGTTATCCAAAACACCATTTCAAAATGTGGTTTATAATATAGACATTTAATAAAAAATATTAGACATACCTGTCTTTGAATCGTGGGTCTAAAAGAGTGGCAACTGCATACAAGGGCTCATTCCCGATGGTCTTGAATCTTTTCTGGACAGCCTCAAGAAGGGTTGTTTTCATGGTTTTTATACCCGTGTCCTCCTCATTCTCCCGAGCAAGCAGGCGTTTCAGCACTGTGAACAAGGGGATGACTTCAGCTGCAGATGAGGTAGAGGAGCTCATCTGTCTGGTCAGTTCTTCAAATGGTGCCAGAACAGTGATTGTTTTCACCAGTAAAGCCCACTGGTTAGCCGTAAGGGTTACTGGCAGGTCGTAGTCAGCTCCATATGCTGAAATTGACCGCTTCTGCTCCAGTAAACTCTCGACCATATAGTAGGTACTGTTCCACCTCGTTGCTACATCTTGGTGCAGACATTTGGTGGGCATTTTGAGATCTTTTTGAAGATCCTCTAGGTGTGTAGTAGCCAGTGGCGAGTGTTTGAAATGCGCGACTATCTTCCGTCCATTCGCCAGTGCATCACTCACACTTCTGTGACAGTAGCCCTTCATGGGTGAAGCATCCCAAACTTGGGACATCCATCTCGTCCATGGCTTTCTTCATGTTGCTAGCGTTGTCGTGCAAAGCAACATGAACGTTGGACTTGGGGATTTTCCACTGTACCAGCATCCCCTCGCTTTGGCAATTAATGTGCCAGTATGTGACCCTTGGAACTCGCTGGCGTGCAGCACCGCACTTCACGGGGTAAATGTTGACTCTCTGTCCAACCAGTGTGACGTTAAGCTTAGCAAAGACATGGGGCACACGTCAGAGCTCCAAATGTCCGTGGTAAAGCTGACTGCATGCACATCTTTAAGCATACACAAAATGTGTTCCCTAACTGCCTTGTATAATTTGGGCAGCGCAGTTTCGGAGATATATTTACGACCTGGCAAACAGTACCTTGGCTCCAAATGCTCCATTAAGCGGTGTAATCCCACATTTTCGACAACAGACAGGGGTTGATCATCAAGGACAATAAATTCCAGAATTTTGTCTGTTATCTTTGTTGCTTTTGGGCTGTCTCTGGGGAATTTATCTTGACGCTGGAAGGCAACTTCCAGAGTTTGCTGCTGCGGCTCGTCCTTCTTTTTCCCTTTTGCTTTGGTAAATTCGTCGTGCTCTTTAGCGTGACGCGTCTTCAGGTGTTTAATCAAGTTGCTGGTGTTAAAATTAGCAACACTTGTGCCACCCCTCGAGATTTTTTCTTTGCATATGTTGCATGTCGCAGTCTTACTGGTGGGAGCATCCAGCGTGAAATACTGCCACACCGCCGACATGATATGCTAGTGCTAGTTAGCTGCTAGTTAGCTTAGCTCCAAGCCTCGCGTCAACTCATCCCTCTAAAACAGCAGGCTGCAGGTTGCAGCACAGCGCCACTGTTTTAAGAGCGGCGAAGAAGAACTGTGCCAAAGCTTAATGGAGCTAACCAGTAAATAGATTACTAATTTAATAAATTACGTGGTATCAGATCAGTGCCTGGACTCCAGTAGTCGCCGATACCGATGCCAGCATTTTCGGCAGTATCGGAGCAATTTCCAATACTAGTATCGGAATCGGAACAACTCTACTGTCAGCCATGGTCGCTCTGCAAACATGTCCGGCGAATCGGCATTAGCGGAGAATATCAGCAGAGCCGTTCTGGCGGCAATACAAAATTGCAATGCTCTTTATGTGTAGCACATTTGTTTCTATAAACAGTAAAACTCACACCGGTAAGTGATGCAGTGGGAGGAACTCATGAGCTGAAAAATAAGGTGTGTAAATGTGAGTTCAAGATTACGTGAAGATGTTCTGAGCACTTACCGGTGCTAGTAGCAAATCTCTACTGGCTACCGTTAGCTAGTTTAGTTAAGTTAGCCTTGAGAAGAATCCAATGCTACGTGATTTGGAAAACATACTTACCGAGGTGGCCTGTGGTGGCCCTGTGGCGGTTGCTGTCGCTGTTGCCGTTGCTGTGGAAAAATTTTGTATTGCCGCCAGAACGGCTCTGCTGATATTCTCCGCTAACGCAGATTCACCGGAAATGTTTGTGTGTGACACTCTTGCATCTCTTGGTACTCTCTTATTACTCTTAATATTTCACTTTTCATATCACATGTTTGAGAGTTGTTTCTCCCAATTATAATATATGAATAAAAAATCATGGATTATAAGTTTGATGACTACTTCAAGGGCTGACTGTAGCTCAGCAGGTCATCATCTGCTGATCACAGGACTGGTTGTTTGATCTTTGGCTCCTTCTGTCTCCATGTCGAAGTGTCATTGGCCGACAGAGTGTACCGGGTGGAGGCGGGCGGGGGTAGGATCTTGCTGGCCTTTATGCAAGCGAACATGACAGATCAGTCAAAGTGAGCCTCTCGTGGTTGGCTATAGTGGCTACAGGTCATAAGTCCCGCACCCTTCATAAAAGTGACACTAAAAACTCAAAGTACTCTTCAAATAAAGTTTCTCCAAACGTGTTTGTTATTTTAGGTAGTTATTATCACGATAATCCAAGTCCATTTCCCCGGATGAGATGGTTTTTATTCGTTATTTGACACTATAAAGACACTCTGACCTCCTCGAGATTTTATTTTGGTACTTCTGGTTACCGGCATTTTGAATTTGCATATTAGTTAAATATTTAGTTTCACCCGAAACATTTAGATTTAACATTTATATTTATATTTAACATTTAGATTTAGATTTAACATTTAGATTTAGCATTTAGATTTAGCATTTAGATTTAAATTTAACATTTAGATTTAGATTTAGCATTTAGATTTAACATTTAGATTTAGCATTTAGTATTTAGATTTAACATTTAGGTGTAACATTTAATATTTGGATTTAACTATAAGTTGACAAATATTGTTGTAAATGTGCAAAAAAGTGACTCAAAAATTCACACCAGTTTTTCAAACATTGTTTGAAGCTAAATGTGACAAAATGTTGCTATTATTTTCAGCGTGAGCCGCTTTACAAACGGCACCCCATATGTTGTTAGTACATTTACAGTTTTTGACATTTATTTAATATTTTACATTTACGATTTTTATGATTTTTAGAGTGTATATGAACAGATGGTGACTGAAGTTGAATAAAGTTAAATTAGATCATAAAATATTTATATTATATAATTCTCAAAATATTCTAATTAAAAGACCAATGTCCCCACCAGTGGACGTCTTGCCTAGGGCACCAAAGTGTCCAGAAATGTTCCTCATATATGATTTGGAGTTTTTATACAGGCTCATTTGTTAATACAAGCTTAGACTTTATAATGACCAGGTCACCAAGAACTAACCCAGAAAAGAAAAGTGCTTACTAACGGGCCAGAGTGATCAGAGAACATGAGTCATGCTTCAGTATCTGAACATGTCTTTATCTTCCTCACTCTTATCTTGCACTCTGCTGCTGGAGGTCCTGGGAGGCCATGTCTGTCTGTCCACCTTGGTTTCCCTTTCCCTCTGGCTAGCACTAATGTAATCTACTCTGCCACAAGGTCTGACAGCAGGGGACTGAAATATGTACAGAAGCACACACACTCACACAAATAAACACTGCGATTACACCCAGCCATTATCTTTCTGCAGCGGAGCCTCAGTGGGGGCCAAATCATAGGGAGATGAGGGTGACTTCCCCGCCCCAGTCTAAACACTGCAGAAAAATGACAGATATTTTTGGCATCTGTGTCAGAGTTGAAGGTAAGGAGGATCCCTTAGCACAGCCACACACACACACAAACACAGTACTTGGCTATTTTTGCTCCTTGTGCAAACATTCATGTGTCAGGATGATGCAGGACTTTCTTTTCTCACTGCTTCTGCCGTTCTTATTGTTGATCTTCTGTGACAGGATCGAAATGTTTGAGAAACTTCATTCCTTCAGATTTCACCAAGGATGCCTGAGGTTGAAACATAAACTGTATAAAACATGGACATAGAAGCCATTACATTTTTTTTTTAAAGATATTTTTTTGGCCTTTTCAAGCTTTTATTTTGACAGAGACAGCTGAAGAGTGACAGGAATGTGGAGAGAGAGATGGGGAACGTCATGCAGCAAAGGGCCGCAGGTTGGATTTGAACCCTGGGCCGCTGCGGCAAGGACTGAGCCTTCGTACATGGGGCGGATGCTCAACCAAATGAGCTAATCGACACCCCGAAGTTGGACATTTTAACATGGGGGCTTATGGAGACTGACTCGTTCTGTAGCCAGCCTCAAGTGGACGTTTGAGATACTGCAGTTTTTGGCCAAGGTTGCTTGGCTTCAACAGTAGATGATGCCCAAGTGGGCAACACCAGTAACTGTTGTTAAAAGACTTTTGGGGTTTTTCAAATTGCCAGTACTGCGATGGCACTACCACATGTAACATTTTAATGTAGAGACTCTGTAGAACCTCTTACATGCTGTATATATTATATAAAAAACAACATTAACATGAAGGTTATAATATAAACATCATACATCAGCAACCATCTGCCATCTGTCAACTTTAGAAAACAATGTAAAATACAGAAGCCTTTCATCGCTCCATGAAATACATTTTGTCATGTTTTATATATTTAATATATTTTTAAATCCTCATTCAATTTTCATGTTTTGTTTGCAGTCTGAGAATGATGCCAAAGAAGTACTGTAGGGGGACCACATCTCTTGCATCTCTTGGTACTCTCTTATTACTCTTAATATTTCACTTTTCAAATCACATGTTTGAGAGTTGTTTCTCCCAATTATAATATATGAATAAAAAATCATGGATTATAAGTTTGATGACTACTTCAAGGGCTGACTGTAGCTCAGCAGGTCATCATCTGCTGATCACAGGACTGGTTGTTTGATCTTTGGCTCCTTCTGTCTCCATGTCGAAGTGTCATTGGGCGTGACACTGTACAAGAACGTTCGCTCTTTGTGGTGTGTGGTTATAAATATAGTCATTTGGTGTACGAGGTTAAACGTGACATTTGTCTAAAATGTCATGTCTTTAATTCTTTACATTTTCTGTGTAAAAGTTCCTGAATCTCTTCTTTTAATGACTGTTTTATCTATGTTCTACATATTAAATGTTGCTAATCACACAAAAACATTTTTAATTTATTCAGTTTAATCCTTGGTGCTTTAAAAATGAAACTGTAAAAAAAACAAAAAACATGGAGGATATTTGTCCCATCTGAGCAATCTGCCTGGTCTTTACAGGTCATCTCAGTGAAATCTCCCTCTTCCCCACACTCCCTGCTCTTATCACATCCAAAAATAGTCAGTCTCTCACTTCCCTCCATCTCCCCTCTCTCCCCCAGTGATTCTCACTCTTCTTTATCTCATATCTCTTCTCTCTCTCTCTCATGTGCCTTTGCTGTTTCCTGACTTTTTTCCCCCCATCACTCTCTGTATTTGATTTCTTGTTCCCCCCCCCGGCGTTCTCTCTCTCTCCTTTTATCACTCTATCTGCTGTATATTTCCCTCTCTTCCTCCCTCTTTCCCTCCCTCTCTCACCCCGCTTCCCTCTCATCCCCTCCCCTTTTTTGTTGTTTCCTCTATAATTGCTGTATTAGCTATTCTTGGCGTCTTGCTCTTCTCCTAATTACAACCCCCCCTCCCCTCCTTCTCTCTCATTTTCTTGCACAGAAGAACTTGCCATGAAAATACGAGCTCGCATTAAATCTTCACCATCTGAGTGCCACTGCCTGGAGCTAAACAACCTACGCTCCTCTTATTGCACATTTATCAGTGAATGTCTTATTATTTACGTCTGTCTTTTCCTTTCTGTGGAGCCGTTGTAACTCAGTATAATGTGGATGTGTACAAGCTACATGAGTTTTATCTTTAGAGGCTAAAATCACAGAAGGAATCTTTGATAAGCTGTCAAAGTTAATAGAGCAGCTGAGTCAGAGTGTCTTGGTACAAAAGGCCTCAGTAGTTTATGGAATAGTGTGTCTTTGTAAGTCTTTGTGTGCCCTCAGAGGGCAGAAAATCTGGGATGAAAAGGGTGGGTGGGTGGGGGGGGGGGGGCAACATATATACATAACATCCACACTACAGGCCCAGTCACGATAGAGTTCATCCAACACATCATCATGATATAGGTGGTGACAGCGATGCATCGCGTTTAAATCCACCAAGCTTGGCTCTGTGACGTCACAGATGCAATGCTGTTTTGGCCCATTCCCCATGTGGCTTCAGACTCCACCAAACTCCTCAAGTGTTTTGCCTGTTAAATTGCTCAGATTTGGTCATTTTCCTTGATTTATGTGCTTCAACCAAGTTACAAATAAGATATGTGGTTAAAGTGTTTCTCTTTTGTCTGGTTTTAAGATCAGGAGTCCGCACAGGGTGTGAAAATAACTGGATTCTCTTAGCCGTTTCTGTGTCTGAATACCAGCCAGGATCAGCCAGGATCTGCTTTGTCAAGAATAGAACAGCCGGGTATTCTCCATGGAGCAGAGTGGAGAGATGTTTCTGCATCACTTCTGATACTTGTTATAGTGCTCCTGGTGGAATCACAATCATTGTCTGGAACGGGCGCAATCAGCTGCAGCGGCTGTGTCGTGCCTGGTGGAATTCAGGTTTCCATTTGGGTGACCATACAATTATTTTAGTGCTTATCACACCTACAGGGTGCTCCTTCCAACACCATGGATGTCATGATCTTAGATTTTTTGTTGCTGGGTTCTGTCAGAAAGAGCCAATGACTCATGGACTATAGCAACAGCCTGACAATAACATTGATTGATACAAACAAATCTGTGTTTAATTCATACACGTGGTACATTATTTATGATTTTATATTGGGTTAAGTAAGAATGAGTGGAACAGAACATGATATATGTCTAAGTTAGGGGTGAAAACAAGTATAATACTTCAAAACTGGGGTAATCTGGTAGAGAATCTTGAAACCAGGAACTTTTGGAGTTTCATTTGCTCTTGTTGTAGGACAATTCCTGAATGAAACTACTGGGTTTCAAACTGTTTGGAAAATGTCTGCAGTACTCATTAATATACTGTACATACCTGTGGAATAGATGAGCTACAGACAACTGCACATACTGTCTGATGAGATTTTCAGTAGGACCTTATGTGACTTTCGGTTTACCTTTAACCTTGTGTGTCAGTGTGTCTGCACGGTGGTTACTGATCTTCAGACTGATTTGAATTAGACACAGATTTATTTACCGCACACCTGCCAAATTCCAGGATTAGGATGCCTGGAGCCAGGAGGATCAGGAAAAGCCATCTCAAATCACCATGACGTTGAACTTCCTGAATGTCTGAGTGATCCTGCTCCTGATGATGGTTTTAAAATAGCTTCAAACTGCAACAATGGAGTAACTATTTTATATGTTTCAAGCATCAGTGGATCTCTTGTTCTAATTTAAAATGTGCATTGTGCATTTAAGCTGTCCATGCTGCAGGCAGAAGCTTGCCTCTCTAACATGTTGCCTTGGGCCAATGCTTCATGAGGATACACTGGTGCCTTAATACCTAGCGTGGCCTTCTAATTGGCTGTAATCTAATAAACTACTGATGTCACTGTTAGCCAGCCAAGTTTCCAGGATTAAAGTGTCATAGCATTCATACCTTAGTCTACTAAAAGGGTTACCGGCTGAAGCCGAGTGTGAAGAGGGTGGAGGGAGTCATTCTAAGGTCACAGTGGAGGTGGAAAACGCTGTGTTACCTTCAGTGAATTGCTGCCCCAGGCAAAGGAGTTCATTTTGGGGTCTGGTTCACAAGTAAATCAGATGGAGATTGATCACAGATTGGCTCAGTGTCAGTTGCAAGCGTTGCATTGGTCGGTCATGGTCAAGAGGAAGCTGATAGTAAATACACTTCAATCCTCACCTTTGTCATGAGCTTTGGGTAACGACTGGAAGAATGAGATCGCAAATACGAGTGGCTGGTGTATCCAGGTGTCTGGGCTGGATTAAAGGAAGCGTATTTCTACCTGGGTTGAACCAGGTTACCAGATTTGGCACACCAACGTAGTGATTTAGCTGGCAGTTTTGCAGGAACTGGTGAATCGCTAAGAGATACTCTGCATTGGCGATTGTTGTAGAAAACAGTCAATCGAAACGTATGAATGAATGTCGAATGTATGAACATGACTGAGCTCACAGTATGGCTCTGTGGATGGCAGTTTCAGTTAGTTGGTCAGTTATGGATGACATACATTGATGGTCACCAGAAGAAGAAGAAGAAGTTAGAAGCCTGCTGACTTTGGTGATCCTCCAACTTTAACTCTAGTCACACCAGCAGACCAAAGTTCTTACTTTACAATGAAATGTTCATCTACTGGGTGGGTTGCCAGAAAATCTCCACAATCTCTTTCTTTAGTGACAGGGATGACATGCAGCAAAGGGCCACAGCCTCAAACTCCAGGCCCCTGCGGTAAGGACTGTGTCTTTGTACATTGGGCGCACACTACCGGTTGAGCTCACTGTGTTGATCCACCCCATGGTTGATGTTTTGTGATTTTAAGTGAAATATATTGTACGGGTTGCCATGAAGTTTCATACATGTTCCCCTGAGGATGAACTGTA
Organism: Argyrosomus regius; assembly: GCA_946959425.1. Taxonomy (NCBI): domain Eukaryota; kingdom Metazoa; phylum Chordata; class Actinopteri; family Sciaenidae; genus Argyrosomus; species Argyrosomus regius. Next base: position 20,893,954 of record OX336897.1, on the reverse strand, counting down.
ATAACTTTGGTGATCCTCTGACATATCAATATCATCATCATACTCAGCTGTACTTTGTGTTTAATGCTATCAGGAACATTCATATAGTGAATATGATCGTCAGCATATTAGCATCATGAGCATGTTAGCAATTATCTCCCAGGATAGTACCTTTTTTCTTTAGCTTATACATATCATCATCATCATCATCATCATCCAAACACAGGCCATCCTTCACCTTTTGTCCATCTAGACCGTTTCCAAAAACACAGAAGCTATTCATGTTTGACAGACAGGTGTGTGTGTGACTGCCAGGCTCTGTACAGTGTTCTCTCCTCACCACACTGACGTTGCAACATTTGTAAAGTCACGACAAAAGCTGCCGAGGCACCAAGGAACCACACACACTAATGACATGATTAGAGGGAAGGTAATTTTGGAACATAATTGGTCCTGAAACTCGAGGACAAAGGACCTTATGTGTATGAGACTGAGTGTGTGTGTGTGTGTGCTAATGGTCAAGACCTGTGGCTTCTCTTCTTCCTGTCCTCCTCTCCTCCTCCAGGTGTGTCAAACAAAGAAGGTTCTGTTGTGACAGAGAAAGCAGAGAGTCACATCTGGGCAGCAAATCACAGAAAATCATGAGCAATAGAGATTAGAGGAGTGAGAGCAAGAAGAAGAGCAGACTCTGCTGTGTGTCAGCGGTAACATGTTGCATTTCACAAGTGATGCAGAGCAGCTGGAAACTTAAATTTGCTTTCTTTGCAAAGCATATAAACTGACATAATGCAGCAGCTGTTGTGCATCATTTTTATCCTATAGAGAATAAAAGGTCTTGGACAAACAGCGTCTCTGCTTCAGGCCTTTGAATGTTTCCCACGGCAGTGTTCCTGGCTGCACTGCTGACTGAAGCACATCATAGCTCTGTATATCCTTCAAACAATGATATAAGACAGATTTGTCCCTTCTGTCCCTTTAACATTCAACATTTCAGAGGACTCATTGTAGTGGAGGCTACCAAAGAAGGCTAACTGGCTTCAGTCCACATTAAACAATGCCATTGGATATTTAGACAAATATGCCAACACGGACAACCGGTTTATCTTTTCCTCACAAACTGTTTTCTTTGAGAAACAAAAGGCAAGACTCATGTGACATTGCTTTTGCACTGCAAAACCGCACAAGATTGATGGTTGGTTCATTGTCTGGTTGTCTTTGTCTCTTCACTTTGCCTTCTTTCTCCTATCAACAGTCAGTGTTAAGCTAGATTTATGCTTTAAGCATGTTGGTTGAACGCATGAGTTGGATGTTATCTGTTGGCACCCAGGCAACGCTAGAATCATACATGATAGCAATATCCATAAAGCAGAAGACAGCCGTTTCATTACTGAATGGGAGACCCCATGAAGTCATCGTGTTCATGTTCATTAATTCCCTGTACTACGGTCGACGATGATTGACGGTTTGCAGTGGAGATGACTTTACGTATGACATACGACATAGGGCAGCCAAATTAGTTTATATGTGTTGTTTTAGAAGGCAATGACAAACATATGATTGGCTGTTTCAGTGTTGTTAATGAATTCTAATTAATTATTGCCAATACTAATCATTAATCACTCAAATTGTTAGAAAAGTTACAGAAGCTGTTGGCCACAGGCTCCTCAATACAATGTGGGGAAGGTGCGGTGGTTCTGATGAATTATTGTTAATTATTTATAATTAATAATTGCCAATACTAATCACTGCTCTGCTGTTATTAATTAGTCTTATAGTGATCTGTGAAATTGCGAAACAGCCAGAGATTACTAATACTAATAATACTATTTTCATGTATTTTGTGAAGTGGATAACTCTGATTTCAAAGTTGTTTTCATGTGCAAAGATCTGAGGTTAAAGAAATGCCTAGTGAGGTGTGGCCCCATTTTAGTTGATCATAATGAAAAATGACTAAAAACCCACTCAGCAGTGCATCATGATTTACATAGTCTGCCTTTGGTCTTTTGCATCTTAAGGCTATAAACAGAGCTTGGCTCTCAGATATGAAAATTATATTGACCTCACACTCCAATAAACTGATACTGAAGCAGAATTATTGGATTAGTCAAACAATCAAAAGTATTCGATTAGAGAGATTAAAAGTAGCCTCAATAGACCAAGATGCAATGCAGCTACAAGACATGTTGTGCTTTTAGTCAGTGGCAGACAAACGCTCATGCTGGTTACACAAATAGAAATACAATTTCATAAGTGTTCTGGTTAGGTGAGCATCATGGGAAATGTAGTTGAACACTAACGAGTTGTAAATGAGGTAAGTTGATGTATTTCGTTTTGTTTGATTAGCTTCAGTAGATATTTGCTTTAAGTATTTGCCTTTGTACGTAAAGAGTAAAGTGATCCTCTCCAGTGTACCTCTTCATGTTTGGCTCCATGTCTTATTACATAAGCTCAAAGCCAAACACAGGCCAACTACAGCTGATCCCGTAGTGTGTTTGTTTTTGAAGTGCACGGGGTGTTTGTTCGAGTCACAGGCAGGAAATTCAAAGGTGTAAAGGTATCTCACAGCATTCACTCGGGTGTGTGTGTTTGTATTGTATTTTATGTGTCTGTGCTTGACCTAGTGTCCTAAAAATACAGTTTCAATCCAGCTGATCAGCAAATGTTTTGAAGGAACTGTCATGCTGTTGACCAAAGCTTGTCAAGGCTTTGGTCATGTCTGCCGATCTGTCCACTGCTGCTGATCTCTGACTAATAAACTAATGCCATCCTCAGGTCAACATTTAATATATTTAATGCAGCATTCATCTGAGCTTTACTTTAAACTGTTTGAATGGCAATCAGTACCATAGTTCATGTGAACAACAGTAGGAAATGTTTATTTAAAATATGTAAATATGCAATGTCAATGTATGTAACATTTCCTCCAAAATACAGAAATACAAAAATATCTGGCAAAGCAAACCAGCAGTATATAAACTTTTAGGCGACAGAGCTGTTGTGTTAGTATGAGTCTCTGTCTGTATGAATGTGCTCCTTATTCCTGTGAAAATAATTTCTTTCTGTGTGTGTGTGTTTTGCTGTGTACTCATCTGCTTGTTAGATTAAGGGGTGAGTATTTCAGCGACAGTCTAGACTGTTTGGACGATCGAGGCTCATTTTCCACTCTACTGATGCACAAAGCAGACTTCTACTGAGCCAACAGGAAAAAAGCCGTTCATCTCAATCAGACAAATTTTTAGCATCAGTAGTTCTCCTTAACTTCTTACAGTAACATGCCACACGTTCAAATGATTCTCTAGCAGCGAGTTAGCGAAACTGAATTTAGATGTGACGTGACTCACGAGTTCACTGAGCTTAAAGCACTTCAACTTAATGCAAATAGATGAAACGCGAGCAAATTATAAAAATCATCCACTTAACATGTGCAGCATTCGGAAAACACACTGCAACCCACACAACACAGCTGAAATGCCAATTGAGAAGTAAGAGATCAGACCAAAGAGCTGAATGTTTCATTGAAATTGTTGTGTGTGTTGACAGTGTGTGTTTTGTGGGATTGATTGAAGACAAACATGCATTCAGTTTGGTAGCTTTAACATAATGTGCTCACTGTAGCACATTTAAAGCAAAAGAAGAAAGTCTTGACTGTACAACATCATCAAGTGAAGGTTCCAGGAGATACCATGTGATAATTAGTGTAGGGGGGGTGTAATTTAATCTGCTCATTAGAGTTTCTATGATTCCTTTTGTAACGTGCAACACAAAGTAAGATCATGCAGTCCAATTGCCAGTAGAACAGTCTAGATGTGTTTTTGAAGGTATGTTGGTTGTTTATTGTTTTGTGATATCTTGATGTCAGGTGAGGGGCAGATTCCCCTATACTGTGGAAGGGTCCAGGTCATTCCTAGTAGCAGGCTATAAAAGGCTGCCAGTTTCTAGAGCCATTGCTGTCAGGGCCACATTTTGCCTATGGTCCATAGTATTTGATCTGGAAGTTATGTATTGTTAATATGTCATCAGTGTGGGTGAAAGAAACTTCTGGTTGGTCTGCACCTAACCTCTGCCTCAAGTCTCCTGCATTTAAAGTCCAGCTGCTACACAACAATGGTAAAAGTTTCAACTATATTTTAAAAACATAATCAAAAATGTAATCAAGTAATCCTTGACAATGCTATTATAATCTAATTACCCCTTTTTAAAAATGTAATCGGGCTGATTATAACAACTTAATTAAGAAGAGAACAGTAGTTGACCATTAAAGCTTTTAATGAGTGTTTTCTTAATGACTGTAAACTGAAAGTGAAAGAACAAACACATACTTTGTCCTTCAGACTTCCAAGTGAGCAGAACTTCCTCGTGGCTGTTGCTGAGCAGATTCCACTGCGTACTATTCTGGTCCTCTTCTACCGATCATGAATGATTGATAACAAGAGCCATCATGTCTCGCTGCATTATTGTGGACAGAGATTCACACTGCTGCAATCAGCTAAAAACATCCGAACTCTTTTTTTGTGGCTATTTAGAGCTAGAAGACTTTTTTCTACATTTTAGTATTTCTTTGAAGGACAGGAGCAGGTTCATACTGATGACTGATGAATAGTATGTCAAGGAAAGTGTCAGCCAGTCACATTAGTCACTCAGGCTACTCTTGTGTCAATGAACTACAAACAGCCTGTTTCAGCAGAAGGTGGTGTGTCGCCCTTGTGTATATAACCAAATGATTTTTTGGAGGAAGGAGAAAGGAAACACCCTGCAGTGAAAAAGAATGAAAAAGGAGAAACTCTGACTCTTTTCATATCTGCGTGCACCTGACTAAATTGAATTTGAAGTGGTTGTGAATCTCAAATTTCTGGAAAGTTACAGAAATTATTGGATCCAGGCTCAAATATGACATTGGGAAGGTGCGATTGCTCTAACGAAGCATACTCACCCCTTAAGAGTCTACAGCCATGCTTGCAGCTTTGCAAAGCTCTACGTAGGCAGGAATTTGGTCATAAAGTATTGGACCCATCAAGACTTTGACCTGGTGATCATGCAAGACGAAAAGTCTTTCATGTACCCAGCTTCTATGTCTATGCTGCAAAATAGTGACACCAATAACTTTCCTTTGGTTTGTGTTTGAGAGAAAGAAAGAGAGCACTGTGGGTGAGTGACAAAGACGGTGAATGAGAGTGAGGGAATGCCGCTACCAAGAAAGCCAGTGAATCAGTGAAATAAAAAGTTATTTTCAGATTGTTCAACACAAATAAACATACCACCACCACCACCACCACCACCCCCTCACCCACACAGCACTGCACCACCCTGCAGTAATTTGCCGCAACGCCTGATTTGGTCTGACTAGGGCCTATTTCACTCACTGGTTACATCACAGTGTTACTTTGTCATTATGCATTTGTCATCTCAGGTACTAATCTTTTTGCCAGGAACTGTCTGGAAGCTTGTGTGTTCCTGTGTTTATGTACAACACTGTCTCCTTGCACTTTGTGAGTCTATATTTATGTACTAAAAGAAAGAGCTGCAATATTTTGAACTGTGCTGCTTCAGTGTTTGAGCGTACGCATAAACCTGCTCTCGTCTTTGTTCATGTGTCGACATGTGATTTATTAGACCTCTGCTCTTCTGCTCCCAGTATTCTCTTTAGTGCTGAGTGAAGCTGGAGCACGTGGGAGCTGGATTCCCCGTGACTGCTCTCGCCCGTGGCATCCTTTCAGCGAGATGCAGCCATTTACACAAGCACTCTCCATATGTACTGTAGGTGTGTATGTGTGCACTGAAATTGGATTATACAGCATGTTGATGTGGCAGAGCGATCGCCCATCTGTGAGCTGTTACAGATAATTATATGCATTGTGTGAGGTTGTTCAACACCTCATAAAATGTCTACATGTGCTCCTGCTGTGGAGGGGAGATAAAGGGGGGAGGGGACAGAGGAAAACAAAGGAAGAGTCCAAGAGTAACACACATGAAACTTTCGTAGTATAATGCATCATCTGAGAGACGTCTTCACAGAAAGATGTACGTGCATATATAGCAGCTGGAGAAGTCACCTCGACTTTCATCTTCATGCTGTATTTACAGGCTTTCAGTCTTTCCTGGGGAAATCTCGCGATTTGTGGTAATTGTAGAGTTGATCAGAGATCTTAATCCAGTCTAACTCCACCGTGTCTGTAGTTCCTGCAAACCACCATCTGTGAAGAAAATCTGTGAGAATGTAGTTTGGCAAAAATTTGAGATGCACACTTTCGTAATCTTATGAAGATTGTCTTGTGTTTTCAAAAGTCTGCTCTGTGCTCAACGTCACAAAACACGTGGAATTTGTCATACCGGATGAAAGAAGGTTGTGAGGCGGTCAGATCACGCAAGAATCCATCTCGCCAGGCTTCAAGCTATGCAAAAACAACAATGGCGAGGTTAGCATAGATGCTGCTATCATCAATTAGATGAGAACTGGAGAGTGCTTCTTCAGAACGGCACTGAAGGCTTTTCTTGATGGAAAATATGTTTTCAGCTACGTTGATCTGACCAGTTGGAGTTTGTCCATGATAAACATGATAGACAGATGGTTTATCCAATTACTTGGCCTCATTTTTTAAAGTCCTGCCCTTTTCCAAACAGTTTCCAAACCATATAACCATCTGGTGCAGTGAGGTTAGAGAGAAGGCCAAAAAAAATTCTGAACGGTAGTTTTTCTCTGGACTTACCCAGATGTAGCATTGGTTGTTGTCCACTGTGATACACTACATGGGATAAATGTTGCACCTAACCCATTTTTGATCCAGACAGACACATAAAACTATTCCTGCTAGTGTTTAGGTTAAACAGTGGGGTTAAATTCAAATAGGAGGCAGAAAACTTGCAGAAAATATGACCCAAGTAGTAGTGCAAGGGTGATGTTGCACTCAGGGAGATTAGCCTCAGGATTACTAAAACTCAAAATCAACTCCGTCCAGGTCACACGGGGTTAACCAGCCTCCCCTGTGTTTGTGTGTGAATGCTGGCTTCCTGACAGGTGTAACAGGAGCCTCTTAGTGACTCTCTGCCCTCAGACAGCTGATGAAGACAATACTACACATTGTGCTGCAAAGGCACTTTAATGTGGACTGCTGTCACGTAGCAGGTTACAGTGTGGAGGAATGACTGTGCAAAGGTTTATACATACTGTTGAATGTTCAGCTTTGTCTAATTTGTTTCCTTACAGTTTTTGGACATGTCTGCTGTGGACATGTACACCTGCTGTAGATACACTGTTAGGAAGGAAAACATTAACCATATCCCCTCGAATGTAACAGCTGCAGCGTTTTCTGCTGGACTCGGACCAAACTGTGACTGCCAATGTGTCACTCCGCTCCACTCTATCATTTTCTAGGCTCTCTGCATAAAGACAACCAGTAGTTACATGCTGAAATATGATGACATTTGAAATCACAAAGCACAATGGAGTCTTTGTACAGGATAAGCAGGTTTTTTGTGGCCTCAACATGCTGCTGCTTTAAACTCGGTGGGAGAAAAAAGCAAAGGAGGGCGGTGTTCCAGAGGCCAGTGAGATCATGACTTTGTGGATGAACTGCTTGTTAGTTTGGAAAGTGATAGCTGTGGCATTAAGGTGCCCTGTGACTGCTTTTCATTTAGGCTCCAATGGTTTTTCTCCAGTGTCTCATTTTAACTTCATTCAGACGGGATGTGTTTCTCTTTGTTTCTCCTTCTACACCAGCATGAACCCAATTACTTTCTGTTCAAAACCAAAATAAATCAAAAACGCAATTATAACAAGGTTCATCTTTCAACTTGGAACAGATTATTGATTCAGCTAAATGCCTCGTTTTGTGTTGTAAGCTAAAGGTAAACAAGACTAAGAGCAAAAAGCCATGCTAGCAGCTATGCCAACGTACTGACAAAGACAGCGCTAAACAGGTCTGTTCACCACACTACCTTTGAAATGTTTCATAACTAATAAGCTAACATTTGCTAATCGGCACTAAACATTGAGTCCAGCTGAGTGGTGGACCAACTGACTGACTCCATAGATCTACTCCTCTTTTGTGGCACAAGTTGCTTGATTATTCTGTATTTACACATAACGGATACGTCTCTGGGGTTCTAGATTTTTCTTGTCAAAGTGCATACCCAAACCAGTATTTATAGTTTATATATTAAATATGAGCTGCTTCAAACTGTTTTTAGCAGGAACCAATAGACTTGGAGAGTCAGTGACAGTAGTAGGAAGAGACTACAGTAACATAATGTCACAAAACAATAATAACATATTTTTCATGCTACAATGAAACTTTCAAATGTATCTTGTTGGAAGGAGAAACCTTGTTCTTGATCCTGTTTTGACATAGGTTGGCATGCTTACATGAAAGTGTACGCAACTTTTACTTCAAGAGATTTTTTTATATACTGTATATACTGTAAATACATGCTAATATTAATATGAATATTCAGGGTTTGATATTCAAAGACAGATATTCATGCGTCTCTTGCCGTGAATTTTCCTGTCTGCACAATCTCAGGCTGTCACTGTATCATCTTCTGTTTTTCTCCCCCCGTGTCTCTTCCCATCTGCCCTTGTTGTGTTTCTGAGTCAAGGCTGTCAGCTCCTGTTCTGACAGGAACACATCTTGTTTTTGGACACTGTAGAGCCAGTTTCTCCCTGAGTGTGACACAAAGTACATTGTACTGGGAAACAGATAGACAGGAAAAATATTCTGCTGCACTGTACAGCCGTTTTTTTGTTTGTTTGTTTGTTTTACCTGAAACTCAAGTTATGATTCTACTTCAATGAGATACTATATTTGCAATATAAAAACCTGCTAGTAAAATGATATAAATAAATATAAGGCAGAATTACAGTATACATGTACATGTATAGAGCTGATATAAAGCTAGACATAGAGACAGCACCAGTGCTTGTTGAGGATTTAACACCCAGAGTTACGCCAGATTCAGTGTTGATCCAAAGTCGTTTAACGGCTGGAGGAGAGCTCAGAGTTTATTCTTTAAACTTATGGGATCAAAACGTGAAGATTTATCTTCACCCACATTTCTCAGCCTGTCTGCAACAGCAGTCTGCAGCTGTGTTGATACTTCATACTTACAGAGACCAGACCAAAAAAGGAGACTGCTTGGAGAAAAGTAAGCGAGAAAGTTGGGCTACTGCTGGACATATGTGTCTGTTATTTGATTCCAGTTATTGGCTGTATTTTCATTTTCATTATTTTCACTCTTGGACAATCTTTTTACAAATCGGCATTGTGATGTAGTTATTTTGAGATCCTTTCAATCCGTGTAGTGCAATCAATCACAGCAAAATCTGTTTATTTTGGGTTCATCCCGCTGTAATGTTGGAAGCTGGTACTTAGTAAGCACAAATGATCACTTAATTGAATTGTAACATTCTAACATCTCACTACATCATTCTTGAACTTATTTAATATTTTTAGGTTTAATATCCTACGTAGCCTGTATGGATTGTGTCAACATGACTTTTCTTTTTTAAGCTTTCTTCATGCATGTTTATGAATGATAATCTTAATGATGACAAGGTGTGCATTAAGTGACGCAGCTCTGACACATCACCTTTCGCAGCCTTATATATACGGCTGATTCAGTGCTCAAGGGCATTGTGGGTAGACATAATTGTAGTCCTTCTTTTACAACACGGAGGAGTCACTGCAGTCAGCACTGAAGAACTTTTGTTTTGATCAAAGTCGCTTTAGCTTCTTTACACAAAGCTCCCTCTGTCCAGCTTTTTACAGAGAATTTTTGATTCATCCGTCAAACCCTGGTGGTGTCTTTTTATTGTTGTTGTTGTTGTTTTTTCCCGGAGCTGCCGGGGGGTATGTTAGTGTTTGTAGTAGTGCAGTTCCTGTTGTTTTTAAGTTAACAGGAAAAATGTGGTTGTGTGTAGCTGATGTAGAACCTCAGTAAAAAACGGTTAAAAATGTACGAGGAAAGAACGACAGCAATGTTTGTAATGAAATATTGGGAATGTCTCACAGTGTTCACCTCACACACCTTTCATCGTCTTCTCTCCTTTGTGCGTCCTCCTCATCCTCCTCTCACAAAGCCTCAGTAACCCACGACCTCATGTGTAACACACATGGTGGGCACCTCCTGCTGAGACTGCAAATTAAGATGGGGGAGGAGGGTTACTGGAGTGTATAAAACATACACAAACAAAAAAAGCATCTGGCTCTAAATAAAAATGTTGTCTTCATATAAAAGGTATTCATTTCAGATAACCCCCTTCGTCTCTCTTCCCACCTTACATCTCTGGCACAATTCTCCCTGACTCAATGAAGGCAAAACAAACCCCATAAAAAGTCAGCTCTCTTCCACACAATGCAGGTTGAATGTTTATGAGCAGGCTCATTAAATGTCGGGGCTCTAATTGCAACACCAACACAGGACTGAGACAAAGAGCGGAGGGGAGCAGAGGAGAATGGGAGGTGTTACTGCTCAGTGAGTGGCCATAAAACTGTGGCATCAGGGTCCCTCACTTTACGACCTATGGGATTAAACAGTTTAGAGGGCACAGTGCGCACGTCTGTCACAGGAGAAGGGTTAATGTGAAATTTTTTGTGTCATTTTAAGACGAGGCCGGTGTGATTAAAGGTTCATCAGAGGTCACAGGGAAGAGGACGAAGCCGGCGAGCGAACCTTTTGTCTGCCGTGTTGTTAGTGAGCCCAACCGTCTGTAAGGAAACCACGCTAATTACTTCCACAGGAGACAGGATGTCTCACTTAACAGCAACTACAGTCAGTGTGTGTTGGAGAGCATAAACAGCTCTGCAAGCAGAGTTTGGACCTGAAGAGGGATTCCCCGTTAGCCCACCGCTTCAAGCAAAAAGGTTCCTATAAATAATTAAAAATTGCCAGTCCGTCCAAGTATGTATGCATCAGTCAGTCTGTCCATGCAAACCTTAGTTGTAAAAAAACAACCAATTAAGACCTTCGGTGACCAAAGTCAGCCGCTGTTCTATCTTTGGTGGATGCCGCATCAAGCACGGCACAGAGCAGATCGAGCTGGCCAGAAGTCAGACACAGAAACGGCATAGAGAATCTGGTCGATTTTCAAAATAAAACACCCTGTGCAAAGTTGCGGTTGTAAAAGCAGACAAAAGGAGTAAAGTAACAATTTGACCACGTACCAAATCTGAGCAAGTCAACAAAGTCTGGCGGGCACAACGCTCTGCTTCTGAAACAGTCCTGGTGGGGTATGAACATGTGTGGAGAGCAGACCAAAACAACGTCGTAGCTGCAACGTCGCAGTTCCATGCTATGTTGAATTTAGGGGTTAGAAATGTGCGTGCGAATTTTCACAATAATATAAGTAACACTGTAAATAATAATACCACATTGATGAGTATAGATCTATTACAAGCACTGCTTTTGACAAAGTTAAAAAAAAAAAATAGTAACAGCACATGTTACATGTGACATGATTTGATGACATGTACACTTGTATATAGGTTAGTTCAGTATAGTCAAATTTTGGTATCTATACAGTGAAAATGGTGTTATTTCAGAGTGCTGCTCTACTGATGTTTCACACATTCAACACATGTCCATGTACTGTACATATGTACAGACATACGTCAGTGGTGTAACCACGTGTAAGATTTAATTAGCAGTCAAAAGACAAAGACAGAGATAAAATGATGAGCTCAGACGTCCCATGCTGGGGTTCTCTCCACCCCCACTGTGTCCATGGGAACCCCAAATCCTCTCTGCCTCCTCAACTGTCACATAAAATCCTTGTTTAGTCCCAGATCAGCTTGTTAACACAATCCAGTTTGAGGAGCTTCAGTTTTACTCCAACCTTGTCGTATTTATGAATTGATGCTGTTGGGATAGAAGTCAAATGGTTGATTGTGTTTTGGGTGATTTGATACTTGCAAACTGACTTAATTCTGAGGTACTCTAAATGGTTAAGGCGTTGGCCTTGATCTCCCGTTGGAAGTTCCCTGCACAGATCCAAGTGCATATAAGTGCTGGTTTGGAGTTTGGTGTAAAAATAAACCTCTCGGTGAACTGTGCACTAGAAGCCTCATGAAATGATGTCCTGAAACTGAAACAACTGTGAAATCAACCACTTGATGCTACAAGTGTGTGTTCAGCTGATGGAAACAGCTCATGTCTCTTGTGCTGTGGTGCGCTCATGAAAATGATAACAGTGATACAGCCAATTGGAATCTTCTTGAGTAAATTTTACTTTGGCGTGAACACAAAGCGGACCGACCACAGGACTTTGTGATATACAGAAAGTGAAGAAGTTAAAGGGATAGTTTGGGTTATTTGGAGTGGTGTTGTATGAGGTCACTGTATTACCTGCAGTAGACGGTGGTTAGCATGGCCCCCAGTTTGGAGAACAGGACAAAAGGACTGGCACATGTCGAGATGGGATCTGGCTAGGGCTAGAGTTTTTGGCCGAAGCAGGGCTCTAGTCCTCCTGCCTATTGGACTGTTTTGAATTTAGCTACCGGCACACGGCAGAAAACCTAGCCAAACAGCTTCTCAATGTTACAAAAGAAAAGTGGAATGTGAAGCTAAAGTGGTTTCGCTGCATAACTGATATTTACAATGGCTATACAAATCACCTTCCACGCTTGGAGCAAACCATTAATCTAATGGCCAGAGATGCCCTCAAAAGCCTAAACCACATTCTGGATAAAGTGAAAGAGGCAGTCGAGTACTTTCACATGAGCAGACAGGCTACAGACAAATTGAAGACCACTCAGATCCAAATGGGGACAGCAGAGCTGTGACCCAAACAGGACTACTAACAAAATGTAACTCTACACATGACATGTTGAGCAGTTTTCTGCCATCAGGGACTGGGTGACATGTTTCACCATGAACACACACACTGTACTTTACGTTGACTCAACCTCACATTTACTTTTCAGTAAAGAAACAATGGGCTTGGACACACACAGGCAGGATAGGGAAGTCAAAAAGTGCTGAGAGACATTTTATAGGATGTAAAATGATAAAAGAAAGCTGCTGGAGCTGAAGTGGTTGCAGTGAATACCGCAATGTACAAATGTAAGTTGTACATATGTTTTATACTTACATTTTGGCAGTCAAATGTTGCCGCTAATGCTTTGTACAGTTATATATTAAATATTGCTGCTGGTGCTGTCCTGTCGTGCCACAAACAGCCACCATGGTATGTTAGATCTGAGGTAAGAGAAATGCTTTGAACCGCAGGAAAATGGCAGGAAAGGCAGCAAAGAAGAGACAGAAAGCATGTAAATTGATGAGAGGTAAAAAGATGAAAGAGTGAGATGTGGAGGAGAAAGGGGGTCATAGAGAGCGAAACAAGGTGCAAAATCAAAGGACAGCGAGACTGTTGATGCTCCATAAAACAGAGGCAGACTCGTGCCTGTGTTTACTGTGGGCTGCAGGCCTTTCATCTGCCAACAAATCCATCTCCTTACCTCTGTTTTTCATCCAGCCAGTCCCTGTGCAGGGCACGAAAGCAGGACACAATGTAGAGTATGTGCATATATATCTGTACATATACAGGTGTAAATGTGTGTGTACAGTAATACATGTACAGCTTACTTCCTGTTCTCAGACACGTGTCACAGAATACTCAGAATTTAAGCTCTGATTGCAAGCTCATTTCCATGAACAAACAATGATGTCACCTGCTGTGTACAGAGTACATGCATTACATCAGTGTTTGTTAAATAACACACACGCACACACGCAGTCTCTGTCTTTACCCGTATTCTACCCATACACTTCTCTGTTGAATAAACAGAGTTCAATTTTAGAAGCACAAGACTGTCTGTCCGTAGAAGAGACTGTCCTGTAGAGTCTACTTTCAGCTGTGAGTGTGTGTGTGTGTGCGTGTGTGTGGCAGAGAGTTAGTTTTATCATTCATTATGGTTTAATATCATGCTGACTGGATATTCATGTAGAGAGTACATGTTCTTTATGAGTAAGCAAGAAATTCAAACAGCAGGCACACTGAAAAAACAGACTTATGGAAACACATGAGATTAAAATAATATGATGAACATAAACAACACTGAACTGAATAACCATAACTGAAACTCTAATACCAGACGGGAAGTATTCATATTAGAAAAGTCTGCAAATGTCCAATGTGTTTTGCTACCAGCTGACGAGCAATGTCCAGTCACCCTGACAAAAGCTGTAGAGCACAGCAATTTTAACCTGGCACTACTCACTATTACTCTGCTGTTGCCTTCATGCCAGTGCTGCTACAGCTCCCTCCAAGTTTTTGTCATTTTAAGACTTAGAGTACGTCCATTTTAAGTCGGTGAAGTTTGTAAAAGCATCTTTCTCCCTCTGTTTGAGCCCTCCATCCAGTGGCATTTTACTCTCCTTAAAACTGCCATTTTCCAAAATAAAACAGCTTGGCAGTGTGCATGGGGTAAACATAGGTTACGCAATATGAAGATGTAAGCTACCCAGTGACCCTGCACCTAAGAAGCCTGCAGGGTCTACTCTAAATGAGGACTGCCCTTTGGCACTCACACCCATTCTGATGAAGTGCTTTGAAAAACTGGTTTTCAGCCTATATTTAGCAGCCTGGACCCTCACCAGTTTGCATTAAGATCAAACAGATTCACAGAGCATGCTGTCTCCACTGCCCTCCACTCAGACTTGACACACCTTGAGAAAAACTACCTATGCAGCAGTCTGTTGTTTGTTGATTTCAGCTTAGTGTTCAGCACAGTCTCCCCGATGGACTAACCCTAACCCTCACAAACAAACCTTAGATGTTCGGATTGGCAGTCACTTCTTCTAAACTCCAGTACTCCACACCGGAGTCCCCCAGGGCTGTGTGCTCAGGGCCCACCTATTCTGTACACACATGACTGTAAAACCCCATCATGCAGAGTATTTTGTTGTAAAGTTTGTGGACGACACAACTACTACTGGACGAATTTCAAACAATGATGAGAATTCATGTCGAGAGGAAGTCAACAACGTTGTGCAGGATGGTGCACAACCTACTGCTCCACATCAGCAAAACCAAGGAGCTGATTGATGATTTTAGAACATCTCATATCTCCACCCTACTAAAGAAAGCTCAAAAACTTAAGAAGGCAAATTTCTTGTTAACTTTTTACACAAGAGCCATAGGAGCTATCCTCACGGGATGTGCACGGCCCCTGGGCTCAGCATGTGATTAAAACAGCACAGAAAATCATTGGTAACAATCTCTAAAGTGTCAGTATCAGTGAACAAATTATACTAAAAGATAGTACCAGCTAGGGGTGGGTTATATGGCCCTAAAATAATATGATATTTGAGGATATTTCTGTGATAATGATATTATTCATGATATGATATAATACAGAAAAATATTTTTGGTTTCATCCTCAAAATAATTTTTGGCTCAAAAAGGAGGTTCTTCTGCTTGAGGTGGAGAAATAATGTTACTGTATTGTATTGTTTTGGAAGCGATACAGTGATACAGAAGTATCCACTGCTGTATCAGCAGACTACAGAACAGCTTCTGTCCTCAAGGCTAAGAGACCCTTCAAGATAAACAAATGAACCATGGTCCCTGTTATCTTGGCTAGTCAGGCTGCTGTCCCTTTCCTTACCAGATGTTGGCTGTGATGCAGTTCTGTTGTTTGAAAAAGTGTCAAAGAAGAGAGTGTGGACAAAGGTCTCTATTAAAACAACCAGAAAATGCTAATGTGAATGACATAACAGCTTAATTTAAACATTACACTCAAATCAATCAGTACTCATTCAAATCTTCACCGTCTAGAGTGTTGATAGGGGACGATTCTGCAAATGACACCAAAATTGATTGCTTTCTACAGAATCTGTGCAGGGCAACTATAACATGAATAAAGTTAGAGAAAGATAGAGGTTTGGACACATTTGCTTTTTACCTCACTACATAAAGACACACTGCTTCATGCTTAGGCTCTGAATGTTAGCATTGGATGTAAACTGTGCACTGCTATAAATAATTCTATAAAAGGACACTGGGATGAAAATACAGCACTGATTTAAAGGGACTTCAATTTATCTCAATATAATATAAAGAATGTTTGTGGTAGAATAGAGTGAGGTGTGATCAGAACAGACACAGAGCAACAACTTTTAAGAATTTGTCTTAAGGTTGTACAAAGAGCAGCCAAAAATATTATCACTGACAACACAAAGAAACTAACTTTGGGAAAGGAAATTAAAAACCAACAGAAATTATTTAAAATTACAGGCTCAGTATAGATCAGAGAAGGCCATGGGCATAGTGAGAGAGACCCAGAATGTGTGAGGGAGGGTTGAAGGGCTGTGAAGTATGCAGACATAAACACCAGTCGTGCTGCATTCCCCGAATGCCAGACACACTCCATCCACCACCACCTGCTGCTGCTCAGCAACAACGGGATACACTCATGCTGATCGAGCCTGGAGGGTCGGCTGCTCCATCAGTCTGTTGCTCAGATGAGATTAGATTTTGTGGTGTAATGTGCAAAACGATGATTTTCATGCCTGCTAAATCAGTTGACAAATCTTAAAAATATTTTGAGGTTTTTTAGCACTTCTTATCATGAAATATTTGTAGTGGTGAAATCCCAACCAGCTGTAGTTTGTCAAGAAATTGTTCCAACATGTAATTCCCACTAAAAACACAAATTGTTATATTTATGTCTGTCCACATATTAAAGGAATAAGATATGTGTTAATCTATGTGTTAATACCAAGGGACAACCTCTGCAGCTGTGAAGTTAAGCCAATGCGAAGTGCCAAAAACTGCAGTTCCTCAAACCACCACTTGAGGTTGGCTACAGAATGAGTCGATTTGCATCAGCCCCCATGTTAAAATGTCCAACTTTATTGCAGAAATAAACATGTTTACAGCCTGGTACAAAAAACTGTTTTGGTCTCTATAGCTTATTTCCCAGTTCATGACAACTTTAATGAGGCTGAATTTCTATTTACCTAAATTAGATTATATTAAGGCTTAAAGTTATGTATAATTAAAGTGTGACTGCTTTGATTGACAGGTGGATGCCATTACAGGTGGCTTGTTTGAGTACACTCATTCATCCTGCCTCAGCTCCACCAACAATCCACGTTTTTGCCTATTTTTAGATTAGCTGGGAGGCAGCAGGACTGCTAAGATGGCGGCGGCCAGAGCCACGACACTCTGAGCTTCACATACAGTTACAGACGTCATGGATATGACATCCATATTTATACTGCCTGTGGTTAATATATGTTAATCATTGAGTTTTAGAAATGTTGTTAGCATTTTTTTAAAACTTTGTACTAAGCCAGGCTAGTTGTTTGCCCCTGTGGCTAGTCTTGATGCTAAGCTAGGTTAACCAAACCCAGCTCTGTACTAAATATTCTCATCTTACTTTTATAAATAAATCAAATAAGGGTATTTCTGAAAATTTTGAACTACCCCTTTAATTTCTAGAAACATTTGACATTGTGTTCTCTGGATTAAACAAAGTAAAAGGGCCCGTTCCATTCACCTCCACTGAATTGGGGTAGGAGCAGAAAATCTGGACATATACCACCAAACCTGCACAGCTAAATATCACTAGAGTGATGTTAAAAATTGTTTTTGAAGTTTGGGTGAATCAGTCTTTTAAGTGTGCATGCCTCACTGACTTGTTTCCTCATGAAGTTGCAGTTAATTAAATGAAGTCATACGTGGGCAAAATGAGACTAAACTGAACTCTGAAACTGGATCATCCTCCACCAACAGCTGACTCACATACAGTTCAATATTTACAATTTTATACCTCCTCATCGAAAACACTTCAGCTGACACTCAAGTTTTTACGTTTATCATCGAGCTTATTCATCTGAACGAGACACACACACACACACACACACCTACACACACATTTGCACTGTGGTTTTATATCTGTGTGTTTTATCATCCCTCCAAGGCTGGAGCCCTTTGTTTTATTCTACTCAGTCCGTCTGACTCATCTTTTCCCCGAACAACAGACCCGCTGTCTTACAACCACAGTCCACACACACACACAAAGTGCTGCATTCAAATGCCACGTATACTATGAGCAAACACACACATACATAACAGTATCTCAGTATGATGACTTGTCAGTGTGGAGTATTTTTTTGAAACGTCTCCAACACACACACACACACACACACACACACACACACACACACACACACACACACACTAGACTGTACACACTGCCACAGGGCTAACAGCAGTACAACAAATCATCAGTCTACCTGGCAGAATAATCAAGCACACACACACACACACACACACACAAATGTTGCCACACACTTCATATAAAAGTTGAGATTTAGTTTTGAACGGTTTTTGTCATTACATCAACTAGAGGCCTCAACAGCTGTTTCCCACATGAGAAACACAGACTGTGCGCATGCATATGTGTGTATGTGTGTGTTCTGACCATCCTTTTCCAGACAGCTGGTAAGCAGAGATGAGGCCGTTCAATTTTGCCGCTGTCCACCACCACAGGATCGCTTTGCTCACAGGAATAAAGAGTACTAGTGCAGAAATTCAACTTATTGTAAATCACTTGAAACAAAGCCCCAAAATGCTCAGTGTGCCTGACCATCTCCTCTGCAGACTGGTGCACATTAATGCACACTCCACTGTATGATACTGTAGTTTGTGGTGTCTGTTAAATGAACCAGCGGTTAGCGATATGATATCATTGATATAGCAAATCACAAAACTGGTTCATTGTCAACAATAAGCTGATGCTCCAGTTCGTGTTTCTGCTGATGAAGGCGGTTTATGATGCAGTGAAGTCAGATCAGATAGTAAAATCAGTTCCTGTATCATTTGCGTCTCTGTAATTTCTGTGGTTGCCATGGTCACATGACAAACTGAAACAGGTGAGCCATCATAAACTCTGATGAACTGTGCGCACTCACGAGAGAGTACCTTCATTTCCACCCATGACCTTCTCATAAATCTGAACTTTTAAGAACTGTGAGGTCCACTACTGAGGTGTTTTTTGTTATGTACCTGCAGTCAAAAAGAGCTATTGGAGTTCATACTGCAGTTTTGCCACACACGGGCTGATTGTCTGTCTGGCTAAATGACTGGAACCTTGTGAAGCAGCTGGCAGGACAGATGTGAAAATCCATCTTGCTGGGCTTCAAGCTATGCACTTGTGTCCGAATCACAGTGGTTCAGACCAAGCAGTGTCCTGTGAGGGTCGGACTGCTGCCAGCTACGCCATAAGCCAAGGACGTGGTTTTAGTCATGGTTGCTCAAAAACAACAATGGTGACCACTAAATAGGTTAGTGTAGATGCTAATTCCAGCACTGATAACCGCTCCCCAGCCAACAGCTGCAACGGGCTGGCTGCAAATAGAGCTCCCTGAAGATTCAGATGAGTTGAGCCGAGGGGAGCTGTTTTCCTGCAGGCAGACAGCTCTGCACATTCAAGCTGACACCGACTTTCCCTCCATGCACCAATTAGGTCTCTCTCTCTCTCTCCCTCTCTTTTCCCTCCATCCTGTCAGTCACTGTACCAATTACACACCCAGGGAGGAACTACACTTGTCTTTCTCCGTCCCACCTGCCCCCTCCTCTTCCTCCTCTCCACTGTACACCTTCACTCTGTCTCTCCGCTCCATTTACGAGAATGAAACTCAGACTGACACCAATAAAAACACAAACATGCAGAGGGAGCCAGAACTGGGTCATCCCAGTTCCTACTAAGTTTGTGAGTAAAGTTCTTGATAATCAATAGGCAGTTTCCAACTAGTAATTACTTCATTTGGTTGCATCATTAGAGCCTCGGGGAATAGCGCAACATTATGGGAAATATGATAAGATTAATACCACTCTCATATCTGTATGTCAAATATACAGATAATAGATGTGGACGGGAAGCAGTAGGTTCCCGGAGTGATGACAAGATTCCAGGACTTTTACCAGATTTTAAGAAAAGCTAAGCTAGCTAGAAATTTCTGATACAGACATGTGAGTGGTATGCAGGTGCACAGGTGTTAATACTGAATGAAAACAATCTTTATGTAAGAGTTTGTGTGTTACAACTCGTGCTTGAGGTCAGCAGAACCATGGTGCGGACCAAACAACCGGACTGCTTAAAAAATGGTGGTCTTGATCCGCTGCCAAATGGACTCTAATAAAAACTAATAAAAACCAAAATGTGGTATCAAATACTGATTTTTAGTCTTTACTTATTCCTTGGTTAAATATTTCTTTATTAATATTTTCTAATTTTGGACAGTATGTTAATAATACATACCTGTGTGGTAATAATAAAACTAATATAATAATATCAAATTTATATGATATACTGTTTATATAATGTACTGTGGAGTCTATAGTTTTCATGGTATCGGGGATACTGATACTGTTCCTCTGACCTGTGGTGTTCCCCAAGGCTCCGACCTTGGTCTCCTGTTGGTCTCTCTCTTTACATAGTTTCATGGGGAATTATTGTCCAAAAAGACAACATTCATTGATAATTCTGATTTTCTTCTTTGACCTCTAACCACATAAACCCAATCCCAGGCCTCTATCTTCACACTTCATTAGCACTGTACCAACATGGGAGAAGGTTCTGGCTCAACCCAGTGTCTTTCTAGTATAAGGCTTGTTTGTATTTTATTAAGCCAATCACAATTGCGAGCCCAGGATGCAATGAAGATACTTGCAAAATAGAATACCACTTGAAATATGTGGCTAATAACCACAGCCTACATCTGGCGAGTCAGTCTAATCAAATCCTAATCCACATCTGTACCCTCCATAACAACCTGAAGAGGGGAGGAGCAGCTTGACGTCACCAATGTAATGATTTTCACTGTGTTATATATCTCTGTGTCTAGAAATCATTTGGCATTCTCTCTGTACTGCTGCCTTCACCCTAGAGAGAAGAGATGGTGCAGTGTGAGAGCAGATGCAGGGTCTCCTCTGTTGCCTTCTGTCCCAGCCCTGGCACTCCTCTCAGTTGTTAAGTAATCATTGCGTGCCTGTTTTGTTCTCCCCCAAAGGGCAAAGAGATGGGAGGGGACAGAGTGATGGAGAGCCCGACTGATCCTTTCAAATGAGTTGATTGTTTTACTGCTGTGGAGTGCAAATGTCCACTGAGATTGTGATCAATCCTTTGGCCTCATTTACCAACTTTACATACGCACAGTTTAACCCACACGTACGCCCACTTGGACTCAAATACTCTGATTTATCACTTTCTTCTTGTGTTTCCCGAGGATGTTAACATTATATTATCAATTTTTATGTCTAATAGACTAGACTAATAGTCTAGCAAATAGATAATATATATTTTTAAAAGTTCAGAGGCTTCAGAAGTTGCCTGAGAATCTTCATGTTTTTTTTAGATGTGTTCAGTTTCAAAGCAATCCAGTGATAGTTGTCTGCACATTCATGGGCACACTGCAAACAGACACTGATAATAGTTAATTCGGCACACTTTTAATGGAGGCAGTTTACCAAATTTTAAACAAATGTAGGCTAAAACTGACCCAAACACCAGTGCCAGATGTGACAACAGGCCACGAGCTTGTATGCGGTCTTGTCTTGGTTCCCATATGTCGGTGTTAAGATGGTTCCATCTACCAGATTAACAAAAAAACGTTCTAATACAAGGAAATTTCACCTTGTCCATCTACATATGCACCCTGGACAAGATTGTAATCACAGACTAGCACAGGAGACATTACCCCACCTCACCTGTAGTCTATATTGCAACTGGCCTGTGACAAAAGCCTCCTTTGATAAATGAAGCCATGGATAAAATAAAAGTCTCACCTTCTGTGGACTGTAAGAAATCACTTAAAAGGAGAAATCTAGCTTGGGTTTTGATTGTCACGCTCCTCTCTTGTGTTGTGCAATAACGATTTAACACTCACTTTGTTCTCTTCACACATAAGGTGTGTTTTCTCCTCTGTCAATACACACTGTCTCTCTCTTTGCACACACACTCTTTGTCTCTCTCTCACTCGTGTACACAAAATCTCTACTGAGGGTTATTGGGCTGACTCATCCGTTCAGAGAGTACCATAAACGAGCTTTCCTTCCCCAGCCACCCACCACACACACACACACACACACACACACACACACACACACACACACACACACACACACACACACACACACACACACACACACGCATGCACACACACTGGTCACCACACACCTAACCCACCAGCTGTTAGCAGTTGTTAGCGGTTGTCATGGGGATGGTCTGGAATGATCTGCACAGAACTCATTGTTTTGACTGGAGAGGCAGAGAAACAGGGACAGAGTTTGTACATGACAGACAGATGTTAGTCACTAGTCGTGTTTCCATCAATGCTTTTTGATGAATTTTGACGTATGACATTGGAAAGGTTCGATGAAAATGACCAATAAAAGTTTTTACACTGCCACAATTTTAGTTTTTCCTGCAGAATTATCCAACATGAATGTAATTTCTGGATACTGGGCTTACTGGGTGGTAAGTAGGTGTGTGCATTATGGGTGTAGTGAGATATGAGGTCATACAGGTCTGTAAAAATTAAATGTCTAATGCATGCTGATGTTGCAGTCAGCCAACAATGATTGCTGCTGCTGCTGCCTGGACATGATATTGAGTTGAACAGTCACTACTGCTGACGTTACTCACAACACACTTTGGCTGCCTGTGCACAAAGGACAAAACATTACATAAGTAATGTTTTTTTACACTTATTTATTTATGCATTTATTTCTGTGTCTGTATGCTAATCGAGGGGGTGGTCCTTAATCAATCTCAGGCAGTATCGGTTAGTTAACAGAAGATTCATTTGCACGTCAAAAGCTAGCTAGCTAATCTTAGTTTCATTAATGTATGTATCTAATTATGTATATAATTTGTATGTAATGTATATAATGTTTATTCATGTATTTATGTATTCATATTTTGTCCTTCACAGTTGTGACTGTGTGTGACAGAGAAAGTAATTTACATTTATTCATTAATATACAAAAGTTTCTAAAATTAAAATTTCAAAAATAATCTCAGCCCAGGATCATCGCTAACTGTTCTGCAGCTCTTTCACCAAATTAATAAGAAATGAAATCATAACAGGTTAAAGACTCCTCATGAAGAAAGTAAATGATAATGATGATATATTTGTTGTTATATTTGTGGAAATTCTCCTCAAACACTGACAACAATCAATAAATTAAACAAACATTTGAAGGCCTGTAATGGCCTGAATGAAATGATTGGTTGGCCGGCCTGCCTGCCTGTCGACCTGCACACGCTCTTCCTGTATACTGATTCAGCACTTGAGGGAGTGGGATATTTTCAGTTGAATACTTTAAAAGTCTTACTGTCTCTTTACATGTTTCTCTGAAGTTGCCTAACCTAAAACAAACTTTTCTGTGCAGAGAAATGTGTGATGAATTAGAAATAAGCCTGCTGGTAGAGAGGGCAAAGGAAGCTTGTTGACACATTAGAGTGGAAGCATCACTCTCAACTGTCTTTTATAATAAAAAATGATTAGTCTATCAGTCGAGGCATGTCTGAGGGAGCTCTGATGATTCCCTGAGGAGATCTTGGCTGTGCCATGTTTCAGAAGCTGGCTCTGTGGTTAAGGTGTGAACTCGAAAGTTTCACAGTGCTGGCCCGGATTCTGCTCCCGGCACTGTGACATTCAAGCTCTGAACTTCACCGTTAACATTTTGAGGGCAAAGGGTCTTGTAATGTCTTGAATGAGTTGTCTGATGTGTGTCACAAGTGGGAATCCACTGTTACAGTCTTAATCCACCATCTGCTGTGTGTTTCGCACGGTGGGAAAACTGAGCAGTAAATCACCTGCAGGTCTCACCCACACACACGAGGCTGATAGCATGTGAAGGACAAACCCAGCTCAGGGGATAAGAGCACGGTTCAAGTAACAGTGTTGATGATAAATACTATCAGGGGGATGTTACTGCTTTTGTCCTTCCTGCATCATGTGGCTTGGAATCATTTGCAAGATAAGTTGACATGCTGTTTTAATATCAGGGTCACATTCAAAACATGTTACATGATGAACGTTATTGTTTTATAGTCAAATTTTTTTCTCTCGTGTCTCCCGGGTCCTGTTTTGTTCTGGAGTGTAGAGCTCTTTTGAATAATTACAAAACCAGTAATGTGATACAGATACCAATAGAGTGCTTCATTTGATACTGTACCTGGTGTCAAAGAAGCCATTGGCCCTATGAATGCGGAGCAGCTTGGGCAACATTTCGGCACGCTAAACTTAACACCACAGCCTGTATGTAGCTGCTAGCTGTAGCTGTGGACAATCACACATCTTATTAGACATTTGCAGTGATTGACAGCAAGCAAAGCCATACATTTTTTTCCAAATGTGGGTACAAAAAGGGTTGAATGTAGAAGTTTCAGTACTGGTATTGGCTTATTTCAGGCAATACTTTAAAGGTGTCAAGTACCAAGCCCAAACTATATGTGATCAAAACTAATGATATGTGTTCTTATGTCAGTATGTGATACATTTCTAAAGCGGCCAGATCTCTTTTGTAAAAGAGGAAATGTGTCTCAAGAGACTTCACATATAAAACGATTAATCTTTTCTCTCTTCTCCTGGCAGAAATGGTCTTCCTTACACTTCAGTCTACTCAAAAAAGATTCTGCCAGGCCGCTCACAACAAGCTAACAAACAAAATGTGAATTATCCAGCTAGTTAGCTAGTGTTTTGCTATGTACAACCCAAGTGGCAACCTCCGAAGTCGAAGCCAGCAGGGCTAAAAACTGTAGTTCCTCAAGTGGCCGCTTGAGACAGGTTGCAGAAGTCAGTCTCCATAAGCCCCCATATCAAAATGTCCAACTTCACAGCAGAAATAAACATGTTTACAACCTGGTTCAAAAAACAGTTTTGGAATCTTTAGCTAATTTCCCCGTTCATGACAACTGTGAGGGGGAGATTTTTTTTAAAAACTCAACTATTTAAACGATATTAAGGCTTAAAGTTATGCATAACAACTATGTGCTATGGAGAGACAATTCTTTCTCCAATTCGTGCTTCTACATGGGATAGTATAAGAATAAGTTAATATTAAATATTAGATATTATCCTACCACATGGTAAAATGCAGGACTTTAAGGTGTGTAACATGTAATATATTAAGAATTTAACTTTTAATGTTTTGATGTTTTAATTTTAATGTTTAAAAAGAAGACCAGAAAGTTATGAATGAATTTATTTTGGCTCAACTAAACAACTAACTACTAACTTGACAACGAAAGCTAACTCTGGTTATGCATGAGCCCCCTATCAGCAGTTCACCCAGCTCAACCTGCACCTAGCTCTGATTTAAAGAGCACTGATCTGCAGTGATGCTCTGATGCCTGGAGGGAGGGTGCTGCTGTATATCCAGACAGGCCTGTTTTCAACACCTGTATTCGGCCTAGGTGGGTGTGGAGCTGTAGGGGTGGAACAGACCTTTGACGTCAGACCAGCTGCTCCAGCTCCTCTGCAACAAGAGGAACCACAGATCAGGGGGAGGGGAGCTGTCATACCAGCGCAGTGTCACCCAAGTAACTGGATTTTCTGCCTCAGGTACACGTGCTGTGATTTAAATGTAAAAACGTGGCAGTGTTTCTCGTGGGTGCTGAGAAAAAAGTCGTCAAAGCTTCCTGATAGTCTTCCAGTTGCTCAAAAATGTGAACATCTTCAGGGGTTTTCACAAAGTCCTCTCATGTCAATGAAAGGAAATATGCTTATACTCTTGCAGAGATTTAAAAGAGTTCAACACAACTCTCATATCTAATAATAATAAGTCTACAGCCAGAAGCAGGTTGTCTTAGATTACAACAAAAGCTGGAAACGGGGGCAAACAGCAACCTGGCTTTATCCAAAGGTAACATAATCCACGTATCAGCACATTCTATCTTGTTTGTTTGTACCACCAAAATGTTACAAGATGGATTTTGTTACCTTTTGGATGCTGGCTGGCTCAATCTGAACATGTAATTATTCCTTTAACTGATCCTGATGCTCACTCAGGGTCATGATCACCCTTAATTTCATTTTACTTTCATGAATTTATGTTTTTTAGAAACCTGAGGGAAGTGTCGTATAATTAATTACAAAAATTATGGTTATAGGCTGATTCCGACTTTAAATTTAACTAAAGGCAACAAAATATGAATACATAAATAAAGATCTCAGCATTTCTCCTCCAGAGAACAGAGACATGAATACATGAATCATTTTTTAAAAAACAAATTAATACATTTTTTAAATGTTGCTTTCAGTTTCTGGCCAACATTTCCTGAGATGCTTGTCAGAGGCTTGGCAGCGGCCCTGTTTAACACTTTGGAAAATACACTCTCTTGCAGAGAGTTAGATGAGGAGATTGATAACACTCATATCTGAGAGCTACTTTAAGCCAAGCTTCCACCAATCAGCCAAGTTTAGCATAAAGACTGGAAACATGAGGAAACGGCAAGCCTCTCCACAACATTCTTTTTTAAAATGTCTTCATGTAACACTAAACTGCTGCAGTATCCCTTTCAACAAGATTTAAATGGCTCTTTTAAAGCATGAGAGGAATGCAGTAAACATAATCCAACACTTTTAGAATAAACTGTACGCCACTGAAAAGTTTCTGCTTTACATAAAACAGCCTTGTTACATATAAATAGAAAATCACGTGGAACTGAACTAATCGAGAAAATAAAATGCCGATACCAAAGAATGAATAGCCCTGTAAGATAAAATGCCTCCCTGTGGGTGTGTGACATGATAAGTAGCCTGAAGCGTGTCAGTGTGGCACATAGCTGAAATCCTTCACATGTTTCACATAGTGAAGAACAGGCTGTAACTCTAAGGTCATTCCCTGAAGAACCTTTATTCTATTTTTATACCTGTGAATTAACACAACAAGTCCACGCTCTGTGTGTGACGAGTACAGAGATCAGTCCATGTCAGCTTAAGGCCCAGCACACAAAAGGGAGAAAAAATAGAGGAATATTGATACTTTATTAGAATGAAACTTGAGTGTGTAATATGAAAATATTTGTTTGGGGTAAATGGCGTATACTTCCTGTTGTACATGGGGGCAGTTACCTTTACACACAGATTCCAGGCAGATGTTGTGCTGATGCTGGTTAGATGTGTTCCCTTCCTCTTTAATTTAACAAGTTAAAAAGTTATTTATTTTGGTTCAAACCACATAAAAATACAACAGTAATGAGCATCATTAGCATATTTTATGCTGAGAGAGCCTTCTACTGTGTGTTTACTGCTGAGGTCATATTTAGTGGTGGTGTATTAAAAAATTCTAATATTCTTTTCCCTCATGTTTGTAAAAATGGTGGACAAAACATTGGTTGGCAAAACGATTCAGTTACTACAACCTTGATAATAAACATCAACATACTGTATCTCTGACAGTGTCAATCAAACTTCAGCTTTATTTGTAGAATTTAATATTTCAATAATTATAATTAAATTTAGAATTCATGGCTGAGCTGTTACATTTGATTTTTACAGCTGTCCCTAAAGTTCAGTGTGCAAGAAAGCGTTAATCACTTTCTTGCACAGAAAAAGCCACCATGGTGCACAGTAGAATGAGACAAATTAGCAACTCCTACATTTTAAATATTCCAAAAATTCCAGACACTCTGTGTTTGATCAGTGAATGGTTATTATCAGCTGCAGGGCTCTGTCATCCAGCAGCACTCCATGTTGTTTGGAACACAAGGGAGATTGGAGAAGTTTGGCCTATACTGTCACTGTCACTACTGTCACGTGTCCAGATTTCTAACAGTGTATATATGGTGCAGTTGTCACTTTTAAAGCTTTAGTTCAGGGTAAATGAAGCTATCCTGCGTTGGTCTGCCTGTCAAGACATGAAAGCTGGAAACTCCCTTGGCTAGTGCTCCAGTGACAGTGACTAAGCAAGGAGACTACATGGGGGAGTGGATGGGCTCTATTTTCTGCAGCTATGATCTGAGTTTAGTGCAAAGAATGTCACATGAGATGAACGGTAAAAGATTCAGGTCACCCCGATGAAGTCCCTCCGGGTTTTACATGGACAGCTGTCACACAACATGTCTGCAGTTACTAACTTAATGTACGACGATACGAGAAAGTGGCATTTTACATCTAACACCATTGTTGTACGCAATTCTTCTGTACAATTAAAGCAGCCGTAACCTTGGGGTGGTTTGCCTTGAATGGAGGTTTTCTTCTGATGGTTGAACTCCACAGATTGCGGTAACATTATGTTTTGGATGCACACTATGCACATCTATTTTGGACGGCATGTCTCATTTGAAATCGTGCCTGAAGCTGAATCCTCCTTTTAACCGGCCAGGCCCGGGTGTACTGACAGACGTGTAGATACCCATCAAAAACCACAGAGCCTTCTGCAATTACTGTGCTGCTCTGAGGAAGGAAACACAACAGTGAGAAACAGAAAAGTTAGCTAATCTCTGCACATCGGTATGAGGATTCAGATTCAGTGACTGATGTATCCTTGACTTAAGATCTTTGTCTTGATGTAGGAATGGTAACTGATTGCATAAATTGTGCCAATAATAAGTCTTGTCCCTTTTTGCTCCAAGCTGGGTGATCAGTTCCTTCCTTTCCTGTAGTAGCTCAGTCCATAGAGACTTGGCTTGGGAACTGGAGGGTGGCCGGTTCAAGTCCAGTATGGACCAAAGTATGGAAGGTGGACTGGTAGCTGGAGGGGTGCAAGTTCACCTCCTGGGCACTGCAGAGGTGCCCTTGAGCAAGGGCAATCAACTTTTTTAGAAATAAGTTTGTAGAATGCTCACTAGCTACCAGTTTTTAATTTAGCTAACAATATATTTAACTTTTAACCATCTTACAAATATGGTTGTCTTTTCAACATAGACAAGCTAGCACATAATTACAGGAGAGGAAAAAGATGACGAGTTCTGGCTAAAAATGTTTGGAGAATAGTGCAAAAAGTGTCGAGACATATAGGGTGAATGGTAAAAGACAGGAGGCGGTGAAACGGTTACATAAGAAATGTATGTAAATGTATGATAATGTACATGTAAACCTACATGATGAGCTTTAGCAGAGGCAGAAATGAGAAGCACAAAAAGGGCAGATGGAGAGTGAAAGATAAAAAGTAAAACAGAGCCAGAGCTGGACATCTGGTTGGGGTTTGGTTCTGATCCTGATCCTGTGGTGAGGCCTGCTGACATCTTTACAGTGGTAACTCCAGAGAGAAAGAAAGAGAGATTTAGCCTCAACCACAGATAATGGGAGACAGCTTGCCACTGCTGAATGAGCCTTGAGTCCAGCTCATTTTAAAAACGCTGCTTACCAGTGTTGGAGATGCTACTTTGAAACTAGTGGAGCAAATATAATGAACAAATGCATCAGGCCCATTAATATTATATTACTGTAAAATAAACTGTCAAACACATTTGTATGGCACAACCATAATAATAATAATGTGCATTTCCAGGTCTTTTTGAGGCTTGAATTTCTACACCCTCGTCCCAGTGAGGCGAGAGAAACTGCTTTATTGGTGGCAGTGTGGAGGAAAGAGACATAAACGTGCCAAATGCCAAATGTAGGAGAAAACAAGAATATGAAAGACAGAAGAACAAGAAGAAACAGACTAATGAAAAGTGAAAGACTAAATGACAAGACAAGTAATTCAAGTTAATCAAGCCTGAGTGAATTGAAGTCGGCTCTCGATGGCTAAAGACTTTTCATGTGGAGGGTTTTCCTGTCCATTCTGCTGACTCACTAATCCTGCTTCTTACTGATTGCCCCAACAGCTAAGTCGCAGCAGGGGGGAGCCTCCAATCAGCATAATTGGATTGACTGAGCTGTAAGTGGGCATGGGAGGGTTAGACCAGTGATTTAAGGACTATAGGGACATAGGACAGATGCCACGGACAGCCCTATGCCACGAAACATCTTCTTAGTAACACAGGAAATATCAATTCTACACAACGATGTGTTTACAGCTGCAGTGTTCAAATGCATCTCCATATATAGTATGCAAGTGACTTGTTTGCTATAAGATAGAAATATGTATGTTGTCTTTCAGCGTTTTGGAATTGTTTTGTTTTTTGTTTTGTTTTCTCAAAAAAGATTATTGTTGACCAAAAACAAACTGTAAATGTGCATGTTGCTGTCCAGCACATTTAAATTGTAACTTCTATAGTGAACAAACCTTCCATAGAAAAAAAGGCCTTTAAAGGAAAAAATGTGGTTATTACAACTTGAGTTTTGTTTTTATTTATAGTTCTGGCTGACAGTTAAATCAGTTTTGATTACATGGTATGCACCAGAGTGACTGCTGAAGGCCTTGACATGTTCGCCGTTCTATAATTGTGAAGCATTTCTGATTTAACCCTGATTTAAGTTTTGTTACTTACATGGATGAAAACAGGTCTAAAATATAATGAAAATAAAGGC
Organism: Argyrosomus regius; assembly: GCA_946959425.1. Classification (NCBI taxonomy): domain Eukaryota; kingdom Metazoa; phylum Chordata; class Actinopteri; family Sciaenidae; genus Argyrosomus; species Argyrosomus regius. The sequence goes on along the minus strand of OX336897.1, from coordinate 20,863,546 downwards.
AAACAGTAAAATTTCACTTCTGTAGAATATTTCTAAAAACCATCAGGTGCCTCAAAGGTTTTCAAAATTTGGACTTTTTCTTATTTTGCAGACAACAAACTTTCTGATTTCAACATTTCTACATATCTACTAACTTGATAAATTAACAAGCAGAATATTGTAACTGGAAATAGAATTAACATTTATTAACTAATGGGTGTCTACATTTGAATTGTTATGTGTGAAACAAAACAAACAGTACACATTTCAGACTCAGATGAAGCCAGACGTTGCATGTAAAATACCAGATGTAGTTTGACTAGTGTCATATTTAGCATACAGGCATTCAGAGACTCTCGTGAGACAGAGAAAGCTGGAAGAACACGGACAGCATATGGTTCTTGGTATAAAGTGGACTTGGGGATTAGGCTGCAGGTTTATGGCAAATGGCTGACTGCTGGGGGATGGGCAGTGCTCTAACTTTCAGTACAGCTCTGAGTATGGGTTGATCTGTGGAAGTATCAGTAGTTTTCATTATTGCCATACCAATAGAAGGTTGGTGTGCAACTCTATGAATGTCTTCATGAGAGACTTTCCTAAAATATGTGCTGTTATTCCCTTATTTAGTCACTTCTCCCCCCTCTGTGACAGCTGCCCTTTCACCCCACTTTCAAGAGCAGTCATTTATACTATAAACACTTTTGATTTCCAATGTGGTCAGACAGCAGGTTGTAAGACCAGTTCTGATGGAGCACACCCCAGCCATTTGTCCATCTCTCAGTGCTCCCTTACTTTGTCTGTGGCTCTCGGCTCCAATCCCATTGTTACCTCTGGAAGATGTAAGTTGGTTGCACTTTACTTGGACAGTCACCTAAAGATAGTTTATAGAGTTTTTCTAACATTTCAACAACATATTCAACTGATATTCAACAAACTGTTTCACAAATGAAAATGTTTCCTGATACTGGTTATGTATCTATGTTTAGACACAAATAAAAACATCTTTTAAATTACTATCTACAGACAAAGTGAAACTGTTGAAATATTACAAAAGCAAACTGTAGGCAGACTATCCAAATAAAGTGTTAGCTATAAAACCTTTAAAATGGCGACAAGTAAATGTTTACAATGAAGGTGATTCTTGACCTTGGAAACCACAGTAACCAAAAATTGGGCAACTAAGCAAATGAAGCAACATCAGGGAGCTTCCAGCAGCTTGAAGTGGTTTCATCAGGCGCTGCAGTTAAAACCCAGGACCTCCCATTCATTTCAACGAGTATCGCTGATTTAGGTTGCAGGGTATGGCGGAAAAAAATGAAGCAAACTTTTGGATAAGTGGAATCCAATCCAGGGATCAGACCAGTCAAACTGCTCCGCAGTCGGTCTGAAATGTCACTGAAACCAAGCACTGTGCAGGTGGAGTTCATGGACTAAACTATGATACTCTTGCAGTTGGTTTATTTCATGAACCCTCCTTTGATGTCTGTGACTTCCTTTGACTTCTGTCCGTGGCACAAAGGAATAAAATACACCAGGATTTGGATACAGGGACAATACTTGTTAGGTTAATAAGATTCAATGTTGGTTTTGCTTTCATGGGGCTTGTGGACAATAAGAAAGTTACAGAATACCAACATCACATGGTGATCTAGGATGTCTTGTCAAATCACATGACTTGGACAAGAGACAAGATGTCTCAAGTCCTTGACTTACTTTGAGAGATTTTAGGAAGGTAGTCCTTTACTCAACCAAATTCAAGAACTAAAGACCAATAAAGGTTCTAAAGACCAATAAAGCTCCTAAATTTAAGTTCAGTAACTTGCGCTAAATTTGCGGTTGAAGGCTGATGACATAAAAAAACTGTAACAGCAGTGTGGGTGGCCCCCCAGTCAGGCAGGATCACATGTATGAGTAGACTACTGTTGGTATGAGTATCACAGTCAAGTGATGGAGGGTAAACAAAGGCAGGGGGTTGGGAATCAGCACTTGGTATCAGAGAACAGCCCAGACCAGTCATGTGGGTGGGGGCTGGGCTGCTGGAGGAGGGCTCAGACATTCCTGTGTGACTGTGATCTTCACTGGGGGGGTTACTTGTGTTACTACACTGTAACATTAACAATCATATCAGTGATGAACAGCTGATATTACACAGGAACTCCTTTTGGAGTCTGTGTTTCCAGAGTTCAGAGTTTTAGCCACCATAAGCTAAAATTCATATTTTGGATGATGACCACAGTTTTGCCATAACTTTTCTATGTCAACAACTCTTTACATGACAGATATTTGATTGAAATGAACTAGCTCAGTCTAGTCTCAGTCTGAGTGTTGCAGTGTAGAGCATGGAGTAGAATATTAACTCACTATGGCTAGTCTAGCAGTGGATATTATTCCACTATTATTGATTTCTTTTGTGTGTCTGTGTGTGTGTTTGCAGCTGTCTGTCTGTGCATGTACAGGATATTTGTTTGAAGTCTACCTTGCCTTCAGACTCGCTTTCATTTCTCCTTCAAAAATTCATGAAAGGCCATGTTAGATTCTTGGTATTCTGTGCACAGATAACATATTACCACAAATCCGCACACTAGAACTATGAGCCTTGATGATTATAGCAAAGATGTGCAGCACATGCAAAGCAGCCTTGCAGTGTGTTTTTCCTAACATTCATTGTCAATGGACACACAAAGGCCACAAACTGACCTTATTCCATTGTGTGCCAATCTGGACACTCACGATTGGAAACTATAGGCTGAAGAAGTGATGTCCTGTATATTATGTTAAATCAGTGCATATGTGAGGAAATAAACTAGAACTATAAATTCTTTATCACGGTAGCTTTGGCCATCAGTTCTGACAGTATTGTACTCACCGAAGTAACTGCTGAGATCTCTTAACATGATAGATTTGCTAAAATCAAGTTCAACGTGACAAGCAAGTCAGACAGCATCCACCGCAGTTTACAGACAGACTTCCTGTTTCCATTTTGACCAAACGCTTATAATTTTACACTAAGGCTGTGTCTCAATTGGGATACTTCCATTAGTATACTTCTATGTAGTACACTGTGTACACTATGTACTTCCTGGTATAGTGCGCTAATTTCAGCAGGGTGGTGTTGTTTTAATTCGAGTACAGCCATTGTGCCACAACTTACCGGAAATGACAATTGGATTTGGATACAGGGACAATACTTGTTAGGTTAATAAGATTCAATGTTGGTTTTGCTTTTCATGGGGCTTGCGGACAATAAGAAAGTTACAGAATACCAACATCATATGGTGATCTAGGATGTCTTGTCAAATCACATGACTTGGACAAGAGACAAGATGTCTCAAGATGGAGGGTAAACAAAGGCAGGGGGTTGGGTATCAACACTTGGTATCAGAGAACATTGTGCCACAACTTACCGGAAATGACAATTGCAACATTTTACTGTTTCTTCTTCGCCTAGTTGCAACCATACGGAGCATTAGCGTCAACATTTGACAAAATATAAATCTAAAACATATGTACAACTTACATTTGTATACTGCGGTATTCACCGCAACCAATTTAATCTCCAGCAGCTTCCTCGATTGGCATTTTCACAATGCCGGTCGTCCCTCCTCTTCCTTTTATGTAGCCAAAATGGCGTCCATTGAAGGGTGAGAAGTCGTCCAGCGTTCCACTCACAGTGCATTTAATTGACAGTGTGAACCCACTTGGGGACTCAAAATAGCAAGTATAAGTATGTACACAGATTACAAGTGCACACTAAATGAAGAGGTTAACTAATCCAGCTAAACTCATTGTTTATAACCTGCTTAATTGTGACAACTTGCATTCCCAGATATATAACAATTACCACAAAATAAATTGTAATAAAATGTGGCAAGACTATTAAAAAAGTACTACTGTTGAAAAAAGATTGTTACAAGAGGGATAAGTAGAACTGAAACAACGAATTTATGAAACAATTTATGACTTCCCTGACTATAAACTGAATGTCTTTGGGTTTTGAACTGTTGCTTGAACAAAACAACGTCACCATGGACTCTTGGAACTTGGTATTTGTTGACATTTTGTATTTTGTAAACTCTAACCAGCTTGCTTTTTCATCGGTGAACATGATATAACTGGCCAGGTCAACAAAGTTCAGAGTGGATCTGTGTAACTGTAGTGTCTTTACCAATGAACTAGTGGTAGATAGAAAGTATATGAATATGTGATTATATATTCATAACCACACACCCACCTTGGATAGCAATAATCCAGGTGTGCAGAGGTGTGACAGTAAACATGGTCTGATTACATTTCAGACTAGAGATGTTCCGATACCATTTTTTCCCTCCCGATACCGATTCCGATACTTGTGCTGTGGGTATCGGCCGATACCGAGTACCGATCCGATACCAGTATGTTATAAAAAAATATCATACTACGCCTGCATGACTGTGATATGATTATCATTGTGGTAAGCCTGGCTCAGGTTAAACCCTTTGTAAAACATGAATAAATACAGCAAATTCAAGCCATTTATTTTTAAATAGAACAGTATAAAAAACAGTAGTGCAAATGCAATTTGACTAAATAAATCTAGGAATAATTATTTTAAAAAAATTGTGTAGCCACATCTCTGCGTTGCATGTCGCAGTCTTTTAGCAGAGACTATCCAGGTGAATTCACGGACTAAACTCTGATAATCTACCTGTGTGTGTGTTCTCACTTTGTTTATTTCATGTACCAGCTTCTAAATCTGAGTCTGACTCGCAATTTACGCTGCAAAATATAATGACACGAAGAAGTTTAATTTGAATTGTGTCCGATGATTAGAGAGAGAGAGAGAGAGAGAGAGAGAGAGAGAGAGAGCGAGAGAGAGAGCGCTTTGGTAGAGAGACATAACAATAACAGAGAGTGAGCGCCGGCCTAGATAAAGCTGTTATTAATCAGAGAAATAAAAAGTTATTTCCTGATTGTTTCACAGCGGTTACATTCAGCAGGTATAGACACGCCCACAGCAACCCACCCCAGCTCCCCTCACTCCCCCACCACCGGTTGCCGGTTTGCCTGTCCCTGTCTGAACACGCGCGTTACTAGTGGGAGCATCCAGCGTGAAATACTGCCACACCGCCGACATGATATGCTAGTGCTAGTTAGCTGCTAGTTAGCTTAGCTCCAAGCCTCGTGTCAACTCATCCCTCTAAAACAGCAGGCTGCAGGTTGCAGCACAGCGCCACTGTTTTAAGAGCAGCGAAGAAGAACTGTGCCAGAGGTTAATGGAGCTAACCAGTAAATAGATTACTAATTTAATAAATTACGTGGTATCGGATCGGTGCCTGGACTCCAGTAGTCGCCGATACCGATGCCAGCATTTTCGGCAGTATCGGAGAAAGTTCCGATACTGGTATCGGAATCGGAACAACGCTATTTCAGACCTTTTATCTGTGTACAGCTGAGTGCAACATAATTAATCTTTCAACAGAAGACTATCTGAAAGAGTTGTTATCTCCATTTGTACAATTTATTGCACCTCACCCCTCACTCTGACAGCAGGCTTTTCAGTCAGCCTTCAAACGTGGCCATTTAGAACAGATATAAACCCTTTAGAAGTGTTTGTCTGAAGCAAACTGAGATCTTTATTGTTGGTGTCTTATGCTGTATTTTTGTGGAGAAAATATGCTGCATGAATAAACTGTCTCACCTTAATGCTGGGTTCTTGTTTCACACCCACTGATATAATATGAGCACACTGCTACATGATTGTCAAAGCAGGGAAAATAAACATGTTAAACAATAAATTTGGTGTCTACATTGAATAAAATGGATCAATGTATCCTGTGAAACCTCCTCGTCCTAAACCTAAATTTAGTTTACATCCCTGCTCTGGTGTCAGTACAAATCTGATCTGGTTCTGACGTCACGAAAAGTGAAATATAAGCAGACAGTTGTTTCACACTGGAAAGGACTCCTCATGAAAAGACTCTGCAGGGCGCAACCACCTCAAACAGGTCAGTGATATGAGCCTGAGCACTTGATACTATTATATGGCAGAGTGGGGGGGGAGAGTGAGATGAGGCAGAGAAAGAGAGAAGGGTAATAATAGAGAGGTGTGTGGGAGAAATAATGGAATGACCTACTGATGAAACTCTAGCCTGAAATCACTGACATGAAACCTGTTTGATGTCCATAAGGCAACAAATACTGCTACAGAACATCTGCCTGACTGCTTCAAACTTCCCACTGTCACTTGGCCCAGTATCTGTGTCTATAAGTAGACTGTGTGTGAAACTTCAAGGGTAGTGAAACATGTCAGGGTGCACCCAGGGCTTAGGGGTGATAAAAGGGTGCTGACCATTGACCACAACTTCCCCAGGTCTCCACATTTGTTGCATTCCTCTCATGCCGTCTAATAAATTACAGATAAACAGATAAAAATTACTATCTACATTTACATTTTGAAATAGTTTTGGTCCCAAAGCAAGAATAAATGATCAAAACATACCTAGTCGATGTCCCCACAGTGTTGCATGACACTTTTTTCTTCTACTTTATTATGAACATTGTTTTGCAGTCCAGAAATGCTTAAGTGACCCAAGAAGTAATCCTTGCTAAGTGGACAAGGGGCAGGCATAAACACATGGCAGGTGACTGGATGAACCATCTATCACAACATAACTTCAACCAACTGAAGCCAGATGGTAAATCAAACTCTTACAAAGACCGATTAAGAAAATCCAGTTCAATGAAGATATACACTCCGGTTCTGATATAACTGATGCTAGCAGCATCTATGCTAACCTCTTAGGTAGCCACCATCGTTATTTGTGAACGAGTGGTCGCTTCTTGCCGTTGTCGTCGTAGCGGCCAGTTTCTGAAAGAATGTACAAATATCAGTCAGCCATCTGACTGTATCAAAGCTGTATCTGTATCAAGCTTTTGTGTCCGGTGATTCCAAACTTTTGAAAGGAGATGTACAGATCATTTAATGAGAAATGATTTTGGAGACACTAGCAAAAAAGCACAGTATTTTTGCCCAATAGTTACAATAAACACACTCTGAATATCTACATTTGTTAGACATATACATTTGCCACACGTTTTAAAGATGGGATCCAATGAGCTTGGATCTGAGAGTCTCAGACAGGGTAGCAAAGAGAGAATATATTGAGATAGACATGTTAGTTTTCGTCATTTCATGGAAACTGATTAGAAAAATATTGAGTAACCCCAAACAGTTAGATTAGGTAAGATGTTCATGTCAACATGTCCCCTACACGTAGAGTGAGTTGGATAAAACGAAACTTTTGAATTTTGCAATCCAGGACTTGTTTTGAGGCCACTGGGTTTCAACATATTGGACAGGTATCTTGTTAGAGCAGTAAATACATGTGTGTAACAACCTACTCGTATGAATCACTGATTCTGGCAGTGATTGTTTTCAGATAACAGGAGCGGCATAGTGTGGGGGATTGCTGACGCATTTAAAGACATGTTCAGACAACACTGACTGGATCATTGGTTTGCACCTGTCAGACATCATTATGTTTGCCCTTTTCCTCGTGTACTCTGACTTTGAGATTCCCACAACCCAAGACGAATTCTCATAAATCACTGTGAAATATACTTGCAATAAAGAGACGTGCTCCCAGAATTTAATGCCAAAGTTTCTCAATAATTTATTCATATGTTGACATTTTACAAAACAAAAATGTACACAATGTAAAAACAACTTCTTGTTTGAACTCACCAACCAACCAACCAACCAACCAACCATTCAGCCAACCCTGAAATACACCGAACTGAGACAAGCAAACAACTTTGGTGGAGAGTGAAAAACAATCTAAACTTGCATGGCTGGATTCAGCAGCCTGAGTGTGTCAGTCTGGAAATGTCATGTTGGTGGCACATCTTAACTGTAGACCCAATGGCATAACTAACTGAACACTGGGCAGTTACTAAACTAGAATAATCAGAATAGTCTTCTTTTGATCAACAAAAGTGTTGTCTTAATATTCCCAAGCAGGTGTTTGGGTGAACATCATGCAACATAACGATTTAGAGTAAAGTGTGACATTGAAACTTGGTGAAAGGAACAGGAACTATGCATGGGTCAGGCCTGCAGGTTTCTGTTGGCACTACAGTTTGGACAAGTAGTGGTACAAAATCCTTCAATAATGGAGTGAGTGCATCAGTGAGCGTTCATCGTATATTGCACAGGTTTTTCTCTGTCGTCCCCTGGGGAGCTCTATGTCTCTCTGCAGAGCTCCTTTAAGAGTGGGAGACGAGGAGGGGGAGGAGTGCTCAAGAGCAGAAACAATCCCGAAGGAAGCAGGTCTGCCCAAATGTCTACAGGGTGAAGGGAGGTGGGAACATTTGGCACCGACTTCAGAGCCATAGTTTCAATTTGGTTGAAGACATCCCAACTTGTCTGAAGGACTGACAGGTTTCCCTCTGGTTTCACCGACTGAAGTTCCAAAAGTGTCACAGACATGTCTGCAGAGAACATCCTCAGACAAGTAGTGGTTCAAAGAGTCGTCTCTATCCCTAGCACTGCTTCCGTGCCTCTGCCTCATCTCTTCTTTTTGCTGTGTCGCAGCATCTTCTTCCTCTTCAGGATCATCTCGTAGAGCTTCTCCAGGCCGGGCTGCAGGCCCTGACCGTCCAGCGCCGAGCAGCCCTGCGTGTGGTGCAGTGTGGACGAGCTCAGCTCGTGGAGTGTCAGCACCTTCTCCACCTGAAACGCAGAAGAAAAATATGGTCACCACCTGACACTCATTCCAGCAAATCTGAGCACATTAAGCCATGAACAAATGAACTTTTCAAAGATGCCAGCTGGTTTCTATGACATAAACATGATCCAGTGAAAAGAACTCATGTACAAGTTCACAATACATTTGGTTATTTTTCCAATGGTTTTCCAATGTTCAGGTTAGAGCTCCAAAGAAGAGGGTGAAAGACAAGATGTAAGACTACACCAATAAGGTACTACCACAAATGCATCTTCTTATGGATGACTTCAAAATAAAAGGCCGGAAAAGTGTAAAACATGGGACCTTTAAATGTCAGCTTTACAGTTGTAAATTATCTGTGTTTGGATGTATTTGGGTTGATACTATAAGATGTAACCAGGTGTGGCGCACAGGCCTACTTATGGATTGTTTGGCCTATAAAACCAAACAAAAGTCCGGATATTGATTCAATAGAGTCTATAGAGATCATCTTTAAATGTTGTTTTGTCTAAACTACAGTTCAAACCTCAAACGTATTGCTGCCAAATTTTCTGTCTACACAATAATCACCTCTGAAGCTGACATGGCTCCATCCAGGTCCTGTTTGTTTGCCAGAACCAGCACGGGCACCCCCTGGTTCTCCGCCGACCGTGTGATCCGGTGGAGCTCCACTTTGGCCTCCTCCATGCGCTCCGTCTCGGCCGCGTCCACCACAAACACCAGTCCGTCCGTCCTCCTCGTGTACGACTTCCACAGGGGCCTCAGTTTCTCCTGACCTCCCACGTCCCACACCTGGAACGCGGTGGTGTTGGTTTTGGAGTTCCCCATCTGCACTTTAATCCGCTCCATGTTGAAGCCTTTGGTGGGGATCGTCTCGACGAACTCCCGCAGCTTGAGTCTGTAGAGGAGGGAGGTTTTCCCCGCAGAGTCCAAACCGATCACCACTACGTGTAAAGACTGGAAGCTGGGGAGGAACGGGGTGTTGGGGGCAATTTCTGTTAGCTGGTTCCCCATGTTCAGATCCTGTGACGTGGAATAATCCCTCTAAAGATTTATGGGACGGTGTTATATCCTTTAGTGGGCCTTCCTTTTAAAGTCCAACTATCTCGCTGTTTTCCTGTATCCTATGGGGCCAAGTAAGTGTGTGAGTGTGTGTGTGTGTGTGTCTGGAGACTCTTTGAAGGTGGCAGGAGGGACAGGGAGGAGCAGGTTTGGCTGGAGAGCAGTTCACACTCCTGGCCTCACTTCAAAGGTTGGTGCAGGAAGACAGAGAGGTGGAGGGGTGAGGGGGTGAGGCTGACCACTGGCTGCAGTCACTGAGGACCTGAGAGAAAAGAGGAGAGGGGGAGGAAAACATGAGTCAGCTATTTTTTTTTTTTTTTACAAGAAAACTGGGCTGTCAGTAATTAGACGAGCTGAGACGAAGTGTCTCACCAGGAAAAGGACAAAATGCTACACAACTGCTACATTTAGTGACCTTTCAAAATAAAACAAGAATGCAGTTTCAATACAGGCTGCAGGTTTAATCAGTTTTAAGTGGTTAGTTATAGCGTCAGTGGTAATTTAGTACAAAAAAAAAAAGCTTTAAAAGCTTGTGTTGTAAACTGCTAAGCTTTTGTCCCTCACAATGAATAGCTGCATTTGCACGGCAGAAGGCATAGTCAGCAGCTGTAGTGTTCTCTGGTTTCTAGCTGTGTCCTGCACAGAACTGGAAAGACCACCGAGAGGTCAAAAAGACCGGAGAAGTCCTGCAATGGCTGTCCCGGCTTTAGTTAACTAATGCTGGTTAGTAGTTAACCCAAACAGACACTCCCGTTTGTATCAACAACGGCGTCAAACACGAGCAAAAAGAGATAATGAAAAAATAACACATGCTTTTCAACATGTTTGATACATTTTAGTAGAAAACATGCGTTAGTCTTGAGTTACTGAGTTAAAATTGAGAAAAGTATATTATCCTGCTCTCTGTGGTGTGTTTAAGGACTGGTGCCGCGAGCGTATCCCCGCTCCAACAAAGTCAACACGCGCAGCTTTTCTTTTACATTTTACGTGTGAAATAATTCATATTTCTCACCTGCCAGCACCTCCAAGCTGCTTAAATCAGCCAACATTGTTGCAGCGCGATGAATTTCCAAATAATATCCAAGTTTTAACGGTGAAATAAATCCCAACAGAGCTGCAGCGTGTAGCGCGGTGCTGCCGTTCCGTTTGTCCGATGAACAGTGGCAGCAGCAGCAGCAGGAGTAGACTGAGGAGAGAGGCTGCTGGAGCCGCCGTAAAAACACTCCCAACCCCCCACTGCTGACGTAACAGCAGCAGGAGGGACACCCAGTCAAAATGGAAGAGAAATAGTCCCTCATTATCACCGGTTTATCTGTGATATTATTAACATTTTATTCACTTTACACTTTATTTAACTTTGCATCTTTTCAGACGATTCATTTGAATATGCTTCAATATATGACTGTGCTTGTTAAATCTGGTTACTTGACTAAAGCTGAAAATGCATGTAAGACTATCACATTTTAAAGCACCCATACTCAGTGCTATGTGCATTATATGTTTGGCTTAATATCATTATTACATAAGTAACATGTAAGTAGCATTTTGACATCACAGCTGGTCAACATGGGGCTTATTTGAACTGTTTTGCATACTGTTTCTGTAACAATGCATCATATGTTTCAAGATGATCACAGGTTTTGGATGCAAATCAAAGCTGCAAATTTACCAGAAACTAAAGTTGTTAAATAAATGTAGAAAATAAGTGTACTGTAGTTTTATTCTTGGTGGGAGAGGGTTCAAATGAAATATTAATGATGCTTAAGAAGGCCTTGCTTTTTGAAAGAGTGAAACGTCATCTTCTACCCCCCTCCCCACACCAATAGAGAGTCAAAGTGAAACCAAACCCTCTAGGTTCTCTAGGTTTCTGAGGTGAGGAAACCTCATTTAAAATCATTTGTAAACACCAAAACCAGGAACTGGTGAACACAATTTCCCACAAGCCCTAGACTTTTAAGGGTCATCTGGGTAAAACACCAGAGATAAGTCGTGGGGCTGCATTGAGTTCAGACATGTCAGTTTTTACAGGTTTCAACTTCTAATAGCAACTGCTGTAGAGAAGCTTTCTTAACTTGTTTAGAAGAACATGATGCCATTACTTTGGTTATCTATCATTTTTATGCAGTTTTTAAGAAGAAACTGCATGAAGCTGTAGATCACTGCTTCTTCAGCTCACAGCAGGACGTGTTCAAATCAAAGCAGCTGTAATGGCACAGGTTAGATCTCAGGAGCTCATCATGGGTCACTATGGGCCATCTATGGCATAATGGGTCTTCTGTATTGATTTGCATGATAATCGCATACGTAGTTCTTTCCTTGATACCCGACCCTCACAATGATAACGATGTGGGTGTGTGTGAAAGTAGCGATGACCTATTGACTGGAGCCAGGCTGACTGACTGCCGGGTGACATCTGACATTAATGGAAGTGTTATGACGGGACAGAAAAACATCATCGGGACAGACACGTTTATCTTTTTTTTTTTTTTTTGTCAGTGCAGTCCTGATTTGAATGAAATCATGCTGCTGTCAGATGATTTGATTTGATGTCAAACTGATTATATCAGCATCATGGAAACACACACACACACACACACACACAGGAGCGAGCTCGAATTAAAACTCATGAGGTTTTTTGCAGATTGGAAAATTGTCTTGTCACTTCAGCATCCCAGGCCTCTAATTCTCCATCTCTTTCTCTCACCCATAATGTTTGGATGTCCTTTTTTTTAGCTGCATATAATTTTAAATAAAAATGTAAGATCTCGCAAAAACATGACTATATTTCCAAGTAAGGTAGAAAAACGTATTACTTTGGTGTTGTTACCTAAACTTGGGTATTGCATTGGCACCAGAATCAGACAATTACTAACAGGGGGCTTTATTACACTGACCAGTGGTGGAGCTGTGACATTGTAGAAATATTCAATTATAAGTGAATAAATGAGTCCTGCATTCAAACGTATATATAAGCATTAGCATCAAAACATACTTAAAGCACCAAAAGTACTCATGATGCAGAACATTGCAGAATAATGTACACTGTATTTTTGGATTATACTTCTTGCATTAATGTGTGCAACTTGTGAGCTTAAAGTACTGTACAAATTTGTGCATCAGTCAAACTTTGGGATCAGGAGTCCTGTCACCCAGACTGAAGCCATGTTTTTTTGTGTTCTAGTAAAAATGTATTGTCTAATAATCGGTGTCTTTGAAAACTATTCTCTTAAGTTTGTAAAGTAGTTAATCCTGAATAAACAGTCCTTAAAAAATAACATCTTTTACACTACAAAGGAGAAGTTCTTTCATCACAGAGACCACCATTCACTCCTTGCACAGGGTAGCAGCGCACTCTGTTGTCCGCAGAAGGAATGGCAGCCCTCATGGATGAACAGACAAACACACAACCAACCTGTCCGTAAAGTGAAAATATTTGTCATTTATACATTTCTCTTACTTTAATCAGTTCTGGAATAAAAAAGAGAAGTGGAGAGGAGATCACTGGATGAACAACGGCACTAATAATGTAAGAGTTCTGTCTGTAATGCATGCAACCATGTAATGAGACAAACGCCGGGTTACATTGATAGTTCTTGTTTAAGAAAGTTGCAGGTTTGCAATTAAGTTGTAAATCTTTCCATCTTGGTTCTACACTGCAATTTATTGCAGATTTTGTCCTCCGCAGTCCTCATTCTGTGTTATAATGACTTCACTGAATACATTTCTGCAAAAGAAGGGATGTTTCATGGCCAGTATGGACATGTACATACTGTATGGACATGTACATACTGTATGGGAATGTTAGTATTGTTTTAAGATACCCTTTAATACATCCTTATGTATATATGCGTCTGTTAAAGGTCCATTAGTTACTGTATGGATTAGGCAAATAGCATAAAAAGAAACACAGTGAGGTGAAACCATTGTTGGTGAGCCACAGGAGGTGGTAAACAATAATTTATCCACTCTACCTTTCTGTCTCTCTCTTACAAAAGCTGCCCAGGAGAGCGTTATGTTGCCTGGAAACTCCACTTAACAAGGTCAGAGGTAGGAGAGAGGTAAAGAGAGACTGACACCTCAGCCTTCAGCAGTCCTCCACTGAGGCCACGACAGCTGCTTTCTCTCCAGGGCACGAGTCTGGTGAGTAAACGCTCATTATTTCTTCCACATCACTGCATCACATGTTTTATCCAATGGTAATGGGCCTCACCTAAATACATTAGACATATGAAAGATATACCTAATGTAAAATATATTTGTGTGTTACATCATGTTTACTCAGACACCAAAGATCTTTTATTGCAGTTAGTAGACTTCAGACTGACTGTATGTGTCATATTTTCATGAAATGGTTTACAAAATAAAACACAGAATATTCTGGTCTACAGTTGATCAAATACCTTGATTTCTGTTTAATTTTTATATTTTTCTTAAATAAATTGGATTATTGATAAATGTTTACTTTGATTTCCACAGAGGGTTACAATCACATGGTTTATGAGTAATATACGCTGTAAAAATCATTAATGGATAAAAGTACCATGATTCACCACAAAATTCCGTGAATGTGAATTTGTTAGAAGATTTGAACATTTATATAAAAGCCACATATTTAATATTTACAGATAATTATTGTCATTTTACATAAATTTGTATTTAATTTAAGAAAGTGGAAAAAATACTGTATCAATGATAGAGTAATTTTTCTGGACAAAAATGAGAAGTTATTGTAATTTGTCATTATTGGCACAATACTTAAAATAACCATTTTGTTGTTAATTCACAGATAATGTCTGTAGTTTTACAGTTTTGTATACTTACATAAACATAAAATACAAAAAAAAAAAAACAACAACAGAAAACTACCGTACAATTTAGAGATATTTTCCATAAATTTCTTTTTATGTTGTAGAATCTGACATAAGTTTTTTAATTTATCATTTCAAAATGTACGTGCCACATTCTGTGTCTGGTTTACATTCATCATAAACCCATGCAGGCTTAGCATTTACACACACGTTACAATAACAAAATTTAATAACCATCATCATATGAACAAAATAGATCCAAAAGGTATCCGGTGTGTGCCAGGTGAGAGGAGTGCATGGAGAGAAGGTAACAAAGGAAAGAGATCAGTAATCAGAGGAGGTGATGGCAGTGGTTGGGAGTTAAAGTGTATCAGGTAACTCTTTGGTCACATCAGATATAATGCAGGCAGACAGGGAGAAAGCAGGTGGATGTCTAAATATTCTTGTGGCGTCAGAACAAAATATCTTATTGTAATTGTGATGCTGCTAAATATTAACCAGTAACTTAACACCAGGCTCAAAGTGTTTCACCGGCCTCTCTGGCTGACAGTTTCACTGAAGTGTGGTCAGCAGTGTGCTCCAAAACCAAACCAGCACAGGTGTGAACCAGATGGGTGTAGTTTCCATTCCATTTTGATACAACACACAAAACGGCAAATGCATCATGATCACTTGAATATCATCATGTGCTAACAACATCATAAACACTCCAGGCTAATTAACACATATTTCACATGATGACTCTGCCAATACTTACAAGCTGTGAAAAGATTTAAAGCAATAGTTTGATATTTTGGAAGACCGGAAACATCAACAGGTACAATTTGTTTATATTCAGGTTTAAAGGTCCAGTCTGTCTGATTTACAGAATCTTATATATATGTTTTTGTGACTGTATAATCACAATAAGAATTGTTTTGTTTTTGTTATTTTAGAATGATCCTTTTATATCTACAGATGCAGAAGGTCCTCTTTCATGGAGTCCGCCATATTGAAATACATTTATCTACAGTAGCCCAAAAGGGACAAAACAAACACTGGCTTTAGTGGATACAATCTGCAACTACACCGCTAGATGCCATTAAATCCTACACACTACTCCTTTAAAACACAGGATTTAAGATTTTGTTGCCTTTGTTAAACAGAGATTTTTCTGAGGACTTGGTACAGACCAAAGCAGAGCTGAAGGGGAGGGCGGCTCTTTACACACTTTACAAAGTCAGATCATTCCACAGTGAATATTGATTTGATGTTTATGTCTCCTGTAGCTGCTCGACATCAGGATGTCAGCTATGCACTGGGAGGCCAGACGGCGTCAGAGTGCTCTGGACCGCAGGATGGCCAGAGACAAACAGCAGGTAAATTAAACATGTCGTACTACTAAGCTCTTGACAAGGAGGCTGCTAGGTTGTGACAGATACTTAATTACAATTAGAGGTAATTTGCCTGTACTTAAATAAATTGCATTTTTAAATTTATATAAATGTCTATTTGTTGGAAATGTATGTTAAATTAATATTAATATTACTCTCCTGTAAGACTTTCCAATAATCTTATAATGCAGTGCCACCTCAGGCAAATATTTGCATTGATGAAGATGTTTTGATGTATTTGCAGGAGTGATGTACTTACTCATTTAGAGTGAAATAACTGAAAAAAATGTGACAGCCTGAGCCTCATGTACAGTTTACAGTGTAGTGACATTAAGTCAAGAGCGTACAACATTTCTTCAAAACTAGACTGTGTTGACCGTGATCCAGCAGTCTGTCTGGTCTACTTTATTATTGAACAACAGCAGGGTTGACTGGAAACTGATCAGGGACATGTGACACCCCAGCATGGGGTCAAACTCGTTTCCTGTGTGAATCTGACTGCTTGTATCCTGTTGCTGATTTCCAGGATGTGTTCAGACATAAAATATGTTTGTTTAAGTTCAGTTTAATGGTTACCTGTTTTTATTTTTTGTTTTTTAAGACCTGAGTTATTTAAGTAATATTAACTTTAAATAAGTAGATACTTGCATCCAAAATGTCAGATTGTTACAACAAGAAGGGAATAAATCTGAGATGTAAGAGAAATTAAAGGTATCCTATGTAGTTTTTGACCACTAGTAGTGCTATAGAGCAATGTTTCATGCATGGGATGCGGGCAGCATGATACCATTCTTGATGCTGGTGTCACAGTACTCCACTGATCGACAGTTGGTGGTAGTAATACACAAAAAATGTATAGCAATGAACCAACAGAGGAAAGGGCAAACAAACACTGATGTAATAATGTAGCTGTGTAGGAAAAAAATATGTTGTATTACATGAACTGATAATGCCAACATGTCAGGACACACATGATTTGTGATGTTTTGTGAGTCTTATAAAGTAGAAATAAATTAGTCTCTATTAGTTTTTTTTTAGTTTTTTAATTTGGCCACAAAACTTCATATTCTTGTAACTATGCTTATTTATGTATTTATGTTTATTTCAGTTTATCTCTTTTTACAGCTGATGCAGACGGTTTCTGAGACCAACCACAATACAACTGAATCAAACACAACACAAGAGCAAACAGGTATCAGTCTTATTATATTCTTTGTGGATTACAACCCTCTCCACTCATCCTGCTGTTCTACAGTAGTTGATCCTGCTGTCTTTTTGAAGAAGTATATCTGAAACACCGCTTCACAAGGCTCCTGTAAGTTCAGGTTATTAGAAGCCCCAAGCTTATGGGCTGTTCAGTCTTGGAGCCCATCAGTATCGTCTGGTGATAATTGAGCTTTTGGGGGCAAAAATCAGTGTTTCTGTGCTTTTGGTAGCCAGCATATATCTGGTAAATTAAAAATTGATCTCTAGGCCAAGGATTCCTCTGCTGTGTGAGCAACAGACATCTGCATATGAATGTAAATAATAACTAAAAACACACCATTAAAAAGCTTCCTAGATCGCATTTCGACCAATGTGTTCCGTCTCTTTTAGTCTCCATGTGAAATTTTGCAACCAAAGCCCGCTCTGGGCTACTACTCAGACTACAAACGGAAACCAGAAAGTTTCTGGTGCCAATATCTCGGTCTGTCGCCTGCATTCATATGCAGATATCTGTTTACAGAGGTTAGGTTGACATGAATACTGACTTCTAATTAGCGAACATTTGACTTGCTGACAGGTTTACCATTAAAACTTTTAGGTACTGCATGCTATATGATTTGTTTTCAGCTTGTTTGTCTGTCTTCAAGTGGCCAAAAAATGAATTTATCTAGCTTTAAATAAAAAAAAACATTGTAAACATGCCCTCATCTGCTACCACAGTGGGAATGATACTGTATCTGCTCATAACAAACTGTATGCCACCATAGAGGGAGACCATTTTGTGCCTGAGAAACAGCTGTTTACATTTAATCGTCCATTGAGTCATGTCCAAACATGACTACTGTACAGCTGTTCACACACAAACACCCCATACTCTGATCATGCTGCTTCTACACACACACAGAACAATGGTGTCCTTGACGCCTCTGTCACTACTACATGAATATCTTTGTGATCTTCGAAAGTCTTTAACACTCGAGTGGTCAGACACAGAACACACACACAGCACAACATTTACATACAACTACTCAATGTAAACAATGTACACACACACACACACACACACACACACAAGAGCCATAGCCAGGGCCCATGATTAATTCATGACTATGCTTAAATGTGGGGTAATTGACTATGGAGAAATCCAATGCCATGACTGGCTGGAATCATGTTGTGTGGCTCGATCCAAACAGTGAAATACTGGCACATTAAAAGAGGCAACTGTTCTCAAGAAAGAGAATAAACTTAAAGGGCAACTTTAAAGTTGCTGTCAGAGGAAATAAGGAAGTACAGAGGAAGTAAGGAAGTACAACTCAGCCTGAAAACAGGATATCAGGCAGATCTTCTTTGTCAAGTTTGAGAAAATGACTCAAATGACTTGCTATGACTACTGCAAGAGTAATCATAGCAAGTCACTGATCTTCTTGGTTCCTAGAGACCTGAGCTCCATGTGGCACCCAGTGTGCATTTACATCTGTATTTACATGTTTCCTGTTCCAGAGAAGATGTCCAGACACAATTCTCAAGGTTGAAATGAGGCCCACACTCTCTTGCAAGTCCCCCAACTAATTAGTCCAATAGCATATTACTGAAGATTTTATTTTTGTTAGTTTAAACAACTATGTCAACCACTGTCCTTCTCATGCTTCACTATCAGAACCTCGGGAGAAGTTCATTGCATCAATCATTGTGTTTACCTGACCTGTCAAATTTCAAACCCAGCATCGTTTTTCCAGGTCTTACTTCCTTACTTTAGTTTACCACTTAACTAACCCTGATCACACACACATGCACACACACACACACACACACACACACACACACACACACACACAAACACAACACAATACAAACAACAGCAGGTCAACCGTCACGGTCCACAGTGTTCTCATTAGAGGGAGGTCTGCTGAAGGATTCATGAAGGGCCACACAAGCTGCTCCACACATGCTGTGTGTCTCAGATATCAGCAGCCACAGATTTACTGGTTTCCTGGAAATGATTGATGAGTGCAAAGTGAAACCGTATATCCACCCATCATTTGATGCTTCACCCTGGTTGGAGATATCAAGGTCCCATATGGTCTAGCGGTTAGGATTCCTGGTTTTCACCCAGGCGGCCTGGGTTCAACTCCCGGTATGGGAAGGTTACTTATGGGAATATTTGTGTGCATTGTTGACATCATACAGGACGTTACACAGACTGTGTAACATCCAGGGCAGCACTCACAGACAAGTCATTCTTATATACGTTCCACGAAATCAAATATCATAGTCCCTGCTAGTTGCCTGACAGCTTGACAACCTCATAACTATTTATGAATTCACTTCTCCCATCCCAGAGCCAAGCTGTGGCTTTATGAACCACATTATTATATTACACACTGCCATCATCTAGTGTTATTATAGAACTATTAATGCAGCATTAACCTAAGAAATATTTGCCAAGCGTGCCTTATTTTCATGTCATTTCCAGCTGAAGGTCAGTGTCCCCACTGCAAGGGTGACCTGAAGACTTCTGCCACCCACAGTGCCAAGATCCCTAACAGATACTCAGTAAGTATCAGTACTGTCTCATGTTAATAATTTTACCCTGCTCTCTGTGACTGATAAAGCTTCACCTGTCTTTGGGGAGAACAAGTTGCTTGTAAAGTTGCACATAGAGGAATAATGCCTGTTTATCTTACAGTCCTTACAGTACAAACAGCAGTGGTGAGGAAGTGTCACTGACGAGTGACAGCACTGTTCTCCGATAACCTCACTGGATTACTGGACCGACGGCAACTCTGAATTTGGTTTTGTGTGAGATTGTCATGGCTCTAAGTTAACAGGATGAATGTGACTTCAAACTGTGTGCATCACTGCCGCCCGCCGACATGACAATGCATTTTAAATATAAGATGGTTTTCAAAAATATTAACAAATAAAAAGGTTTTGAGTTCATATTTGTTCACTGCCTTTGCTGTGAAACCCTTAACCACAACCATTGTCTTCAGAACAACAGTAAATCTACCAAGAGAAGGCAAGGAGAGCGCTAATCATCAAAGCAAACAAGAAGGCAGTGGTAACCCAGGTGGGAGAATCTGTCCACAGGGCAACTATTAGTCGTGCACTCCACAAATCACCGCCGTTGTGGTATAGTGGAGAGAAGAAAGCCGTTGCTGAAAAAAAAAAAGACATTGTTTGGAGAGGACACAACGAACATGCAGAAGAAGCAACTCTAGTCAGATGAGACCAACTTCACTTTTTGTCCCTGGTGCAGAACGGTACGTGTGGCAGAAATCCAACACGGCACACCATCCCCACAGTGAAAACACAGCGGTGACAGCATCATGCTAATCAGCAGATGTGAGGAAACTGGTCAGGTGTGAGGGCAAGGCTAGATGGATGGAGACAAATACAGAGCAATTATTTCAGTCTGCAAGTGAAGGTTTACCTTCCTGCAGGGTGATGACACTAGAGCCAGACACTGTAACACTGTAATGGTTTAAGCATGTTAAGTCTCAGACAAGCTCAGGACCTCAATCCAACTGAGAATCTGTAGCGAGAATTAAAAATTACTGTTCACAGAGGGTCTCAATGCAGTTTGCTTGAGCTATTATGTCAAGACAAATGTGCAAAAATCATAGTTGTAAGACATGTAAAGCTTCTAGAGAATTAAGTATTTTGCTCCTTCAAAGCACTTTACATGTTGTGTTAACCAAATGGCCCAATAAAATCTGTTTGAATTCCAAGTTGTAAATGTGGAGAGGTCCAAGAAGGGTGAATTTCTGTAATATATTACTGTGAATCCAGCAGTGAGATATTTCAGTAGCAACGCACATGATAAGACTTTGGTTTGGTCTCAGTTGGCACATGACTGCTCACATTCTTCTCTATAACTCCCACACAACCTTAGAGTAACATGTCGGCTCAGCAGGACTTCAGACAGGCCAACCTCGAACATTTTACTCGTGACGGTCAGTTTACTTGTCATGAAGAGCTCTATTCAAGACTCATTGAGAACAGAAAGCCTGCAGCATGCAGAAGACATTCACCAGTTTCTAGTCAGGATGGGGACAGATGGGTTGTGTTGACTGTGATGAGATGTACTGTGTGTATATCCTCCAATATCCACTCTCTCTTAGCTCGGGTTTGGTCTCCATCAACTCCTGACAGCAGTCTGGGGCTATCAGCTGCTAAATGTTAACCAGTTAGTCGCTAAACTTTGTCAGTCTGCTGTTTGGTGCTGGGCAGGTAGTGTACAAATGTCTGCCTGCTGCAGCTGGAAACAATGCTGACAAAACTTTGTGGGTAGGACCAAAACAATGGGCTAAAAGACACTAAATAGCCGAGTGTGAGAGTTGGTGATAATTGCCTGTTGTTTGTACCAACACCTTTAACATTTGAGAAATCATTTACATTGTTTATGTAAAAATATAAGTGCTGCTTTAAAATTTGTGTTTTATCATTTTATTGACGAGTGTGGACAATCATGTTGATACCCTGAGGGTATATGGCATATATTGTGATTAGAAGTTACAAGGCCACCTACTGCAGAAGGTGGAACAAAAATAAAATAAAATAAAAAGTTTCATATAATCCATAATTTCAGTTGTTTGGATTTCTACCATACAAACAAAGTTACTGTGCAATTTTTCACTTGGAGACTACTATTAGAACACATCTACTGTAGTTCAGCTCATTAAAAATTACAAAATATAGCTGATGCACTTACACTTACTGAATAGTGATTTCCAACACAAACAATCACAACATTTTCACGACTTTCAGGTGAAATCAGAACATATTCAGGTCCACAGGTGGAATTTCTGCTCCAACTTCAGTATCCCCACTGCTTTAAAGTTGGCTTTGGCCTCTTAACAAAATCCACTCAGAGTCAAAAGTTTCTCTGGGCTTTCCTCTTCTGTGCAATTTTATCTGTAGAACTGTACAGATGTCAGTGGAGATGGCGAGAGAGGTGCATTTGAACCCATCCTTCCTCCATTCATTCATTCGTTAAGATGTAGGGCGGGGTTTAAAAAGTCAATTCTTCATTTAGACATTCAGATTCATCTTCCCTTTCAAGGCCGCTTCATGTATCCATCCAGGTATCACATGACATGAGATATTAAAAAAACATTCCAGGCCCAATTATTCTACTCTGTGTTTATCAGGGGGGTGGGGGTTGCATACTGTGTGGTACGGTGGTGTTTGCTCCACAGTCGATGTACTCGTACGACTCCAGTGAGAGCTGCTCATAGTGGACCAGGTAGTACACTGTCATAGACATCCTGCAGTAACAGGAAGACAAAACATGAGCGTTACAGGAGTGTACAGCCACGTTTACACTGCACAGTATGGATCCGCCTGACTTCTTTGGTCATGAAATCTACAACACTTTCCAAACTGCTCCTGGATGTTTCACGGAGTAACACCGTTGATCTTTGCAGTATAATCAAATTGAGGCAAACACAGTGAAGTTTTTCTCCCACATCCAATCTGAAGCATGTGCCTGAAGCACTGTGGAGAATTGTTTAATCCGTTCACTAAGAGTCATGTGATTGCTGGGTTCACAGCACACACTAGGCCAGAAGTCAACACAGATACTGTAGATGGTTATTCTGTCCTCTGGCATTAGCCTGAGCACAGTGAAACCATCTTTAGATTATCACTGAATAACTTCTGTTTAAAGATTCAAGCAGAGACGTCAACACAAATGAAAACACAAGGAATATTCATACTTTGTTTTCAAGTGTGAAAAAGCTTTTTTGGACATTTCTTATGTCATTTATGGTTTAAATGCTTGAAGGTCAATGAAGTTCCCCTACACTCAGAGATCCAGAAAGTGAAGAATACTAGAAGAATAAGTTTTTTGTATGTTGGTATGAGAATTTTTCATACAATACAACTTTATTTAGAAATACGTAAGATGAGCTCAATTTAAAACAAAATATTCCCGCAGGGACTCTTCACACAGAGCTACAAGATTTGGTAGTAATGCAGAATCTAGTTAACTCCATTTTAGTCGTGCAAACTCATAAACAAATGTGCAGTTACTCAAATTACAAACACAAAAAACTATTCCACAAATCAAAGACACATTCCTGATCACATGAAGATACTTACTGTAGGTGCAGATACAGAATGTGGACAGGATAGGAAGCTGTCTTACAGTAGTTACTGCAGAGAGACAGAGTGATAAGAAACAGCTCATGAGAGGAAGTCCAGTTTTTATACAATAATAATAACAATACAATAACAATACATGCTTTGAACTGAGTTTACACAGAAACATAATGTGTCCCAGAAACACAAAGTGAACTCTGGCTTGCTAGTATCACAGGTTGTGCCACTGTGCAGTGTACATGTAATTCAAAACCAACAACTCCATCTGATCTTGTACACAAAGCATTTTTATCAACATTTTTGAAATAAGCTTTGCATTTCCTATAATATTTAGTTTCAGCCTGATTTGTCGTCACGTGTTCATGCATGTAGTGACAATGGTGGATCCATCCATGATTAGTGAAGTAAGGTAAGTAAGTAATATAACAAGGTAAAATGAACGGCTCAATATGCTGCAACCGTGGCTCCAAATGGAAAAAAAAACAGGAAGAGAAGTGCGGATCAAGAATTCCCCTTTTCCACGTAATGAGCTCTGGTTTCATTGAGGAATCAACAACAGTAAAAAACAACAAATAATCTTCATAATAGGAATAAACCTGCCTCCTGTGTGAACTGTCTGTAGCTGAACAGTTTTGGCCTACGCTGCTAGATTTTAATGTCTGTCCTGATGGTGGTACTTTGATGTTTTCTGAGGTGGTACTTGGTATAAAAAGTTAGAGAAACACTGGTTTAGTCAGTTAGCAGAATGATACCCTCAAATTCTACCGGGCATGTATGCGCTGCCCTGGTAAGTTACTGGACTGCTCTGCTCAGGACTACTTTTCAAGTTTCTGGTTTCCCCGCTGATTCTCGTCCAGTTTCTCTGCGATTTACAGTTTACTGACAGACACAGCTTTAGTTCTACTATCGGGACCATACAGCGAGTAACACTGGTTGCTCACCTCAGTCCAGAGTCTGTCAGCTTGACGGGGGTCACAAAGGAGTACTGGAAGGAAGAAAAGAGGCAGATGTAACTCATAACCATTCCTCACTTCGAAGGTTCACGCTGCTCACAGATTACATTCATCAATATCACAATGAGAGAATTTCTCAAACTATATTCTTATTTTACAAAATAAGTGTGCAAGTAGCTGACATCATGTCACTTGCATGGCAGCTAAGGGTCTCTAACCATGATTAAATAGAATATGTATTGTAGAATAAGTAGGATGTAGACTTCTGAGCTGCTTGCCCGACCAGTCAACAACAACAAGCTATTGCAACACATCCATTTTGCATGCATAACGTGGTGTTGGCTAAAGTACTTTCTGTTCCTGTGAGGCTGCCATGTCTCACCATTGTGGTAGACAGAGGTTTGATGGAGGTGACGTTCTTAATCAGCACTGTTCCCACCACCGTGTGAAAATTCAGGGCCTGCACTGTCAGGTTGTAGGCCTGCACGGTCGCAAAGTTGTGGTTGGTGATGTTCAGGACGTTCTACAAGGAAACACACATAAAACAATCAAAATAATGCCAATCTATCCGTCCACACCTTTCACATTTCATTTTTCATAAATCAAAGTCTTCTCTCCCTCTCTACCCACCGTGATGTTGATCTGGACATCGTCGTCAGTGAAGTAAACTAAGGACGATTTGACGGCGACCGGAGAGAGGAGGACAGAGCGAGGAAACAGGAAGAACAACACCAGGGAGCTGAACAGGAGGCACACACCAACAGACACAGCGACATACAGCTTCCTGAGAGAGGAGGAAACAGATCAGGTCATTAGCCACTCTTCTTCTGCATGTGACTGGAGAATAAGCACCAGCAGCCGTGGTATCAGCACAAACCAAAAACATTGTTTCCTTCTGATGGTGTCAGATGTGATGGAAGCAGAAATGTCTAATATATGAATGAGTCTAATACGGGCTGAACGATTCTATATGGATAGGAATTTTCTGCATTGGAAAGAAGTTGGCCTACACAGGTTTACAAAAGCTCCGCTGTTTAATTAGGAAGCAAGTTAGTCTGAGAGCTAACTGCAGCAGTCTGTTTGTCCTCATGTAAGAAAATAAACAATATTTAATCCTGCCTGTGTGACGCCCAAGTTATAACAGGATATTTACCGTCGCGCCGCTCGGTTATGAAGTGCTGACACGTGCATGTGAATTACTTTAACATTCCTGGACTTTAAGCCCACGTTGTGCAGAAAGATGTTTCAGCATACATCTTACTTGAAATGATTTTCTAGACATTTATTAGCACTGAATTCAGTCTAGCCTCCAGCAGTG
Organism: Argyrosomus regius; assembly: GCA_946959425.1. Taxonomy (NCBI): domain Eukaryota; kingdom Metazoa; phylum Chordata; class Actinopteri; family Sciaenidae; genus Argyrosomus; species Argyrosomus regius. Next base: position 20,838,037 of record OX336897.1, on the reverse strand, counting down.
TAGACGCATGAATTTGATGTTATAGTAATGCTCAATCGTCACGAAAAAAGGACTGAGACATACGATTGTGATGAATCAGACAAACAATTCCCATCCTCTTCTGAACATGGCATTAATGAAATCTCTCTCTTAGATGTGATTCAAGTGTTTTCTTACGTGTGTCTGGGTTTCAGCCTCTGGTCATTACAGGGGATGACAGCCACCAGCTCGCTCTGCTGCCCTGTGACACACATGGAACATGGAAACAACATCAAAACATAAGTAGGAGCATGTTTGATCAGTGTATAAATGTGTGACTGAATGTTGGCATGTGTAAAGTGCTTTCAGTGGTTAGTAGACTATAAAAGTTTTTCATAATAGTTCAAGTGCCAGCTGACACGCTAGTTTTAATTTTGCCTCATGCATTCTTTAATGGTCTCTGAGTCTGTGAATCTTTTCTTCTTTGCCAAGATCCAGGACACATGAAGGCATGCTGCTGCTCCGTGTCTGTACATAATCGCACCAGAGTAATACGACTGCGGTTGAAACATGCCTAAAACTCTTTAGCACTTCATAGCATCCCTCTCCTTGATCCCTCTGAAAAGTTATTGTCATAATGTGCTGTCTCCAAATGTTATATCCTTTAAGGCACTAAAAGAATAGACACAGGTTTTGCAGGTTTTGGAGATGGCGGTAAAATAAACTATAGTTCAGGACGTGGACGTAGCTCACGTTAGAAATTGATCTGATAAGAGCCAGTGTGGTGTGACGAACAGATTTCACACATCAATGTCTCTCCAAACTATCTCGATAATAGAGGTGATCATTGGCTGAAGCTCTAAGACATAATGTGTGTGTATGTGTGTGTGTGTGTGTGTGTGTGTGTGTGTGTGTGTGTGTATTACCTCTGGGCATACGTCCAGTGCCCTTGCAGGTGGGACAGTCCACAGTGTCTCCTGAGCTGCGTCTCCTGCAGGAGCCCCCCTTCTTGTTGTCATCCTTTGAAATTATAGGCTGGTTGTCGTCCTGCCCACTGTGGCTGGAAACAGCCCCCATACCTGAAGAAACACAAACAACATTTTAGTGACCAGTCAGCTACAAATGTCAGATTTTAGACACCTCTTCTAGAGGACAGGTTTAGGCAGGTCATCAACTGTAGCAACTACCTGTCTCACTTTTTAACTGGCAACCTGGCTTTTGTTTTAAGGTGAAAAAATGTGAACCTATCCCTTAATGTCCTCATGTTCTTGGGTGTGTGACAGCAGTTACATATGGGTCAAATACTCCAGTGTCTACTAACTTCTGGTGATGCGGAGTGCAGTGCAGTCACTAAAACTAAAAGAGGAACTGTGTGCGTCTGCGTGTGGAGAAAGTGTGGTGTGAAAACAGAGAAGGAAAGCAGAAGGAGGACGTTAAGTTCTAGCAGCTCCCCACACGACAGTTGTGTTTCATATAAATAGAATAGTGCAGAACACATGAAACACACCTGCAAAAACAAACACAGTGGCAGCTTTCAGCTTTAAAGAAACAATCCTGTCTGTCACAACAAACACAAATCACCATGGAGGCCTTCACTAACACCACCCTTTCTTTATGACTTTATACTTCTATTTACTTTACTGTTATGATGTTATGAATATCCAATCACAGTGTGTGACGTGACAGACTACTGTGTAATGCAGGCATCCTTACACAGTAGTCCTTGTTGTCGAATCACTGATTCGACAACAAGGACAGACCTTCAGCTGCTGCTAAAGATTTTATTAAACATGTGGTTTATAAACTCATAATAACAATGTCATTTATTACATCAACATTCAATTATTATGATTATGGTGTGACATTATTTGGAACTTAATGAAACCCTCCCTGAGTCTTCAATAATAACTCTTTTACAGTGTATAAACATAATTGTCAAATCATGGCCCTTCAATCTCAGAACCCATCAGCTATCATCTGGTGCTGACGTAACCTCTGGCTAATGTTTCTGAGCTTCTACTGTAGCAGAAGAGAGATATCTGGGCCAAGCCTTCCCAGAAACATTAGTGTACACAATGACAGCTGATGAGTTCAGAGATTGCCTTTCCAGGACAAACAGATGTCATACATTGTGGATAAACGTAGGCTGAGCTGATGAAATATGAAATAAAAACCTTTTCTGCATTATCATGTTAAATTTTTGACTCGAAGTGCAATACAGGAGCTGTCACACAATAAAATGCACATTGCTTATGTTGAGGAAAGTTATAAAACATGGTTAATTATTTAACATGATGGAGAAGTGTTCTGTAAAATGTGGAACAACACAACAGATGAATTTATTAATTAACACTACTCTTCACAGTTTTATAGTAGTACATACATTTATATCTATTTTAAATGATTAAAAAATAGATCATCTATTTTATTTATTTTCTTAGTTATTTCATAATTTAAAATAATTAGTCCAGTGACACACACACAGTTATCTTTGACACACATTCCTGTCATAAAATGTAATAATCTTACCGTGAGACTGCGCAGACAGCACACAGAGGAGACGAGGAGTCTTAACTACGCACTTTTATTTTTTCACGGACATTTCCTCCTCTAACGTACTTCACACACAGAGTGTGTTTAGAGACAGACTCAGGTAAATGTAACATGTAGCACAGGTGTGATGTCAACAGCGCCCGGGAGAAATACAATGTTCCTCACAGACTATCACCTATCAGTCTCCTCTGTAACATTACCGCTCTTACAGTGCAGGAAACTTCTCGCAACAAGCTGTCTTAAACATGTCGTACTTTCATTTCCTCTACACTCCCGCCTGTTTCTCACTCGTTATATCTTATTTACGTGTTTCTCACCTGGACAGACAGCTTTTACTTTAAGGTGTTGACAGCGTCTTCATCTCCAGTCCTGCTGAGTGTCAGCCATGTCTTCTTCTTGTTGGCTCATGTTTTGGTGACAGCCGCACCGTCACACCACACGAGCACGGGACCACACAAACACTTCCTGTTACAACTTTCAAAGTAAAACTTTCAATAATATTACTTTATATCTTTATATCTGGTATACTGGTTATGTACAATTAGAACAAAAAGCAAAAAATGTCATTATTCAGTTGACTTTTTATTGATTGAAGAAGAAGAAGAAGAAGAAGAAGAAGTCTTCAGTGGTAATTTTTAGTAGTTCCATCTTAACTTAACTATTATTCAAAATGTGGATGTGATATTATTTTTCTGGATTTAATTTTAGCAACCACCACTAACACCCATGTTATGTAGGTAAGCTGTGTCAGTGTAATTACTCTAAATATTTTGTATATATCTTTTATATATCTTTCTGAATATGTTTTTACATCTGCAAAAAGATATGCATCTGATTGTATCACATTTGGTAAATCACTAATATAGACAACAAGGAGTACAGGGGCGAGCACAGATCCCTGTGGAACTCCAGAGGTTTCGAAATGGCACCATGTACCTCTTGTTTCCTATTATGTAAAAAGTCCTGCATCCAGTCTGAAACTGTTGTCTGTGCAACAGGATTTTAATATGGACACGAGTCATATATACTGTATATGCAATCGACTATGCAAAGCTGCTGATCACTTATCAAGAACCAAGAACCGTATGAAGCTGAAGTGCAGTGGATCTCCAGTTAAACATGGACAACATATATACTGTATGTCCTGATTAGATTTCCCATTGTCTTACATACTACATATTGTATGTCAGACTAATGATGTTTCCTTTTTTGATAATTCTACTAATAATTGATTATATAATACATTATAATAATCAGCAATCACACAAACCAGTTCCTTCCTCTGTCTGTTTTGAGGAAGTTATTTTTTTTTCTGATTGGTATATATTAGGAGTGTTGTGATATACTGTAATTGATGATAATCATGACATTTAAAACTTCAGTATTGATATCATGTTAATAATACACATACAGTATGATAACATCATGCATATAAATCATTTTTGTTTCTTTTGGTTATCACTCCAACAGGTGGCTGCATTCCACCTTAACACTGGCTGCGAGTGTTGGAGTGTAAATCATTTGCCAAATAAGAGACAAAACACAGTAAAAGTTCAAGATAAATTTGACGTATAGCATTATTATATTTTCTATAGATATCACAATACGGTTCTCATCATGAATTCTTTTGGCCACGACACATATGGTACATGATTTGATTTCATATCCTTCCTCTCTCTAAAATGGCTAAGTATCACAGTCTGTGGTAACGGCATATTGCCAAATGCCATTCAACTTTTATTTTGAATTTTTTTTTTTTTAAAGTCTTACTTCCGGTACTATCTGGGTTATTTCTGGAAGCTTAGCTCTGCTGTTATTCAGCATTTTTTTTTTTGTCTTCTGTCTGAACTGAACCCATGTTGGGGAGTGCCTTGTACGTATGACTATATATATTATCAGTAATGAACAGTTAATATCATTAGGCCCCTAAAACTACCATCCTAATGTTACTATAATGGAAAAAATGGAGAAAATGAAGCAGAAATCCCTCATGAGTGTAGTGACTTTAATTGGAGACAGATTGATTTGTACATCATAACAATGTTCATAAAGTGCAACACAGAAAAAAAGCTTAAACAATCCAGCTTTTCTCTTCCTCCATAAATACTTCACCAGTACTCACACCCCCTTACATGTTAATTTAAAGCAAAATGACATACAGTGCAGTATGTGAAACTCTTCACCTTCATCAAGTACACATTTCAGCCAGGGTCCATTTCATCACACGGGAGTTTGGATCAGAGGTGTGCAGAATTTACCTATGGCGGGTATGAAACACTCTTTTCAAAGGGACTGTGGTGAGATTCAGTTGAGTGAATGTGATTCAAGATGTACAAGAAGCCCTGGAATACATGACACAAGGCTTAGGTGAACTATGGTGGATAACAGCCCCAGGAACTGTGTAAATGTAGCAGGAGATGAACTCAGACTGACACCTTCAAAAATATATGTCTCATTGTCAAATTGCCCTTTTCCTTTTTAAATACTTTTAACACCAAAACATGTTTAAATTATGATTATGTGGGGAAACATTTATCATCACTTTGCTGGAAACTTACAGCCCCCTTATCATCACGTTAACCTGTAAGTAAGACTGGCTGTGTGAACTCACCAGTGTATAAAACTGTACTCAAACAATTCGGAGAACTTTGGTTTAGTAAAATGAGCGCTGCTGAGTGGAAGATGTCTAATTAAAATCACCACATATCCACAAAGTCCTCTTGGGTCAAGTTTGTCAGCAGTTTAAATATTTGTTTTTTTGGCCGAGCTGCAAAGATAGAAATCGCTCAGTTAAGATATAATCTGACGTCTAATCCTCAAAGGAGCAGCTCGACATTATGGGAAAAACCCTAACCCCTGACAATTAGACGGCATCAAACAAATAAATTTCCCTGAATATCGAACAGTTCCTTTTAACTTCATTGCAGTTTTTATTCGACTTTGCAGCTTGGCCAAAAAAACAAAAACGCAGAATAAACACCTCTAAACTCTTTTTTTGGACCACTGATTCATGTATTACGTATGCACGACATTAATAATAACCCTACAAGTGCTGTTTTATTAAATGATTTCTTCAACTCCAACCCCAAAATCCTTCAAATCCTCTCATTGGCAAACTAAAAGACAATCTTCAATCAATCTGGCAACATTTCTTTTTACAAAGGAAAACATTAACACACACACATACAGCAGAGCAAATGTAACCACCACACAATAAGCCTAAAAATACAACATCCACAGCTCTATTTTTTTTTTTACATTTCCAAACAGCCTTCAAGCATTCGAAGCAAAAACAATCTTAACTCTTAACTTAAACAAATGAAGTCAACTGTCATTGCTTCCAACTAGCAGGTTCTGTATATATTCGCACATTTGTGAAGTGGAAAAAAAACACATTTTCACAATGTTACACACTGTTTTTTTCCCCCCAGTTTAAGTTTGGAATGACCTTACTGTTACTGTACATGCTCTTAAAGTGCTCCACCAAAGGAAGTACACGTCCTTCAGGAGTATCAGTCCCCACACCTGACCACTTCGAAGAAGCACACACCAGATGACGAGGAGTGACAAAAGGATGTGGAAACATCTGAGCTTTGCTGAAGGGATTCAACTCAGCTCAATACTATTTGAAGTCATTAAACTTAACCCATCTAACTCGACTAAATACAGTCACTTTAAGCAGCTGTTTGTCTTGGGCTGAGCTCTGTGTCACGCGTGACGTTCAAAGAACAAAAGAGAAACAAAATAATAGGAAACTAGAGTCCTCAGTATGCTTCAAACGAACAGTTTAAGGCTGATGTCACACCTGTAGTTTGGTTCATTTGCTCCTGACTAAGGACAAAAAGCAGATTAGAACTTTTTCTGGTCTGTTTCGTGTTCAGCCAAGAGCTGTTAATGTGAAGTCATATGGACTGACAGGTGACTCATTTATTGGATTTGGTGATGTCATCTTGCATCATCAGCAACTGGCCCAACAACAACAACAACAACAACCAGGTAGAAACAGGATTCATACTTTCATAATACTGTCATTTACTCTTTCATGAGGAACTCCCGGAGTAGGACATGTGCTCAACATGCTCTGTTTTAAATCCCCAGACTCTCATGCTGAGGTGCATGCATTACAATCAGCCTGGAGCCAGACAGAGACCCTCATTTTTAACGGCCTATAGAAAAAAGCAAACCTAACAGGCGAACACACTTGAGTTTGTTTAAAATGAACTAAACAAGTCTTATCTTATCTTACAAGATGACAGAATCGAAAAAGAGTCCAACCACTACGACTACAAAGTTTGTTTGAAGCATACTGACCCCTTTAGTCCAGTCCTTTAGACCAGAAGGTTAAGGGAACACAGATTCCTTATTGTAAGAGCCAGCTAACATGTTCAAGACAACAACAAGGTCCAGTGAAGATGCTTAAAAGTAAGGCTGAACATGTGTTAAAGTTCAATATTCGGAAAATATGCTGAATGAATGGTCCCTGTGTCCTGTAAGCTTTTACGTAAGTGCAAACAATATCTCCGAATCCAAAGTTTATAAGGGAATGTTTATCTTCTCTCAGTAGTTATATACTCATCTACAGCAGGTTATGCATACAGTACAGTGAGAGGTGTGTGGAAACCCTATATATACTCCAGTGATATGAGCATAAGTTATAAAACAACAACAATAATAATAAAAATAACAATAATGCAGCCATAAACTAAGATACTTGAACCTAAATGAGCACAGATAATCACTTTGTACTAAGCTCCAAGGCTCGTGATATACTTGCTTTTTACCAACAGTGATGTGTGGATAAGTGGCCCCAATGCAAGTATATATATATATTTTTTTTCTAATAAATGTCTGGAAAATCAATCGTGAAACGATTAAAAGATAAAAAGAACCACTGACCAATGCTTATGTCTAACTCCAGAGACATATTAAAGGTCCAGTGTGTAATATTTAAGGGTATCTATTGACCGAAATGTAATATCATATTCAAAACTATGTTTTCATTAGTGTAAAATCACTTTGAAATAAGAATTGTTATGTTCATGTTACCTTAGAATGAGACTTCTTATCTAAAGAGGGAGCAGGTCCTCTTCAATGGAGTCCACCATTTTGTTTCTACGGCAGCCCAGAAGGGACAAACCAAACTCTGGCTCTACATAGGACCTTTTGACTTTTTTACAAGTTTAATGGCCACAGTTTCTCCTTCATACTGGAACCGAGTGGGAGAGGTGACAGGTGACAGGTTTTCAGTTTTTAAATTCTACACACTGGACCTTTAAGGTACTTTCTTACTACTTAAGGCTCACATTCATCACGTCATACAAAGATCTAGTATTGTCCTGCTCACTGATTTGCACCAATGCCCATAAGAGCCTATAACGGCCAAGACACTTGAGACATGGATCACGTCCATTATAACCAACTGAAGCAGCTACATGGACCACAGAAGCTGAGCATACCTGCATGGGCAATCTTCTCTTTATTTTTAGAAATTTGATTTGATTTAAATGAATAATTGTGTCAGGCAATGTAATGCAGCAAAGCAACCATGTGGGTGTTTTTACATTTCACCTTTAAATCAATCAACTCTGTAGATCCTGTAGAATCTGAGATCCAGAATTGAGCCAAGAACCAAAGTAACCGCAGACAAATTAATCGTTGTCAGCACTCTGCATCTTTTGCTTCGTTTACCTACTTAGAACATGTGACACATGGAAGCAGGCAACCGCCAACCGCCACCGTAAAACAGAGAAAAGTAATGAAATAAACTTAATGAATTCAAGCCCGAAGCTTTACAAACGGCCTAAACTCTAAAGTGGGCCTCGACTTCAATCACCTTGATTCAGGCCGTTTGTTACCTGCGCTCATGTAGCAGAACTCTAAGTCAGATTGAGTCCAACACTAGAAAATCTTCATTCAGAACTTTGGGTAACTGGTGACACTCTATGAATCGATCAGTTTCTATTCATAGACTTTCATCTTTGTTGCTGTGGTTTGTTCAGAGTCTTTCTGTTCATGAGCTACACCAGCAGAATGGAAGAACCATCATGCTCACACAAACACGCATTTAAAAGCAAGTATATCAGCGCTCTGAGCCACACCCTAACTTCCATGTGGATGTTCAACCTGTGACTGACGAGCATGTGAACATGTTTTGATTAATCGTGACCGGTGATGTGGATCTCCTCACTACTGTTCTCAGTGCAGATGTGGATACTTGACATTATCTTGCTGCTTTGTACTTCATCACTGTCTTGGGCGAAAGGGCAAAGCAGGAAGGTGCTATGTGTAGCATTTCAGCGCTAACAAATCACAATGTTGGTACATTAGTGAGGCTCATGGTCTTAATTTTGGGAATGCTAAATGCTACACAAAGCACCTTTGAGACTATAGGAACATGTGTCTTTCTTCATCTCTCCTTGCTGCCTTGCCACTATCAAAGCCTGAGCTGAAAGTAACACGACAGACAGACAGTGGGAAAGTGTTATCCCAGAGAGCTTGATGGAATGTCTCCTTGTGTGGTCATAGAGAAGATTGATCTCCATCCAATCAGAGCAGATGCTCCTCTTTTTTCCTCATCTTTAATTTCTTGTGTTTCATCTCCTTCTCTCTCCTTTCCACCCCCCCTTCCTACACTTCTTCCTCTCTCGCTCGTCAGTAGCGTGTAGAGTACCAGTCATTGTCGGTCATCTGAACGAGCTCGTTGACCACATCCAGCAGGTTGTAGTTGTATTTGTTCAGCAGCCGCTGGTTCAGCGGCCGGTCCCCGAAGCCCATCTCCACCAGGACGGCCATCATGGTGTCCTGGGTGGATGCATCCACTGGAGGCTGCACGGGAACAAGAAATCATCAATCCAATAAAACTTGTACAGATTATAGACAACCAAAATGCCAAATGACCATTCACATAAGCCCTCCTCTGGACAGCAACTGTCCAATCATAGCAACCATAACTATGGCTTTGGATTTACCTACATGTTGATGGTTGACCACCGGCCAACACAAAACACCTATTGTATTGAATTCTATTGGAAATTATATTGACGGGCCAAATCAAACTTTAAAGCATGCTAACTTTGGCCCGCAGGCGCTACTTTGGGCAGTCCTGCTGTATACAAAGAGTTTAGATGGTTGTGTCTTTTTTTTCACTCCTCTAAATCAGAAATATAAAGCAAAAGTTCAAAAATGGATTAAACAGTGTGATTTCTGCTTTACTGCAAGCTGCAAATGTTAGCATGACTGGCTAACTGGCTTACTACCAAGTGTAGCAACACATGCCGCACATCCAGTTGTGTAGAAGAAGCTACAGTACATCTGCAAAAACACTCAACATTTTGATTGATAATCTCACAATAAAAGCGGGTTTGATTGATATTCCACATGAGTACACATAAAAATACACAATTTAGGAACATATATAAAAACTGATATATCTTTTTATGCAGATGAATCCTTCGTATTTCTTTCTATTTACCAGAGTTTAGGCAAACATTAGCAGCTCTGTTCTGTTCCACTGAATTTAAAGAAGTTTACTCCAGCAACCCCAGCAACTCATTTTTTTGAGATAGTTTGCCACAATACCCCTAAAAAATATTGAAGCATCTCCTTGTCATAGGACAGATAACAGGTATTATCCATAATTTACAGCAACAGGAAAAGTTTAGATCTGAATTGATCGACACAACATACTGAAGGACTTGGGACATCCCAAGTTTTACTTCAACAGGACCATGAACTAAACAGATGTAAGACACAAGCTATGAAATTAGATTGAATATGAACTAATATAAGCTGACCTGTGTAGGGCCTTGTCCTGTGAACAGAGCTTTGTAGGCAGAAGCAGCAACTGACAGAGCTCCTTTGACCAAGCCACTGGTGATGCCAGGGTGCCTGAGGAGGCACAATATAGAGGTTAGGTTCAAAATGAAAAACAGGTCACTTGGATGGCAAAGTTCAACTTTGGTGAACTTTGACACCATTTAACATCAGCGAGCCATAATGCTGACTTTGAAGAGAAAGCAGTGTGTGTGTGTGTGTGTGTGTGTGATACCTGGGGTCCTCAGGGTTGTCCTCCTCCGTGTCTTCAGTAGCTTTAGTATCTGTCTGAGTCTGCTCAGGACCAGAGGCTGTGGAACAACAACATTATCTTCAACTCCAAAATAAAACTGTATTCACATCTAAATTTATATCGCTCAACGTCTATGAAATCTTCTGCAGTATCACATGAATTAGAAGAAGCCTCGCAGAGCTGCCAGCGTGGCATGCTATTTCATTTGCAGCAATATAGCAACGTGCTCACCATCTTCAGTTTGGTACAGTTCAGAGCCCTCTGCGCCTTCCCCGTCAACAGCACCGTCAACATCTGCTTCTCCACTGCTTTCTGGACTGTACATCGAGAGCAATTCATTTTTCAAATGGTAAAGAAAGGAAGTGGTGAGTTTGCATTAACAGAGATCAGAAAAACATAAAACATACTTCGAAAACAGAGGACATCAGAAATGAAGGCAGGTCGCAAAGACTAGCCTGTTTCAAATAAAGGTCTGCAGTTGAAAATGTTCAGTACGTCCACACCGCTGTGTCTGTGTCCCACCCTTCATACTGACCTGGGCGTGACGATGGCTTTAGGCGGTGCCACCACCTCGGGCGTCAGCGGCTCATCGTCCAGCGTCTGAGACGTGCAGAGCATGTCGTTGGCGCTGCTTGTGCCCGACACCCCCGTCCCTGGAGCCGCCACGGCTTCTTCTGCCTCACCCAGCTCACCCTCAGGGGTGGAGCCCCCCGAGTGGTCATGAGACAGGGTTTCTGTGTCCGTGGGGCTCTTGGCTGGGATGTCACCAGGCTGGGACAGAGCAGAGCTGCGATGGGAGAATGAAAGGGAGGAAATAAATCTAATATATTCTTGCCTGTTTGTTGTATGTGTAACTATTTTTTCATTTCCATGACAACACAAACTGAACAGCGACTGCTGCTGAAGTCACGTACCTGTACATGGATTCCCCCAGCGGCCGACTGGTGTCAAAGCAGTCAGGGAGGATGATGATGTAATCCTCTGAGGAGGTGGAGGAGGAGCGACTCCTCGTCCCTTCTCTCTTCTCCTCTCCCTCTTTCTCCTTGACCTCCTCTGGGTTCTTCTCTCTCTCCATGTGGGACTCCTCACCTTCGCCTGTGATGGTGATCAAGAAAGCTGATTCACAGACAGATACAGAAATATATTCTCCACCACAATTTACCAGCAGGGCCACAACATTTTTAATGTCTTAAAACTTTTTGAACTCTATGGACAAGATTATTGTTTTAATTTGTTGTCCTTCAGCTGCTCATTTTTTAACTTTCAGTGATCTACAGAGCTTACTCTGCCTGGACTAGGAGCTCAGAGTGTCGGTGTTTAACATTAAATCTCTAAGGCAGCTTTGACTGTCACAAGCTCTCAGTCCATTAGCAGTTAGCTACATGTCCATCAGTAAACTCTGTAAATCAGGGCTGTCCAAAGTACGGCCTGGGGGCCAATCACAGCCCGCGGTCAGATTTCATGCGGCCCGAAGCTTCATTTTTATAATATATTATTTATGGCCTGGTAGGATTGTCAGATACTGTATGGCTGGGAGATTTGTCTTTTTTGGTTATTATTATTAACTTAAATGTTAATAATACTTAAGATTTGTATCAACTTCCATACAATTTATTCTTTGTTATCTGACTTCAGATGTGAAAGAAAGGAAGAAATGGTTTTTAGATTTGTTCACGCCTGATTTTCTAAGATTTGGTTACATTCTCATTTAAAAAAAAAAAAAAAAAAGATAATTGTGACAATGAAAACAGAATTGTTAGAGAACAGTGCATTTGTATCTAACTTTTACTGGCCTTTTTTCATTTTTTAAATGTTAGTATTGGCCCCTGGGCATCACATTGTCAAATCTGGCCCTCATTATTTGACACTTTGGCCATATTTAATAAAAGTTCAGGCACTGGAAGCCCTCAACTGAGTCATTATGATGAGTTCAATAACTTTTTGTTATACTTTCTTAGCAGCTGTGCGCTGGACTTATTTCTTGATAAATATAGTTTTGTCTAACTCCAGCACCTCTGTGCAATGTCTACGACTACATCCCAGGTTGGTCCATGAACACAGATTTTGGTTTGGGTTGGTTTAATTAATGAGAAGTGTTGGGAGGTGTATGGACAAAGCTGATCCTTTTCTGCTCTCCAGCTTTGTACTTGAACGCACCGACATGAGCTAGATATCAATCCGAACATCTCACTTTCAGAAAGAAAATGTACACGTTTTCCAAAAAAAACTGCTCATTTAAAAGTCAAGAGCGATACCAATTTAATCAGGAGGTCAGGAAAATCAAGTGTCTCATTGTTGGCTTTATGTCCGACAGCTCCTTCAGTTCAGTGTTACGTTGTCATAAATGGGACTAAAACTTGATAAGAAGTAACTTGAAAATGGACCAACTCACCTGAACTAGGCTTTACTGATGAAACAACCTGAGGTCAGCTTCACCCGGACAACTAAAAGTTGTGCATATTCAGAAAAGATACCAGAGTCTCCAGCTTTATCAGTCTCAGTCAGAATCAATAGGACTGATTAGCTTAAAAACACGATGAGTTGGACAACTACAAAGTTCTTTTCCATGTCTTCCCATTTTTATTGATTCTGGAGTCATCACTGCAAATGGACTAAATATTATCAGAGATGGAAAAAGCCTCCTGCTCTTCAGTCTCTCAGTGATCTGTGTGAATGTTCTATAAGTCAGGCATGTCAATTATGTGTGTCTGCGTAAATCCAACCAGTCACTGCAAGATTTGCAGGCTCATGCAACAAACCATGTCATTGTTTTGTGAGTCATAAGTAAGACTCAAGTCTTAGCTATGAAGCACCAACAAGTCAACAAGTCCTCTGGGTTGAGAGGTGAAATCTAGAACCTAGCCAGTTGCCCCAGATTGAACTCTTCTCTCTAAGAACCGTTGTTTCGATTTAAGGTCAAACGCAGTCTCAACCGCTCAAGTCACCTGTGGCTGTGGATCTGGTCGGAGCAAGGAGTGGGGTGGGTGCTGAGCTGGGGCCAGGTCCTGGGGTCAAGGCCACAGACAGGGGGGCAGGCAGGGAGGCTTTCAGCGGGGGAGGGAGGGAAGCTTTCAGCGTAGCCGGTGGTTTCAGGGCATTTTTAGAGCTGCTGGGGCTGCTGTCGGGACTCTCCTCTGCTTTCACCGTTTTACTCTTCACACAGGAGGAGGAGGAGCCGCCCTGAGCGGCCGGACGCACCACTGAGAGCAAACAGCAGGTCCACGGTTAGAGACTGCACGGCCATACTTTCCCCTTATAACCACATGCAAACATGCAGACGGCATGCAAACATAGTGTGTTGACTAGCCCAGTGAGCTGGATTTGATTGTACCTTTTACATTTTAGTCATTCATAAAACTCATTATGGGACGAAAGTTGAAAAAACAAACTAACAAGATGGTAGGTAATGCATTAAGAGGCTTAAAAGGGTGAAAAAAACACAATGTATGCTGGGTTTAAAATGAGAAAAAACATCATACAACATGATGAACACGATGCTGACGTGATTTTATGACTAATGCATTACAAAACAATAACGTCAACCTCTGCACTGCTGGGAACTTGCAACAAAATGAAGACATGGCAAACAGAGCATCATGTCTGTCGCCAAGGGTAAATATCCTGTTATAATAACATCAGCATGCCTTTTTTTTTTTTTTTTACCATGACTACACTGTACTCAGACTTCAAGATGATACAATAGTTGTGCTGTAAATTTGCGTAGACCTACATTTTACCACACCCAAAACTGACCAGGAATCAGTAAGAGAATAAATATATGTATATATAAAGACCAATAAATATTAAACTCCCATCACTATTCAAAGAGGATTGTGCAGGATTTATCATAGTAGGATCATAATACTCAGACACAGGATTTTATGACTCTGGAAAGTCATCACCTGGGCAAAGATCAGCAGACATACAGTGTTCCAAGATAATCTACCTGCTATGATTCTAGCAAACTGTCTGTCGCACTCACAAATACTCATTCTGTGTCTGTCTGAGGTCCAAACAAACGTGTCAATGCATTTCCCCTCATAAATCTTTGCAAACGTTCTTCACAGTCTGAGGCCTGCATTGTTTACATACATGTTCACTCTCTAGCAGTCTTCTTCTTCTGCCTTTGTCGGTGCATTGTAGTGTTTCTTGGAACATTACAGCCACCTGTAGATCACTAATTAGTGTCAAACCATTGGCAGGATTGTGTGTATTGTCCTCGTGCTCATGCACAAAACACACCTTAAAACACGCTACGTGCTACTAGTCAAGAACTCCAACATAACTGTAACTGTAGGACGATGCTGTAAAACATGTATCAGATATTCTGAATCAGAATATTTATATATATATTAATGTATTTTCAATATACTTCCCCATGACAGATTTCATGAGCTGCTGTATGACTGAAATGTCCAGTTCTGTCTGATAACTGTCCAGGATGTACATCTATGTAGACATATAGCTTTGGGACAGGACGGCTTCAGACCTGTAACCCCTGCTGACTGACCTTTACCTGTTCCTGGGCGGGGCCCTCTCAGAGGGGCGTGGTCAGGGGCCTCCTCCAGGGTCATTGAGCGAATCACAGTCTCACAAACAAACTGAGTCCCGCTGATGTCGTCCTCCCCTTCTTCCTGAGCCGGGACTCCTCCACCCTCTGCTCCAGGTCCAGTACCATGAGGGACATCTGAGGACCAGTAACAGGTAGACAGACCAGAGACCTCATGTATCAGCGCGTGTGCGCTATTGATTTTATATCAAATATGTAAAGGAAACTCAATTACCCATGATGCTGTTGATGACTTCAGTCTCTTCCTGGATGAGACCCAAAGAGGGGCTGCCCTTGTCCTGCAGGTGGCCGTCTTGAGGCAGAGGGGACATACACGGAGTCATGTCTGCATGGAGAGAAGACATTTACTGAACTCAGGTCAGTTTATCATCGAGTCCCTGCAGGTACAGACATGTTACAATGACCAGATGTGTTGTAAATATATCAGACGTGTGCATGGTTGATAGAAAACAGCAGCATCACTCTATTCCTGACCACCATAGGAAGTCTTCTTACCAGCAGGGGTGTTGTTTGGGACACTCTCCAACTCTTGGACGATGTTGATGTCCAACAGCTCAAAGGACAGGAGATCCTGAGAGATGAACAACAACAGACTGCATTATGGGAAATGTAGGAGGCAGTGTTTTTGGAGTTTAAACCATCCTAGCGATTAAAAGCCAGGTTATCCTGTGAGTTTAAAACTGTATAGACACCATAATTAAATCAATAAAACGTAAGAAATAAGAAAGAGACTCAACGTGACTCATAAATTTAGCACGTTGGCTTACTGCTGATACTGTATTCACCACTTTCATACATGATATCAAAGTTGAATGGCTCGTTAAGCATCCACAAATATCTGAGTAAAAATAAACGTTCATAAGTTAAAAACAGCTAATGTCATCGTTAAGAGTCATTTCTATAGTCGACGAAGGTGTAGCAGATAATGTTTTGATTGACAGCTCACTCATGAGTAATGTGCTGCTGCTGCTGCTGCTGCTGGGGAGCAGCAAAACATTAAAAAAAAAAAAATCTGTTTAAGTGTACGCTATACTTTGAATATTTTCACCACTTTACTTTGTCGTCACAGTCATTTCCGACAGTGAGCGAAGCCGTTATCTACACTCTCCTCAAAGCCACCTGACCAGACTTCTTTAACAACATTTTACCACAATATTTACACATCTCACACAGTGAAGTGAGGATTTTATCAGCCAAACCAGATTGTTGGAACAGTGGAAAGACTAACCAATACGTTTTGATGAGTGTTATTCTTTTTATTGTTTCTGTCGCATTTGAATGATGTGTTTTATGATGAGTTAACATGGCAACTAAGCTTAGTTTGGTAAAAGAGAGAAACTTAAACTCAGGTGTACAGTTGTATTTTTCTGTTTATTAAGGAAAACAGGTGTAAGGACATTTCCTTTCTTGACAGTTTATGAGTTCATGTATTACACTATATGTAGCGAAGTCG
Source organism: Argyrosomus regius (assembly GCA_946959425.1). Classification (NCBI taxonomy): domain Eukaryota; kingdom Metazoa; phylum Chordata; class Actinopteri; family Sciaenidae; genus Argyrosomus; species Argyrosomus regius. The sequence goes on along the minus strand of OX336897.1, from coordinate 20,821,438 downwards.
GTTTCTTTCGGCTCTGGCTGTTTTTTTAGGGCAGATTGAGAGAGAGCAGAGAAGTTTTTGTTTTGTGGGAGTTTGTTAAGATTGTTTTGAACTGTGAATAAATCTCTGATTGCTGGGATGACATATCACCCAACCATGAGCACTTTTTCTTTTGGTACTTTAAGTATATTTTGCTGTGAATATGTTGTATGACATTTTTGGGAAAAACAGTCCTGGTGTCAGATCAGTTTAGGTATCGGCGGACTGGTTAGATCAGTGCATCCCTACAAATGTGAAAAAACACACTTAGCTGCAGTGCAGCCTGGGTGCAGTGTGTGATGACTGCAGACTCTTACCTGTGCAGTGAGCAGGTCAACTGAGGGGATGAAGTACTCTTCTTGGTCCACTGACATTAACGGTTGCTCCCTAGAAGCTGCACAGGCTTTTCCATCCTTTGCCACAGGGTTCTTACCCTGCAGATGAGATCAGATCATTTACATATGCACACACACACACACACCTCTCCAGTATGTCTCCATGTGTGTGTATTTAAAAGTCTAGTTCATTTATTCACCTGTCATTTTTAACACTCTCATTTCTATCACTTATGTTTTCACTCATTCGTTCTACCTGCGGTGTGACACAGGGTGACACTAGTATCCCATCAGCCATCATGGGCGCTGGGGCCAGAGGATCGACCACGATGCTGCACCAGACCCTGGGTCCAAACTGCTCTCCAGCGTGAGCCAGACGCCAGTGCGAGGTGTAGGAGCCCTCCACAGTGGGAGCACACAGCGCTACGCTCACTATGCCAACCTGGATGCACAAAGAGAACCATCAAGAAAGCAGTGATTTACTGTACGACACAGTGCAGATAATAATATGGTTTAGTGCTACAAAGAAAAAACAAGAAGGTACTTTTGTAAAGGTTACGGTCTCACCTGTCCTGGGTGGAGGAAGGGAACAGACACTTCTCTCCAGCGGTCCCCGGAGCCCACCGCCAGGTTTCCCCACATGAACTTCAGCTGCAGGGAAAAAGCTAAGTATGATGCACACTTACCACACTTGGTTTGAACAGAATCTGCTCGCCCTTTGTTTCCCTCATAGTTTACCTCACCCCTTTTTTGTTTGTATAATTAGTATAATTTATTTTACGAAGTACATTTTGTTTTACGTTACTTCCTTTTCCCTGCACAAGCTGGGTCGTAACATAAATGTGGTCTCGTCCGGGATGGGATAACGAAGGTGGCCACCCCTCATCAGCTAGAATTAATCTGGAGCAGGGAACCACACACCTAGCTCTGCATACACAATAAATGCTAAAGCTTCTGCTGCAGCCGTAACATGTTGTTTATTAACTCATATAAAATAGTTTTATAGTCTTTTTAGTCAATTTGGTCACATTTTTTCACGCAGACATAATAAGGCATTGGTGTATGTGTTGACGACTGAGACTGTCTACATGACTGCCTCCACAAAGTGAAGATAAACTGAAACTATTAAAAACTAAACTGAAAACAATTTTTTTTTATTTCCAGCAGTTGTTTTCAATGAAAAAGCATCAAACAGTACACAGACAAAGAAACAGCGTGGCATTTACTAAGACTAGAGATGTAATTAAGCCAAGCTATAGTTTATCTGATTTGCATAAAAAGACGCTTAAAAAGACCTGATGCCAGAATGTTTGGTGCAAACAAACTGTCACTGTTCACGCTCCCCAGATGATAACCCTATTCCATTCTGGACTCATTGTTTTCCTCTAATGGCACACTCAGGTGAAAACGTCTCCAAAAGATGTCTCCTAAAATCCACCTGACGCTTTCCATGAAATCACAATTGGGCTCCCAAGAGGATAAACCCTTTTTTATTTCAATGATTTTTTTACCTTTGTATCAGCGCTCCAGCTGATTGTTCCAGTGTTCCTCATCTTCCAGTACTTGATAAATTTGGTCCCGGGACGCAGTCGGGTTCCATCAGGAAGGTTCTCGTCCAGAAATGCAGCAGTCATGGCTGGAACCACCAGGGGACAGGGTCGCTTTGGACGCCTGGGCAAGACATAATTTATTTTTGTTTATAATTGTTTTTTATTTATGTTTGATCAGTTGTTGTTAAAGGAATCTATATATGGAACGTGCAACTGGTAAACGTTGTTGTCAGTTGTACCCCAAAGCCCTGTCAGATGAACTCAAGCACAAGTGTATATTTTCTTACTCAGGACTGTTGTGCTGGGTGGCTCGAGGCTGCAGAAGAACAGGGGAAGAGCTTCCGTCTCTGTGGGAGGAGCTCCACTGTATGCCCCGCCTCTCCATCCTCAACTGTTTACGGATTTCTTTGACCTCGGCCTTCAATAGGCGCTTCTCTGCTTTCAGCCGCTGCTTCTCCGCCTTCCGGAAACTGCGGTCACCTCGTCTGTAGAACCTGAAAGAAAGTAACCACGCAAAAAGCCAAAACAACGATCACCACCTGGTGGTTGGTTGCGGTATAGGTCTTGAACCCTGCCTCTTCCATGTAAGCAGATTGGACATGGGCAAAACAGAAAAATTAAAATACAAGTCACATAAATTGTTCCCAAAGATGTTTTTTGTTGTTTTAGGTAGTTCTCATCATGCTGATGTTTGTTCAATTTATTTATGATAGATCAGATGTATGGATGGGAAGATAGTCAACAATGCAATTTACTCCTCACAACCAGTGTTACAGTTAGCACTACTGGCTCGCAGTCTGGTCGTAGTTCTGTAACCAGGTACATTTACTCATGTACTATACTTTAGTACAAGTTTACTGATACTTTTATATACTTATATATTAACATTTTATGCCACTTTATACGTACACAATATCAATCACATTTTTGTTAAAGTTATAGTTCCAAGGTACTTAAAGCACCAGTTTGTAGAAGAAACCACAGTGGCCATGAAAGGTCTAGAGCCAGTGTTTAGTTTGTCCATTCCGGGCTACTGTAGAAACACGATAGTTCAAAATTATGGACTTTGTGATTATGCACTAATGAAAACATAGTTATTGATATTATATTCCATTTCTGCCATATTTTGTAAATACAGCCTAAATCTGACACACCGACCTTTAAAAACATACGATGAGTTTATAACTCATGACACCCAATAGTTAAATCATGACATTAAACTATCCAGAATATTTAATAAACTTTCTGCAGAACAACAACTTTTACCTTTGATATTTTAAGAACACTTTAGTAATAATACTTAAATATATTGTTTGATTATTCTTATTATTTTCATTGCAAGAATTTTACTTGTAACAGAGTATTTTTAAATGACATTATTGCGATTGGATCTGAATCATTACTCCACCACAATTTCAAATATAACCTTTCAGTTGATTTTTTGTATACGCCACTCTCAACCCGAGGCTGAAAATCTGGTTACTTATATGTACTTAATTGAGTTCTTATTGAATATGTTAATGATTTATCTTTATTAAAACTTGCTGTCTTTGTGTCGAAACACAGATCATTCAACATCTGTTGAAAAGTAAGTTCAGGCTTTTGTTAAATATTTCAGAGCAATGCCTACAAATATAGACAATATTTCATATTAAACATTCTAAAATATGGGAGCAGTCTTAAAGTAACAAACCTGCTGTGGTCCGGGGCAGGAGATCCGTGCTCTGGGATGGACAGAGGAGTCCTGGCTCTCACCAGGTTGTGACTGGGATCATGAGAGAAACTGCAGGGCTCGCACAGAGTACAGGCGGTGCACACACTGAGCCGGGGAAGACGGGAAACAAAACCGAAATGAAAGAAAGATGGAGAGAGAGAGAAGGGAGGGGGGGAGAGAAAGGGTAATTCCACGTAAAGGGAAATTACATCCTGATGGATGATGATCATGAATTTCTAAATCTACATCAGCCCATACAAACTGAGACCTTTCTTTTCAGTTTCTTAAAGGAGAAGGTTGATATAAAGCTTATGTCCAGGCATTATGAGGGGAAACGCCTCTGATTGTTTCTAGGTGTTGGCCAGTAATACTGCATGTGAGGAAAAAATCCTCTGGAGAATCAGTGTCTCCAGAGGGAGCTGTGTGAAGTCTGATAAATGTCCTCAAGTGATATCACTTCAGTGTAAAATTCTAGCACTTTTCGGGCACATTCAAGGTACCAAAACCAAATATTCCCGGGCCATTGAGCCTTTTTTTTTTTATTACTATATTTACTGATGATTTGACACTTCTCTACTGTCTGAACAGTTAAATTAGAGTTAGAGTGGTTAAGTCTACAGAAGAGGAGAGGAGAGGGTGGACGTCTCACAGAAAAAGAATGTATACGATGATTTTTAAATGAAGACAGACTCACATAATGTTGGATAGCTGTGGTGGGCTGTTATTTACACTAACGTCGACTTTGTCAGTTTTTCAGTCGCTGCTCTCCCGTCACTGACACTTAGATGTTTCACATTAAAAGCCTGTGAGGTACTGTGGCCTTTGAGCTGCTGGAAGGCTTTTAATGTGAAACATTTTTGCAGTTTAAGTGACTTTTTAATGTGGAAACACCAAAAAAAGTTGGTGTATGAATAAAAGCAATATAAAGCAAGCTTCCACTGAAGAGACATCAGATCTGTGTGCACAATGAATGAGGAATAGTTCCTCAACAATAAGGCCTGTGACGGTCGCTGTGACTCCACTGATCACACAAACAAAACATATCTTCCATTTTTGACAAAAACAACAAACACTGAAAATATCAGAGGTTGTATTTTCCCAATCGTGGTACGTTTCTAATCATCAGGAAGCATGCAATACTGTGCATGTTACTGTCGACTGACAAGAAAAATATCCCGGAACTTTTGATCACATTTTGCTCTTTACAGAGTTTATATTTGTACGACTTTATTGTTCATGGCGTGAACAACATACAACTGGTTCATGGAGTCTGGAAGAGCCCATGTTTTCAGTATAATATTCATATCTTATATTTAGATAAACCATCTTCTCTCATGATTTTTATAACGATGCCACATGTGAACCATGCAATATCATATTTCCTTCATGTCTGATAGACACTGTTTGAGCTTTGAGTGGTGTTCTCTTCTTCTACAATGGTTTAATGCCACTCAACAGGAGAATTAGCAATATATCTCCACAAACAAACTCCTAAAATTCATACACTATCTGTTATATATGGATGCAAGCCTGACAATTGACGGGAGCTGAACAGCAGTCCAAAAATGGCAGAGTAGAAATCAGTGTGACTATTTAGTGAATGAAAAGACAACACAAACCTGCACTGGTAGCCTCCTCCGGTGGTCTGCCCCCTGCAGGAGGAGCAGGGAGGAGTGGAAGAGGTTGGAGCTCCAGGCAGAGTGGAGGAGGAGACCTCAGGTACCTGCTGGGCCTCAGCACCTCCTACTGCTTCCCCTCTACCTCCCCCTCCTCCTGCTGCTGCTGCTCCTCCTCCTCCTCCTCCTCCCCCCAGGGGCTTGTGGATGCAGCACTGTCCAGAGAACTCCCGGCAGATCTTCTCCACCGCCTCGCGAACCACCTGGTCCTTAAACTGGAAGGATAAAGGAAGTAATCTCAGTCAGTCCGTCCAGCAAAACACCTCCATGTGACCTCCATCAGGCTGCTCTTACCTTCTCCATGTAGGAGGTGAACCAGGCGGGAGGAGTCTTGTCTTCTTCTTTGGTTCCCTTTACTTCTTTCATGATCACCTGCTTTACGGAGAGAGAGAAGTCAAACCAGCAGATTAACATCTTTATCATCGTTATTGTTGTAAATAACAGAAATAATAATCACGTGATTCATCACTGATGTGATTCTTCCATTCTCCAGTTGTAAAAATGTGTGGCCGTTACACACTGACACAGTGAAAAGGTTTTATCATCATCCTCATCATCATCATCGTTTTGCTTTGATTTCCATGCGGCTTCATATCCCACCAGGATTCAGCGTTTCACCTGCCAGACTTTGTTAACTTGTTCAGATTTGGTCGGTCTTCCTCGGTTTATTTGCTTCTACCATGAGTAAATATGCTGTGTAGTTAAATTGTTACCATTTTGTGTGTTTGAACAATTTGAAGTCTGCACAGGGTGTTTTATTTTGAAAATCGACCAGATCTTCCTCTGCTCTGCGCTGCACTTGATGTGGCATCTGTCAAAAATAGAACAGCCACGTATTCTCCGTGGATCAGAGTTGCTTCTCGTTTGATATTACAATTTCTACTTTTCTAACACTACACCATGGAGAAAAACTAACCAATCAGCTCTCTGGAAAAGTTTCAAAGTTTACATTAATGTGAAATAAAGACTGAACTGACTTAAAGTATCATAATGATATGATATTATTTTGGCATGTATAACCTAGATAAATCAGTTACTTATGTTATTTAGAGTAGAGAGTATTTATACTACTGTGTATTTAGTGTAGTGAAGCGAGATGTCACACAGTCTCCCAGGATTTTCGTCCTCGATGAGTCAGCACAGGAGGCTTCATGAATAACTCTCAAGTGTTTTTGGGACTACTTCTTTCTGATGAGGAGTTGCCACCTTGGATGGCCAACTGGAATACTTTAAGTTAGATGTACCTAATAAACTGGCAACCAAGGGCATAATTAAACACTACTAATTTAAGGGGGTGAATGAATTTATGAACTGATCCATGCTCCTTGTAACAGCGACAGTACTGGAGTACAGTGGTGAAATGTATCATTTTCAAAGTATGTTAAAATCTCATCATCAGCAGCAGAAATACAGTGGCAGAGAAATGGGCAAAGATATGAGCGGCTGCGTGTGTGTCGTGGTCTTACCATGCCCTGTTCTGGCACAGCAGCCTGGACTTTGCGGCTGACCACCTGGGCCAGAGCCGGGCAGTGCTGTGGGGGTCTGAAGCCCCTCTTGGGCTCTGTTCCACTGGCTTTGGTGGTGGCGACCCTCGCCGGCTGGCCCCGAGTCTCGTACACGTTCATGTGCAGTCTGTTCCCCTGCCTCGCTGCACTCTGGGAAACGAGTAAACGGGTTAGTGTCACTTGCTCTTTATTTCTGCATCAATTTCTCAAACAAGCTGCCGCTTTCTTCTGATAACAACAACAATACTTTGCGAGAGTTTTCCTCTGTGACAACTGCCAACAGAGCAAACTAAGAGAATTTGTCCTATTAAAACCAATCCAGGAGAATCCAGTATGACCAAGGTAAACTTTTTCACTGTGCACAGAGTTAGGGTTAAGTTTGGGTCTTGGTAAAGAGGTAGTTGAGTCTGAGCAAAGGCAACACGTTTTTATCTGTCCAGTCACCTGTGCCGCAACCAAACGGCCTTAACCCAACCTGAAACTCTGTTGGGACCTGTCAGGTTTGAGTCAGGTAGCAGGACTCTTCTTTGATATGTCTGCTTCCACAGTGATTCAAACCAGAAAGTGAACGGATGACTCATTTCACCTCTCTAAATAATGCAGATTAAGTCTCACACGTGGCATTAAAACATTACGACAGTCATATTTTAAAGAGGCAATGTGAGCAGAGCTCAAATCTGCTGTGCTGCAGGGTGCAAAATAAACTTGGCCAGTGAATGTTCAAATTTTTACCAGCCACTCAAAAGATGACCACTGTTTCTGTGCTCTGGTGTACGACACTTCTTTACTTCTGCTTCAATTCAACTCACCTTCAATGCCTCCTCATACTCCACTGGAATGAAAGCAGAAACATTCATTATTAAAATAACATTTTTCAGCATTCAGCATACCGTCTTATGTCTTATGACCGCTCATGTTTGCTTACCTTGGCTGTTGATGGACACCTGGAAGAAGAAGAAAGAGGACGACCTTTAATGTTTGTTCATGGTGATATTCAGCTTGTGAAAACAGTGGAGCCGGAGGAGCTTTGTCTGGTCTGAGAAAATAAACCTGATGACATCGCTGTGATGTCATCGAGGTTTTCTTAGCCTGGGCGTGTAGACTACAAAATATTTAAGAGACGTGAGGGTGTGGACCTTGAAAGACATTTACCAGGCAGGGAGGGTTTACAGAGAGACGCCTCTGAGTTGCATTAGGGTATTTAATTATTATAAGAAACCAGAAACAACCTTTTAAATAACCACACAAGATGCATGAATACTCACTGTCACTGCGGTCAATAGCTAAAATTTATTGGCTAGAGTGGATATTCTAACTCAACATATCTGTAACTAGATTTTGACAGCCTACATGTCTAGAATTAAAATTCAACAAGTCAAAATGATGTTGCTGTTAATATCTGCCATCTTAACCCTTTATCGGGCGAGGAACCATATATGGTCACTTCCACAGGCTTTTAAAATGGTGCCCCACGTCTCTCAATAAAGGAGCAGAATCAGGTGACTTACTCCAGCCAATCAGCAAATGTCAGGCTACGTTACAGGTAGCGTTGCTATGGCCTTTAATGGATCCCACTCTAACCCTAACCCTAATATTTTTTACACTCTATCATGTTCGTGATATGTTGAAATAAGTGTCATAAGTGTAATTTTTTTTACCCTAGGTGGGCAAGTGACCGTATATGGTAACTTCTTTGACTTTGATTTGCAGCCTATTGACACTTTTTAAAAAAGTCAAAAAAGAAAAAACGTCTTCTTATATCCACCAATAACACTCCAGGGTTGAAATTTTAAATTTTCAAGTATTTCGATGAGTGCCCTATAAGGGGTTAATTCCAGACAGTCAAATGTAGCTAATAAATGTTAAAACGACTTGCCATACTAGTGACAGATACTAGTGACGGACAGCTGGCTTGAGTTGGGGCCTCTGGAGTTCACTCATACAGATCAGATCAAACAGGTTGGTTGTTTACAGACAACAATTAGCCTGACAATACCTGGTAATTCAATATCAGTAATATCTGGCCACTGTGTTAGGTCATGGATCCAGAAGGGGGGGGGACTGAAGAAGTATAACAGCTGACCAATCAACCTTAACTTATTAAGGCATCGCAAACGCTCAGGTTCAGGCAAGGTAGCAACATAGCTATTAGACTCATATATAACAGAAAGGTTTGTTTAACAGGAAATGAATACATCCAAACACACGTCAAATGCTCCTCTGATGTTTCTCTGCCTCTGCTGCACCAATTCTGACTCTTATTGGATGTTAAATTGTTGGGAATTATAAGAAAGCAAGCACTGCCGATGAGGTAACCGATCCGGCCATCATGGCACGAACAGACCTAATTTTAGCCACGTTAGATGATATGTTTGATAAATGAATTCCTTCACACAAGTTGCCACCTGAGTACAACAAAGAAATGAACTCTGCAGACCTTTAGTCCGCCGTGGGATCATTTCATACGTCCAGTCTGGATTATTCAGATGAATAGTTTAAAGCAAGAATTAATCCTCTGTGACGACTGAAAGTCTTATATTATGATTAGTATTAATCATTTTTGGGGTAAATGTAACAAGAAATGGTGACATTGATTTCAGGTGATATAAAACATAAAAAAAACACAGACAGTCTCTCACCTCCTCGTTCTCCTCATCGAAATACGTCAGCTGGAGACTGCACAGGCCAAACGAGCGCTTCACCTGCACACACACACACACACACACACACACACACACACACACACACACACACAGAAAGATCAGATAAGGACAGAAGATGATGCGTCAGCTGATGAGAGACATAAACTCAGTGGTCGCAATGTCAGCCCGAACAGTCATTTCAATTAGGATGAACTCGTGACTGAGATGTGTGTGTGTGTGTGTGTGTGTGTGTGTGTGTGTGTGTGTGTGTGTGTGGCAGGGGTTGCTAAGGGCCTCAGTGAGCACTGTTTGTCTCCGTCTGTGTGTGTGTGTGTGTGTGTGTGAGAAAAGGTGACCTCTGAGAAGACTCTGTGGCTCGTGTTCGTCCTTGCTCAGCCAGCAGGACGCTGTGTTCAGGGAGCAGCTCACAGCTTCACACTCCTGCTGCATCTTTACTGGCTGACAGCTGGAAGCTTTATCCGGCTCCCCGTTTCTTTTAATTATGCTTCGACACGAACTAATAAGTGCTGCGCGTTATCTTTCGGCGATTTATGCCCGGATGAGAAGCAGATAACGGTAAACCCGTATGCCAAAGCCGCTTGCATCTCTCTCGCTGGTAAGACAACAACTCAAAGTGAAGTCTGTGACTCAGCAGCACTCAACACAAATGAACTCTCCCAGGCTGCTGTGGCCGAGAGAGATGGGCCATAAATCCAAAAGGTGCACGGCTCAGTGCCCATATTTCACCTTCTGTCTTGACACTGATTAAAAAGCAGCTCTCCTGCTCTTTTGCCCTGACAGTTTCTAGATCAGTGCTACACTGGCTCCACTGCAGAGGCTCGACAAACAGAACGTAACATGATATCAACAGCACGGGTCTCCACCTGCTTTGGATACGAGTCCTGGGAAAATAAATCTGGGCGACACCCAATGCAAATTGCGGGTACTTTTGTGATTGGTCAAGCAGATGTCACGAGAAACATGTCTGCTGCCTGAGCCACTGAGCAGCAACCTCTGTGGCTGTGAAGTGCCAAAAACTGCAGTTCCTCAAATGTCCACTTGAGGCTGGCTGCAGAACGAGTCAGCCTCCATAAGTCCCCATGTTCAAATGTCCAACTTCACAGCAGAAATAAACATGTTTACAGCCTGGTACAAAAAAACTGTTTTTGTCTCTATAACTAAGTTCCCCATTCATGACAACTGTACTGAGGGTGAATTTTTATAGAACTCACCTCTTTAAATTATATTAAGGCTTAAAGTTATGCATAACTAACAGCCTGGCCGCTTTTATTGACAGGTGGATGCTGTTACAGTTGGCATGTCGGGCTTCATTCAGCCCACCTCGTGTCCGCTGATGATGATTTTTAGATTATTTGGGAGGCGGCAGAGGCAGGACTGCCAACATGGCGGTGGCCAGATCCGTAGATTTTGAGCTTCAAACGGCGCTTCGGAACCCCGTGGGTGACGTCACACATCCATTCTTTATACGGTCACTGGTCTAGACTGCCAAGACTGCGACTGCAAGAGCCACCACGTTCTGAGTCATGGATACGACGTCCATGTTTTTTTATACAGTCTATGGTCACTCAATGATCTCCTGTTGCTAGTTTAGGCCAAGCTGCTGTGAAGAAACACACAGTTATTCTGGTATGTTATCGTTATTCCTTAAATATAATATGAGATATCCATAAACTATGTCACTTCAGTCAGTTTACTAAGGGGTCCATCAAGGGAACCAGTGTCAACGGGTGAACCAGACCTGGTGAAACACAAACCAAACCTTATGACAAAACGTTACAAAACAGTAAAAATGGTAAAGGTAAAAACCTTGTGGTTTATTCATCTGTGCACACTTACTGCTATTGGTTGGTTTCCATTCCATTTTTTTTCTCTACCATGTGACCCCCCCCCAGGTGTCTCTGCACCAATCAGCACTGAGAGAATCAGACAACAGCTGGGTGACAGCTCAACAACAGTCCATCTGCCTGAACTGTGACTCTGTGGTGACTCATCAGCCGCATGGTTGTGAACAACAGCCACAGACTCAGATAGAGTCTGTTGTCCACAGACAACAAGCACTCCTCTGACTGCATGATCATGGTTAGGGATGTACATATATAACTTCTCTGTATAGTAGACAAAATGTGGCAACCAAGCAGGGACGGGAATCAGGAACCAGAGCTTGCAGGTTCTTTTCATCGACGCTGGCTTGTTTTTCTGACAGTTGCACATTGTTTAAAGACGTCAAACTCATGAGTCTACAAGAAGGAGTCATGGTGGAGAAGAAGAAACGGTCCAAAGCGTGGCTTCATTTCACAAAGACAGATGACAACAGTGCCAATAAATGTGTGTCAAATTATCATTTCAAGCACGAAACACCAGCAATCTGCTGAAACATCCAGACAGAGCTTTAACGCAACCGAGGGTAACAAAAATGTTAATGTATAATGTTAAAACCATGGAGATAATAAAATAGTAAATGGTAAATGGACTGTACTTATATAACGTATATATATATATATCGAACTGCCGATCATCTCTACCTCCTGAGCCACAGGATGTTTCAGAGCACTGAGGTTAAGTTTATTGTTAAACTGTGAAATATCCTTCCTCCATTACATATCTTTGTCATAGAGACATTTGAGGGATCACTGCAAAAAATGTGTTTATAATTTTTTTTTTTTACATATATACAGTGTATGTTGTATAAGAATATTGGCCAGTATATCCATATTACACACAAAGGTCCAGTATCTGTCTCTAATAAGCAGTAGCATAACCAATTTTCTTGTTATGAATCAAATTGAATCCATTCCCAACCATACAGCAAAATTTTACAAAGTGAGCTCAGTCTAAATATCACATGTATTCAAGAGGTGCAACACTGGTCATAAAACATGCATACAGAACACCCCAGAAAAATCACGCTTTCATTGGTATATCCAAGTAATATCCAAGAAATATCCAAGAATATCCAAAAATACCCAAGAATATCCAAGAAATATCCAAGAATATCCAAGAATATCCAAGAAATATCCAAGAATATCCAAGAATATCCAAAAATATCCAAGAATATCCAAGAATATCCAAAAATATCCAAGAATATCCAAGAATATCCAAGAATATCCAAGAAATATAAGATTATCCAAGTCATTAATTCTGCCCCCCCCAACAGGGGGACTCAAAACAATTATATTGACATGATTTGACATGATATTGACATATAGATTTGTTGTTTTTTTGTCAGATTTTTGACAAATTTTCTGAATGAAAACTGACAGATAGCCTTGTATGACAATTTGGGGGTGTTGGTTATATTGATGATCAATTGAAGCCTTTTAGCAGAGTTTCAGGAGCAGGACCACACCTCAACCGTGCCACTCCCAACATTCCTAGAAATACCCTCGTAGCCCTCTTGTCCTCTTTCGCTCTCGTATTCCCGCACTCCTCCTGCCCATCCCATTTCTTTCACTGATTTCTCCTCTCCACAGGGTTCTGAGGGGGGTGCATCGTGCCCGGGTGCTACAGTGGATTCCCCACCGAAGCTTCCCCACAACGCAGTTAACAGGCAGAAGAAGTTCACACTTCACTCACAATCGCAGTCTTACCTTGTTGATGCTGTGGTCCATGCTAGTGAAATCTCGCAAACACGCCTCCTCATGATCAGGTGGTATTCATCAAGATGAAACAAGCTTGTGCAATTAAGAGAGTTTATAAGATATTAATGACGGCTGTGTTCCATTCAGGTGGGTCAGTTCTGCTGTTGTGCATGCCGCCTCACTGACATTACTTACATTTCAGTGATGGCATCACTTCTACCTGTGTTTTTCCTGTCATGGCAAGTCTGAGAAAGACCTGTTGAGCTTCAATGAGCTGCTGTCATATGGGGTCATATTTAGGAGGGCTGACTGACAATTAGTGAGGAAAATACGCATAATAATATATATTTCTTATTATGTAAGGACTGAGTATTCACTATTCACTTGACAGTAGCCTTTTCATATGTTAAGGAATTTTGAATCAACAACAGGGTTGGATTATTTGCTGCAGTTTCTTCCACAAACCACAGTTTACCAAAGTATCTCCGCAATCTTTGAAGCCTCTTCTAACCATCAGATAAAAAAATATTCTGTCCACTGCAACGCCCGCGGCCTGCCACCTTTGTCTGGATTACAAGAAGAGTCACAGCTTAGAAGCCTTATTGAGCCTCTGACTGTTTTTTTTTTTCATCCAGATGGTTAAAAGCTGTGCATTTGTTTTTCACTTAAACTGATGCTAAGCTCTGTGATGTCTCACATGTAATGATAATACATGAAGAGCACAAACTGGGGCCCGCTCAGTGTAGTGGTGTGTATACACAGGTATGTACAAGTTACAGGCACATCTGGGCAGGAGGATTTATTGTATACCCCCCCAAAAAACCCTGTGGTGTTAAACTCAACTGTCTTTCCATAACACACAAGCTTCATGGAGGGGTGTTAAATACACGTGTATTAACACAGTCGTACAATTGGGCATTAAGCCATTAAAGAACTGTTAATAACATAACTGTTAGCAGTTAATGCGTCAGTGCTGTTAAACTAAGTCAAATTTTGAATGGAGGACCAGCACATGTAGTGGAGTATTGTTTTGGTGTGCTGTTACAGGAGAGAACAGGGTCGGTTGTCACATTCATTAGATCTCGCTCCCTCAAGGTCGCTGTTCAAAAACGAGGTCACCTACAGAGTCATTTCAGGAGTTTCACTTGACATTTAGGCGCCCAAACTGGTAATACTGAATACTGAACAAGGCAAATAAGAGCGAATGAATACAAGGTTATATTGAGAATAGGAAATGGTCATCGTTTCTTAACTTTCCAGCAATGTATTTATCAAACTAGTTATCTAGCAATTTTGTGTGACGACGCTGCTAACTCTGCGCCACCATCTGCCCAGCTGTAATGCTACATGTCCTGCAGACAGAGCTGAGAGTATCCTCATAATTAATTATACTACTATTAAAAAGTATGAAGGGAGAGAGAAGGGACTTCAACCAAACGGGCAACCTCCGTAGCTCACCAAAAACCACAGCTCCCTGAGCGGCTGCTTGAGACAGGCTGCAGAAGTGCATCAGCCTCCATAAGTCCCCATGTTAAAATGTCCAACTTCACAGTAGAAATAAACATGTTTACAGCCTGGTTCAAAAAAAGGTTTTGGTCTCTATAGCTAATTTCCCTGTTCATGACAACTGTACTGAGGGTACAGTTAAGGCTTAAAGTTACGCATAAACCACAATAAGTTCCGCCGATAATCCACGTCTTTGCTCATTTTTAGACTAGCCGGGAGGCAAAAGAGGCAGTACAGCCAACGTGGCGGCCAGTGCCACTTATCTCCAGCTTCAAACTGGCGCTTCAGAAACCTATGGGTGACGTCACTCATGCTCTGTCCATGCTTTATACTGTGATTGGTTTCAACATGTGGTTGCTCAGTCGCTAGCAAAAAATCCCAGTTGGGATGATTGTCACATTCTCTTCTGGGGTTGGTTGTCTTTGTATTGTTGTTTATATTGTCATATATTTATGTTCTCTTAAAGGTCCAGTGTGTAAAATTTAGGGGTCTCTAGAAACAGAATAAAACTTTGATATCTACAGATGCTGCGGATCCTATTCCAGGGAGTCCGCCATTTTGCACGGCCATGTTTCTATAGTAGCCCAGCACGGACAAACTAAACAGTGGCTCTAGACAGGGTCATTTGGGTTTTTCATTTTTGCAGCTACATAATTTCTCCCTCACACCAGGAAGAAGAGGTTGAAATCAGCCACTACACTACTAGATACTACTAAATCCTACACGCTGGTCCTTCAATGCAAAAGATGTGTTAGGTTGTTGCATTTCAATGGAATTAAACATTTTAAAAGGTCTAGTGTGTAAGATTTAGGGGGAACGATTTACAGAATATGGCAGAAATAGTAATATAGTAATCGTAATATTCATAACTATGTTTTCATTTGTGTAGAATTACCCCAAAAAAAGTGTTGTTATGTTTTTGTTACCTTTGAATGAGCTCTTTATATCTACGGAGGAAGCTGGTCCCCTTCCACAGAGTCCACCATGTTGAATTGCGATGTTTCTACAGTAGCCCAGAATGGACAAACCAGTTGTAGTTTATCCTATCCTAGCTTGGATAGGGAGCAGTGTTCAGTTGTTTTGCTGTCTGCGACTTTAACGCTAGATGCCACTAAATCCTACACACTGGACCTTTAAGTTTCTAGATAACCTCCAATTCTTTATAGCAACCCCACAGCGAGGATGGATGTCACAAGGGCACGTAGACGTATTTGACAGAGAGTTAGCTCACTCCATTCCTGTCTGACACTCCAGGCTTTCATTACACGTTGAAAGGGGATCTATTCAGGATACAGTTTCTGAGGGATTCAAGTGGAAATAAAGAGGGGGACAACCGGCCCCGTCCTCCCCTCCCTTTACCTCAGGTGTAGACACCACAGCTACCTGCAGACCATTTCAAATGGAGGCTGTGTGCTCCAAACTGCTCAGTCCAGTTATGCTGAGCTGGTAAACAGTGTTTCCATGACGACAAAGCACTATAATAATCGTGTAAGGACTGCAGTGTATCCTCCCTGTCCTCCCTCTGTTATCTCTGCGCTGTCAGTCACATCTTTAAACGTCTCAGTTACATCATGGGAATGCTAAAGTGTGTCAATAGCGTCTCTCGAACAGCGTGTCTGAAGCTGGTATGCTATTCCCTGAAGGGTTAACGCAACACTCCCGATTGTTTCCACATCAATGTCATCAATCACAATCACGAGCGTGAGAGCGGCGTCGAGGCGGCAGCAGCGGCGGGCTGACCGTGCGCTGTGGACGGTGCTGTCTGAGAACGGGCCCGGTGCTCCCCACCACCACCTCCTCTCTATCTATCTCTCTTACCATGGCCTCCATCGACTCCCAGCTCTTGGTCTCGGATCCCGACAGGAGGAAATTTTTGGAATTTCCCCTGAAATTCACCTTCAGGTTGATGTAGAAGTCCATGGCGTCGTCCGTCCGCGCCCCTAGCGCATATTACACACGACGGACACGGAGCGTTTTCCCCGAGCAGCTGTGGCTATTCGGGTTAATCTCGTCAATTCGCTCCACTGTGACTTATCCGACGGGGGATGAGGCGTATTTTGTGTTTACATCAGCGTACAGGACACGCCCACCCTGCACCATGTGTCCGGAAACGATGAGCTCTGCTTCCGCTTGTGCGGAAAAACAGAAGTGCGGCAGGGTGCGGCGCGGAGACTGACCGCTAGAGGGCGTCAGAGCGCCACACTGTCCTGTTATACCAGGGTACAAACATAGGGCCCGGGGGCCAGAAACCGGCCCATTGGATGTGAAAATTGCAGAGAAGTTATTGATTTTTCAAACAGAGACATGTTCTTAAGACATATCAGGATGTAATTAGCTGTTTTGTAAATGGATGAATTATGAATATTTTCAGAATAAACTGAAAGCAAAGGTTTGGAGTGATTATGCTATGCTTCTACTTGAATACACTTTGAATTGTTGGGTCTCTGTAAGCAATATTTTAAAGGTCTATATGGAAAGTACAAAGATATGCAGGTTAATCTGTGATTCTAAATTGCTCGTTGGTGTGAATGTGAGCGTGAATGGTTGTGTGTCTCTATGTGATGAACTGCCAGCTTGTCCAGGATGTACCCAGCATCTCGCCCAGTGTCAGCTCAGATTGGATCCAGCCCCCCTGCAACCCCGATAAGGATAAGCAGTTATGGAAAATAGATGGATGAATGAATTGAGATCACTTGAGATCAAATTGGGATGTATGTGGCCCATGAATGACACTTCAGTTCTGGATTAAAAATTACTGCATAAAACAAGTGTTCAAAAAACAGTGGGCGACAAATTAAAGGACAAAACACCATAAGGTGTCTTAGTAAGGTGTTGAGCCACCACGTGCTGCCAGAAGAGCTTCAGTATAGCAATATCGCATGGGATGGAGTGCTGTTATACTGAATATCGGCACGGCTATGATTCAGTCGTAAGCCATAATAGAGCCACACATCTAGCATGGATAAAAAAGGTGCCAGTAGGATTGACTGCAGGGTGTAATGCTGGATAATAACTCAGGCTGTATTTATTTTCATCATAAAGGTTTATTTCTATCAGTAATATTGTTAAATAAGATTCTAAATAATACAACTTCAGCTGAGAAACACACAGAACTTCTCTATAACATTAAATATTCATTACTAAATATACAAGAATCAAATTTAGAGTTTGGATAAAAATGTCATTTATATCATTTATCATTTATAGTGCATTGTGTGGGTGTGATCTGATCTGATTGCACTGACAGTAGACCTGGCATCATAAACAACCCAAAAACATCACCTGATTCTGATTTAAATACGACTGAATCCTTCCAAATGTGACCGACCCAGTGAGAAAAGCTTGGGGATAAACACAGATACAATGTGAAATAACCAAATCTAATGTAAAACTCCATCACTCTTAGTAAAAAATATATATTAGAGCTCCTTAAATACTTCAAACTGAGCTTTGCACTGATGGTGACACATCATGCTTCCATGAAAAGCCTGGCTCTGGTGTTCCAGCTCAACCTGAAGGTGTTGGATGTCACTGAGGTCAGACAAACACAAAAAGGATGTAAAAGTATGCGTCCATATACTTTTGGCCATATATTAAACCCACAACTTGAGCAGTATATAACATGACGCACAGACATTCACCCACCCAACAGTACATGTAATGTAAGGGCACCTGCATCATAGCAGCTTCTCCCCCTTGTATGTCAGTGCTGCAGTGACACAGTAGGGAACGACAGCCACAGTAGCCAGAGGCACCGTGGCACTTTTACAGAACGACAGCAGATAGAACAGAGCTCCGCTGTGGGCAGGCGGCCTGAAAGCAGAGTCAAATAGCTGCAGCAGCACCAGCGTTGCACTTAAACAGATCAACCTGTAGATGCCCTCAGACCTCCTGGCAAACACCACTCTGTTGGTATGCGCATGCAAAGGATAGTGGAGCCCCAGGCCCAGGCCCAACAGAGTCCCGGTGTTTCTGAACAAGCTGGCTAAGGGGCTGGTGTCCACGCTGACCCACTCTGCTCTGCGGCACCAGCACCTCGCTTTCTCCACACTCCAAAGGAGATCGACGCCTACCAGCTGGAGGCACAGGTACAGGAGGAGAGCCAGGGAGAGGAGGAGCAGGGAGGTGAGCAGGTAAGAACGCAGGCCAGCCTCATAGAACTGTTGGGTCCGGCTCAGAGATTCTGCCACCAGGATACCTGAGAGGAAAAATTTTTTTTTTTTTAATTTATTCTGTTATGGTGTCATAGTTCACTATCTAATAACATGCAAATCCTTATTATTCCACTTGTTTTGATGATGCTGAACTCAGTTACTCAGACCATTTCTAAAATACTGAAATGTTTACATCAAAATTATGATTCAGTATGCTCGCACATCAAGGCCCTCCTGAATAAAACAAAAGGAGAGCGTTCAAGACAGGGGACAGGGATGAGCTCAAATGAATTCAGAGAGTTTAGAATTAAGATCAATGAGGGAGGATCAAGGAGCTCTGGTAGACTCAGGGATGATCTCCCATGTTTGGAAAAAATGCAGAAAAGGTCACTTCACTGGTTCAACCAAACAGACCAGGTAGGGGAAGGTAGCTCTACATGGGTTGATGAGCTAAACCTGTTTTTCAACACATGATTGTGGACTTCTGCAGGCCTACTCTAACTCTTGTATCCATCCAGGTGGAGGATGCTGAGTTGGTTTGCTGCTATAAGTAGTACATCCGGGCGCCTATCTATCTGATGGTGTAACAGGAAATGTTTCTGATTAAAATGGAATGATTTTGTTGTTTGTCATTGTAGGACTTTTTTTTGGTCATCAATTGGCTGCCATACAATTGCTCAGAATTTTGACTTACTAATTTCGAATTAGATCTTTTGATGCACTATAACATAATTACATAACAATATTTTGGATTCAATATTTTGAACCCTGATGAGGATAAATGGTTACAGATAATGGATGGACTTTTTAGAAGTCAGTACTTCGGTTTATGACCAAATACCTGCAAGTTAGTTTCTTACTTCTTGTTCTGCAGAACAAATGTGAATGTTTGAATGATTTGCTGGTGAAAAACAGAGCAGTGGGTTTATCGAGAGTTAACATTAATAACAGTTGTGCTTTGTCCGTACCTATGGCAACTCCTGTGATGACCTGATGTGGAAAATGAGCAGCGACAAAAACCCTGGAAAGGCACACACACACCTGCACACACCAGAACAGCGTCCACAGTGAGACACGCATGCACCTGGAGGACAGATAGACATGTTATTGCTCTGACTACATGCAGTGCACAGAGGTGTTACACAGTGAGTAAAGGTGAGGTCGATCTTACCATCTTCTGATCTGATGTCCATCTTTCTTCAGCACTGTGGAGAGGAGTGATGACATCATGGTGTAGTAAACTGCTGCCGTCCCCATGGCATGACCTGATGGACTTCCTGTCAGGGGCGGAAGTAGGGTTTTTAAGAGATGGATCAAAGTTGATACACACATTACTCCAGACATATGGTCCTACCTGGGCCGGTCTCACAGGTCATGGGGAACTGCTCTATCATTGGTTGAGAGGAGTTGCCATAGTAATCTGTCTCCTGAACCCACCAATAGGGACGCTCCCCAAACAGAAGCCTTAAAAAATGGCGTAATGGATACAATTTGTAAATAAAGTGCAACAGGCATCATCGTCATCATCATCGTCATCATCATCATCATCATCATCATCATCATCATCATCATCATCATCATCATCATCATCATCCCAGTTCCAATACTCACCATTTCAGCATCAGGTTGACCCAGTCTCCCACCACTGCCACCCACACCAGTTTGATGGCTTCAGCTTGCTGTACATGGAACCATATGGGGAAAAACAGGAAGAAAGTGTTGCGTAGGTCCGTTGCCATGGAGACTGACAGGAAGTAGCCCTGGCTGTGGCTGAAGTGCGTCTGCAGGTAGTGTGTACTACTCACACCGGAGCTGTGGAGCAAGTCCATTACCACTGCAAGAGAAAGCAAAATAAATGTGTGTGTCCTCAAGGTATGTGTTGTTGTCAATCTCACATGTGACTCGCTGCAGGTTAGAACAGGTTCAGTTATAGCAGAGCATGCAGAGGTTTGAGCGGCGAGCTAACTCGGACTCTGCTGAAAATGCTGTTTTCAAAGAAGCAGTGGCTTATGTCACATAACAGTTGTATGTAAGTTACTTTATCTTTCTTATGTTTTTCACATGCGCCAACCTCTACAACGCAGATGTGCCAAAACTGCAGTTCCTCAAACGGCCACTTGATGTTGGCTACAGAAGAGTTCACAGACACTATGACTGACAGGTGGTGCCATTACAGGCAGCTTATTTGAGCACCCAGGCTTCATTCAGCCCACCTCATACATGGTACATTGCAATATTTTGTTGTTTCGCTTCCTGTCTACTCATCTACTGCATTGATAACTTTAACCTGCATTTTAGCAAATATGTGAGCAGTTTTAATATTGTTGCTAAACCTACAGTAACTGATTTACTTTTGGCCATTTTGGGGTGGTTGAAACTATGTGGAGACAACATTTCAGCACTTTTTATGTTTCTATGGTGAACTTCCTTATTTTCACATCCAGCAGTTACAAAGCAACGTTAGCATTGATTTGGTGTCATGTTTATGCCCACCAGGTGAGTTTAAATCTAATATTCAATTTTAGCTCTTTTCGTGCTCTCTACCGGCTCCTGAGAAAATAAAAGACTCCTAAATGCTCCACGTTAACCAGCTAGTCACTAACTGTGTCTGTTGTTTAGTGCTCAGTAGTGTGCGAAAACAGTGAAACCCCAAAATTAAGTTAAACCTCTGTTAAACCAGGTGTCTGGGCTGGTTTACATTAATGCTCAGTTAAACAGGTTTGCAGCAAGTTTAAGTTAAACCTCAGTTAAACCAGGTGTAAACAAGTTTAAGTTCAGATACAATGTCCTCTTGTAGCATTTAGGTGATTTCTAGAGGACACAGTAGCTTTTGGTTTAGACCAAACTGCAGAATTTAATTACAAACACAGATTTAAGACAGCCTTAAGCTAATAACAGAACAACAGTACCACGATAAGGCAATAAAATAGTATAATGTCAGTATAACTAAATATATATAACTAGACAGAATTATACTTACAGAATTTTGTAAGAAGATCCCAGTTAGTACATCTTCTTCTTGCAAATTCAGTTTGGATGTGAGCTGCACAAACAAGTCGCTCCTCTAGTGCAGCTATAAACAGCAGCCTTATCAGTGCATCCAGTGATATTTATGTGTGTGTGTGTGTGTGTGTGTGTGTGTGTGTGTGAGTGTGTGTGTGAGAGAGAACGAGTGTGTCCTTAATTTAAGGTGCTGAGATGTCCTTGACGTTTACAGCCTGTGCGTATCAGGTCATTGAGTGTTTAAATAAAAAAGTATTTACAAGAATGAAAAATTGGGTCAGTGCAGGTTTTCTTTGTGACAGATGGATGTATCGTGTGTGTGTGTGTGTGTGTGTGTGTGTGTGTGGCTGTGTTCTGCTAGTCAGGGCCTCTTTTATATTCAGACAGATCATCTGGTCCTCAGGCTCGGACTTTGGACTGGACAACAGGAGGAGGAGGAGGAAGAGGAGGAGGAGGAGGCAAACGGGGGAAAGAAGAGGTTTGATATAAATACGAATACGAATACGAATTACTTTATTAATCCCCAAGGGGAAATTCATTTGTCCGTCAGCTCATCTGCCAATTGCAGAAGAATTAAAAAGTCTGATGGCAGTAGGTAAAAAAGATCTTTTGTATCTCTCCATCCTGCAACGAAGAGAGAGGAGCCGTCCACCACCGTTACTTCTTTGGTCCATCAAGATGTTATGTAGTTGATGATCCGTGTTGTTCAGGATGGCATCCACCATCCTCATTGTGTCTCTCTCCACCACTTCCTGTCCATCCTTACTCCGATCACAGAGCCAGCCTTCTTAACAAGCTTATCCAGCCTCCTTGCCTGCTTTTTCCCCAAACTTCCTCCCCAGCAGACTGCAGCATAAAATAAAACACTTGCCACAATAGACTGATAAAACATCTGCAGCATCTTACTACAGATGTTTAGAGATCTGAGCTTCCTTAGGAACAAGAGAAATGGACAGTGGCTCTGCCCCTTTTTGTAGAGTGCATCTGTGTTAAGGGACCAGTCCAGCTTGTTATCAAGGTGTACACCTAGATATTTATAGGTTGTCACCACCTCGATGTCCACTCCACAAGTGTTCACAGGCTGAAGAGGGGGCTTGGACCTACGGAAATCCATGACCATTTCCTTTGTCTTTGAGGTATTCAGTATGAGGCAGTTTTTGTGACTCCAGTCACTGAAGGATTTTTTTCTGTCAGGTAATCTGTGATCCAGGAGACAAAGGAAGAATCCACTCCCATATCATATGGATAACCTGATTTTAGCACCAGGGAGGTCAAAATACACTTTTTTAAGAGGTACTGTCAAGCTTTGGATGGCCTTTTTTCCATTTTTCCTTTCCTTTTCCTTTATTTTGTTACAGTTTATGTAATCAAAAGCTGTCCACGACAAGCACATCCCCTATGTAACAAATAATTGATATTAATATAATTCTAAAATGAATGCAAGCAAAAGGAAGGTATCAGAAAACATGAACATGAGGGAGGTTAACGTGGAGGTTAGTCCCTGAAAAACACTGTAATTTTCATGTTGAGCAGCACTGTGTGTGACACTGTTCCACTTCACTGCCACAAGTTTCCACTGTGACACAGGATCAGGCCATGTCGTGATTTACCACATGGGCCGAGGAGGAACACACGTATGCATACATGTCCACGTGCAAACACATTTGCCGGTCTGCAAACACATGCATGGATACACACAGGCGGAGCACCCTCTGCACATCCACTCTCCACTCCAGCACTCCTCATCCTGCCTGACCTCCCAGCAGTCTTTCCATTTAAAGATCATCCCCATGTCCCTCTTTTCTTTACAGCCCTCTCTACTACTGTATCTTCTTCCCGCCATTTGTAATCCACCAAACTTTCCCTCCAAGAAACCTTGAAGGACATAAGTCAAATCCAGACTCGGTGGCTGAACTGATGCAGATCAATGGTTTATTTAGTACAAGTGAATGTACTGAAGCTTACAGATTGTCTGGCGAAATAATGATGGTAATAATAATGATAATATCCTATGAATAATTCAGAACCTCTTAAATCATTTCCATTTATTTATGTTCTCTCTTTGTGGTTTCCCCCAACCTCCATGGCTGTCAAGTGAAGCCGATGCATCAGTGTCAAAAACTGCAGTTCCTTGAACAGCCACTTGAGGCTGGCTAGAGAACAAGTCAATCTCCATAAGTCTTCATGTTAAAATGTCCAACTTCACAGCAGAAGTAAACATGTTTACAGCCTGGTACAAAAAACAGTTTTGGTCACTATAGCTAATTTCAACATTTATGACAACTGTACTCAATTTTCATAGAAATCACCTGTTCAGATTATAAATACATATACATTATATATTGTTTTTAGAAACCTTCTTCTTTTTATTTCTATTTATTGACAGGTGGGTGCTGTTACAGATGGTTGAGCACCCAGGCTTCATTCAGCCCACCTCAGCTCTGCCAATGATCCACGCCAAGAGGCGGAAGATGCAGCACTACCAATATGGCAGCGACCAGAGCTATCATTATTTTTTGTTTTAATGTTCTATACATATCGCAATAATATTGATAATTATCTTATAAAAATCTGAAATTGTAACAGCCCTACCATGAAATTTGCTTAGATAGTAGTATTTCTATAATATAATATGGGACAAATCCTACATAATTACATTTTACTGTGTATAAAATGGCTGCCATTATGTAATCTGGAAATAAACATTGAAATTAATGCTGATTTACATTATGTACTAAATATATATACAGTGTAACAGCAGGTTTGTGCAGTATGTCATTTGTATGTCATATTAACCCCCAAATTCAACCAGGCGCAGATGTGCCGCGTTCCGTGTGTGCCACAGCGATACGCAGTCGTTGTTCTAGTCAATGTTTACCAAAACAGCGTGGCAGCTGCAACATGACAGAAATGTGCCCGGTGGGGTTTTGGGGTAAGGCTATGTCCAGTGTGTAGGATTTAGCAGCACCTAGTCACTGTAGCAACTGTCACTGTTAAAAAGTGACAAAAAAAGTGGTAAAAATTGTTCTTTCCTTTGGGTTCTATAGAAATCTATAAGTACATTACACAGAAGTACACAGTCATAACATATCAGGAACAGGGGCTGACATTGGTCTCATCTCTGTTTCATTTAGGAGACATTCTTTGTTTGTCTTCGGATCAACAGGATCTCTGACAGGATACCACAGGATCGACATGCGCTGTTGAGGACAGATGATAAAGATGATTAGATAAACAGAATACTGTATATTGGTAGAGTGAATATACTAAGCAGGATGTGTTGGTGCTTTTACTTCTCTGAGGGTGCCCTTTGTGAGCAAGATCTTGCCGACAGCCCATATTGGTATTGGAACCACAGAGGAAAAGGCTATGGCCCGGCCCAGACTGTAGGCCCAGTCTGGGAACGCCTTGTCCCCGCTGGATGTCAGGGGCTTTTCGTCCACAAAGGAGCAGATGAAGCAAATCTTGAATGAAACGCAGAGGAAGAAAGTAACTGCCAGGTCAAAAATTCCCCATACGAACCAAGTCTGGGTTCATATTTATCAGATGTGTCAGAAACTCTGCAGAGTTCTGCATCAACAGTGTGTAACTCACCACGCAGGTCAGAGGGGTGAAGTAACGCCAGCACAGATCGAAAAAAAAAGATGGTCTCTGTCCTGTCATGTCTTTCACTGCATCACACATCCGACCAGAACCTGCGTGATAATTACAGTTTGTTAGCAACAATTTAAAGGATATATGTCTGCCCTGTAATCACTAAGTCTAAGCTTAAATATACAACACGTACATCAATAAATTACAATGTTATTTATAGGAGCAGTCTGTAAGGTTCAGTGGCACCAAAGAGGAAAAACTGCAGTGGCTACAAAACCCACAAAAAAACATGGTTCTTTTTAGATGCAGCGTTTAGTATATTGATGGTTATACAAATTGGTGATTATACACTAATGAAAACATAGTTTTACATACATGAATGTTATACTACATATAAATAGAGCACCCTTATTCTTACACATTGGGCCTTTAAATAATTTTGTTAGATGACAAAAATCACGTGAAAATCCGTCCTGCCGGGCTTTAATCCATACCCCTGCGTCCGAGAGCAGTGGTTGTGGACCAGTAAGTGGTTTAACACACTACATGTGAGATGTGACAACAATGGTGGCGGCTAAAGATGTTAGCATGGTTGCTAACAGAACGTCACTGAAGGATTTTTCTCGATGGAAAAGATGTTTTTGCTCCTCTTTCAGCCGACTATGGTAAGAGTTCGACTACATTATATATTTCTGATTGGTTCAAGTCTGTGATAGACAGATTTTGAACGTGCCTGCCCTTTTCCAAACAGTTTCCAACAAACACCTACCAACAAACAAACCATCTGATGAAGTCAGGTTATACAGAAATAGCAACTGCACCTGAGTTATCATTACCGACTGGTCACTGTGGCAGAGAAGTCCCGCTACTAAAGAGTCTCTTATTCACTAGCTTGCTCGGCACTCGGCCTCTTGTTATCACCTACTCTCTCTTTAACTTGCTCTATTTAGACGTGTCAGAAAGTCGAAATGCAGACATCAGACAGTATTGCTCCTACAACAGAGTTATTTCTAGATACAGGAACTATAGCAGAGGACTTGAAAATAGCAACTTATTACCAGACATGAACACTGATACTGGAAGATTATGTTCAATGATGACCATGTTTTACAAATAATATCTCTCCACCACACCTGTGCGTGACAAATTCAGAGTTCTGGTTATGGCAAATAAACTATGGTTGAAGGAACATTTTGACATTTCTGGAAATACATGAGAAGATCCATACCACCGGGAAGTCGCAGGAAATAGTCACACTACTTCCTGCTCCGGCAATGAATGTTGGTACTGGACGTAACTTGTGAGGTGTTAAATGGTGAAATATAAACAGAACTCAGAGGATACTGGGTTAAAATTTAAACCATGGTAACAGTTGAAAGATAGCTTGATAGTACTTTTGGAACATGATATTGGTACTACTCACCAAAGGCCCAGCCAATAGCCACACACTCGACCAGAGACACAAACATTATACACGCTCCATTAGCAGCATAGTGGTCAAACAACTGGAACAGGTACACTCCTCCCTGGACAACACACAACAGGTACATGCAGTATATTTAGTGTCACTTAAATTGCTCCTTCAATATGAGAATGTGTTGAGTGTTAGCTGCTGTGTTTGGGTTTCACAGGCCTGTGTAGTACCTGAGAGGTGAGAGGGATCTCTATCAAGAAGAGGGCAGAGGAGAAGATAATGAGGAAGATTTCTCTGCGCCAGGGTCTGCGCATCTGTCCTGGGAACAAGTCGATCACTGACGATGTTATAGTTTCCAAACCTGCAAACTAACACACACAAGTAGACAGAGAAGAGAATACCTTTATACCAAATCATTATGTCAAACAGTGAAGAGTGTGCCTGCATCTTGATTATAACTACATATGAGGCTGGTTTATTTTATACTGGAAGATGTTTCATCCATTAACATAAATAAAGATGGACGACATGTCTCCACCTCCGTCCACTGTACAAAACTGAAGTCAAAATATCCCGGATACGGCTGCTGCCATCATGTGCTGCTGACATCATTTGGAGCCAGAGTCTGCACAGTAGTGACTGGGGTTGGAGCCACGGTATTGAGGTCCATCCCATACACCTGCCGACTCGATCACGGGAAGGGCATAGCTATCAATTCTGAAGTGAAACCCACTTTGTATAGCATCAAATAACTAAAGAAAACCCAACTCCATCACAAAAATGAACGCTTTTATTTGACATGTACTTTGATTTTTTTTTAATTTGGCCCATGTCCCATCTGCTAACATGGATGGGTCAGGGTTTATGACCAGTATTGCATCCAGCCACCAGGGGGCAATCAAGATGTTTTGGCTTCATTTTTGGAGCGCTGTCATGTTGTCCATCTTTATATACAGTCTATAAGTTCACCCATAGGGAAATATTCAACAAGCGCAGGGCTCTACTTTAATAGCTGAAATGCAAGCACCGTCCTTTATGTGAAAGACCTAAGTCATGTGTTTCATCGATCAGAGACTGCATCGATCAATACTTGCAGCCAGTCACAGCACTGCTGCTCTTGCAGCTCTGACCACAGTGAAGAAACACAACTAAAGCTCAGCGAATGGAGAGATCTTCTCCTGGGTATCATATTGTTGTCTGGAAGGTGTAGATATTAATTCAGGTCATGTGATGCTGTTGCAGGTTTTATTCAACATAGTCACTTACTGTAAGTAATGCATATTGTTAGACGCATAAGAATAAAACATTTGGAACATTTGAAATGAAGAAAGGTAAATCACAGGATTCTTGGTGGATCAAGTTGCAAAATAAGTAACTAATAACTGACCAGTCTGATGTGTGTAGAGGTGTGTGTGTGTGTGTGTGTGTGTAGCAGGGTGGTACTTGCATGTGATTTAATCAAATTTAAACACAGACAACTCGTTGTTCCTCTCCCCCCACCTGTGTACCCAGTGTGCTGGTGCAAAAAAACAGGCAACCAGAGCAAATCAAGGTCAGGAAAATGCCAAATAGTCAGAGCGCTGCTATGAAAACTGTGCAATAAGCCAGTTTTTACATTCCGGGTGAGACTAAACAGCCCCAAGACTGGAAGCTTTTTTTAAAGTATTTAAAGTATGCACTTGTTAAGATATGAGAAATACATCTTCACGTGATTTTCACTTCTTTTTGCGGCCAACAAAATTTCTCTACTGTCATGATCTTCAGTCGTCTTCTGAATCTGCATTATCAGCATTGGTTTCATGTTCTCTTTATTTTATATTTTATTTCACTGATCTACCTTTTCTTCCTCTCTTTGTTCTTTATTCTCATTGTGACCCATTGTCTCTTATCTAAAGCGAAGAAATCCTTCAAATTCCTCCATTGCTTCCTTTGTTCCTTCTCCATTATCATAGAGTCCTTGGTTTAGAGCAGTGGTTCTCAAACTTTTTATATCCTTTTTTGCCTCAAATCACCCCCTTTGACTCTCTTTCCACTCATGCCTGATCCAATTTTCCTTGGACTCTAAGCTGTGTTTTGAAAAGCTAATTTGCTATTGCACATGTTGTTAGTCATGTTAATCTGTATGTTCAGTGTATGCAATGACACTGTAACCAAGTTGTTTTTGTAAATTAAAGGCTATCAACTAGGCTATATCAAACTAGGCGTAGGTACATTGAGTGCTCAGCATCCATTTGTCAAAAATACAATTCTTAAATGTGCGAATGTCAAATATTTTGATATCAAATCACAGCATGAATTTTTCTATGGTTTCTGGTGTCTTAATAAAGCTTTATATTTGTACTCTGTTGTGTTGTGGTACTGTACTGTTAGTAATTCAAGTAGATATGAGAAATGATAAATTAATGCTATTGCGACACATTCTACATGCCACCCCTAGTCAGTACCCCGTATAGGGCCACCCCAGTCAAAAGAGTTTGGACACACCCCTGCTCTGTAGACTACATGCATACAAGACACATTGATGTTGGTGAGATATCTTTAGACCTGGCTAAAAACGTATATAACAGAAAGATTTGATATAATTAAATTAATATGATATATAAGATCCTACACATATGCCTTGTGTTATGGTGTGTGTTATCTTCTTACCACTGTGTCCAGTCCCAACAGAATGAGCATAAAGAAGAAGCAAACAGCCCACAGCTGAGGCACGGGCATCATGGCTACAGCCTGAGGAAAAGCGATGAACGCCAGTCCAGGGCCTGGAGGACAGAGGGGACCTTTTAATTATTGTCCTCTCCACTTGCCTTGTATTAGATACGATTTCTGTCCTTTTCTAGTTAAAGTGTGAAGGTACATTAGATTCTCATGTCGAGCAGAGACAGAACTTTAAATCATACCTGATTCGACCACCATGCTGATGGGAATTCTCTGTTCGTGGGCCATGTAGCCCAGAGCTGAGAAGACTGCGAAGCCGGCCACAAAGCTTGTGCCACTGTTGAGCGCACACAACCACAGACTGTCCCTGTATATTTACAAAAATGTATATAAAGTTAAAGGACCAGTGTGCAGGAATATAGCAGGGTAGTTGCTGATTGCACCCCCCTCACCTCACCCTCTCTTTCCTAGTGTTAAGGTGGCCTCGGAACATGCGGAAAAATACAAAAGGCCATTTTTAGGGCCAGCGTTTAGTTTGTCTGTTCTGGGATACTGTAGAAAGATGGAGGTTCAACATGGCAGAGGGTTAGGGTTAGGGTTCCTGATCTCATTGCTTACCTGTAACAGTTGTTCTTGACTTTATTGTAGCTGCCCAGTGTAATCAAGGTTCCTGATGCAACACCATAGGAGAAGAGAACCTGAGCGCAAGCCTCCATCCATACCTGATTAACAAGTAATTAGATCATTGTCAGTGTTATATGAGTCGGTAGTCGGTCTTTAGTCAATCAGTTCTCTGCTCGTCTCCTGTGATAACTGCCCCCCAGGTCAGGTAGGTGTGACACTTCAACACAAACTTGGCCTTTCACAAACACCACTTCACAAACAGACAAAAAGACACTCTAAAGCTGCAAGATTTGTCCATTTGATTTGCCTCACCTGAAGGTCTGCCAGACGAGAGGGATCTGGATACAGGTAGTAGACCACACCCTGCCAGGCTCCGGGCAGCGTCAACCCTCTGACCAGCAGGATGGCCAGCATCACGTAGGGGAACACAGCCGTGAAATACACCACCTGAAATTTCAATAGTTATTTAGCATATTGCTTTCCATCACAAATGGCTGTCCATATTTACGTCTGAAAACTGAAAAACTGAAAAAATAAAAATTTCTACAAAATCTTGTTTTTAAGTGATATATCACACAAGAAAATTTAGTTTCATGTAAAGTTTGGTCACTTTTTTACTGGAGGGAGATTCTGGTTTATAGCAGTATCAGTTTTATTTTTTAAAGCTGTATTTCCTGAGCTCCACCAAGCTTTACTTCCTCTTTTCGCCTGAACTCACTTGCAGGGAGCATTACATGAGGTAAATGTTTTTCTCCTCACAATTAAAGACATTTTGAATTTTTTGTTCTCAAAGAACACTCCAGGAAGTGCAGTTGTTATATTTCACACAGTGTAATGTAAAGTGAGATCCTCTACACTCAGATTTCCTGCATTCTCTTTTTATACTTGTTAGCCGACATATCAAAGAAAACACTGACAACTGTTCTAGAAATATCAACACCAAACACACCCAACCACATTACAGTAATGCAAATGTAGATGATGGACAACTGGACTTGCCATCATCCTTGTGGACATGCTCCCTATAGATTTCAATAAAGAGCTGCCGTATTTTGTACACAATCAGTGGTGTAACACTGTTGTGTTGTGTAATCGTCCTCTATAGTGCATTTTTTAATGAAAATGAGCAGGATATAAAGTTACAACCCCCCAACCTCCTGCATCCTCCAGGGTAAAGAGGAGAGGTCTGGGTGTCAAACTGGCCTACCTGCAGTCCCGACTTGTCACCTATTGAAAATAAGTTCAAAAACCCCTGAACTTTGTTAAAATAAGTTCAGGAGACCCTGAACTTATTTTAGGAGAAGAGGTGATGCAACAGACATGACTCTGTCCAAACCTTTTTGAAACTTCCCAAAGTGGGGAATTTAAATTCATTTGGTCGCTCAACCCTCAGACCAAAGTTCACAGACCTTTCCTGTGGAGCGGACCCCTTTCCAAACGCAGAAGTAGCAGGCCACCCAGCAGGCCAGGAGACACAGCACCAGCTCCCACTGTACTGAACCAATCTCATCTATTCCCTGAGACATGGACAGCACTCCTCTCCTGTATGGGGACAATAGACAATCAGTATGACTGGATTTAACAAGAAAAGAGTGAACTTTATACTTCCTCCATTGCTGCTGCACTAAGTAATTTATTAAGAGTTTGATGACAACACTGACTCACTCCCAGAACTCAAAGGCTGAAGACTTGGTGAGATTTCCAGATGTCCAGTTTACTGTCAGGTTGCTGCTGTGTATTGCAGTCCTGTTTGCAGAGGTGAGGTCTACACATCTTTCTGTTGAGAGGAAGGGAAATGATCACACTGATTATGTGTTCATTTTTATATCGTTTTATTTAAATGGTCATTAGAATTTAGTTAATGGCACCATTTTCTGCATTAAAGTTAATCGTTAGCAGCTGTCAGCGCCTTGATACCTTGTCATGGAATTATATGCATGGCTAACGATGTCTAGGGTTACCATCCAGACAAAACCCTTTAATACCTCAATTAAGTAATTAATTAAAACCTCCCCCAAAAACACTTTTTTCAGGAGAAAATGGAAGAAACCTCAGGAACATTTACCTCAGGAATATTTACACATATTGCACAAATCATATAATATAATTACATGATACACTAATGTATCATTGGATAAAAATAAAAACAGAAACATTTCGCAAGTCCTTGGTAGATGACCCCTAGGTGTTTGTCTTGGAAGGACATCCTGATCCTCAAAAGGGACAATTAACGTAAGTTTGACCTCTTCCTTTCTGTTGGAAAAACAAACACAAGCTGCCATTGACTTAGCTGTTGAAATAACACAAACTAAAAATGTAACCATCTCTTGGAATAAGTGGCAACATAACAAGCTAGGCCAACTGCTTCCATTTTCCAAAATACAAACTAACCAATGTGATAAAACTGTCAAACACCTAGGGGTCATGTACTGAGGACTCGCAAAATGTTTCTGTCATAGGCAATGGCAGAAGTAGTGTGACATGACTGCAAAGCCATAACACCTTGTTGGGAAGTTGGAATCAATGGCTGGTTCAATAAAGCGTGTGACTTATGACTTGACTGTTGGTTTCCCCATTCCTACAAAAAATATTTTGACTTTTTTAACCTGGTTGCACGAAGTTATGATCTAGTACACTAGCCCACGGTACATTTACATAAAAGTAGTGTATTCAGACCCAACATGCTAAATTGTCGTCACATTAATGTGACGACAATTTAGCATTAATGGGTAATCTATGGGTAATGGGTAATCTAGCATTAATGGGTGCATGTCAGAAATGGGCTCTGGCTCAATCAATCTTTCCGAGAGGTAGATATGTTTTTTTAATTTACTATACATCCACCCTCATCCCATACTGACTTGTGTTCCAGTGATTGTTGCAGGTAGTCCAGGGCAGAGGGTCTCTGAAACTGTAGATGAGGTAGAGGAGGGCCCAGGCCAGAACAATGGCGTACAGTCTGGAATAGAGCTGGATCACCATGATAGAATAGCCAGTCCCTGAGAGGGCGAAAACCATAGGCAATATAAAACATGGATGTAGTATCTGTGACATCATCCACAGGTTTCTGAAGAGTGCTTAATGAAGCCTGGTTGCTCAAACAAGCCATCTGTGACAGCACCCACCTGTCAATCAAAGCATCCACTGTCTTAATTATTAACTTTAAGCCTCAGGGGTCAGTCCTTGGACCCCTTCTGTTCAGCCTATATATGCTGCCTTTGGGTCAAATTCTGCAGAATTCTAATGTCAACTATCATAGTTATGCAGATGACACACAGATATATCTTGCACTGTCTCCAGATGACTGCAGTCAAATAGAGTCATTGTGTCACTGTTTAGAGCAAGTCAAAAATTGGATGAACCAAAATTTCCTTCAGTTAAATCAAGAAAAAACTGAGGTTATTGTTTTTGGCAATAAAGAGAAGAGGGTTACTGTCAGTAAACACCTTGAATCACTGTCTCTAGAAACCAAAGACCAAGTCTGAAACCTTGGCGTGCTGATAGACTCAGATCTGACCTTTAATAGTCATATCAAATCAGTCACCAAAACAGCCTTTTATCAACTTAAGAACATATCCAGAATTAAGGGCTTTATGTCCCAAACAGATCAGGAGAAGTTGATTCATGCCTTCATCTCCAATAGACTAGA
The DNA here is from genome assembly GCA_946959425.1 of Argyrosomus regius. Taxonomy (NCBI): domain Eukaryota; kingdom Metazoa; phylum Chordata; class Actinopteri; family Sciaenidae; genus Argyrosomus; species Argyrosomus regius. The sequence goes on along the minus strand of OX336897.1, from coordinate 20,787,797 downwards.
CTACTGTAACAGTCTTCTGACTGGACTCCCCCAAAAAAGTATCAAACAGCTGCAGCTCATCCAGAACGCTGCAGCTCGAGTTTTAACCAGAACAAAGAAATCAGAGCATATCACCCCAGTTCTCAAGTCTTTACATTGGCTCCCAGTCAGCTACAGAATAGATTTTAAGGTTCTGCTACTGGTTTACAAATCACTGAATGGTTTAGGTCCAGAATACATGAATGACATGTTAGCAGTGTATAAACCCAGTCGAGCTCTGAGATCTACTGACTCAGGTCAGATAGTTGAGCACAGAGTTCAAACCAGACACGGTGAAGCAGCATTTAGCAGTTTTTGGCACTTCCATGTTGGCTTCATTTCACAGCCACAGAGGTTGACTCTTGAAGAAATCATTCAAAACACCTTAGTTTAATTGGATATAGTTCTGGAAATAAGGCGCACCTAAATGCAGCAGCCACATCTGGTAAAGATTGTTAAATGTTACTTTAAATATTAGCCCTTGTCCATTTTTGGAAAAGAATACCAGTACCAGTGGTAGAAAGAGTACTGAAAATCTGTACTCAAGTGGAAGTATTGTTACATTACTGAAATATTACTCAACTCCAAGTAAAACAAAAAAAACTTTCTTCTCTTGTTACTTTTTGACTGTTTAATTCACTAACAACAGGCAGTCAATCATGTATGGCATGAATGGCTCAAACCGAGACAAAACAGCACAGTGGTTATACCAAGTTTTCCAGACAGTTTCCTGTGACGACTTCCCAGCTGGTTCTATGTAACAAACCATCTTGCGCAGTCAGGTTATTGCTTGTAATGTTGTTAAGCAATGCAATTAATCACCCACCATATTTTGCACCCTTTCACACTCTAAGAATTCACTCTACTCATTGATAGTAATTACACTCTTTCCTACTTGCCAATCTATTATAAAGTATTTCTGTTTCTTTAAAATTAAAACCAGCAATTCAGTTTCAGGTATTCAAAATCTTCCATATGTTGTTGGGATTATTCAGCTTTTAAAGCCAGCAATTCAGTTTAGCATGGTCTTTTCAATATACAGCATTCTTGTTGTTTTGCTCACTCTCTTATATGACGCCCACAGCACCATGAGAATACTGTAACTACTGTCCAGTGTTCATAGAAATGTTTCTGCTTACAGTAATTTAACCAGCAATAATGTGATTACCGTTTGCCAGTGGGCAGAACTTGGTCCAGCAGGTCATGGCACCCTCCTGCCCGTACTGACCAATCGCAGTCTCCATCATGAAAAGTGGAACACCACACAGCACAGCAAAGAAACAGTAAGGTAAGAGGAAGACGCCTGCAGAGACACAGAAATACACCTGAAAACTCCACTAAAAACTATTTTCACGATGGTTTAATCCAGTGATTATTATCCAGATTAATTGATTCATCTGTTGATCTACTATAAAATGTCTTTAAATGTTTTGGCTGACCTGATCTAAAAGCAGTTTTACAATACAGATATATGGTTGACAAAGAACAAATAATAAGAACTAACTAATAAAACTAAAAAACAATGATCATTTCAGCTCTAATCCAATCGACGCTCAGTTTCTGGTGTGCAGGAGTCCTGTAGGCATTATTTAAGATATTATAATCTATAAATAAATGTATTAGATTTAAAAACTGTTCCATTTTTTCCTTTCTTATTAAAAGTAATAGCTCCTTCTGTTTCCCATGAATTTAGTCATGAAGAAATCAATAAAGACTGACATCTGTAAAGACATGATAAAAAGTCAATGTTTGAATCAGGGTTTAAATATTACAGTATATGGACTCCTGCATTCCAGCTCACCTCCTCCATTCTTATAGCACAGGTAGGGGAATCTCCACACATTTCCCAGGCCGACCACATTGCCTGCTGCTGCCAGAAAATATTCCCTTTTCCTGCTCCACTGTTCCCTCTTTTTCACTCGGGTCTCCATCTTGACGTTGCCCCCTCAGTCTCTGACCAGTACTAGCAGTGCAGACATCTGTCAGTGAGTGTTAATGTTTTACTATGCTATATCTTTAACACTGACTGTTTGCCCCAAGTCCATACTTGTAGAGCAAGTGCAGCGAGTATAGGCAGTCCTGATTGGCAGTAGTTCTGTAGTTTAAGACTGTTATCATATTTCTTTCAAAAAGTTATTTGTGGTGGGGGGTGTGTCTGCTCGCATTTGTGAACACATTTGAATTATGAGCATCATTTATTTATAGATACTTGATGGTACCCTTAATCTCTTTTCCCCTGCCTTGACTTTGGAACACGTTTTGAGCCTCTGCTTGTCTGAAGACAGATTCATTGCGAGGATAGCAATTCTGCTTATCGGTCTGATTCTTAATGAGTTTTCTTATTGATTCTTGATCACTTTTCTGTGTGGGAAAAAAGTAGACCTACACCACACATTAATAGTAACTACCTAATTTATTATTTCTTGTTGATGACCAACTTTCTTTTCTTTTTTTCTGTTGTGTATTTTAAATTCTATTTTGTATATTTACTAATTTCCATACAAGTTTCTTGTCTATTGTCTTTCTGTTCTCAGTTTTTTAATGAAACTTGATTTGTTATAACTGGCAATTATATGCTTGAAAACTCGATAAAAATGTATTTCTTGTTTGATTTCCACACAGCATGGTTGTTTTTGCATCAACTACATTTATTATTTAATCAGAATTACTAGTGCTCTTGAGATGTATTATATATTGTTTTTACATCCACGCTCAATTTTGTACACAAAGCTTGATTCCTGTGTTGTTTTGATCAAATAATACCTACAAAGGAAGTCGTGAAAAAATAATTAAAGGAGAACAGAGACTTGATTTGAAACCTCCAAAGCCACCTTCCTGTAATCTTAAGTATGGGAAATATCAGCCAATGAGAGCACAGCATTAATAAGAAAGAATTATTAGAGATCTGTAAGTAGATGATCATTTCACCGCCTCCAGAGAGATCGTCAACTGAAAAGACAGAGGATAGTGAAAATCCGGAGGGACATTGGGACACATTTCAAGGCAAAACAACATATTTTGTAACCCACACCAGCTAATGTTAGCATTCGTCCACTACCTAGCTGACATTACTGTTTGATAATGTTATTATACGATAACAAAGGTGTAAATCTCTGTCTGCTAAAGCAGCTGGAACACATTTTTGTGTTGGATGTAATCTGTATGAACATTAACAAAGACTTATGTGTTCTAGTGAGCATAATGTCACATGATGTGACTGTCTTAACTAGAACATGCTGCAAGCTTGACATGTGCTCTACCGCAGGCTTAAAAAAAAAAAAAAATCATTAATATTTGATATGTATGATTAGGACTGAAATTTTGAAGAAGACTGAATTTTTATAGCCTGATGTTTTTATGCGCACATTTATGTGCAAAGGGGTATTAACGTTAGGATTTCAAAAGGCCATCAGTAGGCTGATATTCATCACATCTTTTTGAAAACTGCAGGAAATAATCTGCAGTGAATTGTGGGATGCATTCCAAGTATGACTCTTTCTTCGCTTTCTCTGATTACCAATCCAAAGACCAAATAAGGTGTTGTTGTAGATTAAAAAAGGGTTTGCGTAAGGGTGTGTGTGTGTGTGTGTGTGTGTGTGTGTGTAATGCATGCCATTTAAATATAATAGATGTCTGCCATGTATCAGGATGCAATGCGCTTGATTTATTTGGATGTGTATTTGTTTTCAGAATGTGAGAATCGCATTGGTAGTAATCAAGTTACTGTGGCAGGCAGCAATGTGCAAGATAAAAGCTCCTCTATTATCAGGCATAATAAAAATCTGCAGTTCATAATAAAACACACTGAAGCTGTCTATATTATACCCAATGACAGTATAAATGGACAGAGCATGAGTAACATCAAGGAAACGTGCCAAAAACTGCAGTTTGTTGAACGGCCACTTGATGCTGGTTACAGAACATGTCAGTCTCCATAAGCCCCCATGTTTAAAGTCCACGTAAAGTAAAAATAAATATGTGTTTTGAGTTTGTCAGACTAAAGAAGAAAGTGTTATTAACCACCCAGCCAAATTTGAATGATTAGAAATAACGACAACTTTATAAAATTCGATGTCAGAATCGGGTAAAAATGAGCAGTCTTCTCAGCTCCAGGACTGTGGGGGCGTGTCCGCTGAACCACTCTGGGTGAGTGTCATAGCGACAAGCTGCTGTTCCATATAAGAGACGTCCCGTGCCCCGTTACCAGTGTATTTTCCTCTGGATTCCACTCTGGAAACAAGAGCCGTCTAATGTTACATGCACTGATATTAGATAACACACATGAAAATAATGAGAAACCCTAACGTGATTATGTTAGAACACGATGTAAAATACTGTGCACTAAGTCACCTAACGCTACTGTAATTACTGTATTATTTTCATATGGCCCTTCACAATCCACTTCTTCCTCATCACTTCGTTTTTTGGAAATAGAAATAAAGTAATGGAGCTGTTGTGCAAGTTCTGGCATCCAGGGAAGATTTTCGGGATGTTGAGGGCAGAGATTTTAGGACCGGCCAAAAAATCCTGGACTGAAAACTGGTGAAAAACTGTTTGAACCTCTAACTCCACATTTCAGTAATATATTGTTCAAAGTCTTTTCACATGTTTTCAACTATTTTCCAACATATTTATTGTGTTTTGAAAGAAAACATGGAATTGCCTTTACACAGACTTTAAATGCCCATCTTCACAGCAGAAATAAACATGTTTACAGCCTGGTACAAAAAAACATTTCGGTCTCTATAGCTAATTTCTCTATTTGTAACTTTACAAATGTGAATTTTTATATATAACTCAACCTGTTCAAATTATATTAAGGCTTAAAGTTATGCTATATTATATATATATATATATATATATATATATATATATATATATATATATATATATATATATATATATATATATATATATATATATATATATATATATATATATACTGTATATTAATAGCAAGGGCACTTTGATTGACAGGTGGGAACTGATACAGGTGGCTTCTTTATTCTTTTTTACTCGAGGCTTTTTGTTGTTGATGTTGTTGTTGTTTTTGTTGTTTCAAATCATTAAAATGGCAAGGATCAGAGACTTGATGTCAAAACATCACCTGGACAAACTTGTACATGCATTCATCTCTAGCAGGCTGGACTATTGAAATAGACTCTTCACAGGTCTGATGAAGACAGCAATCAGGCAGCTGGGGTTGTGACAAGGACCAAAAAAGGTGCAGCATCTATGTCTCAAATGTTGGCTACTAGTTTTTTCACAGGATCAACTCCAAAATTCTAGTGCTTGTCTATAAATCACGTGATCAGATCTGTGCTGCTGGAGACTTGCAGCAAGAAGGAGTCATGGTGGAGAGGGAGAAATGGCTTTATTTGACAAAGACGGGTGACAACAGTGCTAATAAATGTATGTAAAATGATCATTTCAGGTAAGAACCACCAGCAATCTGCTGAAACATCTTTCTACACACCTTGGGCTTAGATTCCAGGAACACTAATCACACAAGTGTGACTGCTTTACAACCGAGCAGCTCGTCTGTTACTGAGGGTAAATAGCACCATCCAGGCAGGATTAACAGAATAAACTCAAATATTCTCTCATTTCATTTATTTTACATGCTGACCAACAGTCTGCTGCTACAGTTAGCTCTCAGGCTAACCGGTTCTTAATTAAACAGTGGTTGCAAACCTGTGTAGGTCTACTTTTTTTTCCCCCCACACAGAAAAGGGATCAAGAATCAATAAGAAAACTCATAAAGAATCAGACCGATAAGCAGAATTGTTAGTTGCATTTATATCAATAAAATCTTATGCATTAATCAGTTAATGCAGATAACTACCTAAATAGTTCCAATGCTCCACCAGCACATTAAATCCAGTACATTTGCATTTGAAGAACAAGGTATAAACATTCATCTTAAACATGGTGATAAAATATGTATTTGATGATAATCTGATTATCGTGCATATTACAATCAGTGCATACAAGTAGCTTAGCCATTAAAAGTCCAGTGTGTAGAATTTAGTGGCATCTAGTGGTGAAGTTGAAAACCAACTGAAAACCTGTCACGTCTCCCTCACGGTTCAAGCATGAAGGAGAAACTACAGCGGTTGTGAAACTAAATGCAAAAGGTCCTATGTAGAGCCAGAATTTGGTTTGTCCCTTCTGGGCTGCTGTAGAAACAAAATGGCGGACTCCATGGAAGAGGACCCGCTCCCTCTTTAGATATAATCTTTCTAAGGTAACATAAACATAACAATTCTTATTTTCAGGTGATTTTACACTAATGAAAACATAGTTATGAATATGATATTACATTTCTGTCAATAGATACCCTTAAATGTTACACACTGGACATTGTTTAATGGACATTATTAAGGAACAGCATCTGACCATGTAAAGATATAATAAACTATCAAATCAGGACGCCAACATGATGAACTTATCAGAGAATTGAAGAATAATGAGAACATACTATTTGTTTACACTCCATGCACTCAGAATGCCCACACTCCCTTTCTGCTCACATCGACCAGCAAAGTAGTCTTTTAATGGTGAATGAAGGTGACTGCATAGGCAGCAGCTCCCCCTACTGACCAAATGGCCTGATCTCCACTTGTCATTCAAACACATTTCTTTGGCTTATCTGTGGAGGATAAAAATGGTGGAAATGATTACCCCAGTATCTGTCATTGCATTTAAAGGCCATGGCTCTTGTTTGACAGGAGCTCCCTCTTCCTGTCACAAAGTGTAAAGGCAGATAACAGTTCCTGATCATTCCCACTATTTCTAATAGTACCCCAAATTTGCTGCAGGTACCGCTACCTACAGTATAAAGCCATCCAAGAACCCAAGAAATGCATCTGTAGATGGAAATGGAATGAAATGTAAACAGTTATGTGGATATGCATCAGCAGCGCAAGGTTGAGGCAGAGGTTACAGTGACAAAGTCTTGTGGAGAAAGACCAGACGCTGCAGTGTGCTCTGTAAAAAGACTGAGCGGAGGAGTGTTGCAGACTGAAGCACACAGCTTCATCTTATAGCATCAAAGATTGAGATCTACTGCACACAGTTTGTATATGTCTTTGTTCCCCCCAAGTTCTTTCCACTGTGGAAAGAAGGGAGGACATAAAAGTAAATATTATTCCTTTAAGAAAACAATTAATTCATGTAGTAAAGATACCAAGTCATATTCTTATCTTATATATAAGGGAGAGAGGGGAATGTAACTAGTGTCTTAGATCTGGATTGCCACCTGCTAAAGTTTCAGAAATGTGAATGTGAATATGTTCCTAATTTTGAATTGTATAAACCAAACTACCACAAAGTTGTCCAGTCAAGTTCTATAAATTCAAAACACCACTTAATTTACTACTGGTTAAAGTTCCCATTAAACTGAAAGCAAAGTGTTTCCTGTAAAAATGGAATTGTCATGGATATTGATAGCCAATACTCAGTGTGTGGTACCCTTCCCCAACAACTATGCACTGCAGGTAGCACTATGAGCTAGTATCAGCGTCTACATTCGAGTCAACACTGGGACTGTGGGACGAAACACAACCTCTGAAACCAATACAGTAGCCTGCGGAAGTGGTTTTATTGCTGGGGCTGAGTTGGTTCGATCAGCCGTGTAGGCTGACCAAGCTAGCTGTGGTCCCTGAGGCCAATTCTGTTGCCTCCCAATGGCAGATTCAGTTAGCAGCAATTAATTAGCAGCTAGCCACTTTAGTGAGTAGTTAGGCTAAAGCTATCTGTGCATGTAACTCTGTAACATGGAGTTGTTACAGAAATAAAATATGATCCAGTTTCACCAAAATTACTGAATAAAGTTACAAAGTTGTGCTTTTGCGCAGAAATCTGCCCGGCCATAGATACATGTAGCAGCCGTAACAAACATTTTAGACTGTATCAAACAGGAATCACTCTGCGGCGTCATCAAGTGAGAAAGTGTTTCATTGGATACAAAATTAGTATACGTCCCCGAGTGCAGGGTGAGTGATCACCATGTCTTTATCATTGATCAGGAAACAACAAACTTTAAAATATCATGAAGAATATTCAAAAATACCAAAAACATTTTTGTCATTGGTGGGCCAGATACTGGTGTATAGGCGACAATCAATCAAACTTTATTTGTATAATCCAAAATGCTTCACACAATAAAACCTGTTTGCTCGAAAAAACAACAATGCGGGTGCTAAAAATGTTAGCATAGATGCTAGACCGAAGGCTTTCCTTGATGAGAAAGATGTTTTCACTCTTCTTTTAATTGACTACAAGAAGAGCTACATTATATGGTTAATTGATGATAGGTTGAATTTTTCTGGGCTAAGAGACATGTAGTCCAATACACACAACAGACAACAAGTTGATCTTCAGTTGACGGTTGAAATGTCAGCGCTGAGGAGACCACAGACGATCTCCTTGAACATAGAAGGATACAGACTCAATATACTCTTGGCACACTTCACATCTGGAAAACATTTACATTTCTCTGGACCTCCTCCATTGTAACTCTAAACAGCATTCACGGTCCCGCTCTGACCCTAACTGATCCTAGGTTGACCCAAACAACAACAACAACATATCTGTCTTGGACTTCTGCCAACGTTTGTACCAGATGTGTGCGTGACAAACTGAGTCAGGCATACCAACACGCTTCTACACTGAACATAAACTTTTGTCACATGCATCTTAACACAAATGCATCCTAACAATTGATCTGACTGGCTGTAGTTCACCGGTGACAGATAGTTAGATGGCTCATCCAATCACCTGCCAAGTTTTTTAATTGCTGCTCTTTTATTAATAATTTCTAACGAAGATTTCCAAGATGGTTCTGTATGAAGCGATGAAGCTGTGTTGCTGGTGTGCATGCGTGTGAGTGTGTGTGAAACTAAATGCAAAAGGTCCTATGTAGAGCCAGAATTTGGTTTGTCCCTTCTGGGCTGCTGTAGAAACAAAATGGCAGACTCCATGGAAGAGGACCCGCTTCCTCTTTAGATATAATCTTTCTAAGGTAACATAACAATTCTTATTTTCAGGTGATTTTACACTAATGAAAACATAGTTATGAATATGATATTACATTTCTGTCAATAGATACCCTTAAATGTTACACACTGGACATTGTTTAATGGACATTATTAAGGAACAGCATCTGACCATGTAAAGATATAATAAACTATCAAATCAGGACGCCAACATGATGAACTTATCAGAGAATTGAAGAATAATGAGAACATACTGTATGTTTACACTCCATGCACTCAGGATGCCCACACTCCCTTTCTGCTCACATCGACCAGCAAAGTAGTCTTTTAATGGTGAATGAAGGTGACTGCATAGGCAGCAGTTCCCCCTACTGACCAAATGGCCTGATCTCCACTTGTCATTCAAACACATTTCTTTGGCTTATCTGTGGAGGATAAAAATGGTGGAAATGATTACCCCAGTATCTGTCATTGCATTTAAAGGCCATGGCTCTTGTTTGACAGGAGCTCCCTCTTCCTGTCACAAAGTGTAAAGGCAGATAACAGTTCCTGATCATTCCCACTATTTCTAAAGTACCCCAAATTTGCTGCGGGTACTGCTACCTACAGTATAAAGCCATCCAAGAACCCAAGAAATGCATCTGTAGATGGAAATGGAATGAAATGTAAACAGTTATGTGGATATGCATGTGTGTGTGTGTGTGTGTGGGTGAACGTGACAAGTGTTGTAAAAGCGCTCTGAGTGGTCGGTATACGAGAAAGGCGTTATGTAAATACAAGTCCATTTATACCCACCAGCACTGAACAATATTTACTTTCAGATTTGAACAGTCTACATATGGTGACCGAGGACACATCCAGCAGTGGAAATGTAATAAACACATCCTCATATAGATACATAACCTGACCTAAGCTAAACAAAAAAAATTTTGTTTCAAATAATCAAAATAAAATATATAATAAATAGTTTTGGTTGATATTATCATGTTGGGATGTTGTGTAAAACTAAAATGACACAGTAAATCACAGTATATCTTCTTTCCAGCTCCTCTTCATGCTGAACATAAACTACTCTGTCATAAAAATCAAATTTATGTTTGTATTGTATGTATTTTGACTTACTACTCACTTTCACTTTCAGTTTAAAGTATTTACAAAGTATTCCAGTCAACATATCATTTGCAAAAGGCACAAATGTAATGTGATAAAGCTACTTTGGCAAAACAACTTTGGCCCATGGCCGCAGCCTCACAGAAAGTTACATTTGCAACAACTTGGCTTCATCTTTACTTGTGTCAGGCCATGAACAATGCAGTTTTGTCTCAGTTTTGATGAAGATACTTGGATGTGATCTGTGCTTGATATCAATGGTCGGTGTCAGTTCTTAAACCAGACTTGATTTAGTCTGGTTTGATTAGCCCTGAGTTGGCTTTATTAAACAGCTTAAACTGGCTTAGTATGTTAGGCTCATTCAAGTCAGGTTTTTTTTTTTTTTTACAATAAACCCTGCTTTCTGAGCTTTCATGATACGGATTAAAGAGGGAAATAACAGATCGTGAATAATAAGGCATTCAAATCCAGCACTTAGTTAGGGATACACTTGAGTTGCTTCTGTGATTTGTTTTTTTCACTTTCATGTAAAACAACAGGGATGTAATATCAGATCATTCCAATCAGCTGCAGCGTTCAGTCACAGCCAGGCTGGACAGAAGGACATCCGCAGAGTCTGGTCTCGGGTCTTGTTGCTCATGATTCCTCAGGGTAGATTCATCAGGGCACTGGGGAATTGGAATGTCGTTCATGATGGTGGACCCGAGTGATTAAAGATCAAATGGGAATTGGAATGTGCTCTTTGAACCAGACTTCACTTTGTCTGATCTCACGAGCTCTGAGTTGTCTTTATCAAACAGTTGGTTCACTTTGTTAGTCTTATTCAAGTCAGACTTTCCTGCTGCTTTCCTGAGCCACCTTCATGAAGAGTTTACTGCTTTTAGAATACACGTCTACTTGATAAATAATTTACATTTACATTTGAGGTTACATTTTAAAGCCTGAAATTACATACAAGTATTAAAAAGTTTTTGTCCTGCAGATATGGTGGAAAAAGTGAAACATTTTATGCTGCCTGTTTGCAACACTAAGCTCAGTGACATTGTGTTTCCTGTGACTGCTTCACGATAAAGGTTGCCCTGTATTTCACCAGTTGAATGCTTTTAATGTACTGTAAAGCAGCGACAGTAGGAAATGTTGTGTTTAGCTTTGTGTGGCTGATATTAGTAAGACCAAAAAGGAAACAGAACAGAGGGTGGCATGCTATATATATATATATCTGTTATATATAAAGATGGAAATATATTAAATGGCAAAACTGGGTCTGATTAAATGATTAAAACCATTGACCACAAAATCTTACATAACTCGTATGATCCATAAAAAAACACAGGAGCTTTGTAAAAAAAAAACAACAACCGGATTCACCAAGCATTATGGGAGCTGGGAGCTTCAGCATCCTGTTCACTGATTAAGGCTCATTTCCAAGAAACCAAGAAACAAGGGAAGTTCAGCTCGCGCTGCAGTTCCAGTTGACACTAAACCAAACTTTGCACGTATAAATGAATGGGAGAACGTGATAACAAAATATACATACTACATTCCTGGCCTTAGAGGGGAGATCTCTGATGAGTTGTGCAGCTGAGGCTGAGCCTGGGAGTCAGTCCAGAAAAAAAAGCTGGAATGTATGAAGAGACCACAGGGTCAATCTAAACAGCCATTTATAAAGCTTAAGTGGAAACAGACAAGTGTGTGTATCTTTGTGCATGGCTCAATGCGTGTTAATTTAAAGTAGATGTGCAAGATCCAGAGGTCCGTGCAAGTGTGTACTTATGCTAAGAGTGGTTACACAACGATGATGAATTATTGATTAACATTAAAGGTCCAGTGTGTCATATTTAGGGATCTCTATTTACAGAATATGTCAGAAATTAAATAGAACATTCATAACTATGTTTTCATTAGAGTATAATCACCTGAAATAAGAATTGTTATGTTTTTATTACTGGTCTGCTCGGCTTAAAACTACACAGCTATATTAAAGGAATTCAAAGCATGTGCTGTGTTATCATCACTTATCTATTAGCATTCCTGTAAAGTTTAACTCAACCTTCAAACCACTTCTATCGCATTAAAAACCGTATATAGGGGTATTCAGTAGTGTTGCTGATTGATTCGAAGTTTTAGCGTGGATTCACACAGGATCAAGCGCTCCGGGAAAAACAGAGGTTTTTCCATTCATTTCAGTGGGGGTAGTCCATTACCGCACCGGCAGTCCGCAACGCAGGGGGGTCAGCAAAAAACTGTGCCGGCATGCAGGGAGAGAGGTTGATCCAGATCCAACTTTTGGGAAAACGGAGCCCGACGTCACGCTCCGCAAGCCGATCAGACAGCCTTAAATGTCTCTGAAACTGAGACTATCCAGGTGGATTCATGGACTAAACTCTGATAATCTACCTGTGTGTGTGTTCTGACTTCGTTTATTTCATGTACCCAGCTTCTAAGTCTAAGTCTGACTTGCAATTTACGCTGCAAAACAGTGACATGAAGAAGTTTAATTTGATTTGTGTCTGATGATTAGAGAGAGAGAGAGAGAGAGAGCTCTTTGGTCAAGAGACATAGAGTAATAATAACAGTGAGCGAGCACCGGTCTCAATAAAGCTGTTAATCAGAGAAATAAAAAGTTATTTCCTGATTGTTTCACAGCGGTTACATTCAGCACGTATAGACACGCCCACAGCAACCCACCTCAGCTCCCATCACCCCCCCCACCACTGGACAACCCTGCTACGATTTGCCACAATCCCTGCTCCTGTGTGAATGCACGCTTAGTGCAAAGTATTTGAATTCTACGTATTGTGTTGTATATATGCATAGCTACCGCCCTCTACTGGTTGAAACTTGGCTGTTGTGCTTGAATTTCATTATTGGTGGATTTTGGCAACTACACAACTCGATACCACTAAATCTTACACACTGTTCCTTGAAAGTATGAAAAATAGACTCTGACAAGCAAGAGGTTAGTCATGGAACCACAGAAGCATGACACGTCTTTCTTTGAAAAAATGCAGAGAAAACAAATGGGATCAAATGGTGACCTCAAGATGACATTTGTGTGAGAACGAGACAGAAAACAACATGCAGGACATGCACAAAAGCAAGACACATAACACTTTTATTGCTCTAAATAGGAAAGGGGATTGAATGGTGCCAGCAGAGAGCAGACAACAAAGAAATAGGGAACAAGAGGAACATGCACAAAAGCGTGACATCTAACCCTTTTATTTAAATAAAAAGAGAGAAAAAAGGGTTCGAATGGTGATGTGAAGTTCACTTTTATTAGGTCAGAAAGGTGCATTTTTGTTATGCAAAGAACAACAGACCTGTCTCTGGACTAGGAGTCTATGTCAGGGGTCAGGTACCTCCTCTTTTTGGGTTTAACTGGCATCACCAAGCAGGCTCACTATTAACTGGGGTGGATCACCATGGCACTTGTTTCACAGCAGGTTAACTTCAGAGGATCAAATGTGTCTTAAAGTGAAGTAAAAAAAAAAAAACCTCAAATGATGAAACTGGCTCTTAACCGGACTTCCCAGGGAAAGGAAGACCAATTTTGGCAGGGTAGTGTTCTCTCAATTCAAGTAAGGCCTTGTAAGTTCCTCGAATTGCCACCATTCTGAGCATAAATGTCAACATTAAATGCCAAAATATAAATATAAAACATATGTACAACTTACATTTGTATATTGCGGTATGCACTGCAACCATTTCACCTCCAGCTGCTTCTTCGCTCACCATTGGGAAAATGTGGTCCCTCCCCTTCCGATACGTAGCTGTCCACAGCAGGAAATTGTTTAGCTTCCATATGAGTACTCACGAGGAAGCTGTTGATCAAAACAATATCTGCCATGCCTACACAGTCTTGATAAATAGTCTAAACAGCAAAATGAAATGTATTGAGCTAGGTTTTCTAACAGTTCTGAACGTTTATTTTCACTCAGATTTTTGTGGACGCTTACTGAGACCCTCAACTTTGATATTATCTCGGCACTTCAAGTTACACTTCCAGAGGCTTGAAAGGCAGTTCTAAAAAGGTGAGCTTTAACTAGTGATTTGATTTGTAGTCTTGGATTTGTGTGAGAAGATTTTCAGAGGGAGGGTGTAGCTGAGCTAAGGCTCTATTGTTCCTGTGCTTGGTACTAAGTGGTGGAGACAGGGGGCTGGCAATAGAGTGGAGGCAGCAAGACTGAGTGTGGTGGTAGAGTAGGGCACTGAGGTAGCAGGGGGCCTGGTTACAGAGAGTTTTGAGAGTTAGGAGGACTTTGGCTTGGATACTTTGTAGGACAGGGTGTATGTGAAGTTTCTGGAGGACAGGGGTGATGTGGTCTGGTTGAGCAGATTGGCAGCAGAGTACTGGATATATTGGAGTTTATTTGAGACTTTGGATGATGTGCCATATAAAATGCTGTTGCAGTAGTCTGTTCTGGATGTGATGAAGGCGTGGATCAAAGTTTCAGCAGCAGAGAAGGAGAGTAACTGTCGGAGAAACGCTGAACTGAGTGGGGAGGGAGATACAGTTTTATAGCTATAGATACAGTTTTTATAATAGAGTTATCAATGGTGAGACAGAAGTTGTGAGGGATTTTGGATGATTGATTGATCATGACTTTTCACAGTTAAGTTTGGAACATTGGCTTGCATCCATGATTTGATTTCAGTGGTCAGGGTTGAATGAGTTGCAGTGGTGAAGGATTTATTGAAGATGTTAAGCTGAAGGTCATCTGCATAGCAGTGGAAGTTGGGACCATGATGGAATATGATGTGATCAAGGGGGAGCATGTAGAAGATGAACAGGAGAGGGCCAAGCACTGAACTGGGGGACGCCTTTGGACAGAGGAGCGGTGCAGGAAGTGTGCAGTTATTGATGTTGATGAACTGTTGTCTGTTTGTGAGATAGGACTTTAGCCAGGAGAGGACAGTACCGATGATTTAAGGGAGAATGGTGTGGTTGCTGAACTATGCTCTGGATGGGTAGCTGTCTGCCTTTTAGTGGGTAAAAAGATAAATATTTCCCTCAGGAGTTGGCAGAGACCAAATATAGCTTTAAATCAGTAGCAAAAATCAGTTATTGCAGCCTTTACTTTCATACCCAAGTGGGCACAAGGTGCAGAGTATAGTACAAAACGGACATGCATAGTACTATATTATATGTAAAAGAGTAAAAGACGTGTGTGTCAATATTTATGTCACAAATGTCAAAAATGTCACTATGATGCAACACTCTCTTTATCCAAGGTGGCCTTACTCTGTGCCAAAACCTATTTCCGTCCTCTTGTCTTGTCTAAAAAATGCTTTGGCTATCAAACATGTCAGAATGTGGGAGAGAATGCTGGCTGCGAGCTTAATCTGACAAAAACATTTCCCACAGGGCTTGCAGGAAGCACGCCAGGTCAAGAACAGTCCAATTAAGGACTCACTTCCTCTTCTGTGTGACCTGCCGGGACCTGGAAGAAACAACAACGGGGTTCCCCTCTACTGTTGGTCCTGCGCCTCTGTTTTCACTGACTGGAGAGAGATATACTAAAATATTTAGCTAAACATCTAAAACTCACTGTCGTGCCATGAGGATGTTAAATATGGGGCCATATCTCAATGTTTTATTAGTCCCAGCAGAAACCCAGTGTTGTTCCTCATAGTGAACATGTCAATACTTCTGCTGAGCTTGAAAGAAAGCAATTACATATTTAAACATTTCAGCTGTAAATAGACAGAAACAAATTACTAACCTATTAAGTTTTTAAAGCACCTCAGAAAACTTATTAATGTCTTAAAATGACTGTGTATTAAAGTTACTATATCATGAATTATTTAATCTTTTTTTAATATGTAATATTTTTAATACTTATGTCAAGTTTTATACATACCTATGACCAAAATCAGACACTCATTCTTGACTCCATTAAGTTCCTCCAGTTCTCAGTTGATGCACTACACAAGATCGTAAGTGCATTCCAGACCCACCTCACCAGTGTTAATTTCGTCAGACGAGACGAGACGAAATATGTTCGTCAACGAGCCTTTTTCCCTTGACTAAGACGAGACGATGACGAGACGATACAATGTTCTAAAAACACTGACGAAAAATGTGCCAATGTGCGTTTTTGTTGACGAATAAAAACGAGACGAAAATGTCATGCAAGAAATAAAAAATAAACAAAAACGTCCTCCTTGTTTTCGTCTACTATATAAGAAAAAAAGCAACATCCAGTCCTGCTGTCATGTGTTTGTGCCAGCAGTTCTTTTACTGTAGGCAACGTCACGGCCACACGTTTGATATCCTCTTGCTGCGCACCTGTGGCTTGAAAACAAACAGCATGCAGGGACAGCGTAATCATGCTTGGGAGGAAAAGGAGACTGGACGTGTGGTCCCATTTCAATTATTCAGAAGAAGAGAAAAAGTCACAATGCCTCGTAATGACGGATGGGAATATGTGCGGCAAAAAAATTGCTGGTAAAAATACCACCAACCTGAAAAGGCACATCAACCTCAGCCACCCAAATATTAAGGTAAGCTAACTGGTCTGGCACGCATCTGAATGCATTGGTAAGCTAATCCTAGCAGCTAGCATCCATGCAAGTAGCCAATATATATAATGTTTCTAATAAATATAAAAAAAGAAATCAAGTGCATATTAAGTGTGTATTGAAACAACAGACAAGACACTTAGCAAAGTTGCATTGAAGATGAATTCATTCAATTCAATTCAATCAAGACATTTAATCAATATGTTAGCTGTGGAACACAAGTGAACTGGAATTAATAAACAAAAAAAATATTCCTGAAATAAATAGAAAAAGACTAAAATGTTTTGACTAAAACTGGACTAAAATACCATGTGTTCACGTTTGACTAAAACTAGACTAAAATATGACTAACAAAAATGATTTGTGAAAGACTAAAAGTGACTAAGACTAAGAATGAACGTTGACACAAGACTAAGACTAAGACTAAATTGAAAAATGGGTGACAAAATTAACACTGCACCTCACATTGACACAAGGGGAGAACTTTGAAGAGCCACAATTGCAATCTTGCAAAGCCAAAACGCCTCCCTGCTAGACTGACTAGAGGGCTTAGAAAATAGATCAGTTAGGTCTAATCTACGCATACTAAATATACCAGAAGACGGGATGTGAAGACGGGAAAGACCCCACCCCATTTATATCCAAGCTACTGAGAGATGTTATGGGTCCAGACACTTTCTCCATCTTAGCTGGGCAGGGGGCATCACACCCTCTGACCTAAACCTTCAGCGGGTAAGCTGGCAAGGCTGTTCGTCCTGTGTTTTCACCAATACCAAGACAGGGAGCTGGAATTGAGATGGGCCAGGCAATATCAGGGACGCGACCTCAGACTCTACCATGACTTGAGTGCAGCTCTCGCCAAAAGACGGACTGGGTTTAACTCAATTAAGAGAACCGCTCTACCACAAAAATGTGCACTTCTGTCTCCTATATCCAGCTAATCTGAAGTTTATGTTGAAGCATCACAGATGCATTGACATTCATATCGTCATGCGGCTCCAGACATGAAAGTGACTGAGTTTGAATATTGAACAACAGATATGTACTTTCAAATAGAATATGGGTGATAATGCTGAAACCTTTGGTTACCCTTACTTTCCCTCTCTCTGGTTAGGCCTGATACATTGCCCACTGACTTAGATGAGATGAGGATGAAAATATATTGACTATTTTTTTATTACGTTTTTGGTTGGCACTGACTATGGTTTGTCTGTTTTTAATATTAAATGGATCAGAGGGGACCAGTGGATAAGGGGAAGAGTTATTTATTTATTTAGCTTCCTTTTCTTTTAAAGACGGACATCCGTCTGCAGAGAAGTAGATAAGGATGGTTATAGATCTTTGGAAGGACAAGTATTGGTTCACATCCATCCCTCCTTATTAAGGAGAATCAGGTGGGTTCAGTGTGGGAAGGGTTTTAAATCTTCTTATGTTTGGTACAAACAAAGCTTTTACTAGTAGATATCTGGCGTATGCTACATCCTTTAGAGAACGATTTCAGTTTCTTTTCCGATCCACACTGTTAAGAAAATTATTCAGTAACCCTCAGGATGCCGTCAGACTTTTAAAGATAGATCATTTAATAGTAACTTGTAGCAAGGGAACAACTTACAGACTGTGGTTCAGTAAATGTTCAAAGGTTCAAGCAGTGTTAATTTTGTCACCCATTTTTCAATTTAGTCTTAGTCTTGTGTCAACGTTCATTCTTAGTCTTAGTCACTTTTAGTCTTTCACAAATCATTTTTGTTAGTCATATTTTAGTCGACTAAAAGTCTCAAAATTTTAGTCTAGTTTTAGTCAAACGTGAACACATGGTATTTTAGTCCAGTTTTAGTCAAAACATTTTAGTCTTTTTCTATTTATTTCAGGAATATTTTTTTTGTTTATTAATTCCAGTTCACTTGTGTTCCACAGCTAACATATTGATTAAATGTCTTGATTGAATTGAATTGAATGAATTCATCTTCAATGCAACTTTGCTAAGTGTCTTGTCTGTTGTTTCAATACACACTTAATATGCACTTGATTTCTTTTTTTATATTTATTAGAAACATTATATATATTGGCTACTTGCATGGATGCTAGCTGCTAGGATTAGCTTACCAATGCATTCAGACGCGTGCCAGACCAGTTAGCTTACCTTAATATTTGGGTGGCTGAGGTTGATGTGCCTTTTCAGGTTGGTGGTATTTTTACCAGCAATTTTTTTGCCGCACATATTCCCATCCGTCATTACGAGGCATTGTGACTTTTTCTCTTCTTCTGAATAATTGAAATGGGACCACACGTCCAGTCTCCTTTTCCTCCCAAGCATGATTACGCTGTCCCTGCATGCTGTTTGTTTTCAAGCCACAGGTGCGCAGCAAGAGGATATCAAACGTGTGGCCGTGACGTTGCCTCCAGTAAAAGAACTGCTGGCACAAACACATGACAGCAGGACTGGATGCTGCTTTTTTTCTTATATAGTAGACGAAAACAAGGAGGACGTTTTTGTTTATTTTTTATTTCTTGCATGACATTTTCGTCTCGTTTTTATTCGTCAACAAAAACGCACATTGGCACATTTTTCGTCAGTGTTTTTAGAACATTGTATCGTCTCGTCATCGTCTCGTCTTAGTCAAGGGAAAAAGGCTCGTTGACGAACATATTTCGTCTCGTCTCGTCTGACGAAATTAACACTGGGTTCAAGGGTTCGATACAGCATATATACAGTATAGAAAGCAGTCACTTCCCTAAAGACAAGCGTGACACCCATAGCCTGTCTATCACATAGTTTCAATCTTGGGCAATTTTAACCATGTACAGTATGGTCATAGAACATTAAGTATTAAAATGGAAATTACAGTTACAGCTGTTTGTTAATACACTAATGTTGCAACTTCTCTAAAACCAAGCAGACATGAGTTATCTCTTTGTACGCCCCCGCAGGGTCATACTGGGTCATCTCATCAAATGGAAAAATACTGAAAGCATAAAGGATAATAACACACACCAA
Organism: Argyrosomus regius; assembly: GCA_946959425.1. NCBI lineage: Eukaryota > Metazoa > Chordata > Actinopteri > Sciaenidae > Argyrosomus > Argyrosomus regius. The sequence goes on along the minus strand of OX336897.1, from coordinate 20,768,150 downwards.
TCGTATTCTAGAGTTGAATATATTTAGTGTTCAAGAGCCATTTTAACCTGACCCTGAATGCTTCTATTGGGAATATTGATTGATATGATATAATAAGAGCTCATTTAGATAACGAGGAGAAAACAATGCGCTGGCATTTAAATAATTCACTATTATGAAATGATCAGTCATAGAAGAATATTGGACACATAACAACAGCTCTGTCTCCAACTCCGGTATTATCTGTGACGCATTTAAGGCAGTCTGATGGGACAAATAATTCAATACTGCTCAGGGCAAAAGAGGAAAAAGCCTGAAAAATGACTTCAGCAACAGCTGAAACATCTTAAGACCAAACAACTTGGAGTAATAAGAGCACACTAAGAAACCCCAGAATTTGCTCGTTCCTTTGCCAAACAACAGCATGGGAATTGTTGGCACACAGGGTTAAACAGCTTAAACATGATTCCATCGATGAGCAATTCTTTACAACTTTAGTGGTACCCTGCATTCCTCGTCCAGGAGGGACCTGCTGGACAAAGAGGTCTCTCTACAAGAGGTCCAAGATGGAATAAGAGGTTTTAGATCAGGTTGGACCCCTGGGGATGATGTTATCCATCAGAGTTTTGTAAAAGATCCAATGACATACCCCCTAGGCCATTGGCTGCAATTTGTGGTGCATTTTGGAAAGTATAAAAGAAGGAAGGAAAAGATCCCCAGCAGTGTAGCAGATGTAGACCCATATCATCAGGAAATATAGATGGCAAGATACTCACTGAAATAATATCACACACTTGGTGCCATCCTTCCAACAATAATACACCTCAATCAAAGAGGCTTTGTTAGGGGCAGATCATCTGCAGATAACTTGAGAGGAATATTTGACTATCTGAAACAATATTACAGTCTGACAAATTCATATTTATGGAAATACCTCCAGCTCAGGCACTGTCTCCTTTCAATCCTGAGATCCAGCCCTGACGCAAACATGGAAATTCAAAGCTTACTACAACATGTTGGCCTTAAAAAAGGCACTGCATCTACTTTATATAACCACATCAGGGATGCTAATAACCTAAACTCGTGGTTTTCAATTGGCTAGGGGAAATGAAGTTATATCAAACTGGCACACCCCCATCTGAGAAGTCCAGACACAATTTACCAACTACAAAATCCTCGATGCTAATGGGTTGAGGATCTAGTTTTGTACTGGAGTAAATGTGAAAGGTCTGGCGCTGTTGGGGCCTTTACATCCAAACTAGAAACTCATCTACCTGTTACCATTATCCATCTGGTATATATTCCATGTTTGTCCTGTTGACAAGAATACTGTAAACTTTCTGAAAACCTACATCTCTATCCCTCTATTTGTTTGTGTCCCACAAGCACAGCTGTGTCCCCATCTCTCTCACTAGTTTCCTCATCATCCTCTCTTTTCTCTCAGTCTTCAGTGACTGTCAGCCGTCCTAGGACCCCCTCCCTCCTCTCTCTCTCTCTCTCTCTCTCTCCGCTGGCTGTTGGTGCCTCATTCCAGATGTTTTGGATCCTCCAGGAGATTCAACCTCTACTTTTCTCCCTCTCTCTGTTATATTGGTGCCTTCATTATCTCCCTCTCTCCCTCTCTCTCTCTCTCTCCATCTGTGTGAATGTTGTGTTTGACCTTTGCTCTTGTGTGTTTATGTAGTCTGTCCTTTTTTCCAGGTCTCCATAGTGGAGAAGAGTTTTGTGTGGCGACACCTGAAGTTGCTTGGTGTCCTCCCGGATCTGTTCTTCACATACATACAGTATGTTTACATTTTGGGGGTGAGTTGCTTCCTCAACTATCTTGGGGTCTTGTTGACAAGTGACGGGAAAATGGAGCATGAAATGGACTGGCGGATTGGTGCAGCGTCAGCAGCAATGTGGATGTTGTACTGGACCATTTGGATAAGAGGGATCTGACCTGACTCTGGATAAGCTGAAGCAAATGGATATAACTTTGTCGTCTTGATTGCCCATACTATATAATTAGTGTGTTTCGTATGCAGAACATCGATTGGGTGAGGTGTTTCCGCAGGTGTTTCTTCCATTTTTTCATTCTCCAAACTAAGGGTCTAAGGATTGTGGGTATAGTATGCTGTACAGATTGTGAAGTACATCACAAATTTGGGATTTGTCATACTGTCCTGGATAAATAAAATTTGGCTTGACTAGCTTTCTGATACCAATTCTGATACCTGAACTTTGCATCAGCCAGTGCGTATCTAGTTTGACAGTCAAAGTGCTGACAAGCTATGGCTAATGTAACACTACTGGAAATCAACCTTCTTCCTTCTTCACTGCTTTAAAACCGTCCTACTCTGCATGTCATTGGCAAGCCTTCGTTGTTTTGGGTTGGTAGGGTTAGGGTGAGTATATCAGGCTTAGCCAATGAGAGTCAGAGTAGGGTGGGTCATGACTTCGCCATCCTGAGAAAAAGTAAGGCGAATTCAGCCATATTCCTTTAACCATAGAGGAAGTGTGAACTGAGTTTGTATCCGTACAACTATAAGAAAGACTGCGTGCACTCTGTATGACTGTTTGACCTTCTCTGCTAAGAATAAAACTACTGGAAAGACAATGATTCTTGATTGACACCTCTAATGTAAGGTTTGAGTTTACTCAGTTTTTTCTCCTGTTCTGAACTACTACTTTCAAGGTAGATAAAATTTTACATAATCACTGCTGTGAAGATCACCATATAACTTCCTGGGTGAGAAATCAAGAGATTTAGGCTGTATTTATTCAAGTCAAATAAGCAAGTCTAAGCAACAACATTTGGAAATGGAGTTCCAGTCACCAAGCTTGTGCAAGAAGTCTGACATATATTTTATGTATTGCAGTACTTCCACAGTAGACGACTCATCGGGTGTAACCATCAGGTGTACTGCACAAAAAGGGAGGGGGGTGTGCCCTCAGATTCCTGAGATTAAGTTAAATGAAAATAACATTTTAAGTTAACTCCTATGTCTATGTACGAACCTAATTACTTTAGTGATTTGTACAATAAGTGTGCAGTACATATCTATCTTCATCACGGTTTGCACTGTTAATCTCCATCATGTAACTCTTTTCATACGCAAAGACGCAAAGAAAAACGCAAAGATTCCTATAGCTCTTTAACTTTAATGCAATGCATGCTGGGAGGTGTATGCACAACAATATTTCTAGATCATTTTATTTGGTCATTTAAAGGAGCAGTGAGTAGGATTTAATGGCATCTAACGTTGCCCTCTCCATCAAAGTGTGAAGAATTATGGTGGTCGAAATGATCAATTGGACATTTAGTCAACTGAACTAAAAGTTCTGTAAATGATGATTAAAGGATTTAAAGTTGACAAACTTTTCTAATCCCACTCAGTTACTGAGTAAATAGCCATTCATTTGATATAACTTGTGAGATTTTACAGTGCTATCAAGTCTGGCTTTTCTGTATTCCCCAACTAAAGACAAAAAAACAACAACAACAAAAAAAACAGAAGTTAATGCAACTTTCTTCTTTTGAAATAAATCACAGATTAAGAATTCAAGACAGTCACTTTTAAGACTAACTTGATATGAATATACTTGAATATCTTAAAATTTAAAGCATTAAAAGTATATTAAATGGAATTTAGAAGTCTCTACCAGGATTACACACCTGGCGGCGTGGAAAAGGCTTTGAGACATCTTTAATCTCTTTGTAGGGAAATACGATTTTCAGAAAATGAAGTTGGACAGTTATACAATTATTATTATTTTTTTTAAGTATTTGTGATCTTTTTAAAGGCTCAGAAAATTGACTGCTGGGGTAATTTAGTATAAGTATATTTAATCTGTGTATGTGGAGCTTCTGACATGAATGTTTTTGTACAGTCAGATTGGTGTAGCCTACTTATGAACACAACACAAGAAAACCACTACTCCACTATTTCCATTTGTTTATATTCTTTATAAACACAAGTGTATTTAGTGTGCATGTCATGTCAATGTAGCAAATTGAAAATAATACGTCAAGTTGAAATCTGAAAGAAAGGGTAGAGGTGAAAGTCATTCTTTTGAATTTGGATAAATGGAAATATGTGCATAAAAGTTTGCTTGCATATATGGAATCGTGTCTGTGGAGGATGTAGGTGTATTCCAACTTTAGCAATGACTTGGATATTTTGGGATTGTTTGATTTAAGGTGCCTGAACGCTAACACAACGTCATTTTGTCTTTAAATAACGTGCGTAAAACACTTCAACAGCGTGCGTAAAATGATGTTGGCCAGTGTAGCTGAAAAGAGGCTGGATGAAACTGTAGTGCCATAACTCTATAACTCATTCAAGCGGGAGGGAGGGGCAAGGGCTCATGGGATCCATGCCGAGAGGGGTGGGAAACGGCAGAGTTGAGGGGCGCGCCTCTCCTTTCCAAAATCGTCTGGCCGCTCACTGTTTACCCAGAGTTCATTCCTCTTCTCCCCTTCTCCAAGGCCGCGCGTAATGGTAGAGAGGAGGATGAACTCTCTAGTGAAATGGGCGCTCATCCTCTTTGTCCTCGTCTCCATCATTCTCAACATCGTCCTGATCGGTATCCACTCGAGCAGGACGCCAAAATGTTCCGCTCAGCGTGTCCACCCGCTACAGGGCAAACACGACAAGCGCAGCCTCGTGTTCGCTGACCTCACCCGGGAGGAGTACTTGGAGGTCCAGCAGTACATGCTCGATTACAAAATGTTGAACATATCCATCAACCAGGTCACCACTCCATCGGAAAACTTCTTATTTTTGATAGACCTATCTCTGCCTAAAAAAGCGGACGTGCTGGCTTACTTGAGCGGAACATCTCCAAAGCCGGCCAGAGAGGCGACGGCGGTGGTCTTCCACGGCTCCAAAGGCTACATTAAGGAGTACGTAGTAGGGCCTCTTCCCAATCCGACATACATCAAAGATGTCACTCTGGAGAGGTACGCTGATGATCTGCCAATCAACGCGCGCACGGTCACCATCGGGGAATACGTGTTGCTTTTCAAGTTTTTGGATGCTGAGGTCTTCTCCAAACTGAAGAAGCTCATGAAAGAGAGCTTCGACGTGGATGAAAACAAGAAACTGAACGCGTTCGAGCAGATGCCCCGCGGACTCCAATCCGGAGACAGAAAGACCTGGATATCTTTCTTCAGGGATGTGAGCGGCATGTACATCCACCCGGTGGGCTTTGAGGTGCTGGTTGACCACGGCAGCGTCAACGCGTCACAATGGAAAGTGGGGGGGCTGCTTTATAACGGCCAATACTTCAACACCACGGAAGAACTTCAACAGAAATATGATGCGATGTCTGTTAAGAAAATTGTTTACAAGGAGTCGCCTGACTATGATTCACTAAAACCCAAAAACAAACCTCTGCAGATCGGCCCGCAGCTGTTTTACGCAGAGGGTAAGCGCTACAGCGTCAGCAACAACCACGTCCTGTACCTGGACTGGAGCTTCGCTTTCGGGCTCAGCTCTCTCACAGGCATGAGGGTGTTTGATGTGCGCTTCAAGAACGAGAGGATAGCTTACGAGCTGAGCGTGCAGGAGGCCATGTCGGTGTACGGTTCATTGACTCCAGGGATGATGCTGACCAAGTTTCTGGACTCGAGCATCGGGATAGGAAGGTTTGCGCACGAACTGGCCCGTGGCGTGGATTGTCCCTACGAAGCCACCTACGTGGACACATACCGCTACATCGATGTGCAAGCCCCGACCAGATTCAGGAATTCAATCTGCATCTTTGAGCACAACATGGGGCAGCCCCTGCGGAGGCACTTCGGTGACTTCTTCCACACCAGTTACGGTGGGATGGTGAACAGCGCCCTGGTGTTCAGAACGATCACAGCTATAGGAAACTATGACTACATGTGGGATTTCATCTTCTATCAGACCGGAGCAGTAGAGGCCAAGGTGCACGCCACCGGCTACATCTCCTCTTCATACCCGGTGGACGGTAGTCAGAAATACGGACACCGGGTGGCGGAAAATGTACTGGGGAACATCCACACCCACTTCATCAACTTTAAGGTGGACCTGGATGTGTTGGGTAAGTGGCAGTATTACATTTATACATGTTTATGTATGATAAATCCATAACCAGGATGTTTCAGTTCAAAAAATCAAAAAATCAAAATGTAAAAATGTATTTATAGTCAGTGTCAATCTGGCAACGCTCAGTGTCGAGACCTTCTTTGGTTTCCAACCAGTGATGAAAAACAACTGGGTTTTTCTTCTCTGCTTGTCCAAAACAGTCTACCAGACAGCCGATTGTAACCATTTGATCTCCCATGCAGGTCTAAAGCGCTCTGGCTGCTAAAGAGTAAAAAAAGAGATGATTTATAGCCTGTTATCAGTGACTGATGTGACAACACAGACCTCAGATAGATAACAGGTGATGAAGTCAAGTGATGTCTTTAATGTGCAGGCTTTCAAACAGGAACAGGGATGAACCATAATCAATGACAGAACTTCTCTGTTTATTTATTGTGGTTTGATTTGAAACTAATTGAAAAGATATGCAAAAATATGCACAGATAAGCAATATCTAATTCTCAGACCACACAGTCTGAGCTGTAGCTGTAAGAGCTGTAAAAACAAAACAACGAGCTGAATGACTCCAAATCGCTCAGGCGGAACCTCAGATTTGGTTTGAATTGTCTGTAGGTTTCTCATGTGATTTGGTGCATTATAAAGACAAAATATTGGTTAGTGCAAGTTACATTTATATAAAAATGAAAATAAATAAACAACCAGCTGACATGGATCTACAAGAGCAGCAAAATTCACAATGTAGCGCTCATTTGGCGTGGAAACTACAACAGGACACAAATATTGTTGCAAACATATTTGCATCATTGCCTCCGCAGGAGAGAAGAATTTCTTCCAGACCAAAGACATGGAATACGTTAATGTGTCGCTGCCATGGAAGACTGATCACTACGCCATGGTCCCGCAGCTGGTGGAGAAGCAGCTCAAAACAGAACAGGTCTGCCTTCAACTTATTTTTTGAAATATTCAAGGGCGGTAACAGGGATAAGCAACAGTGTGCAACATGAACTACATTCAGGCTTTTGACAGGAAGGAGGCAACATGACCGTCCCACTGTGTTGACTGCATGTCTGTGAACAGCATTACTGGTTATTGACTAATTTGTCCATATTTATCGCCGCCTTCTACGTGCATTACTTCTAAAATGAAAGCGTTTATTCCAAAATCAAAGTTATTGTTAACTGACCATTAAAAAGATAATCACTGAATATGCGTTATTATCCAGGGATTGTAAACAGCTATGATTATAAATAGTAATTTATGCATCTGTTGTACACATAGCAACCTCAACTTCACACCACTGGTTACATTTTTATTAGATTTTGATGGACTTGTTGCAGAAATGTGTACATTCATGAGGAACAATATTTTCTTCAAACTGTTTACTACTGAGTTTATTAATGCAACATGTTTGTCACATGTGTGGCCATTGTAGAATTTGAAATCGGTCTCGGTCTTGCATATTTACTTGGTTTGTCTTGGTCTCAGACAAAAAGGACTGAGGATTTTATTTCAAGATTGGTCAAGACCACAGCTGAGATTTCACTAAATTGCCTGTGCATTGTCTGATTTATTTGTTAGCATCATTACTGTGATTGGGTGTTAAATTTCAACCAATAACTCATAACTCGACTCATTTCTAATTTGAAATGTATGTTACTGTGAACGGCTGTCAATCCTTCCCGCCCCCTTCACATTCACTCAAAGAATGTGGGAGAAGAAATGGATGAAGCTGTGGCTGTCTGGGAGGAGACGTCAGACAAATCTTCCCTAAACCACAAAGAGTTCATCTGCAAAACAGCATCACTTAAAAAAATATGACATTCTAACAATTCCTTGCACATTAAAAACACATCACTCTAGAAACACAAGATAAAGTATGTCATATGTCGACAGTCTTCTTGTCTATTTGGCATCAATATAATCCATAAAGATAAACTGTGTTTCTGTCCAAACTTTACATTTTGGATTTTGTCGACTCAACATCTCAGGAACTACCAGCCAACTTTGGTTAGCTGCAATATTTTAGTGGGAGAAGACAGTCAGAATGAGGTGAACTGTTTCCAAAATTAAGATTCCTCACTAAAACAAGTGCTGATTGGTGGATCAGATACACACTAATTTAAACACTAGCTCAAAACACTGTCTGTCGTGTGTATGACGTTTCTTTTTGGCCATAACTAGAGTAACTACCCGGTTTCCTGAGCACCAAACAGGTGCTGAGGAAGTGTACATGCCCTCCCATAATAATAAGCATGTTTGATTTTATCGTAATGTCAAGATGATAAAAAGACAATGATATTTCCACCTAGGTGACTGTCATCAGACTCTTAAGTAGACTGAGACTCCCTGTGTGGTATCGCTTTAATATTACCCACCTAATACCTCTATCCACTTGGCCTCAACCCCTCAAAGTCTTTGTCTTTTCTCAGTCTCGATACAACACTGGTGTTGGCATGAACATATTAACATATTAATATATATTTTAAATGTTTTCCTGGGAGTTGGTAAAAAAAACAAACTAACAAGCTAAAAGAAGACTGAATGTTGGATTTACATAATGGCTCCAGATGAATGATAATGTTGCTGTGTGTCTGCTGGATGTATAAATATGTAACTCTTTGCAAACATGCAAACAGCTTAATACAGTGATAATATACAAGTGTTGTGTTTACGGGTTGTTTCTCTGCCGCAGAGTAGCCAACATATCAATTAATAGCCTACTACTTCAAACAAACCACATTAGCTTTCCTGCTAATGCCATTTTCTTTAGTAATTTACAAAGGACACCTATCTTGCCTTGTATCTTAGCTTGTTGAACGAGTGACCAAACAAACATCAACCGGGGAAAAGCTCACTGCTAATGTCAGTTTACAAGCTAGATGGCTAATTATCTGGTCTGCTTCAGCAAATCAAACTACATGAAAACATGCCTGCAGCTGTTTTCTTGGCCAGTTGAAATGCTGGTGTCACACTGTCGGCAAATAATCTGCAAGATGCAGCACAAGTTTGTTTTGCCCCTCAGGTCGCCTGCTGGGGCTTAGCCTGCCAACACCAACATGCTCCTTTAAGGGCTGAGAGAAAAAGCAACATTTCTGATATTGCCACAAAGACTTGTTTCTCCTTATCAAAAAAATATGAACTTAATATGCACTAATACACAACTGGTTATGTTGTATTAATGTGTTTATTTTACAGGCAGCTGTCCTTTAAAAGTCTATGATATACTATATATTAACAAACTCGTAATCTACCAGTGCTGCAGTCAACAAAGTAACTCTTGAATCTAGTGGGACTAACATATACCGTGACACCTCTACAGGAGGCGGCTCTGCGTTACGGCACCAAGACTCCTCGCTACCTCCACATTGCCAGCAAAAAGACCAACAGATGGGGTCACCAGCGCTCCTACAGGCTGCAGGTATTCAGCTTCACCGGAGATCACCTCCCAGAGAGCGAGCCAGAGGAGAGGAGCATGTCGTGGGCCAGGTGAGACTGTCAAAAAAAGCTCAAAAATCCCAAAAGTTAAAGACTGAACACGTCTTTTGCTTTGATGAATAAAAGTTGTGTTAGACAAGACGTGTTTTGCTGACAATTGGAGTATCTAAGAATATGACCTCCTGGATGCCCAATTAAAACTTTATTTTATATATATAAACAATTGCAGTGGAAAATCAGTCAGTACTAGTTATGCAGCTTCTTAGAAAATAACAATAAGAGGATGGGACCCCCTGTAGACAGAGAAGTCCTGGAGCCAGACTGTATGTTTGTGTTTCTGTGTGGACTTTTTCCTGGTCAAAGTACCTACAAGACAGGAAGACACATGCACAGCCTGATGTCCTAAACTTTATAATAATTCAATGTTGGATCACTGTCAGTTTCTATTTATAAAAGGTGATGAGGGTGTCGTTTTTGTCTCTCCTCATGAACTGAATGTGAATGTATTGATTGCTCGTATCACTCTTGATTAATTCACGCTACCAGTGACCAGTGTCCTATCATAGCTAAATATAGCTAATGTGAAATCAAGTACTAGAATACCTTGAAAAATTTGAACAAAGTCTTACATATTGTAGTCTCATATTGTAGACGTTCAAAGAAAAGTTTGGTCTCAATTTTAATCAGAACATCTGCAGAAAATAATCCCATACCTGATTGACTAATGTTAGACACAAGATCTGAAATTCTCTTTGACATATCTCATGACAATCAGCTAAATGTCTTTTGGGTTTTGGACTGTTCAGACTACAGAGGGCACAGAGGCGACTGTGGCTCAGTCAATCATCCAGTAATCGCTCATTTCATTCCCAGCTCCAGTCGAAGTGTCCTTGGGCAAGATACTGAACGCCAAAATGCTCCCGATGCAGTGTATGGACAAGCTTGTTTCTTTGGATAGTCGTAGCCTCTGCCATCAGTGTGTAAATAAGTGAACGTGACAAGTGTTGTGAAGTGGTTTTATTAGTTGGTAGACCAGAAATGCGCTGTATAAAATACAAGTTCAACAAAGGTCATGTAGTCTCGCTTTAGAACATTGCATAGTCAGGCCCTTGGTTACATTTTAGACATCCTCAGTTCAGTGTCACTAGGAGCTGAGGATGTCTAAAAAGTGATGTTTCCGTAACCTTAATGCTGGAGTTGCCTTGCAAAGGTATTGAAAAAGCGAGAATGTTTATAAAAAATGCTCTCATTGAAGAACACAGCCTGAGATCTTCAAGCATGGCTCTGCTGGCCATCCAATGATATCCCCCTCTACACCTCTTCTGCCTGTCTCCAGGTATAAGGTTGCTATCACCAAGCATAAGGACTTAGAGCAGACCAGCAGCAGTCTGTACAGTCAAAACAACATCTGGAAACCAGCTGTCGACTTCAGCCAGTACATTGCAGACAATGAAAACATTGAAGACCAGGTGGGTAAAATAGTAGGGTATATAATTTTGAAATTGGATAACGTAGCTGAAGGATTTTACATAATGTGTATGAAAACGTTCCCCGCAGGACCTGGTTGCCTGGGTGACCACTGGCTTTCTCCACATCCCCCACGCCGAGGACATCCCCAACACGGTAACAGTGGGCAATGGGGGCGGGGTCCTGCTGCGACCCCACAACTACTTTGATGAGGACCCATCCATCCACTCTGCTGATGCGGTGTACATTAAGCCGGGCAGTGAGAACAGCTGTGAAAACAACAGGATGGCCTGCCTTGCTAAGGAGACCTGCACCCCTGTGCTGGAACCTTTCACCTATAACGCCTTTGATGGAGTCATGAAGTTTGAAAACTGATTTATTGAGCACTGAGAGGTAATAGCTTAATAGGCCTGTGCTTGGGGTTATACTGATCTATCAAGGAGGTTGTGTCAGTGTTAGCATGTTTAGAGAAGCGGTTTGGGATGGCAAATTATTTGTGCAACTTGTTTTTTAAAGCAGCACCAGGCAATTAATCAAGTAAAGGAATTTTCCAAGAGAGAGATAAGAAGAATATCCTGGAATCCGGATGTGCTTAACAAAAACTCCCATATGTGCCAGGCTAGCTAGTTTCCCCCTTCTTACAGATTTTGTGCTAAGCTAGGCTAACTACATCCTGAATCTAGCTCCGTACTTAAGACATAGACATGAGTTATTTGCCTATATGAAGAAAGCCAAGAAAAGCACTCCATCACAAATAATGAGTCCTCTACAGACTTCCTCTATTCTAATCTTGCTGGTGAGGACACAACATACCAGTGTCCCTGAAATAGCAGTCATTTTGGCTGTTACTGAGGTTGGCATGTGCTACCTCATTAACTACAATCATGCATATTTTACACTACATAACTGCTGACCACTTTTCAAAGCTTGTAAGTTTTTACAACCACTTCCAATCTTCTAACATTTAACTACTAATATGAAAAATCAACTTACAGTACGGAAACTGGAAACATGCTTGAGACAAATCGTCCATGACCACCATTACCCTGATGACGCCTTTCAGACACAACACGACCGTGCTCTGAAACCCATTATTTCCAATGGTCCAACAGTTTTTTCACTACATTGAGCAAAGCTCAACCCAAAGTTCAGCTGACCTTTGTTCAACCTGGTTTGCATGAAGTTTGGTGCGCCTTGGCACAGTTCACGGTTAGAAAGAGCAACGTGTGGCTGGGGAATCAAGATTATGGTATAATTTAATCCTCAATCAATCAAAACAAAATATCTGTCATAGTTACATTGCATTACATTCTGCATTTAGTTCTATCATCATGTTTCAATAGTTCATTGAAAGAATCCTTACTATCAGCAGCTGCAGTGCTACCTTACCAGATGACATTTCATTTTCTTTACACAAACCACCATTTGCTCATTAGCGCTTTTCGACGATCACTGACAAATCGTCATTAATAAGGTGCTACTATTCTATGTTTTTCTGACGGTCAACAAAACCCAAGAAAAGTCATTCTTACCCTCAGCCCCAAGCCCATTGGTTCCTACTCAAAACATGTATTTTATAAAAAAGCTCAGTAATTTCCTAAAACAGCTGGTCACTGTAGTTTATAAATATTGCACCTGCTTTGCATCAGCACGTTAGCTTTGTCATTGTTAGCATGTTAGCATGCTGTTATCATTCACCACCTCAGAGATGCTCGCATGGCAGTAGAGTCTTAAAGTCTTGTGCCTTTTTGGTGGTATCGCAAAGGTTAGCAATGCCTCTTGACCGTTTTTGTTTGTTTTCTGATTTGTAGTTGAGTGATTACATCTATAAAACTGAAAATGTGAATTTGTCATTATCAAAATAAAAAGCAAAGTTGTAGTTATTATTATGTTAACAGGAATAAGGGTTATGCCACCACTAGTTCAATTTTACTAGTGGGAAATGTATTACTTTACTTACTTTTACTACTTTTAAGACTATACACTGCAAGCTGATATTTTATCAGTAACTTTTTTTTATAAAAGCATATGATGATATCATCAAGATTTTGCAAGCAAAGAGGGTGTCATCTGTCATCATTTCAATACTTTATAATAAGGGTGCAAATCATATAATTAAGTAATACAAGCCTCATGATGATTTAATGCAATTAATGCACAATGTATGACGAACTCCTGTGATTAACGGTTAAGTTCACATTTAATAGATCATCAGTTAAGGAATGTTAATTCATACATTAAGTGATGGATTCAGGTTATGTAAAGGTTTTTTCAGACTCATTTCCATGTAACTGGAATCCAGCTAACTTGAGGACTGATAATGTATTACTGTGAATTAATTTATTGAGGGGGTAATTCAAGTTTTTTTTTAAAAAATGGGGTTGTATGAGGCACTGAGGTCTAGTCAGTGTGTTACCTACAGTAGACAACGGTCAGCAAATCCTGACATAGTAGAGCAAAGCACTGCTGTGGACAGGGTCTCCACCTGTGGCTTAGGGTTAGTCCTCACCCCAGTCCTCTGCTTGCTTTATTCTCTATCCTTCACCTAAAAAAAACATTATCCGTAGACTATAGTAAGTATATTCTCGCTGCTTTACCTTCCCATCAAACAGCCCTTACTTAAACTGCAGCTCTGATGGCAAGGTAAAGTGGTGATAATATGCCAACAATAGCATACACTCTAATGGATATTTTCTTTTTTACGTAGCTATAACAGGTTTTTCTGCTGACATGCCCACAGCAGTGGGTTGCTCTACTTCCGACATCAGACATCAGTTTGCTTGTCCAAACCAGTAGCGAGTTGCCCTCTGTCTATTGTAGGTGACTGTTGATAAGTACCTCATACAATCCAGCTTCAAAAAAACCCAAACTATCCCTTTAAGTATAAACTAATCACATAAAGTCATAGTGATCTGACCATTTGTTTGTGGTGGGAAACAGGAATTCATGATACATCCTGCATTAGTAGAAGTATATCATTTGTACCCTTATTGTAAAAGGTTGTCATGTTTGCAATGCTTTTTGCTTTTATGAAGTCAATATGTATCCAGATTGGCATTGGGAAAGACATCATTCTTTGTTTTGCTCTATGTGTTTGTTACTGATGAACCACTGTATTATAAACTGTGATGTAAACATTGTAAACTGACACTGTACAGTCAGCTGTGTGTAAATGTGTGCACTGACGGATACGACCGTTCAATCCAAAGCAGGATCAATCTTTAATGTGGCTCCAGGCTGGGACTACTGAACATCTACCTGATTTCTGATTCATTCTGTATGGTTTCGGTTGTACCGCAGCAAAGTGGGGCCAGCCCTGACTAAGTGATGAAGGTGCACCGTTGATTGCTTGTGTGTTGGTTTCTCCATTGACCGCAGATCAGATCTTTCAAAAATGAATAGTTGTAAAGGAGTCTTTTAAGCTTTGTTTATGCTCTTGTGAGACACTGTGAAAACAACAAATCTAATCTAGTGAAATGAAGGTTGAAAATCCCGACAACAATTTGATTCTGATGTTGAAATATCATTTATTCGAACATGTTTTTAAGACATATTAATAGTAAAAATGAATTAATTACTTAAATTCTTAATTTCAGACGTAAAAGGTGCTTTTATCAGTATTCGTGGCAGTCATGTTCTCAGTCGTATTGTGATATCACGGTAAACTTTTGGTTTCAACACAGTTAGAAACGAACAATAAACCACAAAACCTTCAAACTTGTCAGTCTTGAAATGAAAAGCTCTGTGTGCATGGCAAGTGTGCAAAAAGTGCGACAATGTCCACCTCGTGCGGGATTCACTGTGTCGCGCATAAACAAAGCATTACAGCGAGGTGCAATCAGTTCTCAGTTATGTCCTTGAGAGCACATTGACGGTCCAGACACTAGATATGACCTACTGTTGTTTTTTTTACAGTGCAACATCCTGAGGAATATTTTTGTGGTTGTTGTTTCCTTTCAAAATAAAAGGAAGAGATTATTTGTTCAAGAAGAGGTCTGGAGGTCTTTACACACACACACACACACACACACACACGCACACGCACACACACATAAATTATCACAAGATTTTGTAGAATGCATTTTGATAGCATTGTTAGAGAAGTTCAGACGAGGTTGAGAACACACACACACACACACACACACACACAGATGTGAGTTTTGTCAAGAGGGAGGAAACTGAAACCTGACCAGCAAAGTAAGTCTAACCCCCTCACCTCCCGCCTGTGTGTGTGTGTGTGTGTGTGTGTGTGTCCCTAAAGTCAAACATGGTAAGTGATTCTTTGCCTCAGTGAATTCCACTGTGACTTGTTGAAGAAAGCCACTGGCAGGATGTGAAAAACAAAGGCGATTAAGAATCCAACAAAAACTTTGGTAACACTTCATTTGGATAATCGGCCTAGAGAAAGTTTATAGAGTGTTTTTAACATTTCAGGTTCAACAGTTGTGGTGGTCAGTGGTTAAAACAACATTATGTAATTTTCTACCATAAAATAACAGATTTTAAATCATTTTGATGTTACACTGATGTGAATGATGCCTTTCTGCATTATGTAACTTTGTAGTCCGAGTACAATCACCTGCTTCACAGCACTAAGTCATAAACCATCAGGTATTTTACTGATTTTGATGAAACTGAAACCACCTCAGCTCTCTGTGATTTACAGAGTTTTCAGATGGACAGTAAAGTAAACTGCTGCAAAGTGTAGCTGCTGTTAGCTAATGTTACCTCAGTTTGTTAGCTCGACTGTGAGCTCAGAGCACCGGGGGAGTGTTAGTGTTTGTACCACAGGTGTTACTGACCACCAAGAAGAGGAGGTTTTAAGGCCTGGGGTGCAGATGAATGCTGAGTGAAGCGGTGTCGGTGTTGTGCCAGAACTGAAGCTGGGCAAGTGGGCAATCTAACCGGCTTCAGCAGCTTTTATGGACATTGCGACAGAAGTGAAGTTGACAAAGGACGCTAAGAAGAGAAAACCAAGCAAGAAGCCACCAGTTTAACCCGAGTAAATCTGGAGCTGACTTTTAGTCACTGGCGGGAGCTTCGTAAAAGTTAAAGACAGACATTATAGCTGGGCTACTTGCTGTTGGACTAGTAATTAATATTATCTGGCTGCCATGTCATATGTTGTTGCACTTGCTTGATGTTTGGCTGTTAGTAGAAGTGTCGATTCTGAATTTCACTCCGTTTTTATGAATGTCACTTTACTCTATACAGATAATCCGTTAAACATCTACAGAGAGCTAACAAAGTCTGCACCATGTTAACTGTTCCCCTGCTTACAGTCTGTATGTTAAGCTGTGCTAAACATCCAGCTCCATACTAAACACTCACACACGAGTTTAAAAAAACTGAAAATTCCAAAACTGGAATCTCTTGGAATTAAAGTTATTTGCTTATATGACCAAGAAAGGTTCAATCATGCCTGGTGGGGAATCTTCTCACTGAAATGAGGACACAAAAGGTCAGAGTTAATTCTACAACTCCCTGAAACTCCAGCAACTTTGGCTGCCGCTGAGGCTGGCATGTGCTAGCTCATTAACTACAAATCATGCATACTTTAGATAACTGCTGACCAAGTCTGTAAGTGGGGAGGATATTCCAGAGAGACAAACATAAACAAAGTTACTCCCAACATTATATTTGTTGTTGATTTAATCAATGGAATAAGAATAAAATGAAGAAGACACATTCCTATTGAAGAAGACAATATGAGGATACAACTATAAAAACCCCACGACAAGACACACTGAGAAACAAAAGGTCAGAGGTCTTCACACACAGAAAGTGCTTCAGAGTCAGACAAAGGGTCAAAGCAAGTAACATACAGTACATGTAGTTCCTGCCCTGTACCTGACATGACTGGAAGTCTTCAACTTGATTAGAGGAAACTTAAGTTCAGTTGTTGTTGATGTTACCTTAGCCCTGAAGGTTATCAAAAAGAACTCCTTCTGAAGGGTAAAACAAGTGGCAAACTGGGGTCACGTTTCTCAAAAGAAAATACACAGAGCAAAACATAAAAATACAAGACATTTAAAAGGTGGAACATTGCAATGAATAATTTGTCACCACAGTAAGTTTTTACAGCGATTTCCTACCTATAGGCAGACTATCCAAATCAAGTGGTACAAAACCTGCACTCGAAAGACGAGAAGTGAGGCTGTGCTGAGAAAGACGGGTGTATACTCACAGAAGAAACTTGATTCTATTGCTCTTACAATTTCATACCTCATAGAACAATGGTAGAAGAAGTACCTAGATCTTTTGCTTAGTCCTACATTAAAGTAGTAGTATTATCAACCCAATGTAGTTAGTAGAATTAGTGACAAAATTTGCCCTGATTTATTAATATACATATAACATTATTAGGTTCTTAATACAGATGGATCAATGTGCAAGTAGCATTTTACTGGTACATGAGTTGTCATGTGATGATTTATGGCTAGTAATTCAAATATATAACCTATAACTTTAATCAGATAATCTCATTGAGATCAAGGCAAGTTAGCTTGTTTCAACAACGAAGCAAGTCAACGTGCTTTCTATTAGAATTAAATACATTAAGACAAGATATAAAAGAAACACAGGGCTATATAAAAAGACACATTAAATGGGATTTTAAAGTCAGTAAAACTAAATAAAATGGTGTATGCATGAGCGCATAGGTGAGCATGAAGGTGCTGTAGAGCTGAAGGTACATTTTAGGGGCCCAGTTTGGTGGTTGGAAAATGTGGTTTGCCCTCTTATGGACACAATAAGCAAAAATAGATATTTGAACAGTTCAATCCTGTGTGCCTTCATAGAAAGAACAATCAAACTTTATTTTTGGCCAGCTTTGGCAACACTAATCACAAGAGTCTTTTATGGCAATCCACCCAATAGTTGTTGAGAGTCTGGACCAAAGTGGCGGACCACACGCAAATCGTTATTGCTATCCCATGCCCCCAGCATGGCTAAAAATAACAGCTGAGAATGCCACAAGAACTCACATAAGGATGGAAAAAGACAAACAAACAAGGCGAGGGTATACTTTAGGACAGATGGACTATCTGTATAACGTATAAAAGTGACTTAATAGTGTGTGACAGGAAAAGTTTGAATGGTAGCTAAATAACCGAGAGACGACCAAAGCCCAATAAGTGTTTAAGTTTTTCTTCCAGCAGGTGCCTATTTTTTGTCAGGCCAAGATAAATGGACAAAACAAATCATCATAACCATAAATCATTGCTATTTTCATGCCTTCCTCCAATAACAGCTCAAGAAGGTCACAGTCTCAGCTTATGTGTCTTAAACACATTAGAGTTCATCTGAGAATTTCCTTGAGACAAGTGTTAGGATTACTGGAAGCACTTTGGTTTCTTTATACAACAACCCTTAACACTGAATGGGTGTGTGTGTGTACAGGTGTGTGTGTGTTTGTGTAAGTGCATGGGTACAAATAGATTTCAAGCTGCTAGTAGCATTTGGCATGAAAAGAAACAACACACAGTGTTAACACTTCCTTCCCTGGCCAGTTTCCTATCAGATACAATAGGCAACAGCAAGTTTGAGAGCGGGAGAGCAAAACAAAGGCAACAACAACAAACGGATGCCAGCTATCATTCAAAAATGTGTATGTGAAAACAGGGTTTTGTATCTGTAGCTATCATTTTGTGAACCTGCACACTTCCATCTGTATCTGTAAATTCTTGGCTGCAAGCTTGCATGTACATTAATGTTTGTGCATTCAGTTACACGCCTGAAAGCCTTTATTCACAACCAGCAGAATTTGATTTTTCTGACTGTTAGTAGTTAGTAGTAGTTAGTATGCTGACGATGAAGAATGACATCACCAAAACTAACCACTCAATGAGTTTTAGAAAGGATGGTGAATCTTTTGCTCCATGGTCCTGACCAAATAACTCAAAGGAGTGAACGTCAAACACAGTCTGCAATGTTTCTACAGTCGCCCAGAAAGGACAAACCAAAAGAGGCTGAGACAAGGTGGTTGCAATCAGCAACTAAACCGCTAGGCAACCTGAGATAAACTGACGCTTGTCGCCATTTTCTGGCCTTGTCCTGGAGTATAATGTCACCATTGTGAATCCAAAAAAGCTATGATTGGTGGGCTCTCTCAGGTGAAATCGTTGTCAATGAGTACGACACCAGATCTGTCTAAATCATTGAAAACATTCATGTGATCTACTTTAAAACACAAATTAAGGTTGAGAATCCATGGCATGGACTTGGAGTGAAAGACACGTATGGGATTTTTGGGGTTAAAATCACCAGTGAGTTGGCCTCATTTATTACTCTCGTAACACAAATTAAGTCAACAACAACATTAATTTTTATTGACTTTTTATTAGCATGGAGCTTGACAGCTTGTCATTTTTGCCTTCCTGAAAACCTCCTGAGGAAGGAAACCATCTACATTCAAGGACTGCGAGGAAAGTAGTCCTTGCTACTTCAAAACAGGATATTGTTATATTGTGTTTTATTTTGTGTAATGTTTCCCAATCTCAATCTGAGTTGTACCTAGGCACGGCAATACAATACTACCATGTAATAATACCAGGTTCATCGTGCTAGTTTAACCCAGACCTTGGAAAAATACGGTCGGCAGGCCTGATTCAACACTTAGAAATCTTCTAGTCTCTATAAATAGATATCTGCGTAAAAGCAGAATCTGTAGGCAAGGAATCACAATTTTGGCATTGGAATGTTATGGTTCCTGTTTATTGTCCGCACTGTGTTGACCAATCATGTTTGAGCGGGTTTGGGTTGAAAGAGTCCATGTGGAGAGTATAATGAGGGGAACACATGGCTGAAATCTCTGACTTTTAACTTTTTATGACCTTTGTTAAGTTTAAAAGATAGAGATAGAGATTAACAGAAATGTGTCTTTCTCACCATTCTTATGAACCAGGTTATGTATCAAGGCCAAGAGGAAGATAAAAAGGATCACTGAAATTATATTCCATAAATCAATTCACCCTCAGGGGAACATGAATGAATTTACAACATTTCGTGCCAGTCCATCTAAGAAGTTTCACGCTATTATACTGAATAAGCTGCTAATGGTGCTAGAGAAAAAGTAAGGGTAAGGGTAGAGTCAGTAAGATTCATCCTCTTGGGGCTTGCTCAGCCTAGAAGAAACCTGAACATAGAATACCCCACTCCCAAGGATGACCAATGCCACAGCAGATGCAGCCTAAACAGAATTATTAGGGTAGAAATTAGCATCAGGGACATCACGGCCCAAAACAACAAACAAAACAGTCTATAACATGAACCTCTAACCTACCTAAACCACAAAAGACAGGTATCAAGATAAGACAGGTATCTCACCTACCTCTCCACAGGAGAAAAGAAAGGTTCTAGCACAGGGCAGTAGGTCTCCTGAGCAAGGCAGGCCATCCTGTTGTTGTCACAGCTGTCCTCGGTGCCTGGGTCAATCTACATCCCATCAGCAGCACGGATGGATGGGTCCTCATCCCAGTAGTTGTGAGCCAGCAGCAGGAGGACCGTAATCCCATTGCCAAAGCCGATGGTCACCCAGGTAACCAGTTCATGGTGAAAACAACCAAACAAGTGATGAATGAGGAAGGCATATAATGTGATACGTTTAGTTTAATTATCATTTTAGAGGTGTTTCCTGATGAAAACCCCACGCGCCTCATTTTTAGTGTTTTCATTGTCCTCAATGAAAATGCTAAAGTCAACAGCTGGGCATACCTGTGGGAGCTTCCCTGTAACCCACAGTTTCAGTCGCCCCTTCCACTGTGCAGGTAACCTGCTTCTAGACCTCTGAATTTGTCTCCACTTTGTTCAGCGATTCGGCTGACTAATCAGAGCTTTATAAGGAGAATTAAGAATAGGGATGTGGCTTGCTGGCAATATACCTATAAAAACTGGTGACTGATGGCCACAAACACCAAAATGGATATGATTAATGCAGCCATACAGGTTACAAGTTGACTCACAAAAATAATAACCATAAAAACATAAATTTAAAAGTCGTGGCATGTTTTGTCATCAGCCGTGGAGCTAAGCGCTCATAGCAACTGCTACCCAAGTCCCAAAGGACAACACTGGCCTCTGAGCATACTTACCAACCTTGAGACTTTTTGGGTTTTGGATTTTGGGGGGATTTGAAAGCCAGAGAATTATCCTGCATTCTGGTGAGTTTCTAGTTTTACTTTTAATTCTCGGGAAAGAATACAGAATGATTTGTGAAATTAAATAAAAAATGTATCACAAGCTAATGTGAGGTGGGGGAGAATAGAGGCGTAGAGACCTGAAGGATCTGCTATTGTTTGGCTGGTTGAATCCGTTTGGCCCTTTGTCAGAACTTTACTACAGCCTGCTGATTAAAAGTGCACTTGAATGTACACCTTGATTCCATCATACAGACAATAACAAACAAACATGCAGCGAGCACAGCGAATGTTTCCCATTCCCACAATGTTTTGAAAGATTTGGGAGGCCTGCCCATGCATGGTAAATGAACTTCCTGCAAAGTACGTGATGGTTTTGGATTAATTTCCCTAACTTTAGTTAGTCATTGTCCCATCTACTGCCAAGTTGTACAAGTGTTTTCAGGTTGCCAGTCTTCAATATGGACTTAGAAGGTAAAACTGTGCAACGTCAGTCAAGTTTTATCCTGCACTAATTATATTTAAAAAAAATTGATCATATTCAAAACTTATGGGGATTCAAATCTAAAAAAACTCTTTAACCATATATTTGTGAACATTTTGGTGAATCTGAATAAAAAAAGTCACGCTGCTTTAAGCTTTTAGTAGTATGTTTGCACTGTAACCATGGATGTACTGTAACTATTATCCAATTACTTTTGATGCTAAAGAAATAAGTTTGAATAGATCATGAGGAAGAACTGATGTAAGTAGCACCTTTTTTTTGTTATGCAAACTTGAAATAGTGAGTTCTGCTGATCTGACAGGTTGTGATGTCTGCGTTGGAAATTATTGGTGGCTGTAATTGTTCCTCCTGTCAGTACCAACTATGAGATGCTTGCATCTAAACTACATTGGAACACATTGGAAACTGAATTTCATACCAAACAGACTGCAAATATTGATGATACACACTTGATTTTTCTTGATTTGCTGAAGCCTCATATCAGCTACGGGCATGTAAGTATGATTTTAAGACAAAAAAAACAAACAAACCAAAAAAACGAACCCTTTAAATATTCAACAGGCCCCTTTGGAATACAAGAGAGTTCCCTTCAATTCACTGTCCACCTGTTTGCCTTGCCATATTAACTCGTCACCTAAATGAGGCAGTGAAGGCACCATGAATGAATGGAACTTCCAAAGCGCTCACATACTGAGGCAAAAAGCAGTGTTAGCGTGACTAACCTGCTAACAGCCGCATTCCATGGGCTGAATATTATACAATGTCTTATCAAACACTTCATTGTCCTTGTGCCATGCAGTTACATTAACAAGGACACAGTATAAACAGAAAGAGGTCAATCCCACTGTCAAACCAGCTGGACACTGGAGAGACTCCAGATTTGACATGTCAGAGTTTAATCAAATTGAACTTTGCACGAAATGAATGAGGCGGTGAATACTTCTCGCTCCATTCCTCATATAAAAGTGGCAACCCTATGCACCAAGCTCTTTTATGACTTTGTTTGGTTAAAAACTTTCAAATTTAAATAAAGAAACTGTGTACAACCACATTTTGGATTCACTTTAAATCACTTTGTCATGTTCCAAGTACTGTCGAGCTGAAAAAGATTTTCAAAGCGCCGACCTTTACTGTTTTATGAAGACGGACAAAATACAAAACATGAGTCAGTTATTTGCCTGCGGCAGCAGCAGCTGAAACTGCAGTGAGCTGGAACGAGCTAGAAACACGTAACTTGGCTCAAAAACAGGAAGAGATGTGATTTTCTTTGGAACTCCTTCACACCATGAGTCAGACTAAATAAAAATTGGAAATAATAATAATGTGAAAAACAGTAGTGACGTCTATTTTTGAATTTGAATTAAAGCAGCACCAAATCTATGTACAGTATTGGTGATTGAATGCAGGTTTCTATTACAGATGAGTGTGATTGGTCTAAGAATAAATAACAAATATAATAAATAATAATAATAAACCCTCGATGCAAGTGGGTGTGGCCTATTACATATTTGCTCATAACTCAAGACACCTTTGGTCAGTCCTGTTCGAACACACTGGAGACGTCCCGCTGCTCCTCCCAGACTTACAAAACTGTTTTTGTCCAATCTGATGAAGGCAGGGAAAATGGCAGAACTTTAAATGAATGAAAATGATGTTTTTTGACGATGAAGCAAGCGTGTGATTGGACTTTCTTTTAACACAATTAAACTGGATGAAGTGACTGATCTTGGCGCATTTGAGCTGCTTTCTTCTGCTGAGCACAAAAAGGTTGGAAGCCGCTAACTGTTGCTTGCGGCTTTATTCGAAATGTCACACACGGGTGTTTTCACTTATTCCAACTAATCAGAACTCTGGCTCAGGCTAAAGTTAAGGTCTAATCAGGTTCAGAAAGTTAAAAACACCCGTGTGGGTGCAGCACAGTCTATAAAAACAACAAGAAAACAGCTGTATGAAGCCACACACACTCTCTGGTTACTGTGTTAAAAACATCTGAATAGAAAATACATGATCCCAGCCCCACTTGCTGTGTGGGAGCCATTTTGTTTTGCTTGATCAATAGAGTAAGGTCGTCACAATACCAGAATTTTAGACTTTGATACAATACTAGTATAAAAAATCTATACCTGATACTTTGTTTGATACCACGGCAAAAAAACTCCAGTTCTTTTCTTCTGTTTTTTTTTGTTGTTTTTTTTAATTAACAACCTGCACACAGTGCTGGTACAAAGTCACTAATCACAAACACATTTGTGTATGTGGTTAGTTGTGTATGTATACATTTGTACGGTTTAAAACATCGAAAAAAAGTATCTACACATCGATACTTTTGAAAACAATAGAGACGGATACATGGAGGCACATTAATAAGTGTGTGTGTGTGTGTGGAACAACGCTAACGTCTTTCTCACAGGTCCGTACTGACAGACAGCAGTTGGAAACAGCGTTCAGAGGGACCAGCCTGGAGCAGGAGTGTCCCGGGGTCAACGTCTCTGTGTTTCTTTCGTGCCTACCTGTAACATTAACGCAGGCAAACAGGTTTTTCCTTGGGATGCAATAGCACCTCCACGTGTATGCATACAATGCAACATATATGCAACAAGCGAGTGGGCTGGGGGAGAAAAAAAAAGAACTGTGAGAACTGTCAGAGTCTCTGTTGTGCAGCCAAATCTCTACCAGGCTACAGCTGTAAGAACTACATCTGTTCTCTGAAGCACTGAGGAAATATGTTCCTCGACTGTTTTAGGACAACCAGGGGAGATTTGAGTGGAGTTCAAGTTCCATATTTTTTCTTCATAGTACAGTGGTATGACCAGAAAGTTTCAGAGGCAAAAACTGAACAAAGGGAACCTTCCCTGGTTGGGTCAGAGCAAAGAGAAGCAGGAAAACCATTCAAAGCCAGATGACAAATCCTGGGAGAGGCACGGCATCCACAAGGACCAAAACTCCACAGACAGGAAGAGAAACCAGCGGGAACCTGTGAGCTTCAGTCCCAGCGGAGCAGCAGATGGAAAGCAGGCGATGCAGCTGAGATACGTATGGGAAAAGAGTCTGAGGTCAGGTCCCAGAGTGCCGGAGAGGCGAAACTGAAGGATACGTGCCAGAAAGCACGTGAGTGACCGCAGAGTAAGGTCAAAACAAAAGATGGGGGAGGGTCCCACAACAGCTCTGGATGTCTGATTGGGGAGTATGTCTTTGCATTTTTAGTCGTTTCCTCGAGCTCAACCGTGAGCACCAGTCAGATTACAGTCTTAAAACATTGAATCTTAGCACAGTTGTCCAACGGCAGCAGCTTGTTAGACACATCATGATGTGGCTGTAAAAACTCCAAAACAAAAGCTGAGCACTACCGGTCAGTACTGTTGGACCCACGGCAGATGCTTTGTGTTTGTAAGGGTTGTCAGTAAAGAGCTTCAGCGTTGCTGTTTCTGGGTTTCTTGATCTTCTCGATGTTTTTCAGGATCATGTCGTGAAGAGTCACCTGAAAGCAACCAGCAGAAATACAATCAAACAATCAAAGGAAGGTCTTATTCTCATTGTTTAGGGTTAGGCCATCCTGCCTATATATAAAACCTGCTTCTGTAAACAGTCCTAAATTAGTAAGAACCCCCCCCCCCCCCTCTTTCCAGACCAGCCTATTCAGATTGTATCAGGGAAGGTTTGCTTTCCCTCCCACTTCAGCTCCGACCTGAAGGATTTGTGAATCTGTTTTGTACTGCTGGTTTATGTCACAGTTAAACAGCACACAGGCAAAGATGGTAATCTGACCACATTCCATTAATAGACAGGAAGTATTTGGTTCAGAGGGTGAACCTTACTGGAACAAGTTGTCCACTCATGTTGAGACAAATACATGTTCTATCGTACAAAGGAGCTCTGATAACCTCAACATAACCTAGACACCAGTCTCCTGCAGCTCCTGTGAATGAGGATTTTAAATGAAGAAAACTCACATATTGATTCCTGAGCTCCGAAACAATAATCTTCAAACTGATGTACTCCTTCTCATCGATCTCCATCACGGTCCTTCTGTAGTCCTCCTGCGGAGCAGAGACAGCTGATTGATAAAAGGCAGGTTCATCACGAACACAAGCAGACCTGTTCGCTCAGAGGAGAGCTGGACGCACTACCCACCACATGAGGGTATTTGGCTATTTTGGAGACCAGTTTGGCTCTGGTGATGTAATATCTGGAGATCTGGTCCAAGTATGACGCTGCCTCTGACTCCACCGTCCTCAGCTCCGTCACCGTCTCTTCCTGCAGACAGTCGTGGTGAAACAGAAAACTGAGTTAGCAGCCAGTCAGCTTAGCATAAAGCCTGGAAACAGGGGGAAACGGGTAGCCTGGCTCTGTGCAAAGGTAACAGAAACAGTACTGCTCAAAACAAAGTGTAAAAAAAAGACAATTTGTTTTGTTTTACAGGTTTCACGTGTGGAGAGTGACACAGTGGCCTGCAAAGAAAAGAAAAATGATTGAGCCTTTGCAGATCTGTTTCATCTGGAGAATAATGTTGTGTGTGTGTGTGTGTGTCTGTGAGCTGGGAAACATCCTGACTGCATAGCACTCGCTCCACTGCCATCTGAGCTGAGACTGCGGAGCATGTCAGTGCTGCCCCCCAGTGTCAAACACAGTGACTACACAAACTGCACACCATTCTCCAAAACATTTCACTACAGCACAAGAGTAAACACCAGTGAGGGGAGCCAATGAGAAGTGAGACTTGTAGTGACGTTCTGTCTTCAACTGGTCTGAAATCGGTGAATGCTGCAATCAAAATCAAGTTTGTTTTAAATGACTAAAGTTAAGTTGAAAGGCTGACAAAGTTATATGAGCTTGGCATTAAACTGGAGGTGTACCAGTTGAACACTGATTCCACACAACCAAGAAACTTCAGGGGAAATTATTAGGAAACTGCAGACCCATCAATAAAGCATTTTTGGTAACCATTGCAGAGTTTTAAGTCTAGAATTCACACTACCTAGACATCAAATATGCTTTAATCATTTCATACAATACACTGTGTTCCACCCTCTTTTTAGCCTCATATCTGTTTTTGAAACATATATAACTATTTTTTCAGACATAGTCCGTGAACACTGACCTGTATGGAGACTCCAAAGTTGTTTCCATCTTCTATTCTGGGGATGAGCAGCTGGACCCACATCTTAACCTGACAGAGTGCAGAGACAAGGCGGTGTCAGGGTCTCCTCAGTGTGAGTGACAAAACTACATCAAACTATTCCAAAACCAAGACCTCTGTGTCGTGTTCACTGTTCTGTCCTCTCCACAGATTTTCAGGGCTCCTACAGAGGATGCTGCTGATTCACTGTCACTGCACTGATGACAGACACACATACCTAATTCTTAAGCTAGGACCATTTAAACTTACGGTACTATCTTCTGTTTGGTTTAATTTAAAGGGGTCAGGTGTGTTTGCACATTTGGTTGGCAGCGGCCGTGTTTCCATCCACTGCTGTTATTCTGTTATTAGGAGTTGGTTTACGAGATAAGCAGTGGGTGGCGCCAATTCTTCTGTTGGATACCCAGAAGAAGTGAAAGAAGAAGATGTCGTAATTAAAAGAGCCCCAGTTGAAGCCCAATCAGTGAAAAACAACCCAGAGAACAGGATGTAAATATGACATCTGTGTTTGTCTCATGTATTGATGTGAGGAAGGTTACATCACATGTGTGTGCAGTGATCATGCATCGTAGAGCCACGAGGAAACAGCTGATCATCATGTGAGTTAAACGTTTGCCATGTCACAGCAGTCAGTGTATTTTCCTTGCTCAAATGCGAAAAGAAGTTCAAAAAGACGCGTGTTGTGTGGTAAACGGATGGCTGGTTTGGACCCACTCTACCTCCTGAGCCACAGCTGCCCCCTTTTGTAGTTTCTAAACTGAACCTCTGTGGTTTGCAGTTGCACAAATCAGCTTTTATTGTCACAGCTGTGTTAAATTTCCTGATATTGCTTAACATTGCGTTGAAACACATGTGCACGTGTGCGTGCGTACAGACACTTACTGTGTTACACTTCTCAATCAGTGTCCTGATCTCTGGTTTGACTTGTTCAATCAGGTCCACCAGCTTGCCGTTACATTTCATCATCCCCTCTGGCATCAACTGTGTTCTGGTTCCCCCTGGAATCAAAAACATCCTCCACAGTTACAAACATCATCCTCTCATCAAAGATGTCTCTACCAGCTGAATGGCTGTTGTAACAGGTGATCTGTTTTATGTTCCAAAACCAGCAAGTGGTGACTTTACAAGCTAAGTTGCACGTGACATGGTCAGCTGGCTTGAGTCAAGCTCAATTTTTCCCTATAGTCCTTATAATTTTGTGGCGAGTTGGCCTGAAGTGGGCTTGGTCTGGTCTGTCGTTGGTCTAGAACAGTGATTCTCAACCTTTTTTGGGGGGCCAGCGTCCATTATCCATTATCCAGGTCCCCTTGCCACCACTATCAAATAAAAAGTAGGCCAATTTGAGTTTCCCAGGGATCAAAAAAAGCAATAGGAATTATATTTAAGCTGTGTCGAGTTAAAAAATGTAATGGTTAGAAATGTGACACTCAAAATTGAATTTAACTGCAGCCAATCAGTGAGCAAAACAAAAGCTGCCTACCAAGGGAAAAAAATTCAGTTTAAGGAAATAAGGACTCACATAAAAAAAGAAATAAATATGTGAGTCCTGGTGAAAAGTTAGAAAAGGAGGAAGTCAAAGCCAAGTGCTTGTGGTACTGGGACTGAAAACTCAACGACATATGTTGACTGGAAATCAACAGGAAACAGTCTTTGTAAATGTCTTCCTTGATTTCACGTCCTTTTAATCATGGACTTGTGATGTTGCATGAAGTTTGCATCCAGGCAAAAACTCACACTTCTTGACTGGAATCGAGCCGGCTGATGGAGTGTCTGGTTTAAGAATGTTTTATAAAACTGTTTATTTACGTTCAATATGATGGTATAGATTGTGTTGAAATGCTTTGACATATGCCATAAAGCTGCTTAAACTTCAGTGTTATATTGTGTTCTGGATGCTAGACATCAAGTTACTTTCACAGAAGGTTTGTTTGAGAGAGAGAAATGAATACTTTCAAGGGAAGAAAACTCCTTTTTCTTCTTATTTGGTAATACCAAGAAAGAGAGCGTCCATTTTCCTGAATTGAACTTTATAGATAATATTTGTCCCGTTGCAGTACAGGTAGCATGGAGCTGCACTAAACAAAGCTGACAGAAACAATACACCATCTCATCTGGTGTCACTGGTGTAAACTCGCCTTGAGCAAACACCCCGACGACACCCTTTCCAAAATATTGCTCCCAGTGTCCCCAACGTTCTCACAGCGCTGCCACCTTTCTCAGCTTGCCAACTTTTCAGACCCTCTTAGTGACTTAGTGACTGAATTTTGCAACTTATGCAGACCATGAGGTAATGGATATCCAGAAAACGGATAAGGGATATTCAGGCCAAGACTTCCTCTGGAGTCCGATTAGAAATTTGATACACAAAAAACGATCCAAAAGACTCTATAATCAGATATTTACATATGATTTCTTTAAAACAAGCTAATAAAAAGCTAAACAGTTGCGTTCTGCCTCATTTGCTCTCCAGACGGACTGTTTCAACCAAAGCCTGCTCAAACCTGTCTGGTCATTTGGTCAGTCACATGGAGATGCTTCTCCCTCACTCACTCTCTCTCTCCACATCTCTGGATTAGGATGTTCACACAGCTTTGTAAAACGTTTTTTTGATCTTGCCGAGACAGATTCCCATAAAATAAAACACAAAATTCATTTGTTATTATGACACTGGGGAATGTTTTTGATTTTACCTTGCCAGCTTTCATCAGTGACTCCGTCCTCTAGTTTCCTTTTCTTTGTATTCTGCAGCACAAACAGAAGAAGTCATTTCTCTTCTACACATGATAACGCCGGTCTGTTGGTCACTTAACCAATCACTTTGGTCCAGAATGAAACATCTCAGCAAGTATCGAACAGATCAAGAATAGATTGATTATAATAAGTAGGAACCATCTGTGGAGGTCCTGTTAGAACTTTGTAGCATCTGTGTGACAAGTGAGCATCTCTGCTGAAAGTTACAGATGTGCAGTACCGGTGTAGCGACACAAACAGTCATTGTTTTCTCATGTTCACGAGTTCTCACCTCAAAACATCTGAATGTTGTAGGCTTAAGCTTTTTTAGTATTTTTTTTTTTCTTCATGGAAAAAGCTAGTGACATGATCATTTCCATCATTAGTTTTCACTGAAGAAATCAAATCCACCGTATGGAAATCATGTGATAAATATACTGTAGACTCACCATGTCCATGCCATCATGGCTGTTAGTGAAGACAATGGGTTCTGGGATTTTGCACTTGATCTCTGAATGGATTTCTTTCAGGTCAGTTACGTTGAAAATTGGCTCCTGGATAAAGATCATATGGAAAAGGTTAAAAATTACTGTGTACACACACACACACACACACACAAAACAGAAGAGACATGAAAAGTAATAGAAAATCTGAATTTGATATATATGAGCACAATATGGCCATACCTTAAGAAATTGATCCAACTCCAGGAGTTTTTGAGGAAAAAAGCTGGAGACCAGGTGTTCGGCCTACAGTGAGAAACATAAGTAAACATTCTGTGATAAAACTCACAGTGAACATGCTGACGCCTGAACCAGAGAGAAGGAATAGAGAGGACATCCTGGCTTAACCGTATAATGCAAAACACTCACCTCACTGGTGATCTGCTCCCTGAAGGTTTCCACCTGTCAACACATTGATGGGCAGTTAATACACTACTCTTCACATGTTCACTCTTTTTACTCTTACAGGCGCTCAACAGTGACAAAAACTTTTTGCATTCCCCAATTATTCACTCACTCTGATGTTACAGAAAACCCTTATGTAAAGTAAATATGTACAGCCAGGCTGGAAACTCTTTATATGAAGAACTACAAGAATTTAACCTATATAGTGTATTGTGAATAACAGTGTTGACTTTGTCTTGTACAACTTGTAGTTTCAAGTAGACTCATTATAGCTCATGTTAGCTATCTGACTAGCCAGCCTACAGAACCCACCACAACCCTGTTTGTCTTGTCTTTCATACTGACAGAGCACAGAAGGAAAATCTGTGGCTGCTCTGTGGTGAACTCAGTGTAAAAGACTGTAGAGTTGAGTGCTAGCACTAACTCACTGGCTACACCTGTTATAAGCACTCTGTCTACATCTACACCTACACCTTCTGAATGCACCCTAAGGATTGTGGGTAGTGTAGTAATTCTCCAGACGTCTTAAAATGACAGATTTCTCTGGAATTAAACATTGTTAGAAACATTTGTAGTAATGTACGGCACCCCTAAAGTCCCAGAAGGTGCTATTTGTTTTATCTTGTGTTACTATAATAATTTATGCATGTCAAGCTTCAGATGCACACAGCCACCATATAATGGAGAGAACTCAGCTAATAAAGTTTTATTTTCACCTCAGAATGTCATATCACGAGACGAAGGAGCGTTTGATAGAGGTTTGATGGAGGTTTAAAAAATTATTTGACTGGAACGCTTAGCCAAGCCTCACTTAGGTTTAAGACAGTTGGTTTTGTTAATGAGAACTATAAAAGTGCAGGCCACTACACTTTAAAGGTCCAGTGTGTAGAATTTAGTTGCATCTAGTGTTGTAATCGCTGCATTGCAATCTCCTCACATCATCCTCACATCATCCTCACCTTCCTAGTGTAAAAGGAGAAACAACACTTTAAAGGCCCTGTCTAGAATCAGTATTTAGTTTGTCTGTTCTGGGCTACTGTAGAAACACAATGTTTCAACATGGCGGCCTCCATGAAAGTGGACCCGCTCCCACTGTAGATATGAAAGGATCATTTTTAAATAACAAAAACAAAAAGATTGTTATTTTCAGGTGATTATACATGCATGAAAACATAGTTATGAATATTATATTTAATGTCTGCCTTATTCTGAAAATAAAGGCCCCGAATCTTACACACTGCACCTTTAAATGATTGTATGCACTGTACAGCTGTAATATAAAAAAACGAAATCTTTAGAGTAGATGTGCAAGCCCTCAATCTGAACTCTCCATTCTTTCAAATTCTTGAACTCTATCAGTTCAAACTTTTATTATTGAAAGACATCATAAAGGTGCTTAAATATAATAATTCTAATGAAAAACAAACAAGAAGTGTGAATCTCTAACATCTTTATTTTAATTATATTTTATATTGTGCACACACAGGCATCTTTTGAGACTTCAGGGGAATGACAATTGATGTAACATTAAAATCCATACAGACTTTTTGGCTGCACGTGTTCACATGAAAAAACTGTAAACTGTTCTACAGCAAAAATATGTGAATTAATATCAAGGCTGGAGTTCAGATACAGATAAAGCTGACAAAATATAGCTGATATAAATATAGCAGTGTATAATAAATAGACAAACCCAATGGAAAGTGTGACATGAGGGTGAGTAAACAGAGAGCAGCTCAGTGTTCAGGCCCGGTGCGTGTGTGTGTGTGTGTGAGTGTGTGTGTGTGAGGAGCTCACCTTGCTCTTCAGCTCGCTGTTGACCTTCAATAGAGACGACATGCTGACGTTGAGCAACTGTAAAAACTTCTCAAGTGTCCAGAAGAACTCAAACCTTTCCACTGCTGCTCGAGTCTGTCAGTGTATGGACACAAGGCACGCACACTACCGCCGCTACCGCAAACTGGTGACGTAGCCGGAAAGCGACAAGCAAACTCAACCGGGATGCGTTTGTTTATTCATCCGGAGTGACGGGAGGGTTCGTGACTAGTGTGGATTAACCGCGCTACCAGACGAGCAAGTCAATAAATCGAGCAAACCCCTTACTGTCGCTCATGTGACGACATTATTTATTTATTTATTTTAACTGCAGCATTAAAAATGTTTAAATCAAAATGTTTGACACATATTTATTTATTAAATTCGTTTAAATTTCCAAGACTGACATCAAATATTGAAATATAAACTGACAAGTAAGACTCATATTTAAATGTATTTATGTTTATGTTTTACCTCTCATATTGAAAATAGTAATAAAAAATAATATTTAATATTAATATAGTAATATTTAAAAAAAATAAAACACAGATGAGAAATAACGTACAGGAGAGTGGGATCTGTAGTTTTTGAAATGTTAAGACTACAAAAAGTGGCTTTCCAGGTGTTTTTTTTTCGCGCGGTGTGACAGCACGTGACGATCAATGATCCTGATGACGTAGTATGGTCAGGTATGTCTGTCAATCAGTTCCTTCGACACAAACTAATAATCAATAAGAAATCAATTGGGGCGATGTTTAAACTCTCAATTTACTTTTTAACGTTGGAATCAAACCGAGATCGTGTGACTTGAAAACAAATGTAGATATTAAAGCGACTTTCACATTAAACAAACAAACAAACAAACAAACAAAAAAAGATTTGACAAAACAGGAAATGACGTCACGTGTTTCTACACGGAAACATTTAAGTCGAGGACTTTAAATTCGCGCCGCCCACCGGAGTATTGACTTGGAGCTCGACATAAAATCACTTTCGATGCGTGTTTCTCGGTAAATTGCGGGATTTTATGATTCACGGAGCAGTGCTCGTCTTGAAGACACATTTTAAAAACACTTAAAAAAAAAAATATCATTCATAAGGACGTTTTTTTTCCATCCCCGCCTGAAATTTGGAAGGTTTTTTTCTGACTGTGAGAAGAAGAGTGAAGAGAGAAGTTAACCTCACTTTATTTTTTAAAAGTTGTTGGCTTCTTCTTTGACCCATGGCGTGCGAAGGAAACGGTATTTCAGGTGAGCTCGAGAAGTCCAGTTTGAACACAAAGTTCTGGTCTCGTTCACACAGCCCTGTCAGATGTAATAACGCTGTCTTATAACGTTTTTGAACCAGTATTCACTAACGCTGCTTTCATTCCTCCACAGATGAGAGGATAGGCGAGGCTCTGATCAAAGAGTAAGTTTGCTTTTAACGTCTTCTAATAAAGTACAAAATATATTGAATATGTTCCGTATAAAATCATATAAAACTCTCCGCTTAATCATCACTCAGGTCAGTTCTGTGCAATAACAAATGATGTTGTATTATGTTATTTAAAAAAAAAGAAAGAAAGAAAGAAAAAAGAAAACTCTCCATTTCCGGCCAACATCTGTAATGACATCTGGATGTCACACATAATCTGTCAAATATAGTTTTTGTTTTTTTTAAATATTCTTTATTTTAACAGCAGCTCATTTTACAAGAACTCAAAGGCATGTTGTACAATTCATTCTGCTGTTCACAAAATATAGGAACTTTGTACAATTTAGGAGACAGAGAGTGCACACAAGGGTAGTAAAGGATTTGTTATAAAGAGAGATTAACAAATTCTAAAACAGATAGAGAACCATAAAACTTAGTAATTTTTTATTTTTATTTTATTTATTTATACTTGAAAGTTATATTGTATTACTGCTTTTATTTTTTATATGTCTCATCTTATATTTTATGTTTATACTACTACTTAATATGCCTAGGTTGTTGTTTATTTATCTAGGTTGTTCTTTTCTATTTTATTTTTCATGTCATTGTACGGGTGAAATGCTGTTGCTGCAATACAATTTCCCAGTTTGGGATTAATAAAGTATTTCTATTCTATTCTATTCTATTCTAAAGAGGGGGGAGAGAGGGATAAGTAGGTAGGAAATAATTTAAATGAGAAATAATAATAATTGCTGACCAAAAACGGGTGATTTTGCATATAATAATAGCATAATAATCTGCTATTCATTTTTCTTCCACTTGTTCTAAGCAGTCAGTGCTGCACGTCAATGAGAAAATTGACCAAACTGCGTCATTGTATCCTTCATTCTACACAGGTTTCAGTTTCATTTCAGAGTAATAGCCGTTGTCAGTTTGCAGTAAATCACACCACTCATAAACTATGTGTTGTACCTGAGTTACACAGTGAGTCATGTGCAATAAGGCAGACCATGAAGGGCATTCAATGGTGTGTGTGTGTGTGTGATGCTCTTTTCAGAAATGGGCGTTTCACCTCTTGGAATGTTTATTGTTTCCTGTAATCTTAAACAACAGCCAGATGCACCGGAATCCGGAGCATCGTCTTGAAGTGTTTATCTTGTGTCTCATCAGCAAAAGAGGAAGTCTGAGCAGAACATACTGTCAAAAAAAGAACACTCTGGCTGTTTGAGGTTTCACTTTCATGTAGCTTGTTTGATAGATGTTCGCAGTTACGTAGTGTTTCTGTAGTGTTGACGAGACGTTACAAAATAAACATAATAGCAGCTTGAATTAAACTAAATCTTCCTGCACTGTGCGGGCACAAAACACCAACCTTCCTTCAAGAAATATGACATTTGAACAATTACTTACATGACGGTAAAAACACATCACTCTAGAAACACAGGACAAAGGACGTCACATGTCCACTTTATTATTGTCAATTTGGCATCGATATAATCCATAAAGATTTTGGATTTCTCACTACAATAAGTTCTGGTCGGTGGCTCAGACACACACAGAATTAAACACAGAATTAAACACTGTTAATTTTCCGTCTGTCACGTGTGTGATGTCTTTTTGACCATTACCAAGGTAACTACCCAGCTTCCTGCTTCCTGTTTGGTGCTGAAGAGAGTGCACCTACCTTCTTCTAATATTAAACATGTTTGATTTTATCAGAACCTCAAAGCAAAGAAAAAAAAAAAGATATTTCCACCAAAATGACTGTCAATAGACTCTTATGTCACTGGTTGCACACATGGTACAAAGCAGCTGGCCTGTGGTAACGTGCAGACCTACACAAAGTAGGCTAGTGTTCAGGAAATGTTTATGTGTTGCTTGGCAACAGTGCAGTCCTGGTCTGGAACTATTTGTGTTAAATAAATGATTAAATAAACAAACAAATCCTAATCTGTTCTCACTGTTACATTTAGAACTGTTGTATAAAAGCAATATCGCGTGCAAGGTTGTGCCGTTATACTGAATATTAGCATGGCTGTGATTAACTTTGACACTCGGCCTGGGGTCTCGTGCCCGTACTGAATACTAAATATAACCTGCCCTAAATATCAAATACTTCCAAACACTGGACTATTGTTCCTTTCGAGGGAGTAGCTCTTCTGCTGTCTGTTATTACTCTTCTGTGTCAGACTGCAGCCACAACAAACTTTGGTTTTGCACAGGCTGACACAGAGGCATGATGGCTACTCATAATTAAAGCCAAAACATCTCAATCACCTGACTGTTAGTTTAGAAAGCGCTCGATCGTCTGATCACAGTAGAGGACTAGTGAGTAGGGGTCAGTCCTGTGTTTTAACGTCCTGTTCTCTTCCAGGGTCATAAAGGAGGAGCTGAAGGATGTGTCCTCAGAATGCCCGCCCCTCACCCCGCTGGCTGTGGAAGTGAAGACAGCGCAGGAGCAGAAAATAGTGACTCAGCTGGGGATAATGATCCGGATCATCGGCGACAGGGTCAAAGACGACAAGGAGTTCCAAGAGTGAGTCTCTCAGCAACTTCAGAGCCTCAGCGCTCATGTTAGATAACTGAAAACTTCTAGGTTTTATGTGGTATTGAGTCTCTTCACTTCACTTTAACTGTCCTCATCCTCTCTTGTGTCTCTGTTGCAGTGCCATAGATGGGGTGGCTTGTTGCCCCGGCTCTAAGTGGGACAGATTCAAGGAAGTGGCGGCCAAAGTGTTCCAACACGGGATCAACTGGGAGAGGATCGCTGTGCTCTTCTACGTCGCCGGCAAGCTGGCTGTCAGGGTGAGTTCTTCTTCCCTTTGTTGCACTTGGCCTCAAGATGTCCTACATTCCATGTTTTACATATAGACTTTGTGTTTTTGTGTCCATCAGTTAGTGGAAGCCCATCTCCCTCAGTCTGTGACGGACATCCTAAGGTGGACTGTGGACTTTTTCAGAAACAATCTACTGGGCTGGATTCGGGAGCACGGAGGATGGGTATGTTCATGTCATCTGTTCATTCTTTTAGAGCTCCTCTCTCATGGTAGTTCTGTGGTCACGGGGATGTTGTAAGAAGAGTGTAGATGAAGCAATATTTCTTTCATTATTCCAATAATGATGGAATGGGGAGGGTCATTAGGGGGAGCTGTTTAACCACCAGACTCCATGTTAGATTTGAAATAACCCACAGAGAGGTGCTCTCTTTTCTACAGCACTCAAGTAGCTTCCTTCTTTCTCTTTCTAAACTCAGTGTATCTACAGTAAATTTAGCTTTTTTTTCTTCATTTATATTAAAGACAGTGTGAAATAAGAGAATTCATAAGGAGTTACTCACTCACTCAGACACTCAGAAGGCTCCACAGGCAGCCTGAAATGAGAGAGATTTGACCACATATGTTTTGTAGTGTAAATGCTAATGTGTCCTGGGCCACATTCGAAACAGAGATGCTTACTAAACTGACATCCTCTAAGTACACATGAAACACGCCATCTGATTTCCATTTCGTTCACCATAATGCAAATTTTACCTGGCAAGATAAGCAGCAGGTGTTTGTGAACACACTGTCTGTTACAACCGTTGAATTAGTAATGAGAGATTCCCCAGACTCTATTAGGAAATTGTGCAATGAAAATGAAATAAACTTTACAAAATGGCTACATCAGACTCTTAATCGTTCATGCCTTCTTGTAAATTATGCAGTATGTCAAATTTTAAAAAATACTGTAAACAGTAACCAGTGTAAGCTGCTTGTTGCTGCCTGTAGAAAAAGTTCCCAGAGTCCCTAAAGAATCGAGTTAGGACAAACTGTAAAATTAAGTTGAAATGAAATGATGTTCTTACTTTGAGCTGTACACATCAAGATGCATGTTCGTTCCAGGTGACAGACAGACAGACAGTTTGATATCTGTGATTGAAATTCTAAAGTGTCTTCTGTTGTGATGTACCTGTTCGTGATCAGAGCTGTCCCTCTACAGATCAACAGTTTCTCGGACCTGGCGGTGGCGTCCATGCAGGGCGTGTCATCGCTGAGCTCTCACAGCTACGGCCTCATCTTCATCTTCGTCGCTGGGCTGGCTATAGGAAGCTTCATTACCTGGAGGATGACCAAACACTGAGGCGCAGACACACACACACACACACACACACATACACAAACATAAACATGCCACTTCAGCACAGGTTTATCAATTAAGGGGTACTTGACCTGATTCTGAAATGTTTACCAGAGGGTTTATTATTCAGGGTTGTCATGTGATGACAACATGTCCGCTTATGACCACATGTTGCCAAGTGATGGTCAAACTGTAAAATGCACCAAACACACTCTACTTTTCTACCCTCTCTAATGTTAGTTATGCATATTATACATGTTGTATTCGAAACAGATTCCGTATGTAGGTCGGCCCCCAGAAAGTCCAAAAATTCATTCAACCTTTATTTAAAGTCAGAAAAACATCGAGACCTCATTTACAATGTAGCTGAGTAACAAAAAAAAAATCATTGTTAGCTCCACGAATGCCTCACAGCGGTAAACAGGTGGTGACACTGCGGCGTTTGTGCTGCTCCACACCTGCGTTCCAAATGTTCCACCTGCAGCGTTCAGCTTTAGTGCACCACCACACGGGGTGCGTCCCAATTTCCCCTCGTTTGATCGCCTCTCGCATGAGCCGAGCGAGCCGCTCCGTCACCATGAAGGCAATGAAACACCAAACCAAACTTCTCTAAGGGGAGAGTCTCGACGGGCCGCTATGACCTGCGAGGGTAGGTCACGTGACCGCAGAAGGCGTCACTAGGTTAGTTAATCGATAGCTTGTGTACGCACGCAGCGAAACTGTACGTGAAAAGTAGCTAGACTCTAGACCGCAGGGAGATATTGAGCTGCTGCCGTGGTTACACTATAATAAACTGAAGAAGTGAAAGTGAAAAAAAGAAAATGAACGAATGTAAGACAGGCTGAGCTCCCTCTTCATTATAACTTTGAAGAATTCACAGAATTCTTTCTCAGATTCTTTGCTGTGCAGGACGGGATTCATTTTTACTGTTTTTAGAGGGAGAAAATGTATTAAATTATTTTCTGAAAATAGACCTTTTCTATGTGGATTGTGCACCAATATGACTATGCAACGGTTGGCTTTCTTAAATGTATAACTTTATTTAAGTTCAGTATTCTTCAACATGTTCAACATGTCACTAGTTGACGTTGTTAGGACCTGCGTCGTCTCCCTTACTCTGCGCTGTTTGTCGCAGTTTGTGAATCACATCTGCTGGATAAACTTAGTACAAGCATTTTCATCTGCATTATATACTGGGGGAACAAACAACAACAAAAACAGTTTTTATATCGGCCTATCGTATATCAGATAACATATACGCAGATACAGAAATGTTTGCAGTATATCAGCAGGGCTCTAGTTTTCAGAGTAATGATAAATAGTAGTGCGCATGTTAGCAGATTAGTGGTTAAAGCCTCGCAGATCGCAGCGGTCGCTCAAGAGTCTCCCCTGTCTCTTATTGTAGCTGATCCGGCTGTTCTTAAACAGTCAATTTTATTTATAAAATATCACAAATCCTCCGTTATTTTAAAGATATAACCCCCTCCATAAAAATCTATAAGGAGGAAAACCTCGGGCAGAGCAGATGAGGGATCCATCAGACCTGCAGTACAGAAAAGACCTTCACGGCAAAATGAGTATAGACGATCGTGATGACTAAATCATAGATTGTAAACATTTATGAAGACAGACATGCACTTTTAAGTACAAAGTTTATTAGACCTATTGAGACTGAGACAGACCTGCCGCTGAAGGGTGATGCGGACAGGTAACAGGACTGAAGATGAGTTTGAAGTCTGATGTGAGCACAACACTTACATTTTTATACCAGCACAAATAACAGAAGGAACTCAGGTGTCATATCATGTTTCCATTTCTTATATTTCCAATAGTCATTTTCCATCTAGTTGAAAAATAGTGAATCTGTGTTTGATTGAAATGAGACAGATTTTTCCTAATCTGTCATTTCATATTTCATCCTGTATCATATTGTAGTCAGGGAGAGCAGTTTAATCAGCAATAAACATTTTGATTATCTGCAGGCGTCACACTGAACACTGCACATCAGGTGGAAACAACCATGAGACATCCTCATAATGTAAATGATTAAATTATTAAGCAAATTATGCAAATTAAGTTTTTTTTTTTTTTTGGTAGATAAGATAATAACGAGCAACAGAGCAATATTACCAAAAATGATTTGATGTATTCAGAATGGCAGACGAACGGTCAGAGTTGTCCTCGTCTCTCGGGGTCACCAGCTGTATATAAACCATCTCCTCTGGTTGTCGCGGTGACTGCAGCGGTTAAGAGAGCGCCTCGCTCGTGTTCCTCACCGTCATACTGTTTGCTCACATGACTTTGCAGAGTTTCACTTCACATGATGTGATCCGCTGCTCTGAACGTCACCATCAGCTGTCGTGTGATGTCCCTACCTATCAAAGTTAAACAATAAAAACCATCCCATATTATGAATGAATATTTAAAACAACATTCACCTGCCATTCAAACGTCTCATGTTCTTTATATATTATCATTTATTTAAAACATATAAAGCCACAGTATGTTTATTCTTTGAAAACTTGTGCCTTTTTAAAGTTGTGAAATCATGGCATTAATGTGAATCTCTGCACAAACATATGATGTGGAAGGTTTCCTACCCTGTGAATGTCACTCTGCAGTCCATGGAGCACATGAAGTGTTTCCTCAGTGTGACTTTGAGCAGCCGTTGCCTTTACCATGATACTATTTTGATACAATAGTAGATTGATGCATTATTTTTTTATACTATTTTTAATGGGGAACATTCAGAGTTAATGTACAGCTGATGCAACCGGGGATGCAACGATTATAGATTTCCATGGTACAATTCTAGTTTCACGATTATAATGCATTCATTTATTTCACAGCACTACAGATGTATAAAACCACATGAGCAGGTTTCATTTTGGAGAACATCTCTCTCATTACATGCTCACCGCTACCTCGTGCAAGTGACAGCAGCACTTCACGGTTACAAACCTGTGATGTTTTGTACCGCCGTTAACCATGAAATCGGTTAATCGCTGCATCCCAAAATGCAACTACAGCTGGATTTTTCACACATTTATGTGCAAAATAAGTTACAGTAAATGTCAGTAAAGATATGTTTTGAAACGAGTAGAAACCATGACAGAGTTTGTCCACCAGTGAGCGCTGACGAGTTAACTTCAGCTTGTATGTGTCCTACTCACAACATATGTTTGTCACAGTTCTTTAAAAAAAAAAACAAATTAAAGGGATTCTGATAAGAAAAATGTTTTCTGGCTTCTTTTTTTTAAAATCTCTGACAGACTTAAAGGGGAAATGCACCAGGCTTTATGTGAGTGCCTTTTCAACGCTGATGGTAAATATCGTCAATTGAAGCAATAAATTCCTCAGTGGGTGTACAAAATCTGTTTTCCTTCTTCGCTAGTGCTGTCATTTGACACATACAGTGTAGTTGGTGACAAAGAAGAACTACAGGCTACTTATTCCACTTTATTTTTTTGTTTTGTTTTTATATTGTAAGTACTATTGGGCTCTCCAAGTACCACCATTATGACCATGAAAGCCAGGAACCGATTTAGAAGCTGGTTAGCTAATAGTTCCCGTTTGCAGCCACAATTACAGTATTTTAGAACCTTTAATTTTAGCTCCACTTACTAATTTCCCATCACAATTTAATTCATAACAAATCGGGATGACGTATTGAACGTGACTACGTAGCAGGCTTACATTGAAAAAAAAAAATCACAGGAAAGACAGAACGGATTGTAAATTACATTTCAGCAACATTATAGTTATTTTATTTTAATTTTAGTAGAACTTAATTCTGATTAATAAGTTTCATTTAAAATATTTAGATTTAAAAATATTGCAGATTGCTCAGCATACCATTAGAGGGAGCTTGCATATCACCAGTGGTACATACACACAGTTTGAGAATCACTGCATTAAGCTAAGACATATTCAAGATGAATAGTATTAACAGCATGAACAGTTGAAATGAGGTTCATAATGAACATCCACTACTCAAATGGAACGTGGCAAATTTTGCCTTTTATCCTGAGCAGGGATCATGTGTTTGGTGACATGTGTGTGCAGATAATCTCACACACATTACTCGACAGATTGAATTTTTGAAAAACATTATTATTATTGACTTCTCTGTTTTATACATCAGTGACTGCTGACTCTTAACCGGCCGGTAGGTATTTTACTGCTTTAGATGTTCATGGTTGAGTTTGTGTAACTACTTTATATACTGTTGGGTAGCTTAATCTACAGCGGTGCATCATGGTTTACAAGATCATTATATGCTCGCACATTTAAAGTTTACACTGTTATATTGGGGAAAATGTGTATCAAAATATATCGTATCTATCGTAATCTATTTTTAAACCATATCATCCAGCCCTGCTTTGACATCGTTGGTGTTTTGCAATTGTCTGAGGTTTTTGTCTCTGCTTCATTCCACTACTTTTATTCATACACGATGACAGCCTGCCCTGCACTCAGAGATAGTTAATGATTCTTAATTATCTTTGGTCATTCTCTATTTCTTTATCCAATCTCCAAGTTTATTCAGGTAAACAATATAGCCAGATTTGAAATAGTACATGAATTTCTCCATTTGCACCATTAGAACACAATGTTGCATTAAAAATACTACACCAAATAGAAAACCTGAGTTTAATCTGAAGTCGTAAACAAGCACACATAACCATAAAATGACACTTTTAGGTTTCGTCCATGTCCATGGCAATCCATTCTGTAGTCGTTGAGTGATTTCAGTCTGATGGAGACAGGACAACATTGCCATCCCTAGAGCCATGCTGCTGGCCTGGCTAATAAAAAGCAGTAGCTACTACCAACGACGACACAACAGATTCTCACAGTGTGACATGTAATGAACCGGTGAGATCGCTGTAATTGTACACTGTGTGGAAGCCTTTGGATAAGAGGCCAGAAAGGAGTGCAGTTGGCAGTCTTTCTTCTCACTTCCCTCTGCTTCTTCTTTCTGTGTTTTCCTCCGTTTAAAGCGCATTAGATCAGCCTTGTTAAACGCTCTTTGAACTGAAATAAACTCCAGTCCTCCTCCTTCCTGTCATTTTCCTACATTTCCTGTGCTAAGAATAAGCTCTATCAAGTTCATGTGTGATTTGGCTTAACATAATTATAGCCCTACACTGCTACCTCTCTCTTTATCTCTCCCTGTTACTCTCTCTCCTGCTCTCACTCCCTGGTGTCTCCTGTGGTCCTATAAACGGTAGACAATTAGCAGGAAAGGGTAGTTTTATTAATTAGCCTGTAACAAGGGATGAGCAAAAGAGGGATTGATGGATGGATGGAAGGAAGGAAGGAAGGATGATGGAGGAGAGGTGTTGAGTTTGTACGTAGAACGTGAGCATGTACATGTTCACTGCTGTTCTGGGGATTGTGATACAGAACACATCAGACTTTGTGTCACATTTTTTTAAGACTTCTGGAGAATTGATAAAAAAAATCATTTCAGCAATATAAAAACACAGGAGAGACCGACCTTTTGTCAAACATAAATTTAGCCCGGAGAGACACGACAGTCTGAAATGTGAACACATTTTTCGACAAGCTCAGACCATGTTCACCATCAGCGATGTTCTTGTTTGATATCTGGCTTTCTCTCTCTATGGTCGAGTCTTAACTTGAATTTATAGATGCAGCTACGAACTGTGTTTACCCACAACGGTTTTCTGAAGTGTTCCTGAGCCCATGTAGTGACATCATGGGCATCCAACGTTGATTCTGGGCCTTGTCTCTTACTTGCAGAGATTTATCCAGATTCTCTGAATCTTTTAATGATATTATGCATTGTAGACGGTGAAATCCACAAGTTCTTTGCAACTGTGCATTGAGAAATGTTGCTCTTAAACTTTAGACTATTTGCCCGTGCAGTGGTGAACCTCACCCCATCCTTACTTGTGAACATCTTTTGAGGATGCCCCTTTCATACCCAATCATGATAGTATCACCTGTTTACCTGTGGAATGTTCCACACAGGTGTTTTGTTTCGCAGTCTTTTTGTGTTCCTGTCCCAACTTTATTTGGAACGTGTTGCAGGCTTTGAATTCAGAATGAGTGTACATTTACAAAACACTTTGTAATGTGAGTGGGCTATTTCTACTGTTTACCTTGTGAACATCGTAACGTTATTGTCACTGTGATTTTGAGGTTTGGCAAGTATTTTCCCAGACTGCTGTGCTGTGTTTTTGCATATCATAAGCCTTCAAACCGGTATTTGTAGTTCATCTTCTGGTTCTTGCACACCTAGATCCTTTCAGTTTTTTAAAAAAATTCTCTGTAGAAATACCAAGGTAACTCTGCATAATAGCGAATCATTTCAATACATCCATTTATGCATGTGTGTGTGACTGACAGCAGCAGTCTGTAGCAGGTTTCCACCAGTCATGGAAACTGGGCTTGTATATGCGAGGTTTTGAGTATGTGATTCCAGTAGTCCTTCTCTTTTTCCCTCTCTCTGTCTATGTTCATCCATTATTAATCCAGCAGCGTCCTGCCTGCCTCCCCGCTCATTTATTATGGCTGTGCAGTAGAAAAACACTGGTAGGGGCATCCTGTGCTAGGTGCAGGTCTCAGGTAACATGCCCTCTGGCAGCCATCTTGGAAAT
This sequence comes from Argyrosomus regius, assembly GCA_946959425.1. NCBI lineage: Eukaryota > Metazoa > Chordata > Actinopteri > Sciaenidae > Argyrosomus > Argyrosomus regius. The sequence goes on along the minus strand of OX336897.1, from coordinate 20,723,818 downwards.
CCACAGCTCTTGAAAACATCAGCTGTTAACAGCTGGTTTCATTTCTTATAACTTGACTGTGTCAGCGTGAAATCAACATATTTCAGCACTGGAAGGGAGAATAATCAATACGGCATCGTGTTAAGAATCACAGTAACTGTTATTATGTAGTTTTAATTGCCATCATTATCGCAATATTTGACAATGAACACAAGAGGGAGCCCCTCTGCACCACACACTTGTGGACTGAACACAGCAGCACGTGGCTGCTGGTCACACCACACAGACATAAAGTAGAATCATCTAATATTTAATGAACTTGTATTGTTTGAGAATTTAAACTCTCAAGAGACCCTTCTTTTTTATAGCTAAAGACAGATATGATGAAAACCTGCTGTGTGTCTTTAATACATGTAAAGATAAGTCATATCTCCCTCATAGTGATGAAAACGATGCTAATCATGATGAAGCCTTATTAGTCATTAAAAATGATTCTGCTACAGGGTTCACACACCAACCAACGCTGAACCAAACTCAGATAAAGCTGATTCCTGAATAGTGGAACTACCAGGAGACACATTTTTTTCCTGTTTTGGTGCCAAGCTAACACTTCTTGGATCGGGCTGTCAACTGAAGGGAGATACACCAACATCAGCATATACCCAACCCACAAAATGTCAAAGTATCGAAGCATTACCGCGATTAGTAACTGTAATGTAATTACTGAATCTCAAACTGTAAACCCTTCCACTTTTCATTACTGAAAACAGTACTTTAATCACCGCAAGGCCATCGGGGGGCAGCCTCGTGTAGTTTCTTTGTAGCAGCAGTGGTACAAAAGAGCCTGCAACAGGAGCAGCCAGAGCTGTAATGTCTGACAATGAAACTACCAAGCAAATCTGACTGTAACATGCACCAGTGGCTGTAACAGTTGTTGACTGGACTTCATATCTGAAAGTTATCAGACTTATTTTTTTAAGTTCATTGAACTTAACCCCTTAACGCAACTGTTCAAGGTGAGTTCAGTGAATTTACATGATTAAAGCAGTCAGGGAACTTAATGTTTATGTGTTTAACAACTTGTGTGAACATTTCTTGTTATTACAACATCTCACAGAAAAAAAAGGTGTTATAACTACTGACAAAGCTCCAGTCAAAAGAAAACACTTTAGCCTACATCAGTCAAAAAATTCTTTTTTTCCTCTCCACTCCATATTTCCTCTTCTTTCCTCTCTATATGATAAACTCGAAGCGCATCCTAAACTGTCATCTTCTATTGCATTCGTGGGAAACAAGAAAGGCGAGAGGAGAGGACGCAACACATGAGGGGAGGAGTGAGGAAACGAGGAGGTCAGAGGGGGCACATGGACAGCTAGAGGTAGAGAGAGAGAGAGAGAAGGAGGAGGAGGAGGAGGGGCGAGGGGAGACTGCAGTGTTTTGTCTCCTGCAGTTCTCTCTTTTGGCCCTTAGATGTCCCCGTGTACCACACTGCGGTATAACAGATCCAAGGAAGAGATGCAGAAACTGCACTGCACACAGAGAGAGAGAGAGTGTGAGAGGACAAGAGAGACATTCAGGTACAGACTCTCTCTCTCTTTCTGTAGCAACAATGCAGTTTTATGCCCTTGATCTTCCCTCCGTCACTGATGTAATAGGTCGTTTTCTTTCTCCTGGTGTTGCTAAAGCAGTGGTTCAGCATTTCAGCAAATACACTTATTTGCTTTCCTTCTGAGAGTAAGATGATCATCAATTTCATGCCTATGTGTTAAGTACAAAGCTGGAGTCAGGACATTGCTATCCTAGATTAGCTTAGCCTGGCTCTGTCTGAAGGGTAACGATTCATCTAGCAACGACTTCAAAGTTCTCTAATTTACATTGTATTTCATGTGTTTAGTCTTTACAAAGACAAAAAATATGTAAAAGACAATTAGCAAGCTGGATTGTTGATTGAAAACACTGTAAAAGGTTGACTTGAATGTTTCCAGATGACTACATCCTCAGCAGTTGATGGTCCATGCACATGAAGAACATTATAGACTGTTGCCCTGTTAGGCTTTACTTACATTGTTACAAGAGAAAAGAAATGTAACACTTATCGGGTAGCATTGGCCGGAGTTGCTGAAGTATAAACCTTCCGACATTCAATAAAGAGGAGGGCAGAGCTGCCAACATTACCCAGAACACAGTGCAGAAATACTCCACAGTATAGTGGAGTCATAAAGTCATTAACACAGCTTCTTTTAAATGTAGCCTGATCCCCAAACCCCACAAACGAATGTAGTTAGTTAATGGTATGCTATATATTTGCCCAGATAAACACACTGTTTATTCCATTCCTTCAAGTCCAGTTGCTAGAAACATGTCACACTTTGTTGGCGTGCACTCTTGCACCGCACGTCAGCAGCTTTAGATTTGCATAAAAGTTCAAATACCCACAAGTTTTCACACTGCTTGTCAATGTCACACTTGGCCCAGGCAGCCAACCAAATCAAGCAATAGGTGGGCTTGACTACTTTACCACGTCCTTTCTGTTTTGATGCCTTTACAGTGATTAGAACGGTGGAGCATGCGGATGTGAGGTTGTATTAGCAGACACAACACATGGAAAAGTACTTTCTTCCTTTCTCATCCAGTAGCGCAGCAATGGCTAATCACATTTGCTTACCCGGTTGCGCACACAGCCCCACTCCACAGGTGCACCAGGTGTTTTGCCAATCCGCATTGCTAAGGTGTTTTTGAAGTGGCTGCACCTGTAGCGATGTGTCTCTGTGTGATATGATTGTTACACTTTTGTTCTTGTTTTTTTAGTTTTAGAAAGACTAAAAAAAAAAGTTTGTGTACTGGAACTATTTCTTTGCAAACAACAGCCAGGCAGAGAGACTCTGCTCAGCCTCCCAAAGCTAAAATCAATCCTATGCACACATGCCAAACTACACTGCTATGGCCAGAGTGTTTATGCTAAGCTAGGCTAACTACACCCTGACTCCAGCTGTGTAATCAACCCACAGACTTAAGACTGATTCTGATCTTTTCATCTTACTCACATGTTGAACTATTCCTTTAAAAAAAGTATCCGCCCGTCTCCCTCTCTGTTAAAACATCTCGCTCTACCACTCTGTCTGTAATTATAGAAACAGCTCTCTCTCCGTCTCCCTAGTTATGAATTCTGTACCAACAGTGTTCTTGTACTTTGTGCTTGCTGCACTCTTCCCATCTTCCCAACACACACACACACTCACACACACACACACACACACACACACACACACACACACACACACTATTTTCCTGTGTTTTTTTTCCCGCTAAGTCAGCACACCAACCAATTTATCACTGTCCCTTTCTCTCATCCGTCTCCCCCCGTCTCTCACTCACTTTTTCAAATTTGCTTTATTTGCATGACCATCATTAAGAACAATATTACCAAAGCAGGCCGGACAAGGTTTACATTGTTAGTATTGATTTAGAATGTGAGTAAATAAAAGCGGTTGGTACATGATTATGATATATATATATATACTACAAGACCATATATACACAATTCAACACGTTATAAAAGACAATACAGCTATGCTTCACTGGATATTAACACAATGGTCACCGACTTTTGCTGTCATGCCCGCCTTTGGAGGACATCAGAGCTCTCTCGTTGTTCGTAAATAAATCAGATATTTAACTTGTTATAGCAGGAAAAGCATCAGTGGAACTATTAGCATTAATGATTGCTCCTTTCCAGCAATTATGGCAATGTAGCAATAAGTAATGTGATAGTGTCTTTGTTAAGTCTGCTCTGAAAAGGCTCTATTTAACTTTAGTCTGACTCCTTCACTTCTAGCCTACATCGTCAATTCATGAATAGTATTGAAACTGACTTTTATGTTTTGTAATGTGTAGATCCTTCACAGTTTACGTTCTTGTCTTTTCTTGTGTTCTTGTGTGCTTGTTAAACGTAATCAGTCCCAGCCCAAGTACTGTCCCAATTCCTCTCGAGTCAACATTTAGCCAAGAACACTCCAAATGATCAGAAGTGTTTTTGCTTTGCACATTTTATTGAGGACACTGTACAAATTTGTTCCAATGTTTTTGGAGACTTTAGGCCATGCCAACTGATAGGTCAGCTCCCGAGATGACTGACTGGCCAATGTCTGTGACCATCCGGGAGAGACGAGTCTTAGTGGGCGTTCAGACCAGAAACCACTAGTTGCTGAAAACATGGCAACAAAGATGTTTAATTGCTGAAACCAAAAATAAATTGCAGATTGTATTGTCAGTTTTCGCAACACTGCAATGTTTAGTTGGCCGCCACCATAACTGGCTTGTGTATCAGAATTCGAAGTTTGGATTTCTAGTGGACAGTTAACAATGTATGTTACGATGTTTATGCTGCCACTGTGGACTTTTGGCTCCTTATATTATTTAGACAAATTCACAAATGCCACAAATTAAAACTACTTTTCAGATTTTTGAATGCAAAAAGCCAAAATGAGCTACACCATGGATGCATGACTTCTATGGATGCATCACCACCACTATGCTCTTAGTGATGACATTTAATGTCCCCAACAACCTTTGCAGTCTCATTTTGCCACTTTTTAGCAACTGCCACAACACGTAAAAGCTTCTCAATTCGTGAGTGGAGTATTTACTGATGCATTTTATGTTGTAGAACAAAACTAGATTAGAAATTTTATTCCAGGCATCTAACCAAATACCCTTTTTCTTTTTTAAAAGTGTTTTTAAGATGAGGGAACCAGAAGTGCTGAAATGCAAACTCCTTCTAGAAGTCTATAAACAATACTATAAAAAATACACCTGATGAGTGTCATTAAAATTTACTTCAAAAATGATATCATTATTCTAATCATTACATTTATTCTGTTAGCAATGTATTTATTTGGAAGTAATAGGCCATGTTCACACTACAAGCCTTAGCACTCAATTCTGGTTTACTGCTCAGATCTGATTTTTGGTCACAGTCCTGAACTGAACCCAATGCACCAAACCACAATACGTCATTCGATGTCACATGCAGCATGCTGTCATATGGAAATAAACATGGAGGCCATGGAAGACAATGGTATGGTTTCTTTTATAAGCTGATGTGCAGTCAGCCAGCGAATTCATCAGAAGATGATAATGAGGATCGTGAGAAAAAGAGCCAAATTTTTAAGTACGGCTATTTGAAGAGGAAAGGCTTCTCCGTTTGTTCAGAGGTGTGTGTGGATGCCAAGTCGGAGCAAACACACACCAGTTATGATTCAGGCTTTGCTTATACAGAAATGTCACCCCAAATACATCATGTCCTTCCGCTGACAGATCCTGATTAAGATGATTAAAATATCAATGTTAGGGACTTCGAATATAACAGAGTTCTGCTGTTATTTACTGTTGGTCAGTACTTGACTGCTAACTAGCTATCAGGACTGGGCTAGAAATTGGTGCTTGCAGGCAGCTAAAGCTAGATTGTTTGTGATCAGCGATCCTTGCTAAGTTTCCTTTTGTAATTTGGCTAAATCACAATCTCAGAACCCATCAGGTATTGTCTGACAAAGAATTAGCCTTTGGGGTCAACCGCCCATGTTTCCTCCACTGTAGCCAGTAGATATCTGGAAAACAGATGAGCAACTTGATGTGCAAGAATGACAAGAAAGACACATTTCTGCTGATCTTTATAAACAGATATCTACATATGAATGCAGATAATTATGTACACCGCCTCTCGCCCTAAGTCAGCTGGGATAGGCTCCAGTCCCCCATGAACCTGATGAGGATATGCGGTTACAAGAAATGGATGGATGGATGTTGTCAGACGATAGCAATGGGTTCCAAGATTGCATTTCTGGCCAAAACATTCCGCCTCTTTTTGCTCTACACAAGGACTGTCTCACTTAACTGCCCACTCAAACATGACGTGGTCAATACTACTCTACAAACCAGAAACCAGAATGCTTAGGGTGCCAGAATCTTGGTCCCTTGCCTCATACATATGCAGATATTTGTTTCTAGAGATTTAAATCATAATATAAATGCTGATAGGTCTAATAAAATCTAAGACAGAGGGAGCATCGATCCTACCCTTGATTTATATGTTGCACAATTGCAGTGATGGAACATTTTACTTCAAAGAGGTCATTTTTGCAATGGCATGCCCTGGCTCAGACCATGCTTCCCTGTCAAAGACCTCTTGGTGTGACGTTTTTATAGAACCTTATAGTCTACATAGTGGATTGATGAGTCAACAAAGCATTTTTGACTTTGCCAAGGCAGAAAGCTATTTGTTTCAAGTTTCCTACCAACAATCATAGTTGGTTTCTTTTGATCATGAACACGATCACTACCTAAACTTAACTAGCTGGTTCTTCTTTTAACCATGATGACAGAGACACTATACTGAAATGGGAACTCCACCAATTTCTTACATCAGTGTGTGTTTCTAGGTGTTTGGGAGTACTAAAAAGTTGTCTAAAGCCTTCAGAGAGTCAGACTGATCTCTCAGTGGCTGAGTTGCATTGTGGGTAGTGTAGGCACAAGGTTTTAAGATAATCACTGCACTCAAAATTGCATACTATTCACTACGTACTCAATATACTGTATGTACTGGCGTTCAACATACTTTTGTATGTAGAAGGTATCTTTTCGGACGCACTGATCGCTGTTGTTGTTGTTTCTTAGATAGTTGTCACTACTGCATTGCATTGTGGGATATTTATTCAACTGTTTGTTTATAATGTCCAGTGTTTGCACACAGTAATATTTCTCCAGGAATAGTGTACATTTCACGTACTATTGGTTTCAAACTAAGGTTTCGGAAATACTAAAATATCTCAGGTGCTGTTTTAACGTACTATATAGCATGTTAGTATGGAATTTTAGATGCAGCTAGCTTGATCCTAACTGTTGTCTGAGTCTGTCAGTGTTATTGAAGTATAATGTTAAATCAGTGGAGTACTCTTTCAATAAAGTAGATATTATACTCCAACCATGATCTTTCTCTAACTCAAGTTTTCAAACGTTCAGATCAGAAAATGCTTACATGGCTAAGGTAATGATGTATTTTGTTTCACACATATTCCTGTGTATTGGTGCAATGTCAAAACAAACACAGGTCCTTCCAGGTTGACTTTGTCCCATCCTGTCCTGTCCATGTGTGTTCTTCGTATGTAAGTACTTTGTGCGCACGTGTCCCCTCCTCTATCACTGTCATACAGCAAAGAGCTCCGTAGCTCCTTAGTCAGCATGTTAACTTAATTAACTGAGTGTGCGTATGGGTGTGTGTGTGTGTTTACATGTGCTAATGCATTGTCTATCTTGGTTTGTGCATAGCTCTGTGTTTGTAAAAGCGCGTGTGTGTGTGTGTGTGCGCTTGTGAGAGGCATGTGTGAAGGAGAGTATGTGTGTTCATGTATGTGAACGTGTGAAGAGAACAAGCATGGCTGACCCATCAGTCATTTCTAGATACAAAACGGAGGAGAAAACAGAAGAGGACTTGTGTCACAGGCACCGTTAGGGAAGGAATAGATTGCATAATAACATAATATGATACTGGGTTGCATTCATAAACTTGATTAGTTCAGTTATATAATTTGTAGCTAGTAGATCTACATTTGACAAAACATTTTCTTTGACTCGTTCTGCAAGTGCAAAAGATAATCTTGCTGAGATGAATGCACAAGTGGCCAGCCCACATGTTGTTGTACGTGGCAAAATGCTTGTGAGAAAAGAACATAACTCGTTTCCTATCGTGACCTTGGAATACTAGCTAGCTATTCTATACATCCTGCTGAAGTACACAAGCTACAAGCCAAACAGACTAAAACCCACTTAAAGGTCCAGTGTGTCAGATTTTGGGGGCTCTTTTATGTTTTCTGTTAGTGTGGAGATCAAAATCCACTAGTCATGCCATGGGAAAAAAAAAAGACTGTGCGTGAATCAGTGTGGATTGATGTGTTTAATAATATAGAAGCAAATCTGTTCTGTGAGATAAAAATGTTTTTTATATGGATTGGTCTTAGCCATTCTTGGGAACACTGACTTACACCTGCTTGGGGAGAGGTGAAGTTATGTCTTCACTGTACGTTGTTTTTTCTAAACAACCTGGTTGGTTCGAACCTTTTTGCTGTGAGGCAACAGTAATAACCACTGAACCATTGTGCCGAATTGGGAGCGATTTGTTGCCCCAAGCAAAGGAGTTCACGTATCTCTGGGACTTGTTCTTGAGTGATGGGAGAATGGACCAGCAGGTTGGTGTGGCGTCATCAGTACTGTGGACGTTGTGGGGAAGAAGTAGCCGGAAGGCTCAGTTTTCCAGTCCGTCTACGTTCCAACCCACACTTATGGTCATGAGCTTTGGGTAGTGACTGAAAGAATAAGATGGTGTTCAGGCTTAGCCTTAGAGATCAGACTTCAAAAGGGAGCTCAGAGTAGAGCAGCTGTTCTTTCGTGTTGAAAGGAGCCAGCTAAGGTGGTTCGGCCATCTGATTAGGATGCCCCCTGGGCACCTGGAGGTGTTCCTGGCACACCAATATGAAGACACCAGGGCAGTGCAAGAACCCATTGGATGGACTACATAGCCCATCTAGCCTGGGAACGCCTTGGGATCCCTCAGGACGAGCTGGAATGCGTTGCTGGGGAGAAGTACATCTGGAACATCCTGTTAAAACTGCTGCCACCGCAACCAGACCCCTGATAAGCGGAAGAAAATGGATGGATGGATGGATGGTAACATATAATTCTTGCTAATAAACGGCAGCATTAAGTTTAGTGATCAACATTAGTAAGCTAGCTGTCTATCATAGTAGCTAGCTAAGATTTCCATGAAGTTTAAACAAGATTTAAAAAGAAAGCTCTGCAGTGTCTTTTAACAAAAACAGCTTAAAATTGCAGACAAATGTAGACAATAAAGATGCATAGAAAGTGATTGCAAAACAAAAAGAGAGACAAAAAACCCAAACAAGAAGGACAAGCTTTATTCTCATTTGTTTAAACACTGAGGAATGCAACAAAGAGACACTTTCAAATGTCCAAATCAAATTCATATAACGGACTGAAGCTATTCTAAAGGAAAATAAATAATCATGACCACTGCAGCTTTAAGTCATGAGGAAGTTGAGGCCTCCAGTGTGGATGTGTCATCAGTCATTACGGCTTCATACACACCTTGTTACCATCATGACTGTTAATCATTTATGCATGGCTCTTATTTGTACTTGTTGGAATAACAGGGCAATTAGTTATTCATTGATACATACAGTTCATAAATACATCCAGCTTCTCCTCCCCTCACTACAGACTCAGTACAGGACTGATGAGGAAAGCTCTCGGGAGTCTCTGCTGATCCCTCTTGGCCCGTCTGCTTTCAGCACCACGGACAGCACCAACACTGCTGCACTATGTTCCAACATGAGAAAAAAGAGTGTGTGTGTGCAGAGCTGCTCGGTTTTACTTGATTTGATCGCTAAAACTGCAGATTTAATTTATTTTTCATTTATTTTTACACTCAGTTTCAAGTGTATTAGTTCAAACTAATGCAGTCTAACTCGGCAGTCCTGTTCCTCATCAGTTTTTCGGAGCAATGATCAAGTCTAGAGTCCATAAGAAGCAGAGGAGGGGAAGACAGGGTGTATGGATGGAGAGAAAAGCTGCTGAAGGGAAAAGAGAGCAGAGATGACGAGGTAGAGAGCCACGGAGTCCAGTTTACTGTCACTTTTGATCAGCGTGTTCTCGTGGAGGACAGGATGAGGAAGAGGAGGAGAAAAAAGTCTCCCAGTGCAGAGGGGATGAAAGGTGAGAGAAGATTTGAGAGAGAGTGGAGGAAAGGACGGATAGGAGATTGAGGTACAGATAAAAAGGGAATCCGCTTTCGCTACAGTAAATACAGTGTCAGTATATGTACATGAAAAAAAAATATATTTACGGTATATTTATAGACAGTATATCCTTGTATGTTTTTAGAAACTAAGAAAAGCTGACAGTGCACTTCCAGTTTGCCAACTGGAGGTTTTAGATGAGTTGTAGGAGCCTGTAGGTCATTGAACTCAGCACGTCCTCTTTCAAAAGTCAAAAATATGATAAAAGCCTGAACTAAAAATAAGACCTTTTCACAGTGTGTCTGCTTTATGCATCTCCTCTGCCAAAGTTAGAAAGAGCCTCAGATTGAAGGCAAATTTCAACCCTCTTGACTTGGACTGGACCCTCGCAGACTTTGCCGATATGTACCGTGAAGTGTTAACCGTCATAAAATGTGCTAAAGGGCAAGTCTTAAAGGGCCCGTTTGACAGCTTCCAACACTTAGCAGCTCATCAAAAACAGCAGTTTAGTCAGTTGTCCTGTCAAATTAGCACGTCGTGAGGTGATTATACACTAATGAAAAAATACGGATGAATATTGTATTCCATTCCTGCCAATAAATACTTCTAAATCCTACACACTGTACCTTTAAAAAGAAGTCAATATTGGTTCCACTCAGGACAGAAACAGCAGTCTTGTCTTTGTTTGACCGATCAGTCCACCCCGACTTTCTCACTCTTTACAGTACATCACCCGACTTCAATGGCACATCAAAACATTACAGCCTGTCAAGAAATGACACTAGAGTTGACTTGGGAGTGAGAACAGGCTGCGTTTTGGGAAATAAGCCCATTCAATTAGTTGACGAGAGAAGATAAGAAGATTTATAGTTTAATGCCAGCAGATACTCCAGGAAGTGACTGCTCCCAGCACATAGGTCCCCTTAAGATCACAATGTGTAATGTTTACACTACAGTCTCTCAGTTGGTCCAGTCAAGCACTTTGGTCCAGACTATCAGAACTATTGGATGGACTGCGATGGTATTTGGCTCAGACATTCGTGGTTCCCTAATAACATTGGTGATCATCTGATTTTTTGTATCGACATCATAAGGTCAAAATTTTTATTTTTTCCAGTGGATTTTGAGAAACGAGTGACTCTACAGTGGTGCTAATTAGCAAATATCAACACAATGAAAACATTTTCTCCCAAAATGTTTCAGGTCTTTTTTTTTTGATTGGGAGAAGTGTATTATTATTATATATATATTGTTTCACCAAAATAAGTGAAAGAGTTGGTGTTTGGTTTGGTGCTGTAAAGCGTTATGTACTTCTCTCAACCCAGAGCACAAAGTTAGGCGGGACGCAGAGTGGGAATGAGAACCGTATTACAAAAAAGAGAAAAGTTTCGTCATGTTGCATTGAAAATTTTTCAAATTTAAACCAAAACCACAATTATTCTTTGATTGTGAGTCCAACTTAAGTGCAGCAAGTCCCTAAATATAACCATAAAAGAGCAGATGTTATAGGCAAACTAATGGAATATCACGTTAAACTCACCATTAACATGTAAACATAATCCAGGTGGGATTATTTTCCTTTTAAAGCATACTTGCTTTTGCACATTAGCAGTATATGAACAGAATTTCAGACAGTCAGAGATAGATTTGGTGCGGAGGTGATCACTCCATACAGAGCTTTCAACCCAGATCATGCATGAGTTTGGGTGCACATGAATGGTTTAGGGCATTCCACTGACTGAGGCTGTAGTATAGTGTGTGTGTGTGTGTGTGTGTGTGTGTGTGTGTGTTCTACTGACGTTGTAGTGGACCCTATACAGCAGAGCACAGTGCTGCAGACTGCTACAGACCAACACAGCACATTAGCTCTGCACTAGTGGGAGAGAGTGAGAGAGATGGAGAGAGAGAGAGAGAGAGAAAGAGAGAGGACAGGCAGTAGAGATGATAAGGAGAGGTGGAGAGAGAAATGGAGAGAATGCACTGTGTGAGAGGAAAAGAGAGAGAGAGAGAAAGAGAGAGAGAGAGAAAATGGGAGAGCACTAATGATCTGATGGTCTGCAGTCTTTTCTCCCCATTTTGTGGAGCTCAGCAAATACTCGTTCTGCTTCTGGTCTCCCTCTCTCTCCCTCTCTCTCTCTCTCTGCTGGTGGAGGGACTATCTTGGAAAGGGAAAGAGAGGGGGAGAGAGAGAGAGAGAGACTGGGCGGTGGGCGTGAAACACTCTATCATATCCCTCCTGCTCCGCTCTAATTGAGCCAAGTGTTTTAGTAGATTGAAAGACAGTGTGGAAGGAGGGAGTGATGCAGCAGAGAGAGAGAGAAAGAGGGGGGGAGGTGAGGTGGGGAGTGGGGGGTGGGGAGGTTGGGGTGAGGTGCTGGCTCTCCGGGTATTTCAATTCTTTTGAGATCTGTTACTTTCACATGTGACTACATATATGTGATGGATGTTTTTATCACCTACAGTGTTAAAAACTGCTGACACATAATTACATCAATAATTTAATCCTCGGAAAGGAACTGTTTTCCGGAATAAGCAGCATTAAGTTTGCGTTAATATGTCTTGACTCTGTACCTGCTGATAGAGTCTTGGATTGGCTTGTACCATCCATCCATCTATCCATTTCCTTCTGTTTATCCGGGGTCTGGTTGCAGTGCCAGCAGGTTTAGCAGGGCGTTCCAGACGTTCCCGTTTCCAGCAATTCATTCCAGCTCCTCCTCGGGGATCCCCGGGGTGTTCCCAGGCCAGATGGGCTGTATAGTCCCTCCAGCAGGTTCTGGGTCTGCTACAGGGTCTCTCCTGCCAGTTGGATCTTCTGCCCAGGAGGCATCCTGATCAGATGACCGAACCACTTCGGCTGGCTCTTTTCGACAGGAAGAAGCAACGCTCTACTCCGAGCTCCCTCCGGATGTCCGAGCTCCTTACTCTATCTCTAACGTTGAGGCCAGTCACCATGAGGAGGAAACTAATTTCGGCTTATCTTCTTATTCTTTTGGTCACTACGGAAGGTTCATGATCATAGGTGAGGGTTGGAACGTAGGTCAGCTCTCTCAAACGAGGGGGTTCAAGTATTTTGGGGGTCTTGTTCACGAGTCGCTTGTTACTTTGTTGAACGTGAAGCAATCCTTCCTATGTTCTAGTTCAAAACTAGGGATTTACTATATATATATATTACCATATATTATTTCACAATTAAAACTTGAAGGACCTAGTGGTGATGATTGCAACACTGTTGCCTCAACCTCTATTTCCTAACGTGAAGGAGAAACTATGGTGGCTGTGAAAAAGCAAGAAAAACAACATATATTCCAGTATATATATTATGGGCTACTGTAGAAATATGGCAGTTCAACATGGTAGACTCTGTGGAGGAGGACCCACAGTGTTTGTAGATATAAAGGGGGCACAAAAACAGGTGATTATACACTAGTGAAAACATACCTATGAATATCATGTTCCATTTCTGCCATATTCAGTTTGAACTAGTTTGATTTTATGACTAACCTGCGGTTCATGTCAGTCTCTGAGGAACAGCACTGGCCCTGCTTCCCAAAAGCATCTTAATGCTACGATGATTATGAAATCCATCTTACAAACCCTCTTAAGCTTAAGAAGCATTTCCCAAAAGAGCTGTCATTTACAAATGATCATAAATTAACACGTGTCTCCTCACTCATAGATGTAGGACGTAATGGCCATCACTTTTTAAGTCTAACACCATTTATGCCTTCAAGGAGAGACTAAATGTGTCTGACACATCAAGTTATCCTGTATATCCAAGATTTTAAGTCCTCCGTCCAGCCTCACCATTGGCCACCATTATCACCATGCTGCCACAACTGTCAAAATCAAACATGGTGAATCATGTACAGGTGTATGTAATCCATCTTTGAACTGTTCTAAGATATAGAGTAATACTGAATGAAATATTATATATATATTACCTTCTATTACGGACATACTTCAACCAATCAGGATAACGAACCATGTAATAGTCAAGACTGTTACTGAAGCCAGTCAGGAGAAGAGCAAAAACATATTTTATATCAAGAAAAACCCTTCAGTGCCGTTTTTTTTACTCTTCTTTCAGTGAAGAAATACTCTCCAGTTCTGATATAACTGATGCTAGCAGCTTCTATGCCAGATGGCAACCTCCATGGCTGTGAAGTGAAGCCTATGCAGAAGTGCCAAAAGCTGCAGTTCCTTGAACGGCCACTTGAGGCTGGCTATAAAACAAGTCAATCTCCATAAGCCCCCATGTTAAAATGTCCAACTTCACAGCAGAAATAAACATGTTTACAGCCTGGTTCAGAAAACAGTTTTGGTCTCTATAGCTAATTCTCTTGTTTATGACAACTGTACTGAGGGTGAATCTTTATAGGACTCGCCTGTTCAAATTATATTAAGGCTTTAAGTTATGCAGAAGTAACAGTGTGGCCACTTTGATTGACAGGTCCTCAGGTCCAGAGATGATCCATGTTTTTGCCGATTTTTAGATTAGCCGGGAGGTCTATTCTTAATACTGTCAATGATCTACGCTAATTTTTTTAGCAGCCACCATTGTTGTTTTTGGGTGAACAGTACCTTGAAACAAGTTCATAGCTCATAATGTAGCTGCCAATAGTTCCAAATGGGACGCTAATTGATCTGAACCATTGTGATATGGACACTAGTACATAGCTTGAAGCCCGACAAGATGGATTCTCACGTGATTTTGTGATCCAGCTGCTTTAAGCTCAGCGGCACAAAAGGTTGTGTGCCTGTTCTGGAGAGGGGGGACCCCATCAATATATAGATATACATACACCATTTATGTTGATATTATGATGACATCCGGAGCTTTGTAACCGTTGCCCACATCTGTCCACATTCTTTAGAGCACTCCAACTTAGTGTTTGTCCCTTTACTGCTTCACCATGTTAACAAAGCCGGCTCCATCCAACACCTTTGGGATGAACTGGAACTCATGACCCAACATCAGTGTTGAACATCACTGTTAGCTCTGCTCTGCTGAAACCTGAAGAGTGGAGACCCCAGTCTCATTTGGCATTGGGTATGATGTTCAGGTGTAGTACATGTTATCAGTCATGTGGTTTTGCATTATATCTGTATTTGGACATTTGCAGTGTAAAAAAACAGACCCATCTGGTTTCTGTCTCTCTCTGCTTCTCAGCTCAATAAATCTTATTTCCTTGCAGTTCAATCCAAGAATGCAGCAAAGTCGACTGTACCAAAGAGCCAAACGAGCAGAATTTAAATAGATTTATTCAGCAGCAACGACAGTTTTAACATCAAATGATCCAATAATATGAATTCAACCAGTCAGTCAATCAGGCAGTCAGTCATTCAGCGGGCAAATCTATTGATTCATAAAATCCGCATCCCACATACTCTTTCTCTCTCGATCTCTGTCATACACACTTGCAGACACACACACTCTCTCTCTCTCTCTCTCTCTCTCTCTCTCTCTCTCTCACTCACTCTCTCTCACACACACACACACACACACACACACACACACACACACACACACGCACGCAGACTCCTCCTTCCTCTCCTCCTCTCCTCCTCCTCTCAGTTGCCCCTGTGACTCCTTGCCGGGACGGTATAACAGTAGCCTACAGAGCGGGGACAGGCGGTGGATGGGGCAGGGCAGTAGCCGCAGAAGCAGCAGCAGTCGGGCGCATCGACCGAAGCATGCTCCAGCGCAGCCATGACTTGCTCGGCGTCAGATAGCGAGAAGATCGTGATCAACTGCGGCGGGATCCGACACGAGACCTACCGGAGCACCCTGAAGACGCTGCCGGGGACACGTTTGTCTTGGCTGACCGAGCCCGACGCCTACAGCAACTTCGACTACGACCCCAAGTCCGACGAGTTCTTCTTCGACCGCCACCCGGCCACCTTCGCCTTCATCCTAAACTACTACCGCACCGGCAAGCTTCACTGCCCCAATGATGTGTGCGGGCCGCTCTTCGAGGAGGAGCTCGCCTTCTGGGGCATCGATGAAACGGACGTGGAGGCGTGCTGCTGGATGAACTACCGGCAGCACCGCGACGCCGAGGAAGCCCTGGACAGCTTCGAGACCCCCGAGCCGGACGCACCAGAGGATGACCCGGCGCTCACCGGAGGAGCGGACGGCGACCTGAAGCGGCTGTGCATGCAGGAGGACGGTCGCAGGGCGACATGGTGGGAGGTGTGGCAGCCCAATATGTGGGCGCTGTTCGAGGACCCCTACTCCTCCAAATACGCCCGGGTGAGTGGTCGGACAAGTGTCTGTTCTATTGGCGCGCTCACATACAGACGTTTGGCACTGTTTTGGCCACTGCGCATTGTTGCGCGTAAAAGTTACCCCCTAAACTGTTTGGAGGAATGCATGATTCACTGCAGATGAATGTCAGATTCACTGCAGTGCTTTTCAACAATAGATAGATAGATAGATAGATAGATCATGTCTTCCACCGTTCTTTCTTTCTTTCCTCATTTTTACACATTACAGTCTGTTCATCACATTAACTGCCCTGCTGCTGTTCTTTCCTTTTAATCTCTCCCATTGATATCATCATGTGAAGATTTGTCTGCAAGCATCAGTCCCTTCTCTCTCTCTCTCTCCAGCGTCTGTATGTGTGCGCCAAATGATTTCTACTGCAAAATACTGAACAGTTTTAACATGATTTAATTGGAAACCACATTCATATGAACATATGAATTGTTCTGCAGTCTAAACATCAACTTAATCATAGAGTACCTGGAAGTAAATCTAAAGTTGTTACCGAGCAGGTAGTTCTGCCTCCATTCATCTTCTCTCTCCTGTAAGCAGCAGCCACCTCACACTTCAGCCAATAGGATGCTGGATTTGCGCATGTTTATGTGTGTGTAAATGAGCATATGCACATGAATGCATGACTGTTTACTCATGAGTGTGTGCCTTAGATGTGCTGGCAGGTGTGTGTGTTTGGGTAGATGAAGCAGTGAACACTGTTGCACTATAAAACACTGCTCTTCCTCCAGAATCCGTCAGAGCTGGTTTATATTTGTGTGTGTGTTTTTTTTTTTTTGGTTGATTTGCTTGTGAGCACACATCCAGTTTAGACTGGAGCACAACGCCAGCGAATCAAATATCACTGTTAACCTCTACGCATTATAACTGGTTTGAATATGGCGTTAAACACTGCGCTGCTTTACAGCACGGAGGTGAATTCTTAAGCATAAAGCAGTATCCTGATAACTTTTTTGAGGAAGATCTTAAAGGATCCAATTCGAGATCCAAAAGCTGTCAGTCACAAATTACATGCAGCACAAACGCAGGACAAATTGTACCCTTTATGTAGCAAAGCGGAGGTCAGGGTAGAGGATGGGGCACCCAATTGAGTGCATCCAACTTTCACATGGGAGAAAGAGTTTGTGTCCTGTGGCCATCCAACCGTTAAAGGGTATATACACCCTCGATTTCTGCCTGGCTTCTCCCAGAATATTTAAAACATGCAATGTGAAGGGTGGGGGTGCGGAGGCTTGGCAATGTGACGACACAGGGGTCAAGGGTGGTATGGTGGACAACGGACAGAGACAGATGAGCACTATCTCTTCCCCCTGACAATAATGAGATCACAGAGGTCTGACCAGTTAGTACCTTCTGGTTGAATCCAAACCTCCTGGACCTGAGGCTGCAGCTGTCCTCGTATGAACATGGAGGTTCAAGAGAGGTCAGGGAATGGTACAAAAGTAATTTTAGCTAAAGTTGGTTAGCTGGTGACGGAGTCATTAGTCCAAAAGTATAGCTGTATCGTCATGGTTGAGGAGGGGCCACAGAATACAGGTGAATTCACCTTTCAGAATGCAAGTCGAGATGTAATAGTAGTTGGAAAATTAATATATATATTAGCAGTCATTTAGTGATTGAGTCTCTCTTTGCTTTCCCTTCTGTCTCCTGCAGTCACATTCTTTCTCGTGTCTATATTTTTTCTGTCTTGCTCCATTTCTCTCATCTCTATTTCAAATAGAGATGAGAGAAATCTCCTCTGTCTCATCCCTTTCCTCTCCTTGTCCTGTCAGTCCACCATCACTCACCATCATCTCACGCTACCTTCCTTTGCTTAATTGTCTCTAAAAATCTATGGCCATTTGCCAAGCCAGAGGCTAGTGCTGACCTGGATCATTGTGAGCTGAGGTGTATTTTCTGTGGACTCTGCCATACGCTCAGAGACAGAATATTGACTTAGTCAAACTCTGTGACTTAGGATGGAGACATACAATGAGGGACACACATACTACACACACACACCGTTTCTAAAGCACCAAGTGTTCACCAGTGGTCCATAGACCCCTTGTGGCCTTTGTAGGGAGTTTATGGCAAAATGAAATAAGCATCTGTATATCTTGACTTTCTGATTGGTTGATTTGCTTATTCAAATAAGACACTGAATACGTGTCTAACGTTCCTTCCTCAAGACACTGGCACACAACACATCTGCATAGACGAAGATAGAGAATCCATGTAAAGTAAATGTCGTCATCTGCGTAAAGACGGAGTTCTTCTGTCTTCTGAAGATGCAGTCCAACGTCACTGCAAACCATGGGTAACCATGATCTTTCCTTAACCTTAAGGTACAGGTACAACAAGTACAGGTGTTGTAGAGATGAATGTAACAAAAAAACGGGGGTGGGGGGTTTCCAGAATTGTCCGATATCAGTGTTCTTGTCTAGCGGTAGGGTTGTCCTGCCCTGTGACATACAACTAAAAAACGCAGCTGAAATACTTCCATCGATGTCAATGGAAGGAAACTACACCCTATGTCTCTGATACAGTGAGTCCTCTTACAGAAATACATCTGTCTCTCTAGGGTCATTACATTTATACATCTTATCAATGAACGAAGCCTGCAGAGAGAAGTGCATGGACTTTCTCGTACGGCAAAAGAAGAACCACAAGTGACCGCCTGTTACGCACTTGAGTGTGTCACATGTTCTTTTCATGTACAGGTGGAGTCACAAATGTGCAGCCGGGGGATCTCTGTAGTTTTCAGTTGGTCTGTGAGGCATGTTAGCTCACCATAAAGGACGCAGTACTGAAAAAAGGCTGAGATTTACTGTTTTATACCAAATTGATAGCAGAGGAATAAGAGAAAGGGAAGATCATAGTAAATTTCGACGTGTCAGTCTTCTTTGTTGCATCTCGTATTCAGCTTTTTAAGACTGACGTTCTGGACCGTAAATTCGAGCCTCGTGCAGATTTTTCATGCATGAAACTCGACAAGTCAGAAAATTAAATGGCAGCCAAACAAGCGATCGAAGAACCGGATGGAGGATGAGGGGGGGCAGTAAAAAAAGATTGAACGCTAGGGTGGTGTCATGGTGGAGGGTTCGGAGGAGCATCAGTATGACAGCTGAGGTGACTTTGAAAGTGTTGCAGTCAATAGTTTCGGTGCCAGCGCGGTGACATAAAGATAGGTTGGAAGGGGTGGAGGGGGACAGCCAGCGCAGCAACAGCAGCAGCAGCAGCACTCAGGTGGGCTGAGGTCAGTCGGCCGGCTTGGTTTTAGCTGATTAGCTCGGTAGAGAACGACAAGGGTGATGCTGCTTGTCCCTGCCAACGTCTTGGCTGAAGAAGATAGAAATGTCGGACGTTAGAGGAAAGTGATGGTAAATTAATGGATCACTGGTTTAATTCATTCATCTGTCCATTGAGTACATAAAACATCTTTGTAAAGATAGCAGGGTTTCCCATTTTGTTCTTTGTCCTTCCGTCTTCTTCTCTCCTACTCTACGGTCTGTACAGTCCTCCCCCCGTTCCTTTTCTCACCGTCATCACCGCTGACAGCTCGTGCTGCTTTATTACCACGATTTCAGAGCTGAGTGCTGGATTGCTTATTATCGCTATTCAGCCCCCCCAACCCCCTTCACGTCCTCTTCCTCCACTCCCCCCCCCCCAATCCCCCACCCTCCTCTCGTTCTCTCCAGCTCTCTGCTTGTGCTATAGCGTAACACTGCAGTCCCTGTAGTAGCTGACTGCGCTCTAGTCTGCTGCAGAGAAGGAGGGAGAGAGACACAGAGAGAGAGGGGAGGGGGTGACAGGATAGGAGGTGTTTTTGGTGAGGGTGGCGGTGAAATGAATTCAGAGTAAGAAGCAGTAGAGGAAGAAGAAGAAGAACAGGATGGGGGGTCATTTTTTGCACCCCCCCATTTTTGTTCCTGTTGCCCCCCCCCTCTTTTTTTTTCCTTTTCTGCTGAGCTCGGCAGGCTGGGACGCTCGTATCCGTTTATCGATCGGGCAGTACGTCTCAGCTCGCCTCATTCAGGTGGACGTCTCAGCTGAATGGTGCTCCTTTGTAAGCAAAACCTTCCCACACACACATTCCTTCTCTCTACCTCTCTCTCTGTCTCATCCTCTCTGTCTCTCTCCATCCTCTCACACAGCGGGGTGTGATGGCAATTCCCATTCCCTCGAGGAGGGAAACCAATACCAACACGGTGGCAACACACATGCACGCACCTGCACTCACAAACGCTTACTGTACCACCACACACAGCAATTGTAGTACTGTTAATGTCATTTTGACCTCATTTTTGAGGTTTGGTTACACGAGTGAGTCATTTGAGTTCATCGCTGTTAGACGCTGATGTCCTCTAACAGCAGAAAATAAGCTAAGCTCTAACATACATTTTAAAAAATGCAGTTCAGTGTCATCACATTCCTTTTGGTGAACATGAAAGAGATTTTTTGGATGTCAGCATTTAAATTCAGCGATAGACGGGACAATATTTTTATGTTAACAATAGATTTAATCATGTGTAATTTAAGGTGCCACTCATAGTGACAAACCCAAAGATAATATGCAGCCACTCTGCACTTCCCCTTATTGCTACAGAGCGTTTTAGACTCTTTCAGCTCATTGTTTTGGTTTTACCGCCCGTCAAACTCTGCTCTGTTTTCTACAGCACCAAACAGCAGACGGACAAAGATATATACGTAACGTTAGCCAAAAGTAATGGTTAAAATAGCTAGTAATGGTTGAATGGTAACTGTAAACTTAACAAACTGATGTAATTGAGTGTATAAATAAATATGCACATATATAATTAATAGTGTTAAATAAACAATTGCCTAAAATGAATTGAACATGTTGGATGATGAGCTCATCTAAAAAAAAAAAAAACGTGGAGGTACACCTGCTTCCAGTCTTAATGCTAAGCTAGGCTAATTGTTTTCATGACTAAAGACTGATGTTCATATTTTCATCCCAATCTTGGAAAAAAAAAGTCTTTTTATACTGCCTAATATTTCTGCTACTAAAATGTCGAACTATTCCTTTAAGAGCTAAGGTGAGACAGATGGTCAGTGGGTGGAAACTGGCCCCATTTATTAACCGATTCACCCAAAAACAATGACTTAGCCAGTGTTATTTATGGAGCAGGTACTTTGCTTATGACCTCCAGTATGGAGCACCGTGCTCGATGGTAACGTCACCGCAGGATCTCAATACCACTGCAGCAAAGCAATGACAACCAGATGATGACATTTAATCGGACGCACACTTTCAGTGTTTTTAAATCTTCCTATCTACTTCTCTCTTGACATTTTTTCGCTGTCTTTCCTCCTGTTTTTAAAAAACCTTTAGCACCGCTCTCTCTCCCCCTCCCTCTCTAGTGGTTTTGTTGCGCTATAGGCAATATATCCACCAGGGTCCCCCTTCCCCCTCTGTGCTTTTCAGGATAATGCTGCGACAGAGCTTTCTTTCTCTGTGTGTCGCCCATCGCAGGAGAGAGAGAGAGAGAGAGAGAGAGAGAGAGAGAGAGAGAGAGAATGTAAGAGGAGAGTGTGCACGCAGGAGAAAGAGGGACACCATAATATATTTGATGACATGTCAAGAAATAAAGCGTTTAACCTCTGAGTGATCTCCACTGTCCTCTCGCCTCGCAGGGGTCAATAACACAGTCAACGGACACACACATACACACACACACATGCACACACTGGCTAAATGCAGAGACACACATTTACGCAAAAGAGCTAATTGAGCAAAGAAAATGCATGTGCAGTAAGCCTCTAGCCTTGCAGCCTAATACACACACACGCAGCAGATTACTGCAGAATGATCTGCTCTGACCTGTTGTGTAGTGTGTGTGTGTGTGTGTGTGTGTGTGTGTGTGTGTGTGGGGAGGAAGGTGAGAAATACAGTTGATCTCCTTCTACCTTTCTGGCTGGATTTGAACTTTACCTGCTCACTGTTTTGGTGCCTATGTCAATTCTGCCGTTATTCTTTAGAATTTTTCAAATCCCATGAAACGGCAAAATCCAACAGTACAATACTTCTGTACCATGTTTGTTACACTCAGCCCCATTGCATGCAGGGGGACTATTTTCAGCTGCGGATTAATCCACATTTAGTGGCAGCAAGACTACAGTGTTACGTTATCAACACTCCACCTAATCCTTCTCGATTCTTGCGTCCTTGTGATGTACGTTCTTCTCATCTTGTCACTGTAAGGAAGCAAGGGAAGATAACAGATCTCTGCAATTAGCGATTAATTATTGGCTGAGGTTGTGCTATCACTAAAGAGACTTCCTTAAACAACCTGCAGATTCTGCAAAATTACTACAATTACGTCAGTGTTATTAAAATTCTTTACTTTCTACAAAACTTTGCTACATAACAGGCACTTCCTGCACTGGAACTGCGTATTGGAATTATATATAAACTTTAAACGGTAGATTTGTCCAGTATACTTCTAGGATATTTTTGGAAACTGTCCTGCATTTCGCAGCTGTATTCTGTGGAACATTACAGTATATGTGGGTTGGATAGTTTGCAGGATACAAACACCGTTCTCCAGTTTCAAAATCAACCTCCTCTTTTCGTGGTAGTATAGTGGCACAAAAGTGAGAGAGCCAAGGCCATTATTGACATCACCACCAAGAAAAGGTAAACAGAGGTTGTTTCAAGCATTTTGAACAAGTGGACTTCTCAAATCGTCTCCAATCTTCAAACTTAATTAATTTCTATAGTCTCCATCTTTCAGGACTAACAGACTGAAATGATATCAACCAGGAAGCTCCCATTTGTCGCTTTGTTTGCAAATGTTTCTATAGAGGGAAATCTAAAGAAAAGTCAGTGGTGGATCAGCAGCTGTTATGTGTGCTAAACTGTCTCCTTGTAGGCCAATAACAGCTAATAACACCATATGCTCTACTTAAGGTTCTTGTTAGCAAATAACTGAGCAACACATCACTCACATACACATGTTTGGACACTTATACGCACATACACACTTTCATTTGCCATGGCTGAGCAGGTGCCTAATGCTCTCCAGCAGAATGGACTTGCCACCAACAACAACAGCCCCCAAACATTAGCGCTGTTTCATCCAGCCCAGAGGAGCTGAAATTAAAAACCCCTGCTCACTTTCTGTTAAGCTGTTCGACAAAACACGGGCTGATAATGTCTCATACAACTCTCAACACGTCTATATGAGCTGGTATCTTAAATGAAAGGTCTGGGAGATCACAGATTCAGAGAGTTAGTGTAGGGTTAAAGGTTACAGCACAGCAGAAGAACTAGAACAAAAATATTAGAGGTATATTGGAAGTAAAACTACTTGGATAGGTTTAGGAACAGATTGTAAGTTACGTTACATAACATAAAATGACATAACTTATGTGCATTATGTAAGTTATGCTACGTAGCCTTAAAAAAAGTCAACATTGGGACACACTGGGCATGGACAGCGGCCTCCTGGGTGAAGGTCCCGACTTTCCCGCTCTTTCTACTACACCACCTGACTACAATGGCACATTGGTCCACCACTGTGGACTAATATGTCTCTTTGTTGGAGGGTTTGCTGTTAAATCAGCATCAGCATGTTAGCATTAGTATTAGTACAAAACAGAAGTGTCCATCCAACAAAAACGCAACATACAGCACTTGAAGACATCCCAGAGAGCCTCTTTGCAGGAGTCGAAGGATATTTTTATGTCTGTGTCATGGGCACAGTTGAAGAAAATGTTTCTCGGTTTGTGACAGCTCCTTGATATCGTTCATACATACTGAAATTCTTCAAAATACGCACCAGGTATGATTCTTTCTGTGTAGTTGTGTTGATCCAGAGCATCCTGGATGAATGCCTGATTAGTAGAGTGCTCACAGTGCACAAATCTTGTCAGTGTGCTGAACCCCACAGAGCTATCCACTGCTGAGAGAGCTGATATAGGGTGTAGGTTTCAGCTAACAGAGCTGTCCTATGAAAAATGA
This sequence comes from Argyrosomus regius, assembly GCA_946959425.1. Classification (NCBI taxonomy): domain Eukaryota; kingdom Metazoa; phylum Chordata; class Actinopteri; family Sciaenidae; genus Argyrosomus; species Argyrosomus regius. Next base: position 20,699,790 of record OX336897.1, on the reverse strand, counting down.
AAAGCTTTACATGTGCTGTTTGTTCCCCTGGGGTGCTGTCCACCACTGAAGTGGCTAATGTGGGTCGCTGGCACCAAGCAGTGGCATGAAAATAGAAGCATGGCTGGAGATGAAGAAATGCTGAATCAACTTCAGAACACAATTTTAATTTGGGAGCGCTTGTTTTCCTGGCGCTTTCAGATGGTGAAGCAGCTGCTGAAGCAGAAGTTGTCCAAGCTGAAGTGCTAAAATGGTGTACAGACGACAATTTCTCTTTAGGTTTGAGATCGTCTTGGAAATGAAAGTAGCAGGATGACATGTTTCAGCACTGTCATCATCTGACCTAGCTGACTCATCACTGATAACGTTCACATGCTTCCAAATTTCCTCTATTGTTTCAAATATGGCAATAATCTGAAGTCATGTAAACAGCATATTCTTTGGACACATGCACAGCACTTGTAAACAAACCAACTAACCAACAGTTTGCAAGGCTGGGGTAGAGATACATGCACAGGAGGAAAGTAAAGCAAAATACATTTATTAGCAATTGATCTTTTCTTGTCCTTTATATGAATTATTTCAGATTTTAAGGAAATTGCAAAGAGTCGGGGAACGACCCTTACTCGCACCCAAATCACTCAATACACAACATGATTAAGATTTGCCTCTGGTAGGCATATGCAATGTAATCAGTAAGAGGAGAGGACTCCAACATACTGTTTTCATAAACCAAATAGAGTTAAAGCAACATAGAAATAATAATAATTTTGTGATTTAGTGCCCCACAGCCAAACATCAAGCAAGTGCAACAACACATAGCAGCCAGCTAATATCAGCAACAGCAAGAAGCCCAGCTCAGCGCCTGTCTTTCTGCCTTTTTTCATGAAGCTCTTGCCAACGACTAAAAGTCAGTCCCAGATTTACTGTTGTCCAGTAGCTTCTAGCTCGGCCAGTCTCTGCTTTTGACTTGCCGAGCTCCAGTTCTGGCACGACACTGGCGCTGCTCCCCGTCAGCCTTCACTTCCGCCCAGGGGCTTGAAAACCTCCTTTTCCCAAGAACGCCTGTGGTACAAATACGAACACTCCACAGGCGCTCTTTGCTCACAGTCCAGGCAGCCTGGCTAACAAACTGAGCTAACATTAGCTAACAGCAGCTACAGTTGGCAGCGGTTTACTGTACTGTCCATCAGGAAACTCTGTAAATCAGAGAGTTGAGGCGAGCCAGCCAGAGGACATCGGAGGGAAAACCAGAAAACATTTTCTCCATAAAATATGATCCAGTTTCACCAAAATCAGTGAAATAGTTAGTGGTGTGTGACTTCTCACAACCGTTCACCAGATAACAAGTCAGTGTAGCATCAAAATGATTTTAAACCTGTTGTTATGTGTTAGAAATATTACACAATATTGATTTGAACAAGTGCGTTACTTGTCATGATCTGTAAGTGACCTGGAATGAGGAAGCAGTGTGGTAAACCTCTACTTTACAGAAGGGCTGAACTTGAACCACGGTTGTGTCCCGTAACACCTTAAAAGATGTAATCCGAATTTGCTACCTCAATGCACACATGCACATCACAGGCAAAGCTATGCTAATTTATCAACTGCATCACTATCATATCTATCTATCTATCTATCTATCTATCTATCTATCTATCTATCTATCTATCTATCTATCTATATATATAAAAATATACATTATATATATACATATATATATACATATATATATATATATATATATATATATATATATATATACATATATCATATATCAGTACATGCGGTCAGCGTGACTTTATTTATTCATGACAAGCATGACATTTGAAGAGCTTTCTCAGGGGAGGTATTGACCCGGGGAAGCCTTTCATGGTCGTTTGACCAAACCAACAGTATCACTTTAACACTTCACTACAAAGCCTCTGGTCATACACGCCACATCGCAGAATTACAGAAACAACATTTCCCACCCCAATCCACAGTTATTCCGTGGGTTCCATTAAAAGCATGATAAAGGCGTTTTTTATTGTTAATGATGAATGACGAATTGGCACAGAGCCAGATGGCATTGACTGTTTGGACAGTTTTGTGTTTTTTAATATTCAAATTGAAATAGAGTAGTTTAGATTATTCTTATTTTGTGCCACGAGAAGCTGTGTAAGCAGAATTTAATTGGAGTAATTTTCAAAATAATTCCTCCTTAGGGGCATTGTGGAAGCTGTAGAGCTCCAGCCTGGTAACAGACATGAAAATAAGGCTTTTACACTGGCTACATGAACGTACAACCTTGAATGCACCAAACAGAGATGTACCCACAGCTTCTCTCTGAATCATCCTCCTCAAGTAGCCAAAAACCCATTAGAGGAACCCTTTCTCCCTCCCATCCCTCCTCCTCATCTCCTTTCTTTCCCTCCAAATATAGACTTCTTTCACTCCGTCATTTCAACACACACACACACACACACACACCTCTTCCCCGCGGTTGGGGTTGGTGGTGTTTACAGCGTCTCTGATGCATGTGCTCGTGGAGACGAGCTCCTGATGCAGATGTCTCACAAACACACACACACACACAGATCGCTCTTTGCCCGTGGAGGAACACCCTGCGGCAGTGTGCATGGTGGCGCTCTGCGGGGGGCGCTGTCGCAAACAGCATGCATACAGGAGCTGTCAGGGCTGCAGGGTTTTCAGAGCCACTTCAAAGAAAGCTATACATATAAAACTGTGCAATCAAAAACGAAAATTAATATTTTATATATTAACCATATATCAAATGATTGTGTAATATGGATGGAGTTGCTTGTAGCAACATCTACAGGAAATTATCACCAACTCTGCATCTCCTGTGAGCTCTACAGAGCTTTTTTGGCCTCTTTTGTCTCATTGTTTTTGATAAATCCATTGTACTCTCAGTGCCAAACAGCAGACTTAACAGCATTTAGCTAAAGAGCCAGATATATTTCTAGTCTCTGGTGGAGACCAAACCAGAGGTAACAGGAGTGGACTGGACTTCAGGTGGATACAAAGAAGTGAATGCTAATGTGACGTCACCCATAGGTTTTAAGAGCCTTTGTGCGGCTCAGTGTGGTCATCGCTATCTTGGCACGTCCTTGACTCCATCTAACTCCTGCCTAATCTGAAAATAGGCAAAGAGGTGGAGCAGAGGCAGGCTGACACAAATGTATTTCTGTGAGGGTGCCCACCTGTCAATCAGCCACAGCCACTCCCTTAATTATGCATAACTTTAACCCTTAATATCATTTGAATAGGTGAGTTCACTAGCAGTACAGTTGTCATGAACGGGGAAATTAGCTATAGAGGCCAAAACTGTTTTTTGTACCAGGCTGTAAACATGTTTATTTCTGCTGTGAAGTTTTACCTTTTAACATGGAGGCTAACAGGAGTTGCCTTGTTTTTGGAGCCAGCCTCAAGTGGCCATTCAAGGCGCTGAGAGCTTTTGGCACTTGTGTTGGCTTCATTTTTCAGCCCTGGAGAATAACGTGTTAATCATGTGCTGATCGGTGGATTTTGTTACCTTTGGACAGACTAACCCTGTGTTTCCAGTCTTTGTGCTATGCTAAAGTAACCGTCTGCTGGCTGTAGCCTCATATTGAACAGACTGAGAGTGGTATCGATTTTCTCATCATTTCACTCTTGGCAAGACGTTGAGTAAGCTCTTTTAAAACTAGTTTACATATGCAGTGGAACAATGACAAAGAAATATCTTAATAACTACTGACTGCTATTTGCGAAAAAAAACAAGTTTTACAGTCATCTTTTGTCCTGTGCTTTATGGAGCTGTATTTTTATTTCAGCAAAAAGTGTAGATAGATTAAATGTCTAATAATAATAATAAAAGGCAGGGGGAGTTATCCTTTGCTATGTGGGAATTATCAGCAGCGTGACTATTTGTCACCTGATCATATGATCACTAAACGCCCCGATGGAAACAGGCACGTCGAGTGGATTTACGCGAAAGGAGTGAGTGCTGTTTTATTCAGTATATCTTGCCTCCTCTCGCTTCTTTTTTCAGCCCTGTGTTCTGAAATGACACACTTAAATTACGGCAAGTTTACGACAGCAACATCAGAGGGTAATGTAACGTCACCGAATTACATTTTCTATGAACATACTCAGGAAAAATTGTTAATTAACGTACAGTGCAAGTCACAAAATTGTTGCTACTACACATATCAGTAAAGTGTTCACTGACATGTTCATTTGTTTTCTACCCAAACTGTATTACGGCATTATTAACACACTCAAAATCACAATCTTAGAGCCTTAGAGTTACGTTGTCACCACAATGTAACTGTGAAAACAATTTAGTAACACATGAATGTAATATAAAGGAGACAAGGTTGCCTCTTTAGAACACAAACTCCTTCTCCCATAAAACAGAAGAATAAGTGGAAGACATAAAGCACTGGTGGGAATGAGGAAAGGAGGGCACGAGAGGAAGACGGCCCCTTTTAGTCCATTTTACCTCCTGTCTTTTAACATTACTGCAAAGTCGGCTGTTTCTCTCTTGCTCCTGCACACACACACACACACACACACACACACACACACACACACAGAGTCATGCCATAAACCTCTCTGTCAGTCCTCATGCTCAGCATCGATAATACGATGATATTGTAAAGCCTTCCTGTACGTTTGCTGTGTTCAAGTCTCTCGCACCGTGCTATTGATTGATTGTGTGTGTGTGTGTGTGTGTGTGTGTGTGCGTGTGTGTGTGGAGGATGAGCAGATGAGTATGAAGAGGAGTAGGGGGTGACAGAGGGAGGGAAAGGAGGGATTATTTCTATTTTCACAGTCAACATCACCCCGATTTATTCCTCTCTTCCTTTTTGGTTCCTCCCCCGTGATATCCCGTGAAGTTCCCTCCATAAATTCATCTGCTTTATTATTTCCACTTCAGTATTATGCTGAGAAATCTCTGCAGGTGTGTGTGTTAGTGTGTGTGTGTGTGTGTGTGTGTGTGTGTGTGTGTGTGTGTATGCACGTGTGTATTATTTGATGATGGAGATGAAATAGGTTGCTGACCGGTGCTTTGCAAACAGATTGCACTCAGCTGCTCTGTGAATGCACACTATGTACAGCTAGATGTGTAAAGCATCAAAAAGTTTTACAAAAGAAATGACCCTGCATAATTCTAATGTCATACTATATACGACTACTATACTATGTATGATTTTAGTGGTGGCACTGTGTTGCCTCACAGCAGGGAGTTTCCTGGTTCGAACACCCCAGCTGACTGGGGCCTTTCTGACTGAGTTCTCTCAGCTCCAACTTCCACCCACAGTCCAAGTTAATTGGTGACTCTAAATTGCCTATAGTTGTCAATGTTAGCGTGAATGGTTATTTGTCTCTATGTGTCACTGACGACCTGTGCGTGGCGTACCCCGCCTCTCCCACAGTGTCAGATGGGGTCGGCTCCAGCCCCCCGCAGCCCTGATGAGGATAAACGGTTATGAAAGATGGATCATTGGGCTTTAAACAGTTACAGACCCCTATAGAATGATGAACATTATCTTCCAAACATCAGCATATTAGCATGTGATGTTAGCATTAAGATGAAAGCACCGCTGGGCCTACAGCACGACTGTATAGCCTCTCGTCCCGGGGAGGACAGTCTGGAAACGAAACACTGACTCTGAGGTTAAAGTGCTGACTTTCAGCTTTAAGGGTGTTTGAGGGTGTTCATATACATATTGGGTGAACAGAGCGGGACTCGTTGCCCTTTCTTTTTTTTCCCCAGGACATTGCAGCAGGACAATTATCCTAAATGTACCGACAAGGATAGAACAGTGGAATGTTCAAGTCAGTCACCTTACCTCAGTCCAGCAAAGTAGCTTATGAGTGTTACTGTGTAAGTAATGATACCCCAGAGTGACTCTCCTCTTAGCTCTGGAAAAAATATCTTGAGCTCGCTAGATGTTCAAGTAGGTTCACAAACCATGAACTCGGTTTGTCTGCCCTTTAGTCAGGAGCCTTTTTCTGCCCAAACGTCGTCCTGCAGTGGTTCAGATTGGTTGATCTCTGTTGAAATCCCAAAGTTGTGACTGAGACAAAGGTACTTTTATTCAGGAGGTGAGGAGAGGAGGACGCGGTAAAAAAAAAAACGAGGAACATTTTTTCCAAGGACAAATGTGAATGGCATTGTGGAGCACTGCAGCGATCAGGGAGAACAGGAGAACTAAGCAGAAAAATTGCACTACCTTCTGTTTGCCTGCCTCACCTCAGTGAGCTGTGTGAGTGAAGGTGTGTGTGCATGTGTGCACCAGGGAGGCAGGTGAGGAGATGGAGCAGCACTGGTAAGCATGCACCTCTGTAATGTAAATGTGAAGTGTATGTTGTCATATGTGTCGTATATAACAGAATATTTCTTTCTTTCTTTCTTTCTTTCTTTCTTTCTTTCTTTCTTTCTTTCTTTCTTTCTTTCTTTCTTTCTTTCCATCATCCCTCTGCATAATATCATATTCCATTATCCTGCTCTCATTCTTGTTGTCCCTAAGGTCTTGTGCTGTTCTTAAATCACTCAAGGGACTTATAGCTGCACACACACACACACACACGCACACACACACACACATACACTCAGAAATACATGAGCGTACACATCTCCTTCTAACACTGTACCCTATTTTTGATTCTACAATGTTCTTTCTATGTTCACGATTTAATCATGTAGCGTATATGTTTGATAAAAAATAGAGAAAAAAGAAGAAAAAGGGATGGAAGAAAGAAAGAAAATGAAAAAAGGACAAATAGAAGCAAGCAGCCAAACCAAGTCGAAGACAAGAAGCCAGCTAGTTAATGTACCTCCAGGCATTTCTTTACATCAGTGTATGATGCAGTCGTACTGTGCTGCGTTAGAAAGGCTACGTGAACCAGAAAAAATGTGAACAAAAAAAAAGCTGTGCAGTTCATTTCCTCTTCTCTCACTAATGCAAATCACCTGTGTCCTCAGAGCAATTTGCTTTTGGATGCTGTGGAAGACAACTGACATTTTCCTCCATTTGTAAAGAATCCGTCCTGACCGTGGGGATAAACCAGACTACTTCCCTTTCCTTCCATTATTTACTTTCTGTGCGTTTTTCTCCTCATGTGTTTGTATGCTTCTGGAAGGGGAAGGACTTCATTCATTATGTTTTTTTCTTTTCATTTCTTTATCACGCAACGTTAAATATCACTGGTGTCATTTTAACAAGATGTGTAGCCCGTTTATACTCATTGAACTGTTTATGGAACCCAGGAACCTTTTTAAGAACTTTACTTTCTAATTTATTATAGGAGCCTGTCCTGTTAGTTCCTGAGCCTTAGTCCTTGGACCCACAAAAGTCTCTCCACTGTGTACTTTTCAATGGCTATTGAGTTGATAAATGATTGACTGACTCAGAATTTTGTCAGTCAAATTAGATTTGGGTGTTCAGTCTGATTTGTTCCTTGTTTCATACAGAATTTAAAGCAACGCTTCATTAAACTACCAGATTTTTTTAATGGAGTTTGGCAGTACGTTCATGTAATCTCAGAGCTAATGCATGTTAATTATGCTAATGACATATCGGAAAGGTGCAAGACTATATATTAAGTTGCTGTGAGCTGTGAATTTACTACTTCTTAGCTGAAGGTCTGATGGGGCAAGGCCTCTCTTTGTTAGGGCAACCCAGCATCTCACTCAGACTCACCCTGGGTCCAGGTCCCAGCTGCTTGTACCCATTGCAGATTTGGGACAGGACAACTTGACGTACTTTGAATGATTTTACCCAAAGAAAAGTGTGAAAGTGAGGGGTGCTCACTCTGCAGCTACCGAAATGTCCCGTGGAGTGACTAACAAAAAAAGAAATCCCCCAAATGACTGACTGATTCGAATCTTCGACTTTTAGGGAGCATCCCTTGTGCCTCTCTCTCAACTACTGAGAGGTGTTGTTGAGGTGCAGACATTTCTTGTAATGTTTATTGGTGATAAAACAAAGCTGTTTGGTTAAGCAGTTAAAAGTAGTTGCTTCAGGTTAAAGAAAGACCTCAGACATGTTTCAGGTAGGAGACACGATGCAAACTATGGCAGCATCTGTTTAAGTCAGACGCTTGGTATGTACAGCCATCCAACCTTCCTTAGATGTTTTACATCTTTTTATCAAGATCATGCTACTTCCTCCTTTGTTTCTCATCAATAACAGTGATTATTCTCATGAATACAAGATGTGTCAGACACAGTGAACCTCACCACAAGACCACAAACAGTTCTCATTAACAATAGTAAGAGCGAAAACAGGAAAGACAAACGTAAAACGAGGGGTGGTTTAGAAAATAGAGAGAGAGATGAGGAAGATCTGAACGCACACACAAACAGCCAAGCCTATTCCCTGATGTGTCTTGGTGTAGCTGATGAAATACAGAAGTAATCGTCATATTGCAGGTGCTGTGCAGAAGGAAACCTTTTAGCTCTGAAAAACCTTTTAAAACTGTCCTGTTGGAACAGAAGCTGCAAATGACAATAAAACAGAACAAAATCATGCTGTACTACAGCGTGATGAAACAGTGGTGACTTCTATTATTTGTAATACGTTAACGATGGTTTGATACACAGATGCACCTAATTTGCCATTGCTTGTTGAAATTGAGCTGCAAGTTTGATTCTTCTCTAACAGGAAATTATTTAGCTACATCAATACTACTACATCTGTGAGTAGCAAACCATCTGCAAAACATCTGTTAATAAGTAATAATTTGGACCAGCCAATGTAGTCAACAATTTCAACTCTATTATTGTCAATAATTTATACTAAAATACCAAACTGGACATTTGTCATTGTAGTCTGAAAGACACATATGAGCATTTCTGATAAAGCGCCCCTTTCACCAGGATATCATTGTTTGTCTGTGTCTTCCAAAATCTCTACAAATAACCATGAAAAAAATTATTTCCGTTAAGTTTAGGTAACTAAAACTATTAATTCCGACTTCAAACCACACAATGTCTTTGTCTTTCCAGATGGGCGCTACGTCAGAGCAGTTGAATAAAATCGTAGTAACAAATTCTTGTTATCGTTTTATCCTAAATAAAAATGGCAACGTAAACAGTAGCTATACGACGTACATATTCTCATAAATATGCACCTATGTTTTTAATGATGCCGCTGTGTTACAGCAAAATCTGAGCCAGGCTGAACTTTTTTGTCCGGCAACCTGCATTATTTTGCTAAGGATGAGTTAATGCCACAGGACAGTTACATACAAAAAGTGGTCTGCGCTCGTATCAGTCAACGCTTTGTAGAGTTTGGCGAGATGTTGCTTCGGTAGTCTTCTTCTATGATACAGTGCAGGGGATGAAACTGGCAAATTATTGCTCCAAACGTCTCACGTCTGCCAGGTCGGGCTGTTATTGGAATGATGTTGTGTAGTTTGATCCTGCTATTAGTTAATGTTAGGCAAAGATTGTAGTCATGGTAGTTTGTATGTGAACACTACAGTCTTGGGTGTCTAAATCAGATACTATCACTTCATTGAAGCTGTGCTGCCATTTTTATGGTGATGAGTCCCAGTTTGCTGGACAGCTGAGTCTGCTCTCCATCCATCGCTTGTCCATTCAGGAACACAACCAGCTGCTTGGTCTCTGCAGTATTCTGTGGATATAGAGTGTGTGTGTGTGTGTGTGTGTGTGTGTGTGTGTGTGGGTCAGTGGGTTGATGGGTTGAGCTACATCCCCAGTCTTGTACCTGCGCCAGTTCTCTTTTTACTTTCAACACAAAAGGAACTTCTTCAGACTTCTGTCTCACTCTTATCATTTCTTCTTATTAGTTCACTCTCAGTCACATACAAAGACACAATTACTGTATATTGTGCTCAAATCTGCAGGGATCTCGCTTATGTCCCTGCCCTATTGGTAATTCGACTGCTTCTGTTTTTCACGAGCTAAGAACACCCACACACCGATACCCCAACGCACACAAACACACATGAAAAGAGAGGAGATCAATATACGACCTCAGCAGAGTGCTCTCCTCAGTTGATGACCTCATTTGACCAGCCAGTTAAAACATCAATACAGGGCTAGAAGGCGGGGCCAAGCTGTCAATCATTCTAGTGGACAGTGGAGGGCTTCAATCTGTCCTGTATTACTATGGATGATTCTCTCTTAAAAGGCAATACAACTATGTGTATACACACACACGGAAATATATATATCATCAAATCTCATGTGTGCATCCAAACCAACAGTGAATGTATCCGACTATCTTCTTCCTCTGTGCCATAGAGCTCAACTGTTGTCCAAAAACACATCACTGAGTCAGACTGTTGGGTGACATGTTCCTTTATTACAAGGGACACACACACACACACACACACACACACTTCAGTTTATTTTGACTCAGTCCCACACACACACACTGTCCTGTCTGCTGTCTCAAATACTCACTCGAGCACCAAATGTGGATTAATCCGAAATTAATAAGCCTACTTAGCCACAGTACCAGTGTGGCTCTCGGGATGGTCAGTGAACCAGTTTGATCTAGACTCAAATGTCTCAACAACTATTAGATGGTTCAAACACTCGCAAGCTCCATCATCATTTGAAGATTTCAGTTTGTCCAATACTTTGATTTATTTATCTATTTTATTGACTTTCCCATCAGCCTCAGCTGTACTTTAGTTTTTAGGGCTAATCAGCAAATGCCTTACTTAAGCATGTTAGCACGGTGAACATTGTAGACATTAACTGCATAATATCTGCATGCTAAATATGCTGATGTTAGCATGAATGTGCCTAAGTGCCTCACAGAGTCGCTAGTATGACTGGAGGTTCATGATCTTAACTGTCTATTTATGACAGTATTTTAAGATCTCCATCTTCAGCAGCCACAAAAAGATCAGATCAAGTCAGGAAATATTGAGAGATGGACTGACACATTTGGTGGTTTTGGTATTTTCTCTGAACTTAATGAGAACATGAAAAGTGTAATGTAATGATCAGCTTATTCTTTGAACAACAGGTGAAAATGTGTCATTAGATCGACCATTAACCATTTATACCGCGACACGATCTGGCACAGCCAAAACGTTTGAGTGGGGGTAGTCCGTTTTGGCTGCAGTGTTGCGGGCCGTCCACCAAAAGAGAAGTTGAGCTGGATCCAACTTTTGGAAAAACACAGCCTGATGTCACGTTGTGGCTGCCAATCAGACGCTCGGATCGGTCAAACCTCTCCACAGTCAGCCTAAAATGTCTCTTAAACTATCTGAGACTATCCAGGTGGATTCATGGACCAAACTCTGATACTCTACCTGTTGTGTACCCAGCTTCTAAATTCACAATTTATGCAACAAAAGCCTGTTAATTGGGGAAATAAAAAGTAATTACCTGATTGTTTCACAGCGCACACCCCCAGTAGGACCCCCACACACCGCCGCACAACCCAGTGGCAACTGGTCGCAGTGTCTGATCCTGTCTGAATGCGGCCTTGAACTTATTAGAAAAGTGAGGACTGTGAGGACAACAGGGACTTCATGACACAAGGACACTAATATTTAGAAATGTCAGGTTTTCATATCATCAGAGAAAGTCTCCTGAACTTATGCCTGAGTTATTCTTCTATGCTGGAGTTTGGATCCAGGATAAGGCAGCATAGATACAAAGTCAACTGTGTTTCGTTTTGCCATTTAGCTCCAATCCAATGAGCGGGAAGTTGTTCACTGTCCTGATCGAGGATTCTTTAATAGATGTCGAAGAGATTTGTTTGCTTTGAGCCGCTCTGATTGTAAACTGTTGTGTTGGCGTGGGGGTGGAGGTCTGTCTGGCCACCACAGTAGCAGGAAGTGTCAGACAGCGCCTCTACTGGCTTGTTCTATCCCCCAGGTACGTGCGGTATTCACTTTCTGGCAGCTGCTACTTTTGGCCCTCACTGAGTCTTGGCAGCCTGGGGCACTATTTGGCAGAGCTCCGTCCTTCCTACTTAGTGTATTGGAGCTAGCTCTGCACCGAGCCGAAGCACTGCAGCAATCTGCGGCCTGCAGCAGCGCTACAGCAGAACAAGAGAGGAAGGGGGAAGAAAACCTGTTCACATACTTGTCGCATTTTTCAGGTTTCTGTCTGGAGTTTCTGCTTTTGTTTTTCATTAGGAGGAGCTCTTTTGATTCAGTTTCCTCCACTGAATATCTTCTCTAACACAGCCCCTTTTGGCTGAACTAAGTGGACTCAATCTAGATGCACACACACTTAGACGCAGCAGGTTTTTGCAGTGTGGCTCGGGGCTGTTTCAGTACTGTAGCCGGTGTACGGATGGGTGGCTCTCTCAGTGCCAGAGCCCCTGCCGCTTTGTGACAGCACCTCTCTTCCTCCTCCTGCCTTCCCGTCTCAATGTTCTACCTTGGGTATCCGTTGGTCCGTGTCACTATAGCGCAGTAGCGTGCTCCAGGCATGACGTTAGCTTCTAACGTGCCTGCTCTTCCTCCGACGGTCCTGCTCCATCTCCCTCTGCCCCATTCTTTCCAAGCACAAACTGCCTTGCTTAGCAGATTAAATTAGCCAGGAAAATATGTCTTTTTTTCCCCCTAAATGAGCTCCGACGTTAGCTAGTTATTCTTCTAGCGTACACCATCTGGGCATACTGCAGCGCAGGGGGAAACAAGATCCAAACTCCACCCGACTGGCTGTATTTATGACTTACGGAGATGCGTTGTGATTGATGGGATTTAATCTATCGATTTATAATGAAAAGACATCAAGGCTCTTTTGTTTTTCATCCAAAAGAGTCCCATCGATCCTCTTCCCTCCACCACCACCACCACCACCTCCTCCACCTCCTCCTCCCTCCTCCTTGCTGATTCAGTGCGGTTCAGCTTTGCTTACGCATATGTCTGGTGAAGGCTGGACAGCAATTACTATCAGAGTGCTTTGGGAGGTTTATGCAAGGCTGAGGCTGCTTGGCTATAGTAGGCTGCTCTGTCCATCTCTGTGAGGAGGGAGGAAGGGAGAGAGGGCGGAAGGGAAGGAAGAGAGGGTATTGGAGGAAGGAGGGACGATGTACAGTATCTAACATGATATTGCAAATGCAGCATGGTCCATATGTATGTTTAGAAGTTACATTAGTTCATTTAACCTTATCTATAGTACAAAGGTGACTCAATACCCTCAACCTATGAAGAGATAGAATTACAAAGTATGAAACACTACTATTACAACTCGATATTGTGTTTTATTTGTGCATATTTCCAAATCAAGCTACCAGAAAATAACAGACAAAATGAATTTGGGGCCTTCAGAGCCCCTGAGGGTCAGTGACAGTTCACAGCTTTGTTCTCTCAGTAAAATAATTGATTTGACACTCAATAAAGAAAATGAACAGCAACGATAATCAATTAGTTGTTTAAGACATCTGCAAAAACGCATAAAGATTCTTTGGTTTCAGCTTCAAAATGTGCCGATCATAGATTTCTATGATAGTCAGCTGAATATCTTTGTATCTTTTTAAAGACGTCAACTTGTGGAAATTGTGTGCATTTTTCATCTTTTTTTTTTCATATATTCTAAAAGAAATGTTTAATTAATCCAGAAAATAACCCACAGAATTTATCAATAATGAAAATAATCATTAGTTGCAGCCTGACTCAGTTTGCTTCAGACAGAGTTTGCAGCCACATCTACAACCCTGAATCCAAACAAGTTGCGACAATGTGTAAAAGGAATATTTGGCGTCCATGACTTCCAAAAACAGTTTGAAATGTGGACTCGACAGACCACAGAACACTTTTCCACTTTCCATCAGTCCATCTCAGATGAGCACGGGTCCAGAAAAGTCATCATTTCTGGATGTTGTTGATATCTGGCTTTCTCTCTGCAAGGTCGAGTCTTAACGTTTGTAGATGCAGCTATGAACAGAAAACATTGGTTTCCTGAAATGTTTCTTTATAGAGTTATGTTGGTTTTTAAAGCAGTGCTGCCTGAGGGGTCAAAGGTCACAGCATTCAGTGTTGGTTTTCGGCCTTGCCCCATACGTGAAGGGATTTCTCTGGATTTGCTGAATCTGATATTATGGATTGAAGAGGGTGAAAGCCAAACATTTCACAGTATTTGGCCCAACAAACAGTTATCAAATTCAGAATCAATAAAGTTTAATCAGTTTGACCATTAAATATCATGTCTTTACACTCTATTCAATTCAAGTTAGGTCAAAAGGCATCATTGAGTCTGTTTTTATTTACATTTTACACAGTGTCCCATCTTTTTTGGAATTGGGGTTGTAAGAGCAGAAGTGTTTACACACTGTTCCCAGTGGCCACATTCAAAAGCCTGCAGTCAGAGCCTTCGCCTGGCTGTAGCCACCTGCCTCCCTGGTCTGTCTCCAAGAACTCTGTGTCTTTTGCATGTCTTTGTGGTCTCAACACTTGGGAACAGTCTCTTCTTGAAAGCATTTGTGGTGTTTCTCTCAGTTGTGCACAAGAGAAACGATGGAAGTAGTTGCGTAAAGAGTGAAAACGATAGCTTGAGAGAGAGATGTTCATAAGCTACCCAGTGTCAGATGAATGTAAGACCATTACTCCCGGTTTCAGAGCTGTTTTGATATTATCCATTACAACATTGTCAGACCTTTGTGCGTGTTTGTGTTGAGGCTGATCTTTGACACCTCCTCGTGTTGCCATCTGTCAGCAACAGGGTGTGATAGAGAAATGAGACAGCAAACAGGTTGAGGGATGCAGAAGGCCATGGGCCGCAGTGAGGATGAGGGTCTGCTAGATAAAGAGCACGCGATAAATGAGTGTAAACGGGGAAAATGAAGTGGAACAAGAGTGGGAAATCCACAGAAGGAGGTAGAGGGGTACGCTGAGACGTCCCAGCTCCTGTAGCACACTGAGAACTAATGCACTGCACCACTTCCTACTGTCTGAAACAACAAGACCACATACAGACCGTCTCTCACCTGAACCTCTACTGCTCTGTCTTGCTTTCATCTCCCACCTTCTCACATATATATACACACAGCCTGTCCAGTTAGATTCTTACTGACTTGGCAGAAGTCACACTTTGAATGTGTGTGTGTGTGTGTGTGTGTGTGTGTGCAGAAGGGATCCCAGCCAACACACTGCTGTATCCTGCTCCTGGGGAGTAAACAGTATGCAAATCTTCAGCCAGGCTATTTGTAGTGAAGTCACCTTTACAAGAGACACTGTGTGTGTGTGTGTGTGTGTGTATGTGTGTGTGTGTGTCTTTTCTGCAGTGTAAGAGAGGACATCCCGTTTGCTGCGTCACTGCTACAGGGGAGAAAATGTGATGTAATTAATGAAATATCAGTTTGTATGATCATTTGGCTGCAGTCACACTTTGAATTTAAACCTGTGGTTGAAGAGGGTACACGTATGTGAATATACAGTACAGTTAGTGTTGGAATAATACATTACATTTGCAATGTTACGTAGTGTTTGCACAAGAACATTGGTGTTTTATCTTATGACATTTCGGATGTATTATAGAAACATGTTTCCTAACTACATTTAGGTAGGAATTTAGATATCGCAGAACCACACTGACTGAAGAATTTCCAAAGTTAGGATGGCATAGACCCTGTCCTAAATTCAGAATAACTGGCAGCACCACTGTTGTTACGTCTGTATGGCAACGACAAGTATAGCTGCTGCGCAGCAGTGACTCGGGGTCGGGCATTTTAAGGGGGAAGAAGAAGAAAGAGGAGGAACCAGATTCATCATTAAACCTTGAAGTCACGTGTCTCCAAGTCACACAACACAACATAGATATAAGACTCACTAACCTTAAATCATGTTGAGTGACCTGGACAAACTCTGAGGAGGCTTCACACGGAAACTTGTGCAAACAGCAGGGTGGTGTTAAAGGCTCTGATCTCTAAAGGTGTCAAAGATTTCAAACTAGTGTCAAACGTTCAGTTATCAGGACAAAATTCAGTGAATTTATGTGTTCTGTGTAGATAACATAGAGATGTATCATTTATTTAAAGACTGATTGCTCCACAAGTGACAAAGTCATGTTTAAAGATTAAACATACGATTAGTCACAAGTGACAAAGTCATGTTTAAAGATTAAACATACGACTAGTCGGTTGCTACCCACTAGCTGTACTGATGGAAAACTGCGAACTTTTGTTTATTTCAATGGGACGGTAGATTTCCTTGTAGGAAAGACGAAGAAGGTGAAGGACATGTGCATATATAAGAGGCACTGACCCCTAATGAAGACGGGGAACAACATGGGAACACCAAAATGTTATGATTGAAAGCCTACTCAAACGCTCCGAGCAGGTATTAATGGATATACTGCCGAGAGGATTGAATTTGATCAATGTGCCACATCCAGCTCTAATGCCTCAAGTGAAGTCAATTCCCAAAATGTTAAAAGTTTTCTCACAAAACATACTTGGCAATACAAATTCTAAGCAAACTCTATAAACATTTGGTTTGTAGGATAAATGAGCTTCTGTGTCCTTTAGTCTTTTCTGCTCACACTCATTGTAGGTTTTCTTACAATTAGTGTACCACCTCTCTCTCTCTTAACTTTCATTTTGTTAGGAGCCTTTTCTTTCTCTCTCTCTCCACTGACAAATAGGTCAGTGTGGGATCAGCGTGATGAGTTCGGGCACAGATCTCAAGCCCGGTCAGGCTAAATGACTCTAATTAGAAGCTTCTGATCCTCCGTCCCAAGCTGAGAGCAGTTTTTCTTTTTTTTTTTTTTTTTTTTGCTTTCTTGCTTCATCCTCTTCTTGCAATTGTCTTATCGTCTTTCTTTTCCTCATGGGTCCCTCTCTTTCTTTGCATCTCTCCCCCTTGCTGACTTGCACACTTGCTTTTTGCTGTTTGTCTTCATCCCTCCCCCTCCAGCCCTCCTACCCCCCATCTCCTCTCTCAGTATTGACATTATTAGCCAAGTACTTAGGTAATGAATGTTTTCTGAGTCACCGGAAGATGTTTTAGTGTTATTCCTTCCGATATGCTAACACAAGCAAACCTGGGTAAGACCACTTAAATGCTTTTAACAAGCTTGTTTTTTTTTTTTGGACAGTGTTTGCTCTTACTTGTGAACTTTAGCTAATAGCTGGATAGATATGCAATATGTCAGCAAAATGTCTTACTATTAGAGCTTCATTGATTTCTGGCCACTAGGGGGACGGAAGCTAACAGACACACGGCGCTGACATACAGCATCATCACAAGTCATTATGGTTATATATTGTGAGCAAATTCCTATTTAAACATGTAGCAGACACAGAATAACGTTATTGTTACATTAGTTTTTGTTCATTTCAGATTCCAGAGTCCAATATACTAATTTTTGGTTTGGTTAGCTCCCTAACTTTGCATGTCAGCTGTTTGTTTTTGACAAATATGGTATCAATTAAAGTTGAAGTTGGGAAACAACACTCCACTCTGGAGCTTAACTTTGGTCTAGAGAAACCCTTTATTCCCTAACAAACTGTAATCTACACTGTACATTTACTGCTAAACTTTACTGCTCACATTTTCACATTCAGCACTCACTCTCTTAATCACTGAACCACACAGCAGGGCACGCACAGGGTTTTGAAAGTATTAAAAAAGCATTGATTTCAATAATCTCAAAACAAGACCTTAAAAGGAAGGTATGGTTTTTTTTTGTCCTTTCGTAGAATTAAAAATGTCTAATTGTCAGGAATTGTTGAACAGGGACCGTTTACATCACTGCACTGCTTTACACCTTTGACCGTGGAGTGTTTCTGTTTGTGATTCATTTAAGTTCAAGCTACGTCGTCTATCAGCCATTTGTTGCTACGCAGCTTTTTTTTGCTGAAAATAGCTGTTTTGTGAAGAAATGGTTGTGAGATGCACATCCAAACAAAAAGCTAAAGGTGGCTAAAAAGACACCTGCGAGGGTACTACTACTACTACTACTACTACTACTTAGTGGGTTTGTCACTACTAGCAACCCCCCTTCAATTGCATAGACTATATAAAGAAAGAAAAGGCAAGGATTGAAAAGGAGAGATCTAACAATACCAAGAGACGACAGAAAGGGAAGAACACAAATGAAGGAGAAATGTATAAAAAGAGTGACAGAAATAGAGGAGACAATAGCAGAGGCAGGAGAGAGAGAGACAAGGTAGTCGGTGATGAAGAAGATAAAGAGAGAAAGCTAAAGAAAGAGAGGAGATTGTCCAGGGGAGGAGGTAAGGAAAGAGATTTAGGTCATTCTGTATGACTGGCAGAAGTGAGGGAATGTGATGAAGAGGACGAAGCAGAGTCGTATGAAGGAAAGTAGAGAAGAAGAAGAAGAGCATCAAAACCTAAAAATGTCTTTTAAGTTTTACTTACTAATATAAAGATGTGTACGTTATAAAATGTATAACATCCAACCTAATCTTCAACTATAACTAATTATACTAATTTGACTAATTACTAATTATAATTATAACTATTATATACTCAGATTATTCTATTATATACTTGGTTGTAATGCAATGTTGTAAACAAGATTTCAGTCCTGGTTGATATGGCGACACCTGACCAAAGGCACTGAGTAGCTACTTTTGTAAGAAATACAATTTATATTACATTACTGCAGTTTACAGTGCAGCCTAATGAACTTTTTCAATTACAAATGTATTAATAATGATCGCTGCCTGCAATAGCCACAACAGACGATTCAATGTATTTCCTCTCTAACTTTCGCCAAGTGAATGCTTTTAATATGAAACAGCAGTTGGAAATTTTGGGTTAGCATTAGCTGATTTAATGAATTAGCTAACTTAATTGAGCTCCAATGGGGCGAACATTAAACAGGAAGTGTGGCTGATGAACAGTGAAATCGTGCTGATTTGAATACAGCACGGGGATGGCAGACCCCGCCTCTAATAATAAAAGCTACTATATAGAGATTACTGAATGCAAATACATGGAATTCTATATCGGCAAAATGCTGACCATAAATATTATCAAAATGGAGTTTGGTTTCATGAAAAATACGTCACTAATCTTGCTTTATGATAAAGCCCCATTATTGAGACACGTGGTTCTTTCATCCATCAGTCCTCATGAGGGTTTTTTGAGTCATAATAACTAAGCCAAAACATTTTTTAACCCTCAGTAGGCCACGGTGGTAGCTAAAGCCCTCATATCAACCAGTCAGACAATCACATTATTTTACCAGCCAACTATGGTGCCAAATGATGGCTGGTTACCTGCCAATGTGTCTGGCAGAGCAGACAGACTCACCAGCCAGACACATTTGGGCAGTGTTTGGCTAGTAGAATGGTGTTTCCCACTGAAAGATCTCATATGCAGACTGTCAAGTGACAGCAGAAATAGAAAACTATTCAACTGGGTGTCAGTGAAAACACAGACATGTACTTACATATGCTAAAGACTAAATTAAATAAAATTGCAGAAAAAGACAGACGTGTTCCAAAAGTTGCTTGTAAACATCTCTGTCAACGGTTAGTACGTAGAAGTATAACAATATACTGTATATGTGTAGACACTTGTGATCAGTCTGATGTAGGCTACTTTTTCTCTCTAACAAAATGTATGTTTAATCATAAACACTTGACTTATGAGTGGACATGACGGAGCATCAACAGAGTATAAATCCTACTGACTTTGTTGCTTCCAAGTCTTAAATACTAGTAACAACATGAGACTGACTTTGGTTCATGGTCCCCAGCAGATGAATTCTAATGACTTCTTCTTCTGTATGAAGAAGAAGTCATTAACATTTTCGTTTGTTTAACATTTTGGTTCATGAACAACAAAACTAATGCCATTCCCATCAGCCTCAGCTGTACTTTCTGTTTAAGGGCTAATTAAGTAAATGTTAGCACGCCAACAAGCAAACTTTTCTGTTTACATTCAGTGTTACTCACCAAAACACAGAGCATATTCATGACAAAGAGGCTGAATGAATTTCCATCCTAATGAGACTAGTTTGTAAGGTATTTTTAACCTTTATTGTCTACATCCATGGTTACTTGCTAAAAAGAATGAGCCTCCTAGCGGCCATTGTATTTGTTGCCTAAGCCAAATAGGAGCTAAGGTGACGTATCATAACATAAAGCAATAAAGTCTGTTTAGGAAGGAGTACGGAGTGAACAGATGGGTCAGAAAACCATCCAGCTGTAAAAGTCCAGTGTGTAGGATTTAGTGATATCTAGTGGTGAAGTTGCAGATTGCAACCCCCTTGCCTCACCCTCTCCTTCCAAGTATAGAGGAGAAACGGCGGTGGCTACGAAACGCACAAAAAAAAACAAAAGTCACCATCTAGAGCCAGTTTTAGGTTTGTCCACTCTGGGCCACTGTAAAAACATGGCAGTCCAACAAAGCAAACTCGGACAAATTTTTACAAAATAAGGGGCTCATCCTGAGTTTGTAGAAACAAGCTTCATATTTTAAGGTGATTATACACTAATGGAAACAACAGATTGCCTTAAACATTAAACATTGGACCTTTAACACTGGGGACCACTGTTTCCAACCATGAGTAAATGTTTTATGACAGTGGTTCCCTGACCTTAACCATGTGTTTATTACTGTAAGTAACCATGATAACAGAGCTCCCCTGACTTTAGTCCTTTTGTGTGACCTTATCAAACTGTAACCATAGAGCTGTCACATCAGAAAAAGGATTTATGCTTTAACATTTAACATTTGCACTGTGACTTGTTTGGAGGCCACAGACTCTCCACCTCTGTTGCGTCAGATCACAACACGGACGGCATGTTGTGCAGGAATGTTAATTTTATCTTGTCACTCGTGTGACAACAAACGGTTGCATAGCTCTTAGGTTAGAAACTCTGCAGGGTACTTTTAACATCTGCATACTACTATTGCCATTGTTAGTGTTTTAGCATGCTGATGTTAGCATTTAGCTCACAGCGCCAAAGCAAGATGTAAAATTTAATGATACTGTGTGTCGCTTGTATCTGATTTTGAACTCTCCAACATCTCGAACATGCTAAAAAACATGTGTCTGTGTGTGTGTGTGCGTGTGTGTGTGTGTATCCAGGGCAGCTCTAGATAGCAGTGTTAAATTAGACCATGATAATAAGCTGTGGGACTTGATGTGCTCCCTGAGGATTAGAGGAAGGCTTCATCTGTCTGTCTTCATCACTGACCTGACACACACACACTAACACACACACACACACACATACAGAACATGTACACACATACTTGAGAGCATACTTACATATACTTAAGCAAACACATACAGCGGCTCTTTATATACACACATAGCTAAAATATGTGAGTAAAAGTACTCAGACATGCAAGTACAGATGCATTTTATAAAGTATATTGTATAGAGTTGACCTTCATCACTGACCTAACAGACAGTTGCTGTGTGAGATGTGAACATGTGTACCCCCACATACACAGAAAGTGGTTTTGATGTTTTAAATCTAATTAAGTAGGTTTGAGTTGCAGAGGATTATTGTAACTAAGGGTTAATTAATAGTATTAATGATTGACAGAAACATCATTAATATTATTAGTTATATTAGTTAAATGTTTAGTTTATCAGGTTTATTGTCACTGTGCATGCTCCCACATGGCCAAAATATCACTTCATAGCTATGCAGACGACACACCGTTGTATTTATCTGTAGCACTCAACCACCTAAACAGTCAGCATTGTTTAACAGACTTAGTTATTTGATCTGAATCAAAGAATGTCCTAATTTTAAAGAAGTTTTAAATTTATATAACAGGTTCAATCAATCACGTGCCAAAGAGCTTGGGTGTCTTTAAAGATTACAAGTTAAAATTAAATTTAAAGGAAACAGTGTGTAGGATCAAGTGGCATCTAGCTTTATAGTGTAGAAACGACCTCACCGTTTGACCACAAAACACGCAAAAACCTGCAAGGCCTTTTCTAGAAGCAGTGTTTTAGTTTGTCCATCCTGAGCTACTGTAGGAACATGGCAGTGCAACATGGAAGACTCTGTGGAAGACGTATACTTCAGACTACTTAAGTCAGATCTTTTATTTCTTCTTCCTTCTTAATCAACAAGAGAGAGCACAGAGAGGATCTTGACACTGGCTCTCTGTCTCTCTTAGAATCGATTAGTACCTACTTACTTCACTGTCTCTTCCTCTACTACCTAGCTGCAGCCTTAGGTCATCAAACACTACAGCATTAAATGTACCAACAGTTAAGACAAAGAGAGAGGCAGCACATTCTTCTTCTGGACATCAGCTGTTTAGGTTGCTTAAAACCCTTTAGGTTGATGTGTTTTATGAAATATTTTTTATCTTCTACACTGTTTTATTGTATTTTAAATCGGTTGTTTTGTGACTGTTTTTACTGCAATGTCCTCTCAGCTGCATCCTTTGTATAAAAGGTGCTATACAAATGAAGATTATTAGTCTTAGAGTCTATGCTGCTTCATGGTGATGACAAATCTCCAGGAAGTTAAATCGTCTAGCCAGTAAAATAGCCTGGAAATACAAATTAAACATGCAAAGCATAACATGTTAGTTAGTGAGCTTTAGAGGTGACTAAGCTAAGCTAAGCAAACCAGCTGCAGGCTGTAGCTTTATTTTAACTCTACACATACAAGGGTGATATCAATCTTTTCATCTAACTCTTGGCAAGAAAGCAAGTACTGTAAGTGTATTGTACTTCTTCAAGTAACATTCAAACATTTGAAGGGGAATCTTAGAGAAGAATACATTATGAGTTGTTGAATTATTTGTCTATGAAACATTTGATGCCAGTGAACCAAAAACACAGATGCAATGATTTCACCAAAGAGAAAAAAAGATCACAGAGGTGAGTTTGGGGTGTAGCTTGACATGTATAGCTTATCTCAGTCATCCAGGTGTAACTAGCCTGTGGGTGCTGTGCCTGTCACCCTTCTCTACCTCTTCTTCCTTACAGGAAACCATGTTAATGTTCATGAGCCTATGATCCTGATCTCATAGCAAATATGTCCCAAAAGTGTATGAAAATTGTGGATTTTTTAACATAAAACTTCAACGGCAACGTCTGTCTGTCCATGCAGCTAACTCTAATATTTCAAAACTTGGACATAATAAAAACAGACTATTAATTTTGCAACTCCACCCTTATTCATTTGTGGTGCTCACAGCAGTTTCCATAGGGACTATTTCTTCAGTAGAATAAAAGAAGACCGTCCACATTCAGTCTTAGTAGGACACTGTTCCTGGAAATACACATTGCCCTTGAATTTTATAAATGTAATTTATCAAAATTCTATCCATCTGTGTATTGAAACATCTGCAAGACTAGATATCATCATGGGTGTGAAAATAATTTGCATGATTTGTGTGAACTGATTTTAGGCCAGAAACCTGGACTTGATAAAATGATAGTGTGTGATTTGAAATGGGTCACATGTGGTGACTGACTCCTTCAGCTCTCCTCAGCTGTATAGAACATTTTAGTGTATATGTGTATGTGTGCACTACATGTCCACTGCAAATCAGCAGCAATGTAGGCACTAGCCGGTAATAATAGTGCTGCATTTACCAGCTAATAAGCCAGATTTTCTCTGGTGGAGACCAAAAATAGAGCTGAAAGTGAGTAAATATTGGACTTAGATTCATTAGCTGGGCACAAACACCACTCGTTACATGCCGTATCTCATTAACCTTTCCTCCAAAGTTTTAGTTGTTGCTTTTGGACAGAAGATGCCAAATATGCAAATACACTGACAGTGAAAAATGTATGTGGCCAGCATCTGGGCAGCTCAGTATCTGCATAATCGCGAGGCATGACATTTCTAAGAATGAACATCAGAGCTAAAAGGAAAGAAAAGAGGTTTAGGAAACAAGCCTAAATGATGCTAGGAATCCTGGAGATTTGTGTGTGCATGAATGAACACTGACTGCTATCCCAGCTTTTACGAAGACGAAAGCTACTACGCACACACCGGCAGAGTGCGAGAGAAAGAGATGGGAAGGCAAGGAATAGTAGGGGGCAGGGGGGGATGCCGCAGAGTGGAGGAAATCTCATTACATACACGTGAGCACTGTACAGAAAACGACTGATAATATGTTACATAAAATATATGAATGATTTTGCCCGTCGCAAGGTAGATGGAGTGTGTGCAGAGTGTGTGTGAATGTGTCAGTGCTCTGATAGGTGGTCTGAGACAAATCGCAGATTATCGATCCTACGCTGATAGAAAAAGGACTGCTCAGCCGACGTGTGGCAGATGTACAGGCACACACACTTTAATAGACATTTGTTCAAGTTCTATGATACACATGACGTGTGTTTTCATAATGGTATTCGCAGTAATGCGCGAATCTCATTATTCCTCCATTGTTCATGCACCCACTTATTTCCTCTTTACATTCACTGTGTATGTGTTTTTCTCTTTCTCTCTTTCATCACACACACACACACACACACACACACACACACACACACACACACAGTGTGTATACCCCGTGTACCTCATTACTTTTACACTCTCCATCCATCATCCTTCCCTCCCTCCCCTCTCCCTCCCTCTATCTCTCTGACTGTGCTGTTATCAATGGGATTGCAGCAGTCAGGACATTTGCACTGAATTAACAGCATTCCTCCACTCTCCTCAGTGTGTTATTGGCTCCCCCTGTCTGCAGCTTGTTGGTATAACTACTGCTTTTCACATACTGCAATGGCCCAAACCCCTCCTCCTCCGCCAGCAGTCACATGAACACCAAAATACTAATGACAAATATTCAAACTGGCCTGGAAAATGTTGGTGCGTAGGTGAGACGGTTTCCTGTAGTGTTGCTTGAATGAAAGGAGGTGATGTATGCTCAATGTGCAAATTGTAACACCTCTCTCCTCCGTGTGTCTCTTTCTCTCTCTCTCTGCAGTATGTGGCATTTGGCTCACTCTTCTTCATCCTCCTCTCCATCTCCACTTTCTGCCTGGAGACCCATGAAGCCTTCAATACCATCTACAACAAAACGGAGACTATCACCGTCGGCAACACGACGCATGAGGAGGTACAGCAAAGTTTTATTGAATTGTTTTTTCTTTCTTTGTAGTATTAGAAATGGATATGCAACACTCAAAAAAAAAAAAAACAAAGCAACAAAGGGCTGAGTTGTAGTGCATGGATCAACCACCAAAAATGCTTAAAACTACGTTTCCCATAATGCAACCTAGAGTATCCTTTCAGACCCTTCCTGCAAGGTCAAACCCAAGCCAAAAACCAAGATAAACCCCTTTTTAAGTCATCACACAATTGTTTTCACAGGCGACAGTATTGCTCATGACTAGAAAACTCAGTGGATCACCTCTTTAATGAGACATAATTAGACGCATTTGGTTGTTAGAAGGTCACTCAGGTGATGGAGAAGGTGAGTGTAGTGTAGTAGTTAACTGAAGTGTCTAAAAAGCTAATTAGCCAATACAGCAGTGCAGGATGAATAACACAGGAAGTCTCTTATATTAAAGGCTTCATGAATTGGGTTTAAGAAGTCTTTTGTTTGCAGTTTAACATCATTTCCTCAGGATTTAGGGGTTGGACTCAATGTTGGAAAGTGCCAGAACTGAATTATTACTGCTGCTAGTGCTAGTTACCTTGATACAGAGGCAGTGCTGTAGGTTATCTATGACAGAAGGGTTTTGCTAGAAGTTCGTTAGGATCACTCCCCTCTGAGTTCCTGTTGTTTATTGGACTGTATTGGGTTTCTATACGCCCATATACATGTGTACTGTGTACATAAAGAGGAATTGTTAAGGAAACTTCAACTTTTGACAAGTCAAGAGTTGGACAGTTAGATGGTGGAACAATGTGTCCTGAGAAACATAGTGTCTTTGGGCATATGTCTTGTAATGATTGAATTCAATCATAGAAACCAACTAACCCTTTCTTTTTCTCTTCTCACCCTGCAGATAGTGTATGAAGTAGTCACAGATGGCTGGCTGACATATGTGGAGGGTGTCTGCGTCATTTGGTTCACCATTGAGGTGATGCTGCGCGTCATCTTCTGCCCTGACAAGGCAGAGTTCTTCCGCAGCGCCCTTAACATCATAGACTTTGTGGCCATCGTGCCCTTTTACCTGGAGGTGGCACTGAGCGGCCTCTCCTCCAAAACAGCCAAAGACGTGCTGAGCTTCCTGCGTGTGGTGCGCTTTGTCCGTATCCTGCGTATATTCAAGCTGACCCGCCACTTTGTCGGTTTACGGGTCCTGGGTCACACTCTGCGGGCGAGCACCAACGAGTTCTTGCTGCTCATCATCTTCTTGGCGCTGGGCGTCCTCATCTTTGCTACCATGATCTATTACGCCGAACGCATCGGTGCTGACCCAGACGATCCGACAGCTGCGGCCCATACCAACTTCAAAAACATCCCCATCGGCTTCTGGTGGGCTGTGGTGACCATGACCACTCTGGGTTACGGGGATATGTACCCTGAGACATGGTCGGGAATGCTGGTGGGTGCCCTCTGCGCCTTGGCCGGTGTGCTGACCATTGCTATGCCTGTGCCCGTCATCGTCAACAACTTCGGCATGTACTACTCCCTGGCCATGGCCAAGCAGAAGCTCCCTAAGAAAAGGAACAAGCACATCCCCCGAGCGCCACAGCCAGGCAGCCCCAACTACTGCAAGCCAGACGCCCTGGCCATGGCAACCGCCTCGCCGCACAGGCTGATGGGCAATGTACTCGGGCCAGGCATGGTGGGATCTGGCAGTATGATGGGTACTGGAGACTGCCCACTGGCACAGGAGGAGATCATCGAGATCAACAGGGCAGGTAAGTCACTTAACAGACATGAGATCATGTTAGAGACAAGTGTGTGGATGTGATGAAACAGTTTTGGAGTGACATCAATTAATTTCAATGAAATCACCTTGAGGGGTGCAAAGCAAATCAGCACAAAACTTTCACCTCAAGTACAACTTTGACACCATCAAACCTTGTTGGTTTGATGAGATGGAGACGTCTGATTATCTGTTATCTGTCATTCATTTTTAGATTGATTGATTACTTATTTAGTCTGCAATTGTCATAAAAAATAGCGATCATCAGAGGCCCAGGTAAAATGTTCAAATGCCAACAACTTAAAATCTGAAGGTAATCAATTACCAGTGATATGAAACAGAGGAAAGCAACAAATCCTCAATGTTTGAGAGGCTGAAAACAGAAATTAGATTGATATTTTTGCTTTATCACTGATTGATATTTAATTTTAACCAATCTTACCG
Source organism: Argyrosomus regius (assembly GCA_946959425.1). Lineage (NCBI taxonomy): Eukaryota > Metazoa > Chordata > Actinopteri > Sciaenidae > Argyrosomus > Argyrosomus regius. The sequence continues at coordinate 20,672,636 of OX336897.1, read as the reverse complement.
CAAAGAATCAGCATTTAGTCCTTGAATTTCATCGTGACAGTCACTAAAAAAGTTGTGATGCGTGTTGGAACGCGGTAGTGATCGAGCAGTAGAGGTCATGAGGTGCGTTTGCTGTATTTGATTGCCTCAGTTAATCACTGGAGAGGCTTTAACATAAAAAATTATTACATAAACTTTTTCCACTTTCTCATCAATCTGATGACCAGAGGTCAAATTTCAAGCACTGAACTGATGTGAGCAGTGTGTGTCTAACAGGTTTTGAAGCTGTAAATAACTTGCTGATGTCCTCGTTCTTCCGAGAGTGGAGTACACTAAAATAGATTTTAATTTACAATGGGACGAGGAAGCTGAAAAAAAGAGCTTATTACTTTCTCTCGACAATTCCATCTCTTCTCCTCTCAGCCTGATGCTGAAACGCCAAGGCTGACATGTTCAGATAATCCTGGATTGCGTCTATATACTGTAGATATACAGTATTTTCTGCCTGTCAAAACATTGATCCAGGCCGTCTCATCTCATCTCTGCTCCGCTCTGCTGTTTTAATGGATATGTCCATTATCTGCACTGATACACGTGTGTGTGAGTGTGAGTGTGTGTGTGTGTGTGTGTGTGTGGTGGCTTGCTGCTTGTTGTGGAGTTGCAGCGTGTGCCTTTACAGGATTTAAGCTTTAACTATGAGTAGTCTTGAGATTGGCTTGTCATCACAGTGTCTGACAGCAAACGGACATGTAATCAGTGTGTGTGTGTGTGTGTGTGTGTGTGTGTGTGTGTGTTAGAGCACTTAAATACTTGCTTTTAACTAAGCATTTGCACACATGTTGTTGCGCATCATGCGTTTCTTCATTCTGCTTCCGCGCATCTTTAAAAATGAACACTACTTGTCAAAAAAATGCCTGTGAGCACAAGTGTCGAGGGCATATCAGGATGTAAAGTAAGGTCAGCAATAGAATGAACAAACCTCAGCATCAGTGGCTGAATGTTTTTCAAGAGAAACTAAGAATACCATCTACAATTTCTGCTGAGATTTCAGAATTCACTAAATATCAAAATACAGCCACAGGGTGAAGTATGGAGAGCCAAAACTGGCAGTACTACAGATGTCTTCCAGGAGAGACTGCCTGAAAATGTGTGACATTAAAGGTCCTTTTATGAGCCTTTTTTATGTACAGCGCAGAGGGTCCTCTTAGAGCAGTCCACCATGTTGAACCCAAGCAGCAGCAACCTCTGTGGCTGTGAAATGAAGCCGATGCTGAAGTGCCAAAAACTGCAGTTCCTCTAACGTCTCCATGTTAAAATGTCCAACTTCACAGCAGAAATAAACATGTTTACAGCCTGGTACAAAAAACAGTTTTGGTCTCTATAGTTAATTTCCCCATTCATGTGTACTGTACAACATGTACTGAGGGTCTTTTTTTTTTTTTAACTCATATAGGTGGGTGCCTTTACAGGTGGCTTGTTTGAGCAACCAGGCTTCATTCAACCCACCTCAGGCCGATTATTCACATCCTTGCCAATTTTTTGAATACCCGGGAGGCGACAGAGGCAGGACTGCCAAGATGGCGGCGGCCAGAGCCACCACACTCTGAGCTTCAATTTGGCTTTTGAGAAACTTGTGCTCTGTGGTCGAACCTTGGAAACAGGGCTTGGAAGAAGAGGGTGAAGCGAGGGGTATTCAGTCACTTTCAATATGCAGCTCCACAGTTAGATGCCACTAAATCCTACACGTTGGACCTTTAAGTAATATCTCGTCACTATGACAACCGTCTTTTCTCTGCGCCGCCTCAGAACAGAACAAAACACTTCTGTCGGACAACACGTCACACAAACTAGTTCTTTTCCAGCATAAACCGACCCGAAGTCTTGCTACCAGTTTACTGTATTGTGCAGCCATTTTTGACCTCACTGTCTATCTCTCCCCATGTGTGTGTGTGTGTGTGTGTGTGTGTGTGTCCACTCTTCTAGCCTGTATCTGTAACTGTTGAGCAGTAAATCATATCAGATTAGATTTGACAGCTGTGTTGAAAGCTACAAACACTGCTTCCCCTGTAGCCATGTGTGTGTGTGTGTTTTCTTCCTCTCACTCCTTTGTTTAGTCTCTCTCATTCAGTGCTGTTAAATGCTGTGTGTGAGTACATGAAGTGTGTGTGTGTGTGTGTGTGTGTGTGTGTGTGTGTGTGTGTCTACAGCCTGCTCTGCTGCAGTGTGTTGGTCATGTGATCAGGATAGCTATCACAAGGCACTAACGTTCCTAACAACTCTCCCCTGCTCCCTCCTCTCTCCTCTTCTATCATTTCTCCATCCTCTCTTTACCCTCTTTTAATTTTATTTATCCCTTCTTATTGTTTTTCTCTCATTACTCCTCTTTCATCCCTCTGTTTTTCGGCTTCTGTTTCTCATCTCCGAATCCTGTTTCTTCGTCCTCCTCTGTTTTTTTTCTCCCTTTTCCATTTTTATTACTTTCTTGCTCACACATCCTTGCTTCTCTCAATGGTCCTCCCCCCCAACCCCACCATGCTCCTCCTCCTCCTTCTCTCTTGCGGCCATTAATCTTCTCTTCCTTCACCTCCCCTCCTCCTTACTCTCTCTCACTCTCTCTTCCTATCTCCTTTCCTTTCCATGTTTCCTTTCCTCTCCTCTTTTCCTCCCCTCTACTCACCTGTTTCTTCTTCTCTTCTCTCCCATCTTTTCTCCATGTTTCCTCTCCTCTTATCTTTACCTTTACCTTCTCAACTTGATATTTTTTCATTCATATCTTCACATCTTTCATTTCTACCACTTTTTTTTTTCTACCCCAACCCCAACCTCTCTGCCCTCTCCCAGACTCCAAGCAGAATGGTGATGCGGCGGCCAATGCTGCGGCCCTAGCCAACGAGGACTGTCCCACCATCGATCAGGTCCTCGGGGACGAGCGTAGTCCAGCCACCGGTGGCCTCGGCTCCACCACCAGCCGCGAGCGCTACCCACATGACCGGGCCTGCTTCCTGCTGAGCGCCGGGGAGTTCCAGCGCACGACGGACGGGAACGTTCGGAAAGGTAGGAGGGCGGAGGGGGGAAAGCGGAGGATTGAGGGGGGAGGCGGAGGTGGAGGCGGAGGCGGAGGCGGAGGCGGAGGAGGAGCAGGGGGAGGGCGATACTTGAGTGACAGCAGTGGGCTGTCGCTCGATGCATGGTCCTGACTGATACGTGCTGACAGTGTGTGTGGTGTGCAAAAAAAAAACAAAAAACCAAAAAACATCAACACACATTTGTTTCAAGCATACACATATCCAACTACACACATGCATACAGGGGGGTGGACAAAATAATCGATCGCCTAACGATATAAAAATACATCTAACAGGTGTTCATGGTATTGTGTCCACCCTCCTGCACCTAGAGAATGTTACACACACACACACACATATAGACAGAGCAAAAAGAAGATGCAAAAGCACACACACACACCGTACAGACAACATAAAGAATATGTAGTGCCTGATTGTATTTCAAAATAAAAGCTTTATGTTAAGCTAAAGCTAAGACTCACACAACATATTACACTTCCCCCTCACTCCCCTCCATCATTTTGAGTGACACCTAAGCATCATCACGAGGTTCACTCCCTTCAGACAGTTCAACATGTACAGCTCTCTCGTGTGGCACAAATAACATATCAATGTCCGATGGATGGCATTGATATATAATCCAGCGATTCTTCTCCTCACACCTTCAAACTACAGCTGGAGTAGAAGAAGTCCCCTTCATGCATTTATCCTGCATCTGTACTGCAGAGGTACTGCAGAGGCTGCTGCAGCACCGCCATCTGTGCTGATGTTGAAGTGACTCGATTTACTCGACTGGAACACAAAAGTAATCATGACAGACTTTTATTTTCTGTGAATTGTGGTCAATTAGTAGCAAATTTCCACACATTCTGCGGATGATTCCTTACAGGGGTGGGTCAGCAGTCACTCAGCAACACTACATGCAGGATAGCAATGGTCTTGTGTGTGTGCTGTATTCTGTGTTCATCACAGCTGATACAGTTCTGTGTGTTAAACTGTGTACATACGGTTTCATTTCAAAACAGTTCTTTATGTAACGTTTGATACTAAGAGGTTTCTTATTATTTCTTATTGTCAACAAATCCAACGAAAATACAAAAAATAACTTCAGCTCCAGCAGCTTCCTCGGCCACCATTTTCATTTTACAACGCCAGTGGTCCCTTGCCTTTCTATCTTATATTTATTGTACATGGACATTACAGCATTTGGACCACAAATGATCTTCCAGAGATCAAAACATGTTAATGGCTGTCATGTGCAGGGTTTTCTTCTTCTTCATGTGCTGATACTTTTACTCAACACCTGCACAAGTTCATGGATTTCTCTACAGATGGACTGATGGCCATTCGGACTCTCCGCCACTTTGTTTAGACTGAAATTTGGCACATCTAATACGTTGGTTTATGACCAAATACCCTCCAAACAAATGACATTCCCAGCCTCACTGTGTTTTGGAACACCAACGGAGCTCTGTGGCACAGAGGAAGAAGATTATATTAGGCTTTGATACCCGCACAAACATCCTGTATTGGTTTCGATCTTTTCGTGGGATTTGTTGATAATAAAAAAATCTAAAATATCTCCATACTCATTCTTTAAAGTTCTAAAGTTCTGTCTCTGGGTGTCTTGTTTTGAAATGAAATTCTTCATGTGTATATGTGCAGTATTCTGAATCTGATCTGGCAGAACGGGCCGATCAGATCGATGTCATTCTGTTCTCAGTCATCACATCAGGCTTCATCATTGTCCTGCTCTCTCTCTCTCTGTCTGTCCATCTCACTGGATAGTTTATTTTTCTCACTTTTCCATGCAGTAATTCATTAACTCTTTTCTCTCTCTCTCTCTCTCTCTCTCCCATCCCCACACTCCATTCTTTCTCTTTTATGGTCTCATGTTTGATTCCCATTTTTCCTTCGTCCTGTTCTCATATTATATTCTCATTTCCCTCCTCGCTGGCTGTCTGTCTGTTTGAAACGTTTATCCTCATCTTCCATTCATTTTTCCTCTCCTTCTCCCTGCTATCATCTTGCCTACTGCCACCGTGACCTGCTGACACTAAAATAATTAACTTTGTTTTCAAATATAACCCCTGACCTTTCACCTTTAACCCCCCCCCCCCACCTACACACTCCCCACATGCTATTTCCCCTAACTCACTCACACACACACACACACACACACACACACACACACACACACACACACACACACACACACACACACACTCACAATACGCACCCACACGCAGACTACTCAGAGTCCAGCAGTGTGACATCCTCCCTGGGAGAGGAGTGGTTCAGGCCGGAGGGGCCTCTGCTCCGGCAGGAGCTCAGTGCTAACTCCACCTCCTCCTGGATCAAATCGTAGAAACACAGAGGTAAAACACAGCGCACAACGCAGTGAAAAACATTTCTACAGTCAGTAATACAAAGAAACCAAAGATTAGATTAGATTAGATTAGAAACTGGTTTAGAAAACGTTAAATAAGACCATGTTAGACTAGACTAAAATTGGTTAAATTAGACTAGAATAGAAACATATATATATAATAGAGCAGTCTAGACTAGATTAGATCAGACTTCTTTGATTACACTAAAATAGGTTAAATTAAACTCTAGACTAGGTTAAGATTAAACTGGATCAACTTAGACTGAACTAGATTATATTACATCTGATTAGTTAACGCTAAATCAGACTTGGCTAGATTAGAAGACATTGAAAAAAAATAGACTAGATTAGATTAGATTAGATCAGATTGGATCACATTAAATTTGGACTATACTTTATAGGGTAAATTAAACTACTCTAGACTAGTTAGAGCAATCTTTTTAGACTAGACTGCACTAAAATAAGTAAAATGATATTAGACTACATTAGATTTAAATATATTGGACCAGACCAGATTAAATTCAATTACATTAGTCTAGACTAGATTAGATTAGACTTCATTAGATCAAATTGGGTTAGATTAAATTAAGACTACACCAAAATAGGTTAAATTAAACTCTAGACTAGATTACATTAAAATAAACTGGATCAATTTAGACTAGACTAAACTAGATTAAATTAGACTGGGTTAGATTATGATAGATCAGAATTGGTTAGATTAGATTGGAAAAAGATCAGAATAGACTAAACTACATTAGATTAGATCAGTTGGATTGGATTCAATTTGGAGTATACTAAAATAGGTTAAATTAAACCACACTAAACTAGATTATAGTAATCTTTTTAGAATAGACTGTTCTAAAATAAGTAAAACGATATTAGACCTCGTTAGTTCAGAATATATTGGACCAGACCCGATTAAATTCAATTCGATTAGTCTAGACTAGATTAGATTACACTATAATGGACTAGAGTAGACTCTATCGGATTCAATTCATTTTGATTAGAATTGATTAGACTGGAGTGAACTAAAGTAGATGACATTAGATTATTGTATTATAGCTTTACGTGTTGAATACATTTGATTCCACTTCAATAGGTCATTGTGTCTCTACAGCAGAACACGAAACTTGAATTAGACATAAAGAATACAACATTACATTAGAGACCAAAAACAATGAAGTGACCAAGAAGGAAAGAGCTCCACACCCAGAAACAACATTACACACACACACACACACACACACACACACACACACACACACACAGTTTGAATGTATAGAGATGCATGCAGGTTGCTTGTTATTGTAAAGCTTTTAAGTGTGGTGGTTAAGCATCATATGGTGAATAATAGTGGTGTGTAGAGTCGGGGGCATATGCATGGTGTGTGTGTGTGTGTGTGTGTGTTTTCCATACACTACACAAGACTTGACATTCACTTGTCCATTTTATTTGGTTCACAGAGGATTAATTTCAATCAGCAGTAGTATTTGTTCACACTAAAAGGAGTTCATTCTCTTCTTGTTACAATAATTAACATAATATGCTCAATGAAAAAGTGTATCCGTCTACTGTATATAGGCTATGTTTTCACTGCTTATTATTATCAAAGGCGTTCATCAAGCTATTATTAGCTCACTTGCTACATCTCGTCTTGTCAAATGAACGTAGCATAAAGCTAATTACAAACGTGCTAGCTCTGCAGCAATTGCTGTCGTATACTCTACAGTCCATCTCTTGGCCCTGTTAATACAAATGGCATACATACTGTATCTGTACAGATAAACTGTGGATGGAGTTGTATTTGAGCCTCAATTTTGTACACACAATGGGACGTTTTGCAAGCACATGATGATTATCACTAGTTCTCCTTCAAGTTTACATCCTCCCAGTGCAGACCTGGTCACACTGTGGTGAAATCCATTCATTCCTTTGGAACTGCACCTATTCACTGGTGTTGGGGAGAAGTAAAAGTTTGCATGTTTGCAAGTTTGACGCTGCTGACCTTTTTTGACCGGTATAAAACTCGAAAGAAACTCAGAGAGCTATTTGCTGTGTCTCAATTTGGATACTTGCATTACTACACTTCTGTGTTGTACACTGTGTACACAATGTACTTCCTGGCATAGTGCGCTATTTTCAGCAGGGTATTGCTTTCTCAATTCGAATACTGCTGTGCAGTACCCAGAAATGACGATCGCAACGTTTTACCCCTTCTTCTTCTTCTTCTTCTTCACTGAATTGAACGGAATAATAGCGTCAACATTTGACTGCAAAAATATAAGTATAAAACACAAGTACAACTTACATTTGTATTTTGCGGTATTCACCATAAAATGGCGACCACCGAGTGCGAGAAATCAACACTCAATTTTTTTACTGTAATGAGTGCACTCAGTACACTGAATGTAACTGACAGTGTGAACACACCAAATAGCAAGTTTAAGTATGAAGGTACGTGAGTTGAGGCACAGCGGTTTTGACTGAAGAACAATAGCACGTCTTGGCTGGCCATTAAGATAGCAGTTAGCACGGCAGCTACAATTCACCTACTTGCCCTGCAAGCCCTTTGTGATAATCCTGATACTAACAACCAATCACAAATTGCTAAATTGGATTTGGATTGCAAACATGCAAATACATGTAAAATCACAGGAGTTTTGCTTTCTGAAATTAAACCAACTAACTAATTCAATTCTGCGCTCATGTCCCATCTCGTGCTCATATTTTATGAAATAAGACACAATATACTGTGATTACTGAAGTTAATATTTAAGAATAGTTTGTTTATACGTGAGTTTAATTTTATATTTAGAAGCCAAAAACATTTTTAGCTGACAGAATGTAAAGGAAACTTCAGCCAAATCCCTGCAAGAACAATCAGCCCTCACACACACACACACACACACACACACACACATCGTAGCACCACTTACCACCAAATGAACACAGTGTGTGAATCTGCAAGCATGACTGTGTGACTAAATGCATGACTCTATGTCCTGTTTTTCAGCCTATTTGTTTGTGTGTGAGAGAGAGATATGCCTTCCCTCTTTACACCTACAGTATGTTGTAACCACCAGGGAGAGCAGGTCTTGGGGTCAGAGTGGGTTGAAAGGTTAAAGTTCACAGTGCGGGTCCATGTCTGATGCGTGCTGTTGCTGTTGTTGTTGTTATTTTGTTGTTGTTGTGTTACTGTCTCCTTCCCCAGGTTGTGTCAGGTCATGCGTTTGTACGTTGGCTCTTGTTGGTCTGTGTTACACTATCCATCTGTCTGTTTGTCTGTCTGTTTCTCTATTTTTTCTGTTTGTTTCTGTCTGTACGTCCGTCCTCTTCTGTGTGTGTCTGTATTTTGTGTGTAGCTGTCTTCCCCTCCTCCTGCTCCTCCTCTTCCTCCTCCTTCTCCTCCTCTCACCCGGTCTCTTCTCACTCTGGTACTTACAGATAGGGGGGCACTACGAACCAAACGCTCACCATCATGTTTCCCCCCATGAAAGCACTCCAAAGTCAACCTGGTTCCAAATGAGCCGGGGAGGTCTTATTCCCAGACTGCTTTTGGGGAGATGGTGCCTGGTCTGTCTATACTTTGTTTGACGTGTGGACAAAACTTTATGATACAAATGTTTTGGTTTGCAGATTTATTCGATCAAAACCAAAATGAAAAGTATTTTTGCAAAAAAAAAAAAAAAAAAGAGGCAAAACTATAAAAATAAAGGAATAAATGGGGATTCAAATAAACATTTGTTTTGGGACGGGTGCCAGAGTGAAAGCGACTGCTGCGCACTGGTTGGCTCGTTGCCTTGCCAGGCCAGTGAGAGCTGGTTGCTGATTGGTTGGTTGGTCGGTTTCCTCTGTCCTCTCCTCTGGAACTGAGCTCAGGTCAGTTTTTACAGCGCAGCCCCCAGAGAGCACTGTTTTCCCTTTACAGCAGACTTGGCTCCAATCGTTGCAGCTGATTTGATCCTTCAGGGAACAATTTTGTAACATCTGATTTGTAGTAAGAAAAAAAAAGTTTTTTTAAAAAAAAGTTCCCATTGCACTTTGAAATAAAAATATCTTTTTGTAGCTGAGCCGTGTCTGACTCTCTGTCAGGCTGGGCTGGAACACTGACCACTGTAGTGCTTCGAAGGTCTACGTTAGCCAACGAGACAGCTAGATTTTTTTTATTATTTTTAATTTTTTTCCAAGAACAAAAAAACACACGAGATATAGCAGGTTCTGTGATAGACGAGCAGGCAGGAAGAAAGAAAGACAGACAAAACTGTAATCCCCAAAAGACACACATGCACTGCACACACATCCAGGTAAGTATGAGAAAAAACTTCGAAGGGCTGTGGTGACTAGCATAGTGGTGGCACTGTTTGCTGTGCTGTGATGGCCTCTTAGCTTTCTCTCTCTGCACTTTAAAAGCTTAAAATTCCACTGGGAAACTATTAGATGCCTGCCTCTGGGGAAAAAAGAAAAAGAAAAAAGTTTGCTTTATTTATCTTTTCTTAAGTTATCTTCTCACATTTGCAACATGTCAAGTTTGCTTGGCAAGATAAATCAAGCACACCTCAAGAATCCACAGTAACACACATCTCAAAATGGTCGCCAGGCTTTTGCTTTAAAAGTGCCACCAGGGCTCTCTTCCAATCCCTCTAAGACACTCCTCTTTCCTTCCTTCCTCCCTCTCGCTGACATTATCACAGATTGTGCTGTACTTGGACGGGATTAATTACAGATCTTAATGTCACTGCTGTCACTGTAATCCAACACTATCAGATCTGTGGTTTGCGATGGGCGGGAAGAACGAAAGACTTGAGCATTTCGGAGGCATTCTGAAAAGGGCAGCATCGCATTGTTAACGCTCTTTTTCCCTTCTGTGCAACTTTTATGCTCCTCTTCTTCTGCTTTTTTGTCCTCGCTCTCGTTCCTTTGTATGAGCAAGCATATAGGGCAGGGGCGCAAGCTACTACCTCTGGTTAAAAAAATAGGACCAAAATATAAGAAGTATTGCACTTTAACAAAAGTCCCAAATCAATGCAGAACTCTTCAACATCCACCTTTGCTTCGCCCCTGCCAGAGGGAATCTTGTGGTTTGTAGCTTGGTTATGAAATGCAATGCTTTGACCTTTTGGTGATCCTGGCCCATGGGCACAAGTCACAGGAGGTCAAACAATTGAGCAAACGTTTCTCTCTTTGTCAGCTTGTCTGATTATCTGTCCCTCTGAGGTTCTTTTCTTCGATCTATCTATCTATCTATCTATCTATCTATCTATCTATCTATCTATCTATCTATCTATCTATCTATCTATCTATCTTAGTGTTGGAAATGTGCTGATGTGTTTTATTTTTTCACTTCGTTGAATAGTTTTTTTATTCATCTTTTCTGTTTTTATGTCACGTTTAGTTTTTCAGTCTTAATCATTCTCTCTTACTTTACCATCCTTTGATCATCACCCCGCCATCCACTTTCTCTCTCTCTCTATCTCTTCTCACTCCCTCACTTTCTCCTCATCTCCCCGCTGTTGCTACGGAAACAGTGGACAGGGGAATTCTGGGACTTGGTGCAGCAAAGCATTTTGGGTCAAGGCTTGGTGTTTGATTGCATTATTGATTCCTATTGATACAGTGGGCTGCATTTCACTAACCACCCAGTAAAAACCGAGGGAAGCTAATAAATTAAACCTTATGTCAAGTAAATGATGCCAGTGAACAGTGTACAAGGACATGTTCTAATCCAAAACCCGAAAGCAAAGTGCCAAACAACACTTTATGGGTTATTGATAATGGATGTGATTACTCATACTTGGAAAGCCAAGTCTAAGCATTTGAAGTTTAGGTATGCATAAAAGAACTTGTTTAATTAAGTACCTACATAAACATTAAACCAATAATCTTGACTGATATTCATTAATTTTAATTTCTTCGTTCATAAGGATAGGCAAGCCCCCTTTCCTTGAAATCGAGCTGTGTGAATATAAATAAACCATTATGTAACAAAAGTCATTTTTGCACTAACTTGGGCAAGGGAAAATCGCCTGCTGTCACACCATAAGTTCAGACTTCCAGCCCAAAACTGCTTTTTGGCATTTCCAGATTGTATCCAGATTGACTTTAGAAAGTCTGGACAGCAAAAAACCACATGACATACAATTTTTACCAATCAGATCCAAACCACAATTGGAGTTAGTTTGAAATGTAATTCCAATTGGATTTCTACAGATCCGTCTCAGTCCAGGCGCTCTGGCCGTACAAATGGAAAGTTTCTTTTGCGTCACTAGCAACTCAACAACAACGTAGTGCGTCAGAGCAGCTGAAAAGAATCCCTGTTGTTCATGGATGTATTCTAAAAGTACAGACATTCTGTCTGAAAGATCTGATTTAAGAAACACATCTTAAGTAAATGCACATGTACGCATTGTGTTCCAAAATGACTCACATTTTCTTTTCAGTGCCCACAATGGTTTGGTTCGGTTTAGGCAACTAAAGCTACTTGGTTAAGTTATGAAAAGATAATATTGGTTAAAAGACACTAACATTGACTGTTGGTATAGGTGACAACATGTAAACATCTGGCTCTGGTGTCAAATTTGGATACTGCACGCCCAACCATCAATCCAACGTCCCCTCCTACTGACAAGATTTTGCCACCTTATTGCAACATCATTATTTACATGGCTTCAAAAAGTTGTGTCTCAAGAAAACATAGTTATATGTATTTTTAAGCGCTTGAACAAATTACCAATGCTATCACCAGTTTGTCCCACGCACATTCCCTGAGATTAGCTCATATACTCACTGGGGGAAAAAAGCTAATAACAAGCTAAACTGTCATCAGACAATAGCTGATTGGTTCTGATATTGATTTCTGGGCTCTGCCTCAAAGCCCGCTCAGTTGTGACTGGTCAATACTACTCAGAATACAAACGGAAACCAACACCTCCCTTGCACAATCTTGGTCCCTTGCCGATTCTACATTCATATTCAAATATCTAGTTATAGAGATTAAACAATTATAAACCTTTACAATCTGTTAGTGTTGAAGAAATAGAAAGAGGTACAGATGATGACAGAGTAAAGGCTTCAGCATGCTTCAATTTAGGTTTTTGTGGGTAGTTTCGAAGCGTCCGAAATCCCCTTGCCAATGGACACTGAGCCAGACAATTTTTGTAACTTTTACGAAACAATCCGACAGTTAGGCCCACTCGTGTGCAGGCTGAAAAGTAGACTTTGTAGTAATGAATTCTTGGAGAGAGATTGGGGTGATTCAGCTAGGGGGAGGCTCTGAGGATAGCCATCTTCCAGCCCACTATTCTCAGGATCTATTACATCCATAACTGAGGATTTTGTTCCTCATGGTTTATGTCCCTTGCAAGACAGCTTTTGTAAAAAGGCAGGACGCAAGAGTTGGGTTGGTGGATGGGCATGTAACTTGTTTGACTATCACCATCATAGAAGATTAACAGTTTAACAACTGTCTTTCTATTACACATATCAACAATCTTTTAGTTGCCTATCCCTAACCATATTTTAACCAGAAAGGAAGAATTACATTTGAATATAATTCTGGTATTTGCTGAATGTCTGGTAGTGTTGGCCTTTGACGATGAGTCATTCAGAACAGGTATAAACCCTTTTGTTTCTAGACGTCTAGTACTTTACTATCCTTTGCTGTTCCAAAAAGATCCCGCCACAGCTCTGTCTTTCTGTGACTCTGCAACTTGTTAAGGTTTCTTGCTGTCTCAGTACAAAACAGGATAAATGATCAGGGAGAGTGCCATGCCTCCTAGAATGCAAAGAGGAGAACACTGCCTTCTCTCCTTCAGAAGAAAAAAAAAAAAAAACCTGCAAAGAGGTAGCTCTGGAGTGAACGTTGGTGCAGTGCCGTTAGTGCCTCCAAAGGCCAATGCTGCACATTACACCCTCCTCCTGACTGCATGAGTTTCAAAGGCAGCAGACACACTCTGCATTATGATACTCTACACGTCTATCTCCCCTTTCGTTGGGAAACCTAATCAGTGAGTGGGTGGAGGTCGAATAAGGGAATGAAATGTTGCATTAATCACTCCCTTGCTTTGTATTTCATGCTCTCTCTGACTCCCGTCCTGTCTCCCCTTGTTTTTTTTCCTTCCCATAATTCTCTTTCTCTCTCTCTCTCTCTCTCTCTCTCTCTCTCTCTCTCTCTCTCTCTTTCTCTCTATCTTTTTTCTCCCTGTCCTCCTCCCCCTTGTTCTCAGTAGAAAAAAGTATTGATTCTCTTCATTGACAGACAGATACCATTGGCCTGAACTGACTCTTGAGTCTTACTTAGAGGCTCATTGATGTAAGGAGATATGCTGCGCCATAACAGAGTAGAGAGATCCCCTCTCTCTCTCTTTCACTTCCTCTCCCTTGAGTTCTACCACCAACATGCAATGTATACTCTTTTTCAGTAGATATAATTCTGTTTATCTCTCATTCACACACAGTCTGTTTTTCTTTCACTTTCCACTTCTCTGACCAATGATCGATGGCCTTTAGGCTAGTGTTTAATCATTATTGGTGGTTGGAATCCCCTGAGGCCTATTGGATTGCACTCACATTATTTTATTTCCTGAGTGCTATACTACAACAATTGAGCCACAATGTTGTCAGTAGGGGGAGAGTCATGTTAGTGAGGGAAATTGTAAACTTTTCAATTACGTGGATTATGTTTATATAGAGTGGATTTGTCAGGGGGTAACCAGAGAGTTATCACGCCTGTACATCTTTCTTTAAAGAGATTAAAGGTTACCTACAGTTATAGTGCAGGGTTTAGTCTTACTCAAAAACTATGTAATGATCACCTAAAATCCTTCTATCATTACTTTATAGCCCTGCCTTCACCTCTCAGCAGTCTGCATTAGTATTGCATACATTTCTTACCTTGAACCTGTCCTACAGTAATATACGAAGGATGTATAAAACAAATCCTGAATTCAGTCTTGGACCCACGAGTGCAGCGGTAAATCAGAAAACATATAAAACTTAGTATACCTATGGTGGCTAAGAGAACTCAGCATGTTGCAGCTTAAGAAAGGACATAAAAATAGACTAATAAAAATAGAAAAACAAGCAAATTGAGGAGCACATTCATCACTTCGACAGCACAGTCACTGCATACGGAAAACAAATAGGGAAACACAGGCGAGTGTAGAAACACTGCAAGTCTTACAAAACACAAGAGAGGTTTCCGGGCAAACACTGATGAATATGCTCCGGCGGTCAAAAGTGCGGAAATGTCTTTTTGTACGACTTGCCCAGTTTCTGCATTCGCTTGTGTTTTCCTTTTGTCATTTATTTGGAGTGTGTTTCAGTTTTTATATATTATATATTATTATTTTTTCAACCTATCAGCAGATCTGTCTAACTGGGCATCATTATACTTTGGTTAAGGTTATAGAAAGATAGTATGGTTAAAGATAGGCTTGTGACAGGCTGGCTCAAACCCATCATCTATACTCAGACCTCCACACCTTTACTTTCATTACATCTACATGTAATCACACTACTACCTGCATTAGCACTGAACATTGGCGGCATACGCAGGTGCAGAATCAGCCACTATACTGTAAAATGTAACTGACAGTTCTCTAAGTGGTGCAGTTTACAGTGGAAGATGTACAATCAAAATTCTTAGTATTCTAAGTTGTAAGCTGATTGTTGTCATCTGAAATGGCAGCTGTTGAGTTGTAGCTAAAATGTTTCCAGCTGACTCTTGTAAAGAGTCCTACACAGTAGAGAAATACTACACAGTGGATAGTAGCCAGTCGGCTCAGTCAGTGGTCCGACACATCAAACTGTTGGTATCCCTCTCGTGTCATTTCAGGATGTGCTTGGGTGGTGTAATGTTTTGATGTGCCCTTGACATACAGTAGTATAAAGAAAGAGAAAGTCCAAATATGGAGGTGGTTGTTGGGGCTAAACAAACAAGACACTTATCATTTTCATTCAGGAGACTGCTGTTCGTGTACTGTGTGAAACCAAAAGACAATGTTGACTTCTTTTAAACAGGTAACTTTACTTACATTATGTTACGTACATTACATACTTACTTTAATCCAAAGCCTTGCACATTCAAAACTGACGTTAGAAGGATTCCTGCAGCATCCTAGTTTGAAGCATCAGGCCAACTGCCATGTTTGGCAAATTGGCAGTGAGAATGAGTTGCATCCTTTAACTCCACAAACTCATGTAGTTAATGACATACTAACTGGCCTAAGAAGTAGCACTCAGAGACTACTGTAGGTAATGAGCTAAGTTAGCTAACAATTGCAACTCATGACAGAGCAAATAAATACACAGATCCATTGTGCCTAGTTGTGGTTGCTAAACTACGAACGGAAAATCACTTTTCGGGCAAGGGGTTAAACCAGTGGTCAGTTGTCAGGATACTGTTTTTGTCAGAGTGATGAAGATGTTTTCTTCATGTGCTCATGCTTTCTAAAGTTGAGTTTTTTGAGCTCTCTCAGCCACCGTAGATTCTAACTGTTTCTTAAGCTGCTAGATGCAACGTAAAATGAAACAAGACAAACTAATTAATGTAGTTTTATGCTTGTATTATTCTTTTATACTCATTTTTCTGTCCTTCCCACCTCATCTAAGTAATGTCATAACTTTGCCATGTTTTTTATGCCATGAAATATTGCCATAAGACCCAATTTTGTTTGTATCATTTATATAACCATGGTATTATCCATTCAGGTTCGACTGCGGGCTCCATCCTTATAAATGTTCTGCACGTGCATCTCTCTCTGCATGGTGTTTTTCATGGTTAATGTATTCATCTGTGTTTTCATACTGTTATCCTTAACGTGTGTCTCTGAGTTCATATGACATAGCAATGACACTCTCTATATTTTCTTTCCTATGTTCTACTCCTGTGTGTGTTTGTGTGTGTGTGTGTGTGTGTGTGTGTCTTTCCTCTTTGTCTTTCTATCCTTTTCTTATCTCAATTGTGAATGAGCTATGTCACATGTTACATACATACATGTTATATAAATGTATGTATGTATTTTTAACCTACAGTTCAATGTGTTGGTAATGTCATATTGCATTTTCATATGTCTATATTTAATGCAAATATTATTTCTTGACAATCTCAAATCCACATGTGCTTTCAAGTGAGTTAAATTTGAGGTGTACAGTATGTACTGTGTGTTTGTGACCATATCTTTTCAATAAGTCAGGAAGCTTTTATATTTATTTCCAAATAGCTAAAAGAAATGAGCGATTTGCTATAAATGAAACACATGTTGATATGTTTTTTGCATGCAGATTGTTGTTGGAATAGTATCTGCCCTGGTTGTTCACTTTTATGTACACTTCCTCACCCCCAAGCCTTTCCCCTTCCTCCTCCTGCCCTCCCCTTTCCCACCTCCTTCCTTGGCCTCCCTGCATAGCTCTCTCCACCACCATCCTTTCATCACTTCCCATTTTCACGTTTGTCTATTCTCCCTTTCCCTGCAAGAATCTCATTAATCCATTACAATGATCACAGATCATAGATGAAACTTTATGTGGTTTATACTGTAGTTTCTATCAGCAGGTCTCCAGATAGTCTAAATAAGTACTGACTTTAGAAAATAAGTCTTGTGACATTCTATATTTTTCCCATTTAAAGATCAAAACAACAGTCCTACTACCAGCCAGAGCTAATCGCGGCCATTCAAGTCAATGTTTAAAACTCCACCAGCAGCGGGTCTCCGCTTTGCTCCATGGAGAATATGTGGGCTGCAAGCAGCCCATGTCAATTTTGCTTGAGCAGTTCGAGCTGGCCTGAAGTCAGACACAGAAACTTCATAGAGAATACGGTCAATTTTCAAAATAAAACACCCTGTGCAAACTGCTGATCATAAAAATGGCCAAAAGGGAAACAATTTGACTATGTAACATATTTACATATTTAGAAGCACATAAATCAAGGAAAAAAGACTAAATCTGAACAAGTTGACAAAGTCTGGCAGTCAAAGCGCTCCACTTCTGAAATGCTCCTGGTGGTGTTTGAAGTCGCCTGGTGAACGAACCAAAACTTGACGTCCCCGTTGGGTTTTTGACCTCAGCATCCACTAAAGTCCAAATCCCTTCCACTAAAGTCCATACTGCAACAAAACATGGATGAGTTATATAGTTGGATGGCCACCAGCAGGAATGATCTCCTGTGATGCTCGGTGGAACATATTGGTAGCATGGAGGTGGTGGGAGACGTTCAGGATGCTAGCCAATTTAGACAGCACCCTCTTCTCCATCACCACCTCCAGAGAGTCCAGCTCAAGTCCTCCTCCAATTACTGATTGCTTGTTGGGGTTGTGAGCATAAAAGATTGACTAGAACATCTGAGGCATCCTGTTGCATTTGCTAAAGGCTCTGAGCCTTTGCGAGAAGTAGAGCAACCTCTGGCCCTTCTTGCGGACCCTGTGTTCCCGGCTTACTCTAGCCTGGCTACCAACATATGCACTATTTCCTACTGTTTGAGTAGCATTTGCTAAAGTGATCAGCTGTGATTATTTTGTCATAAACCAAAGTATTGGACAAACAAGAGTTTTCAAATAAGATGAAAAGTCAGAGGATCATCAAAGTGATTACAATTTATCCTGAGGTGAATGTCTGAACTAAGATTCATTAAACAGTTCTCAAGACATTTCATGCTGGAATAAAAATGGAAGTATCTGGACCAAAGCGGTCGACTGATTGACCCAATGACACAGTCACACCAGACTAAAGTTAAAATTATATATTTGTGAGATGTTTTTAAAAGATGAATATCTTCAGCAGCAATGATGGGCTTGGAGCAAAGATCCACAGACAAAAGCAGAAGTATTCAAAGACAGACTTGTTGGTTTCAGTCTTTTCATGGGATTTGTTAACAGTAAAAAAATATATATATACAATAGCACCAGTCTTATCCTTTAAGAAATAACATGCAGTTATTAGATCTGTAATTACTGATGCAAATATAAATGAGATAGTGGTGCTGACAGGTCCTTTACATTTGGTAACGTTCAGCCTGGGAATAGTTGGAATGTAAGAAAAATGTAAGACAGTGAGGCCTGTCCAATCACAACTACTGTACCTCTGTCAGTTTTATTTTTACTTTATTGTATTACTTCATTTGTACTTGTTGAGAAGTTCGGTCATTGTAAATTGACACAAGATTACCCTCTATAGTACAGTATATACGGCACAGTATTAACCCAATATACCAAACAACTGGTTCCCTTTGGTTATTTTACATAAAATGTCCATTCACAAATTGATTATGTTGATTCAGAAGTTATTTTTGAATGTACTGTAATTAATTTCCTTCATGTGCCGGTAACGGTACTTTCAAAGTCACTTGTAGTGTGAACAAACATTCAGCTCACTCCATCCCATTCATTCTCTCCTGTGCTTCAGCTTCCTCTTTCCCTCCTCCTCCGTCTTTCCCCATCATCCCTTGTTCCTCCCTTCCTTTCCGTTTCCCCCTCCTTCGTGTCTCCTCATCCCATTCTAACACTGGTGTATCCATCCCATCCTCAGGCTATCCTCCTCAGTCTCTCCCCCTGCGTTGTGTTACTAAAGTCTGACTGAGTGGAGGTATGTACAACAAGTCACAGCACAGCTAACAGATATGCTGCTACACTGTAAGCACTTAGCTTCTTGCTTTGGCTTTGAAGAGAATCAATCAGAAATCAAAGTTTGACTTAGGAAAAGTTCTGGGGCCAGAAATAATCTCATTGGTTGATTTAATCAAGCTATTTTAGCTTTTAACTATAGCTTTGTATGGGCTTAGTTTGAACACAAAACTAAGTCAAACAACTAGCTAACCACCATGGGAATATCACTTGATTGCACTTTTTAAAACATTGCACTAAGTAGGCAGATTACTTTCCTCTTTTCTAGCCTTTTCCCACTTTTTTTTTTTTTTAACTTTATTTGCTTTAATTTCACTCTACTGGTCTTCATTTTACATGATGATCAGATTACCTCTCAGTAATCTGTACCCAGCCTGTGAAAACAGCTGTAATGGCTTTAAAGATGGAATAACTTGTGCATTTACCAGCCAAGAAGGCTCACGTGAATGATCAACCATCAAATTGCATCATGTGAATTTAAACCACTCTGAGGGCTTTTAAATGCGTTGCTAATTCGCACGATCAGGTACCCCGTTAACTCAACCAATGATGATTTTTACAAGCAGTGAAAACTAGTAGAATCCAAGTACAGTTCTGAACATGTGTGTCACAGGCTACGCATGTTTGTATATAAATACAGTACTGCTGCAATACTGCAATGCATATTTAGTGCTATTACTATTTTTTTCGTGTTGAGAAGTAACAGAACAATTACTACTGGTACAACTGGTGGCCCAAATGAGATAAAATGGTGTACTGAAATGGACACTCACAAATAGAAAGTCAGCATTTTACTGCTGTTAGTGGGCTGAGCGTATTACACTTCTGAGCTGTGTCTCAATTCGGATACTTCCATTAGTGTATTTTATGTAGTACACTGTGTACGCATTGTGCTTCCTGGCGAAGTGTGCTAATTTAGCAAGGTAGTGTTGTGTCAATTCGATTATGGCTGTTGTGCATCTTCTTCTTGCGTCAACATTTGACTGCCAAACTATAAATCTAAAAACATATGTACATCCTACATTTGTATATTGCGGTATTCACCGCAACACAGCTCCAGCAGCTTCCATTTAACCTTCCCTTTTAGCTATGTAACCAAAATGGTGACCACTGAGGGTGTTCCACACTGAACATTTAGACCATTATGAGTGCGCCATCCGGGTACTTGCAGTACATTGCATTCTGCCATAACTGACAGTGTGAACGCACTTATGTATGTATGTATGTAAGTGTGGAAGTATTTGAATTGAGACACAGCACTGGTCACACTCCAATCAGTGATGTCACAACAGGTGATTTCCATCGGCCATCAAGGTAGAAATACCTGCAGCACTGACTGGCATGTTGGCCACAGGGGTGTTCAGCGTACTACAACGTTGCATCCACCAAAGAGGAATAAAGACGCTGACGTTTTAAAATATTTCCCAGGTGCATGAGGACATTTATGCTAAATGCTAAATGCTACTGACAAAATAATTGCTGAGCTCTCAGAATGTGGGCACATTGTTAAAAATAGGCCCAGTGGAGCAAGAAATGTGAGCATTCAGACACTTTGTAAATATCTTAGCCAAACTTATTTTGGGGAGGAATGAAAGCAAGCAGTAAAATCCTCTGACTCAATCTTTAATGTCTCAACTGAACTTGAACAAGAGCTGGATCAGTGCCTGTCACAGATACGTCTGACTCAACTTTACACCCATTTGTGCTTATTCTGAGTGTTTTTAGTTGTAGCAGGTCTGGAAAGTACAGAAAGCAACATGATAGCCTCCAGTGACCAACATTGAAACAATGTGGTGTTCTTGGGAACCTTTGGCATTTATTTATTGGCCTGAAAGCAGTTAGTGATGGGAAGGAATAAGGCAAAAAGTAAACTGCCTTCTGCCTTTTATGTGAATGAATTACAACAATGGCTAACCCATAGCATCAGGACTTCTGCTCGCTATCCTCCAGAAAGATATGCAGCCTAAGCAAAAGTCTAAGCTTCAATTTCAAATATCAAATCAGACACCTTGTATTTTATCTTTGTATTATTTCAACTTCAATCTAACGTAAAACATGTAACCACAGATTTCTGCGTGCCTAATCTCAACATGACATATATACGAGGCTGGTGGAGCTCAGAAGAAGCTTCTACTTAGAGCGGTGAACACAATCATGGCGGATCATTTGTATTCTTGCATCTGTAACACATCTTTTTGTTTTAAAGTCTTGGTTAACTTGGTGACTGCGCAAAGCACTCCTGAAACACCCTAAGGCAGCAAAAACAACTCCCCATGGCGATCTCCCCATGAGTACTACCAGTGTTGTAGTACTCAAGATCAGTCGAGACCACTCGGTCTTGTCTCGGTCTTAGACAAAGAGGTCCCAAGACTTCATTCCAAGACCGTTCAAGACCATAGCTGCAGTGGTCTGGCACTTAATTGCCTGCGCGTTTTTTTTTAATATCTTTACTGTGATTGGATATTAAACTTCCTGCTTCAAATGCAACCAATAATTGAACTCAAGTAAGTGAGCAATCTGGTCATGACTTGGTCTCAGTTTAGGTGGTCTTGACTACACTCCACAGTCCAGTCTACCCCAACGTGTGGATCTAATTGATGGTGTGGTTCGTAAACCTGTATATAAATAGAATCTCACTCAATATAGTATCAATTGTATAATAATTGTATATCTTCCAAAAATGTATATTAAACTTAACTTCAGTCCTTGGAAGGTAAGTGTAGATATACTGTATTTTGTCATTTTACGGTAGCCATGTAAGATGGCACCCTGAGCAGTTGGGGGTTCAGTGCCTTGATCAAGAGCACCAGGAGACAATCTGGCACTTCTGCAGCTATGAGTCTACGCTGGACATGAACCGCCGGCCTCTCAGGGTGCCACAGACTGAGCTACTGCCGCCCCTAACCAGTAGTGCAGTGCAGTTTTGGACAATGACGACGTTTCATCAGTTGAAGCAGCAGGATAATACAAGATGAGGTGGCTTCAAAGGCCATGAGCACAACACGAGGCACATTAAGTGGCAGATCGTAACTGAAGCCGCCTGATGCTGCATGTGCTGCAGAGCAAACTGCAGAGAGGCACTCATTATGAATGCTAAGCACCTTTCAGCTCGACTTTATATACAGTGAAAGCCACACTAGACGCAGCCACTGCATTTGAATCTTTAAGCCACTGAGACATATAAAGGCTGATCAATAATGTGGTTGCCTTTGTTTATCTATGTCGGCCAAGCAGATCTATGTTCATAATCAGGATCATATTCACAAGATCTCTGATCGTAGCAGTCCTCACCAGGGATTACAGCTTACTCTGAGTTGCTGCTATATGTTAGAAACTGTTGGTTATTGATCGCATTCAATCCAAGACTGCCATCGTGTGTGTGTGTGTGTGTGTGTGTGTGTGTGTGTGTGTGTGTGTGTGTGTGTGTGTGTGTGTGTGTGTGTGCGTGCGTGTGTCCTAATCAGCTAAGAGCTGCAGTGCTGCTGATTTATTCTTGTGGTTACAGGACTTGACGCTGCAAACACAGCTATTTAAACAGAGCAGAATGTGTGCTGTTACACAGTAAACATGCACAAATACACACACACACACAAACAGCATATATGAAGATATATCATAACACATGTTGACACAGTGCATACACTTGTTTGAAAAAAAATGAGACAATTTGAGGATTTGCTGCTCTCAGAAATGAGACCTAATGTAAAAGACTTTGATATTCATGCATTTAAACTCACCCCCCCTCCACCTATACACACACATTCACCCACGAGTATACAATGCATTGAATAGAGCTACGTCCTTAGAACATGGTGACCCAGATCTGTCGCTGTGGTATCCACTACCCAGAATGCCTCCTGAGGTTTAAGTGGTATCTCACAAAGCTTCTCATTGGCCAAAGGTAGCACCACAGACGTCTACAATTGTATACTATAACCTCTAACTTGTCAGAATGGCAAAAGGCATTAATGTGGGGGGCGGGGGGTTCAGCAATGCTATTTTATATCCCAAGGTCTTTAGGGACACAAATGGCACAACAGAAAATCCTGTTTTTATTTAACAAGCAAGCTACTAAAGGTGGTTATATATTCAAGTCTAATTTTTAAGCATTAAGAAAGATTGGAGTTTCTCTGTTGCTGCCCCATTGCCCAAGAAACATAAGGTGACCTTTTGAAAAATGTTTGATTGTTTTCATCAGATATCTTGACAATAAGCAATGAAAGAAAGCTGTGCTGTGGAAACTGTAGTTTGGAGTGTGGCAACATTTTTCCCAAAATAAAAAAGTAGGGAGCTGACATTTCGTTCGAGCCTGTGTTGGCTCAGTCCCAGATAGAAAAGATGCAATATGTGCTCTGAGACAATTAAATGAAATAAAGCCAGTACCGGAGAAATACTCCCTTCAAGTAAAACACCCAAAAAATATTTTTAGCATTAAATCGTCATCTTCTTCAGAGCTGGAAACTGGCTGTTCAAAGTTCTGTTAACTTTTTTCAGTCTTGAAAACTTAACACATCTTCACTGGCTCCACGTTATTAGCACATGATGTTTAATCTGGATAATGTCTGGTCATGGGCCTTTGCATTTAAACTTCTCGATATCTTGATTCTGCTGGTACTGTGAGCAGATCTCTATACAAATAAATGTGACCTTTTCCAAGTCAAGGAAAATGGTATGTGATACTCTGTAGGACTCTTATGACACGCTTGTTTCTTCTTATTTTCCCTTTGCAGAGAACACCCTCATCTGTAGCTTTTTGACAGACCGTTTGATTTTTCAACATGTCGGACAGGTTTATCTGAAATTTTATGTACACCTGGCTGAGATCTGATCACAATGTGGTCCACCAGATCGCCTCTAGATCTGGTCACGCTGATCCTAAGCTATTTTTAGGCCTACAGGGCGTAATATTTGATAGTTAAAAGACAGATTTTGGTGCCGTGTGACTTAAAGGCTCCACAAGGTCAACAATAGAAAGCAAAAGAGCAAACTTACCGTTCCCGTTCCAGACAAAAAAGTAACAGCTCTCTTAGCAGGCAATTTTACAAAGTTCTTCTTTTCTGAGTTTGCCCTTGCATGCTGGTCTCAGATCAGCGCTTCACTTCCTCTTTATGCAACATCCAACTTAAGTTTCTGCATAGTTGAAACTGATCCCAGACTAACCTCACAAGGGCAAATCCTTCCTGAGAGGTGCTGATGAGTAATTAAAAACTCTGGTGTATCATGTGTTGGCGGGTTATGTAGGTATTGATTTGTAGTTGTTTATTGTTGTACCCATTGTGATGAGGGTGCAAAGTAGTGATGCCCTTTAGCGCTTGATTGTCAGGTTTTCCCATGACTTGTCTAAGGACAACACAAGTTTTATGTGTGGGTGCTAAGAGCAGCAATCACAGCACGCCAGGGCCGATCACCACATGTGCCACAAATTTCAAAAACAGCAAGTTGTGTCAATATTCAACCACATGCAGGGAAATCTATTATGGCTACTGTAGCAGCACTAGTGCAGAACTAAAGTTGGCCCTAAAGCAGAATAACTGAAACTGGGTAGAAAAACCTGTCACCTCACGCTGAAATTATAGCCAATAGATTATTGGTCAACTATAATAATAGTAATAATTTATTTAAATTCTCATGTAAAATATTTGAGGCTTTATGTCCTATGAAAACCAAAGAATGTTTGTGAAATCTGTCATTGCATTGCTAGAAAAAATAAAAGAACGTTTGATGAGTCAGAACTGTTCTTTGTGATGTTTGTTAGATTTGGTTCGATCAGAGCTATGGAGTATTAAACCATCCATCTTTACTCACTACATCTTAGCCTTTTCTTACCCTCAGGTGTGCATCAACTACGGATTATGAACTTATTTTTAATACAAAAATGTTAAATTACTGGTTATCTCATTCTTATCAGCCATGAGAAACAAAAATCCATATTGTGCATCCAGCTGGCACTCTCTCAGAAAATTTTAAATAATGCAGCAGAGGACAATTGTTACGGGATCGGCGTGGCCTCATGGCTACCTAGTTTGTGATCAGAGTGACAGACTGACCATTGCTCAGTGTTGCAGCCGGTGGCCGCTTTGTGGACGAAAGCTGCCACCGTTTGTCACCTGCCTCCAAAATCAGCCAACAGCGCAATTCAGATGTAATAGCCAAGTTTCAAGCAGTAGAGGGAGATAGCTATGCGTATTTGTAGCACAATACGTATAATTCAAATACTTTGCACTAAACTGTCTTGATTTGGGCATGAATCAATCAACAACTCTACTAAGTACCAACATAAACTGGTTTTCATCTGAAAAAGATGGTTTGAGGGTTTAGTTACACTTTAAGGGCAGCTTTACCAGGCCGTCAGACCAAAAACAGTACTGCGTTAAAAAAAAGAGGCTCAATGAATGAGCAGATCGATGTCATTTTGCTCAGTTTGACAGGCCTGTTGGGCGTAGTCACAGCTGGTGAGTTTTGATTGGACAATCACTTTTTGGGGGGGAGGGGTGTAGTAAGCTGTCAATCACCTCTGAGTAATCTACGGAGCCCCTAAAGGGACATGGAAAAAAAAAAAAAAATTAAACGTTTCTAGTGAGCACGAGATACTTTCTCGTGAGCACCAGAAAGTATCTCGTGAGCACGAGAAAGTATCTCGTGCTCACTAGAAAGTATATCGTGCTCACTAGAAACCTTAGGTTAAGCACAGGCAGTTGTGCTTCCTGTGCGTATGCCTCTAGGCTCGTTAAGATCATTAAAGGAATGGCTGCGTAAATGACTGCGGTAAAGTTGGAAAGATATTGGCAGATTCGAACTTCCGGGATCAATAACTCTGAAGAGAAACGTTGTTAAAACACAAAACACGCATATTTTCAACCGTAGTAAGATAGACAACGAGCTACAACCTAATGTTCATCAAAACGAGCCATGCTCAGAGCCACACCAACAACATTAGTGTTTACGTGCAGCCGGCTGTGAGAGCAGCGCGCAGGGACCGTCTACAAAGTGCAACACCGAAAAGAGATATTACAACATAATAATAACTATACTATGATAAAGTGTAGTGTCACCAAATTCACTACACATTTCATTGATCCCCTACAGATTACACTACAACATTTATATGGGGAAATAAGGGCTTTTCATAATTTCTGGGAATTTTTATTAGGAATATTAATCAATAACTTTGATGCTTTTTCATGCTCTGCTCCTTTCGTGCCCCATACCGCTGTGGAGTTTCGTGCCCCTGGTAGTCTGCCTTTAGACTTTGTTGTTTTTCACGCTCTGCCTGACGCAAAATTCAAATACCCCAAATTATACTAAAGCCCTCTCTCACAAACTAATTGTTGTAGTACCCAACAGGAGTGGTTGAGCTGAGGTTTATGATACTACACTGTAATAGTTATTGAATATAATTCCTAATAAAAATTCCCCCAAACTATGAAAAAAGATTTATTTTTTTTCAAACCAAGTGTAATCTACAGATTACACTACACAACACAAGCTTTCAGCACCACGGAGAGCAGCCTTCATGTCACCAGCGGCCTGGATGTCAATCAGTTCACTGTGATTAGCCGCCTCGACCAGCGGCATCACCCTCCCCACGTTAGCAGTTGACAGCCTCATGAATATGAAGCCTAAAATATCGTTTCCGCCCCCTTGTGGCTCGCTACTGTACAGTTAATATGAGTCTGTTAACACTGACAAAGGCTAAAAAATAACATACATTTCAACGGCAAATTGATATATGAAATAATAATATATTACTTGGGATACAATATGAATTTAATTTTACGAGAGTATCTGGCCCTGATAGTGTCTGCCGAGAAAAATTCTAGCCCTTGGACAAATGTAGTTGATGACCCCTGCTGTAGGAGATCAATGAAGTGTGTAGTGAGTTTGGGGACACTACACTGTATTATAGTGCATTATTGATTAATATTCCTAATAAAAATTCCCAGAAATTATGAAAAATGCCTTTCTTTTAAACCAAGTGTTTCTGTAGGGGATCAATGAAGTGTGTAGTGAGTTTGGTGACACTACACTGTATCATAGTGAAGATATTATTATGTTGTAATATCTCTTTTCGGTGTTGCACTTTGTAGACGGTCCCTGCTCTCACAGCCGGCTGCACGTAAACACTAATGTTGTTGGTGTGGCTCTGAGCATGGCTCGTTTTGATGAACATTAGGTTGTAGCTCGTTGTCTATCTTACTACGGTTGAAAATATGCGTGTTTTGTGTTTTAACAACGTTTCACTTCAGAGTTATTGATCCCGGAAGTTCGAATCTGCCAATATCTTTCCAACTTTACCGCAGTCATTTACGCAGCCATTCCTTTAATGATCTTAATGAGCCGAGAGGCATACGCACAGGAAGCACAACTGCCTGTGCTTAACCTAAGGTTTCTAGTGAGCACGAGATACTTTCTCGTGCTCACGAGATACTTTCCTGGTGCTCACGAGAAAGTATCTCGTGAGCACGAGATACTTTCTGGTGCTCACTAGAAAGTATCTCGTGCTCACTAGAAACGTTTAATTTTTTTTTTTTTCCATGTCCCTTTAGGGGCTCCGTAGTAATCTACCGGAAATGTGCTGTGCTGCATATTTGATTGGTCAGCACAGTGCATTGCTAGATCACGCACATCGCAATGCAGCAAAAATTGAACCCTGTTCAACTTTTTAGCTGTGTTTTGTTGCAGGAGCCGTTGCTAGGGAAACCTCACTGTGGCAATGAGAAGGCTGTGTTTTTTCACAGAGTGCTAATGCCTGTCTGAACACAGCCTTACCTCTTATGTGATGTTGGTGATGTTCGTAGAATGGGTGTTGACAACGATAACCTCGCCTTTTTACCTCTCCTCTCACTGTTCATTGACTGTCTCAAAGTAGGACTGCAGAGTAGTTCATCTACACCCCATTAACCTAAATAATATAATCAATATAGTCTGTTTATTAGCATTCCTACTTTTAAGACACCTATTAATTGACTCCATTGTGTCTGGCTGGTCTATATGTTGCTGGGTTTCGTGGAAGCACTTTATCACAACTTTATACCATCGAAATCTAAAGCAGAATTACTCGGAACAATAAAAACTCACCAAGGTTGATTTTATTCTGCATAATCACTCCACTGCAAATCAAATCAAACATATCTCAGTGCTTATTTTAGGAAATCCAGGCCTGATTTATTCTCTACCTGACTAACTTCCCAACTTCATTCACACAACAAGTTACATTCACTTGTCCATGACAGAAATCAACCCAGAGGCAGGTGGGGTGGGAGGGTTGGGCAATAAAACTTTAAAATTCCAGTTTAAAGAAGGAATAAAAAAAAGAAAGTTCTTTTCTTTTCTTTTTTTAGGTTTTATATTTATTATGTATAAGGTTTGATATCTTTAATACTTACAGAAGAGATTCTTCAAATAAATTGATTTGGCTTTATTCTCTGAGTCCATCAAGATACAACACTAATCTCTCTACATTACACTGGAATTTTGTTTCTTTGGCTGTTAAGGAATTGATGTCTTAATATTAAATATAAAAATAAGTGATACACCAATTAATTGGCGTAGCTTTCTGCAGCTAAGTTATATCAACAAACTGGCATACAATGAAGATTTGTTGTTTCCGTTTTCCAGAGAGCTGCAGGGATCATTTTCAAAAATGTTTATGTAATGAAAAAAAAAAAAATATACCACAATGTTTTATCTTTTTTTAATACTCTCAAATCTATGTATCGTACTGGCCTAAACAATTCGGTATCCTCAAATATGAGCCTGACGAGTATGTCAAAGTATTCCAGTTCCTATGTAAATGTTATCATGAATGACCGTCCAACATGCTGAAAGGTCAGGTGCTAATTTGCACGCTAAACTCAGTAACCTGCTAAACATCAGCATGTTTTAGCACTGTTAGCATGCTAATGTTGAGCATTTATTGTAACTCAAAGCACGGCTGAGGCCACACAGAGCCTCACAGAGCTGCTTTAAATCGTTACATTTTACTGTCTAAATAAAGAGAAGTACACACACACCCTGACCTCGATGAGGGGTTTTGTCTTGAGTCAGTCTGTCTGTCTGTCTTTCTGTCTGACTGACTGTTCCCGGTTAACAGCAGCCTGTTGTTCCTACTGATAGACTGGTTAAAACACCTGGACTCTGAGATCAAAATGTCCTCAGTGAAGTGAAGTTTTCTTTTCTTTCTTTTTTGTTTTTTAGATTGGAGTGTTACATGCAGGATTGTGTGTATTTCTAACTGTGCTCAGCTCCAGATGATTTACCCATGAGTTGCTCTGAGTTTCCCAAAAATCATTAAACCACCAAAGACTGGCAGTGTTTTTTTGAACAAAGTGTACCACAACTGATGTGCTTTTGGGAATCTCAGAACAGGTAGTCCAGTGGATGTACAAGTCCAAAAAACTTTGTGGGATGCATTCAGATCAGAAGGGGTTTGTGTACGTCCACTGGACTCGTGCATCCTCCCTCCCCTTACACGGTTCATGTCGGTGCTCCGACGAGCGCCACCCCTAGGTGTCTAAGGGATATTGTGGCAACTGATAGCTGATTTTCGTAACCAATATTCCTATTTTGTCCTGTCTCTGTCTGTCTGTCCATCTGTTTGTCCCTCCGTCCATCTGTCTGTCTGTCTTTTTCTGACTTCCTCCTTTGGTCTAAAATATTTTACTTGGTTTGGGCTGGTTTTGTTTTGAGTTATTTATCTTTTTTTTTTTCTTTTTTTTCAACTTTGTTTCATTTACAAATGCTTGTAATTGTAACAAATGGTTTATATTTGCTATTTCTAATGTGCAATGCTGTCATAACATAACATAAATGGATATATCATAACATTACATTCTGTCATACACATTTGCATTTCCGTTCAATAACAAACATTCCTTCCTTATATTTCAATTTTTATTTCCCCATATCGTAAAAACATTTTTGCTGACTGTGTCATTTGCTAATATGAATGACACTTCATAACCCCTGCTCTAACCTCTGCCCTTTTACCTGTGCTTGTCATCTTCATGTAGCCACGGGTTATGAGAAGTCACGCAGCCTCAATAATATCTCCGGGATGACGGGCGCCCCGCTGCGTCTCACCCCCATCACCAACTCGACCTTCGAGCCTTTCGAGCCGCCTGGCCTCAGGCGATGTCACTCCCCCATTCCCTCCATCTTGTAGCATAGCTGACAGGGAAACAACAAACAACAGCAACAGTTAAACATAAAAACATTTTCCTTTCTTTTTTTTTCTCTCTCTCTCTGCTTCTTTTTTTTTTCTTTTTCGGGGAACGCGCGAAAGAAACTAAACACGAAAGGAGTGTCTCATGGACATTTGATTCATCCTAGCTGCTCTTTTCATTTCCATCGCTCACATGTTTTCTTCTTGATAGAAACGACAATGAATAACAGTTCTTCTAAACACTAGAGGGTCCTATTTTAAAACCACAGAATAGCTAAAACCTTACTGATTAAGCAGAGATAGACGCTTAAGCAAATGTATTTTAAAATAACACAACACGATACAAACACACACTAACACACCTGCCTTACTAACAGGGATAGAGTCTAGGTTAGTTTAGACTGATATGATAGTTGAGTTAGTTTACCTCTAGCTTACCCTGTGCTACTTCTTGCCTGTATCTCGACTGCACTTGCACTTCAATGCTTTAAGACTGATACTTAAGAGTAGCTATGAATAAGAGACTTTTCTGATATTAAGCCTCAGAATGCACACATTCACACACACACGCACACACACATAGACACACACATATTACTGCAGCATGCATGTTTTTACTCATGAGAATCTCCAGAATAAGAACATACACTATACCTACGAGTAGATTGAAAAAGTAAAGACATTTTTCTACACTTAAAGTCGAAATCTCTGAAAAGGAAATACTGTAGCACCTCTGCACCTTTGAAAAAAAAGCAATGTAGGCTGTAGATGTTCTGTTCTTTGTGTTATGATTAAAAGAAACAACCTCTCTTACACACACGTGCACACTTGCACACGCGTCAACACACACACGGACACGTAGTTTGTTGTCAGTGTATCCCTTTAGTACAGGGAGACAGGAGAGAGGGAGTTCATTGCCTCCATAAGCAGCTTATAAAAACAGCAGCATCCCCTCCTCCTCCTCTTTCTCCTGCTTCCTCCTCAGGCTTCAGACTCTGCTCACACCCTAAACACTCCCCCTTCAACACTCACAGGATGTACCGCAGGAGGACTTGATGAAAAATCATTTTTTTATATCACGAACAGCGGGGGAACAGGTGTTACGAAGCGTGGATGTCTCTGACAGGGTGGGATGCAGATCACAAGGCAGTGGTTCCCAACCTGGAGCTCCAGAGGAGCTGCAAGATAAACCTAAACCAGCTGAGAAAGTATTCAAATTATATTTACATATATCATTTTTCTTCATTAATTACTGGATTTTACCACTCCAGGCCCCTACGAAGTAATCAAAGCAATCATCCTTACAATACCTATTAGACCTACTGTAAATTCTCAAATAATGGCCGTTATTTACATCAGTTGTAAACAAAACCAGAACTTTATATTACTTTATTAACCCTGACTTCATTCTCAAGTGTATTTCATCATATTTTACTTTTAATGTACATTTCCATAGTGTAACTGTACATGATGCTGAATTAACCCTGTGACCCATTATTGTGCAGGTGATTACGACCACACCCCAGTAGAGAGTCCATTGAAATGCAGTGCAATATTTGATCAAATTCCCAGAAAATCAGCAAAAATGCAAAATGTGGATTAACGTTCCTTTCCATCCACCACTGTTGTGTGAATATACGGAGAAGATAAAGAAGTCTGTGGAGCTGATTCCTTAGTCGGTCGCTGGGTTAGATACAGTGAGATGATGTTTTACCTGAGTTTAATAGGAGATATCGCTTCATTTGAATATGCCATATGTGGCTGGCTATTATTAAAGATAATGACACCAAAAATAAAGTATGTATGTAAGATACTTTATTACTTTATTTTATCGTGTTTATATACAGTTGTATTTTCTGTGAATGTTATTTTCTAGAAATTTAGAAATCCTGAATCCATTTTATTTATTCATTTTTATTAAAAATAGTAAGTAGTAAGTAAAATCTCATTGAGCCTATTTATCCACCAATGTAGAATGCAAACGTGCCTCAAGTTAATGTGAGTTAATATACAAAGGACACAACTTTAGTGTCTTCAGTGGTAGCTACAGCCTTGAATTGAGAAGTTACAGTATGTGGGCTTCAAAGGGTCACAAGCTTAATAGGTTGGGAATCACTGTCAAAGGGGATTATGGGATGCTAGGGGAGGGGAATCAGAGATGGGATAAAAAGCAGAATTGGCTGAGCCATCACTCGACTAAAACTGTCGTGTCAGTGCATGGAACATGTTTAGTAAAACAAAAAGACAAAAGCAGAAAGAAAAAGACAAAGACCTCCAGTGTCGACGTGATAGTAACTAGAGCAAGAGGGTCGGAGCTTTACCACACCATCACTCCTCACCTGCTCTCCATGCGCTCTCACCTTGGCTCTCAGCAAAAAGGCTGAGGCTGCAAAGCCAGAAGAAAGGGGTGATCACTTCTCATTTCTTTGTCATGTTTTCAATCAGTCATTAGCTGAGGCTTAAAGAAACAGTGCAAGGAAAGCTCATGTGCTTACTTTCCAATAGTGAGATGAGAAGACTGATGCCTCTCATATGTTAAATACACAGCTAGAGTCAGGATGTTGTTAGCCTAGCTTAGCATAAAGACTGGAAGCAGGGGAAAACAGCTAGCGTGGCTATGTGGGGTTAGATCACTTAAAGTATGTCTTGAGGAACAGTAGCCGGGTGCAGTGACTGAACACTTTCTGGGGTTTTGTTGTCACATTGAGGTTGCCAGATTTGCTACGATAATACCTTTACGGTGCAAATGTGTATCAACCTTATTATCTGGCAACTCTCTCAATACCCAAAGACAGTGCACCGGAAACCTGTTGTTCATTAAGAGACCCAACATATAACTCACTTTCAAACTCTGAAAGCGCTTTTTCTATTCATGTGTAGACCAAACAAGCTATAACCATCGTGAGTTTTAGTTGGGAAGTGTGTTTTTGAACAGAGCCATGCTAACTGTTTCCCCCTGTTTCCAGTCTTTATGCTAAGCTAGGCTAACTATCTCCCTACTTAACGCACAGACATGAGACTGATGTTCATCTTCTCACAAAAGAAAGCAAATTATTTCCAAAATGTTGAACTATTCCTTTAAGGTGGTGGGGTAATTGGCTTTTTTTTTTTTCTTTTCTTTTTTTAAAATTTTACCTGGAAAAGTTTCCAACATGGCAGCTCAGCCCAAATAAGAGAAGTGTGGTTTTCCTCAAGTCTGAGTTCATCCCGCCACCATCACCACCATCACCACCATCACCATCATCACCATCATCATCACCATCATAATCATCACCAACACCGCCGCCGCCAACAGCGTTACTACTTGCACTGACTCCAGTGTGACTCAGCAGCCAGTGGCAATATTTTTAGTTTTCTCCCTTTTTGGCTTCTCTTTCTTTCCCTGTTTTTTGCCCCTCCCAATCCCCCCCCCCCCCCCCGACCCTCCTTCCCCTACCTCCCTCCTCTTCTGTCCGTCCATCTCTTCTTTGTTTTTCGGCTGCGGCTGCTCAGTAGGAGGCACCGTGAACGGCTACTGGAGCGACAGCCCGTGGTAGAAGAAGAGCAGACGACAAAACGCCACATGGGGAGAAGAGAAAGAACATGACAAAAGAGACAGCATACAAACATAGAAATATGCAATGTAGATAAACGGGACAGCGGTGGTTGGATTGAAGTGTTTCTGTCCGGATATGTTGTATCTGCGGCACATATAATGAGTGTGCACATGGATGTTTGTGTGTGTGTGTGTGTGTGTGTGTGTGTGTGTGTGTGTGTGGCCAGACCTGCATCTACCTCTGTACTAAGATGCATAAATGTCAGTTTGTTAAAATACATTTTCCTTTCTTTTTGTTTCTGCAAGAAAGAAAGGGAGAAATAATTATTTCATTTCAGTTTTGATGTTTTAACGATCTGTGTGTGATCTCATGATGATGTCATCTCTTTGTCAGTGAGTGTTCTTTTGTTTTTAATAATCTAAAGTTCTTTTTTCATCTAAAAATAATTGGTTTCTTTTTGTTTTAAACTTGATTTTTGCAGAAATGTGTTTGATTTCAGAACAACATGTCATACTTGGTCTTTGTTGTAGATAGTAATTATGTGTCTGTTGGTTAGGCTTCATATATGTTCAAATCCCATGTCCTCATCTCTCGCTCTCACCTTCCTACTCTCCCACCAGAAAGTAACGGAGAGCTTTCAGCTGGCAAGAAATAATTCCTTTTGATTTGCATTAGATTCCCAAAAGGGGGGAAAAAATAGACTCTATTTAGACAAGAATATCCTTGGACAAAAGCCACTTAAATGTGAGTGGGTAGTTTTTAAAGCACTGTTTGTCTTTCGAATATCGCCAAAAAGTGAGGAAAAAGCTTTTTCTGTGCTTTGAGGTATTTCCTTCCTGTTCCTCTTTTACATTCAAGCTGGAAGTGTTGGGAGGTGAAAGCACCAAAGGAGGAGATGATTGTGTATTTAAAGGATTAGTTTGACATTTTGGGAAAAACACTCATTCGCTTTCTTGTTGAGAGGTAGACGAGAAAATCTGTATCGGTTTCATGTCTCTGCGCTATATGTATGTATAGTCAGGAAGTGATTACATTTAAGACTGGAAGCAGGGGGCAAGAGCCACTATGGCTCACTAATTAACACATTATATCTCATTTGCTTAATATGTATAGAACAGAAATGTAAAAATGAGCAACCTCATGGTGAGAATAAACCCACGAAAACCACAACTTGTCATTTTTACAATTTGTTTTGTGCAAAGATTAAACAAAAGGGATACAGTGTGTTAATGAGTGAGCTATTTTTGGACTTTTTAAGACTAGCTTCCAGTTTTTACGTTAAGCTAACGTAGTTGCCTCCTGGGCACTCGTTGAGATTGATATTGATTCCTTGTGTCACTCTTGGAAAGAAAGTGATTAAGCATTTATTCCCAAAATATCCAGCTGTTCTTTTAACCTTCTGTGACCCGTTGATTTGGGTCATGCAGGGTTTTCTGTTTCCCTGTTTTAGCCTCAGAAGCCCCCAACTGAATCCTGACTCGTGTATGAACCAATGAGTTTGAGGTTTTAATTTACTTGGAATTCATGATTATGGAAAATCATGTTTACCCCAAATGCGCACACACACACACACACACACGTGTAAACGCACACTCCAGTCTCTCTACTGAACCTGTCTATCGTTTCTCACCATTTCATCGTCTCCTTATCCTCCTCTCCCTTCCCAACGTCCACATGTTTTGAGTGTGTCTGTCACTTTCCCTAGGGCCACTGCTGATTGGTCGCTTTTGTCATGATGATGTACATATGTAAAGTTTGTGTTGTAGATGAATCTGCATGGGTTTCCATCGCAAGCAATAAGGATACTGATATGACTAATAATGTGAGGAGGTTTGATAAGATTTTAGTCTCAAGCTTAATGAATGTGTATATAACATTTAGACTACTAAGAGTGTGTATGGATGTGTGTGTTTAGACGCATACATATGCACTAACAAAGCATGCAGGACAAAAAATCTTCACCTCTTTGAATGCAAGAGGTGGGACGGGCTGACATTATGCATGCCAAAATGCTATGATGCTATTGGTCAAAAGAGACCAAGTTAGGTACTGTAACAGGGTTGGGTGGGGGTGGGAAAGTTTATTTTTGCAGGATGGGAAGGGGTTACGTTTCTAGTAGGTCTTGTATAGCTGCTTTCTTATCGATCTTGAGAGACTTATGATAAGAGAAACATATTAACAATCGTAGCTTATGTTTTTTTTCTTCTTTCTTTTGCTTCTCTTTTCACAGAGAACTGTTCTGAAAGCCCTGCGCTTATCAGATATATGCAAAAAGAAGCAGTAACTGTGAACTAATGCTAAGACATGAAAAAAAAAATCCAGCTTCTTCCATCATTGTCTCAACTCCTCTTCTGCAAGAGAGAGGAGAGACCCTTTTCCTCCCAAGATACCTCCTTACCAGAATTTCCTTTGTCCATCGTTGTTCGTCTGCTTTTTCATTATCTGTTTCTTACTTCACCTTTCATTTCCTACTGTCCTGTCCTACTCTCTACACCTTTATGCATTTAAACTGCAGTGAGTTCACAAGAAGGGTACCTCTGCAATGTGAGAATGCAGCCATTCAATGCAACCTCCCACAAAGCATGAAGATCAGGGCCAAATTCACCTGCCAGGGGGCAAAACTGAGATGACCTACCCTGCCTCGGTTCTCCATGTTAGTTTTATCGAACCTTGAACCCAGATTTATTTAAGAATACTCACCGTGGTCTAAACATAAGAAAACCTCTCATTTGCACCAATTAAGGTACAAAATACTTGTTAGTCCAAGGAGAAGACAGTCCTCATCGTCTTTTCTGGTATACTTGGAATACTTCCATCAAAGCAGAATGTAAATCCCTAATTTGTGTGACTTGCATTGTAAATTGCATTCTCTAAATGGACTTGGATAACCCTCCTGGCCTCATAACATTACGGCTACAAACAACCCATAACACAAACCGGTACTCTCTCACAAAAAGTTCTGGATACATAAATGTCTAGCTGTTGATTGAAAATAATTTCATAGTTAACGGTGCGCACACCCGCAGAAGAGATGGCACATGAGAGCATGAGGCCCTCTCCATTTCAGTTTATATTGTGCTCAGCCCAGTATCTCTAGAAACTAAATGTTGTATCTTGATGAATCACAATTTCCATATCATATTTGTCGGGTATAGATATTTTTGGAAACTGAACTATTCAAAACATTGGCACTGGGTTGATTGTGCTTTATTGATTCATGCTACCAAACAAATGTGCAAATAATATACAACACAGTTGATTCTGGTACCTTTGGGTTCATGAGGGTCTGCAGTATTTGCCCGGCTGGTAATCCAACCTTAACCAGGATGGGTCTAATTCATAATCCAACGAGAACAGAGGACCACCACTCTAATTTGGCTATGATGAGTAATGTTCGGAAGAGGTTACATTGATCTCAGGCATGCTATGTAAAATATGTGGTAATTTGCAAGCTATGATTAGGATTTTAATCTCTTGCCTCCTGAATGAGTCTCAGTCCAGTTGAACATTTCGTCCAGTTGAATCTGGACAGATCTCAGGCTGTTTTTGGTCAAAACAGACTTTGCCCCAAAAGATCTTTGAAGAGGTTGCATTGACCAGCCAGTGAAACCACACCACGCTGCAGAGGCACCCCTCAAAAGTCAGTTTTTAAATCTTAATTACTGCTCGTCTGTTAGCTTCCACCGCTTGTTGCCAACATTTCTCTCCTTTCCATCTGTTCACAACTCAGGTATCTCTTTCTCAATCTCTCCTTTGACCCACCCCCGTGTTCCTGTTCACCCATGTTTCCTCAAAGAAGTACTGTATGTATGAAAAAGGGAGTGATATGAGAAAAAAGTCAGGCTTTTGCTCTCTTTTCTGTGGCTCTGTTTTGTGGCTCTTGCCCCCCCACCCCCCCTTCGGAAAAAAAATGCTATTTTGCTTTTCTTGTCCAACTGTGCTTCCTGTCTTCTCCTTGTGTCGTCCCTCGTCTTTTCACCCTTTCTCAATAACTGTGTCTCTCTTCCTGTGAGACTTTACACCCCCAACACACCATCCATCCCCCCTCCCCATCCTGAAGTCTCTCACAGCAAAAAACCAAAAAGGAAATGAGTGAAATTGGAGCAACTTCGCACCTGCAAGAAAAAGAACAAAAAAAAAAAAAAAAAAAGATTGGCCAAACACTGGATTTCACCGAGGAGGAAGACAGGAACGGACATTTAAATGAATGATAAAGACTGCAGTGATATATTGTAGATGGGGAGGAGGGGAGAAATGTGCTATGAAATGATGTGTTCTGAGTGGATTGTCAGCCGAGCAGCATCAGAGGGAGTTGGAGGAGGAAAAGTTTGGGGAAGACAGAAAAGTGTGGTGATGATGAGGAGGAGGAGGAGGAAAGAAAGAAAGAAGCAAAATCGCTTCTCCATGTAAGAATGTGTACCTCACTGTTGTTCCTGTGCACTGTTTTTGCTCCTTGTGTTGTGTTTCCTCACCTGTGTGTGGTTCTGTGTTGGTGTGACATTTTGTTTTATGTTCTGTGTGTTTTCGTGTTGTGTGCCGCACTCTATTTCCTTACCTTTTTTTCTTTCATGTAGCCTTTGTGTGCACCACACCTGGGTCAAACAGCCTTCACGAACACAACCCAAGGCTTCTTTTATCCCACGCATGTGCAGGAGAATTGTAGTTTGTCATTCAGGCAAGCACAAACTGCACCAGAGTGAAATGAATTAGAAATGAACTGACCTGATGCAGCAAACCATGCCTGTCTGATGGAAGTGGGATCAAACAAAAAGCTAAAAAAAAAAAAAAAAAAATCGTTGTTATTTGGCCAAGGTCTGGTCTGTACATGTGCGGAACACACCATCTGAGATGTTCCACTCTCAGCTCTTGGTCTGGATTTTGGCGCAATCCTGGTTGGCTGCAGTCCTCTGGATTGAACTTTGACATCTTTTGAATTTCACCTAGTTAGTGATCTTGATGTCTCATCGGCTACTCAATTAGCATCCAAAGATTTGTTATATCAGAGGACTGAGCAGCCCCCCGAGGACTTCTGCAGATTATATATCTGTGTGTGTGAGTTACAGAGACGGAGAGAAACGTTAGTGTGTGTCACATTCAAAGCTCTATGTTCTTGGTGTACTTGCATGTCAGCTGGGCTGGGCGAGCTTTGTAGTGATGTGTCTTTTCTTTGCTTCAGTGGTGTGTTTGGCCTATCATTTCCTTGCCTTAGTGTACAGTATTATGTTGCTGCAGTTTCCATCAGTACCAACAACTCTTTCATACTGAGCACCACTGAAACTACAGATTAGATTAGGAACACTCTGTCTGCCATTGTGGAAGTCTTTGACTTTTTACATTCTTGAGAGGATTCTGTTTGGAAAGTTGTGCAGCGGCATTAAAGAAAGAAGGGTTTCTACAATGGCTAACACTATCAGTCTCATTTAGAACATGAAATCAACTCTCACGGCCTCTTTGCCAACAGCATCTTTGGGATAAAATCTGTTAATATTACAGCAATGCACAAACCAACAGTCTCTGTATTGATATTGACCTTTTGCGCCCTTAATTATTGTTGCTATGCAAACAGCGGTTAATGTCGTTAATATCAGACTGCTGTAGTCCTTCACGCTGTACTTTAGGTTATGAAATTGGTTCAGTTATTAGCTAAATTTGTAGACACAAGGCGATCACGAGCAGAAGATTTCAATCTACACAATGTGAGACATCCTCATTTACTGTATGAACAGGAAGTTAAAAGACAATATGACATAGCCAGAGCACTTTTTTGTTGCTGAAACGCATAAGGTCAATAGCCAGTGGTTAACTTTAGATTTCATTGTCCACATATTAGCTTTTTCTGGAGCTGTCAACCACATATCACGGTCTTCAGTGATAGAAGTGCATAGAAGTACCCAATTTCCTTAGTAAAAGTACCAGTACAACAACAAAAAATACTCTGAACAAGCCATGAACAGTTACTTCAATAAACCGTCTGAACTTTCAACAACTTGCAGACATGAAACATGTCACAAGGTGCCCCAACTAGACACTGTTTCTATGTCACAGTTCACAAGACGAAAAGGTTGGGTATCACTAGTTTAATCCATTTATCGTTGCGCTTTCTAAACATATCCTCTATGTTTTATGTAAGAGTAAAACATGAAGTAGAGTAACAAGTAATATCTTTCCCTTTTGAAATATAGTGGGGTACAAGTATCTCAAATCACCTCTCTCCCCTGTGACTGAAGTTCCATAGGTCAAATAATTGCAACTATGTGACAATGAAGATGAAGACCATGACATGTGGATAAAAGCTCCTTAAAAAGATTGTAAATGGACTTTGAGTTTTGTCAAACTTCACAAACAAATTCACTGTCTATTACACTGAAGGTATACCAACAAACAAATGACCCAGTCTTGGTGCTTTTGGGAAACAGGCCCATATCTAATGTGGTTCTACACTGGACCTCAGAAAGATATCAAAATCTTTTCAGTGGAGGAAATGGAAATCAAAACAACTGGATGAAAACTGAAATTTTATTTTTCTGTGATGGTGGGAAAAATAATTGTCATTGTTCATAGTCCTACAGGTAAAATTGGTGAAATGTGAGTCTTAGATAAATCTCATTGTCCAATACAAATGGAGCAGAACTGGGTTGCACCAGCTGTTGATAAATCTATCACTAAGTTATTAGTAACAACTTGTGATGAAAATCAGGTTGAAAAAAATCATGTTTTTTATCTTGATGATCTTAATAATGTGTAAAAACATCTAGTGAGAGCACTCAAGCTAGCATGACCTTTATATTTGTTTTATACATGTAGGTATTTGTTTTATGCCTGCATGTGTTTCACAGTTAGTAGCATTCATGCAGTTATGCTTTGAGGTAGTGTTATGGTTAGGAACTTTCACATAAACTCTCCCAGAGCCGACACGTTCCCCATCACATTATAGAGGAGGGTTAGGGCTAGGGTTAGATATATTTGTGAAATGTAATTTTTTTTTTTCAAGATTTAAATCATTATTATAGAGAATTTACGAAGTTTCAGGTTAGATATATCATAGTCTGTATTATCACTTTTACTCCTCACTCTAAATATATACATATATTGACAGTTTTTTCAGGTAGCTCTGCAACAGCTACACAGCTACACTACACGCAGTTTTACAACTAATTTCTTCGTAAAAAAGTAGTCCACGAGGTGCAACCTGTTTTAATTCGTACTTGTATTCGAACTTACGAACAGCTCCTGCAAATGGCCGTAGGACCGTGTATCTGAGCAGATGAACATTACTTTTCCCACCAGCGTCATTCCACTGACTTATGACAGTATGTACAAAATGGGCTTCGACCTTGATGTGCACCAGACCTGGATGTTACTAAATCCATAGAAACAAAAGAACTGATTGGTATATAGTTCAATCAAATGGCTACCAAAAGCTTCATCTAAAGCCTTTGTCACCTATTACATAGTGCTTTCAATCAAATCATGATGTGTTGATGAACTTATTGTGACTTGACAAATTCATCAGGGCACGATCAAACTCTATGCCATGGTCTGGTGTTTGGGGGTCAAAAGTCATTCCTTATGCACTTCAAATCCTCACTAAATTCTCTTTTGTTTTTTCCCTTTCAGTGCTGAGTTTCTAACCCCCCTCCCTCCCCCTTTTCCCTACAAGAAGAGGAAAACAATAAACTTTAAACCGCTGCTCCTCCATCTCCCCCAACGGGATTCACTGTAGAAAAATGGGAGGGAGATAGAGAGAAAGAGAAAAAAAGAAGATGAGAGGTTGAAATCATCACAGTCGCTGACACTGACCTGGACATTTTCATCATCTGTGTGACACATTCATATGCAACCTCGCTGATGATCCCAGTGAAGAAAAAGCTTATGATCACATGTAAGCCATTTGAAGAAAACATTTCCACCTCTCGTGAACTGATTTTCAGAGCAAACCAACAGCATGGATGCTCCCAGCGTAGCGGTCAGAGGGCCTATGACAGACTTGGATTTGAAAATGCGACAAGGAGGCCCTCTATGTCCACAACTGTTTGTAATTTAGTTGTGTTATTGCTTTACTGACCGCTCTTTTTATTTCAAGAAGCTGCATTCACAACTGTTGATTTTCAGTGGATGTTCCATTATTTTGGCACTCAAAGCACTATGCAAGGTGAGGGATGGTCCACCGTGATGTCTAACGGCTCCGGCAGAGTCAGATCCAGTGTTGCCGATGGGCTGCACAGGTTGGGCTGCCCTGCTAATCTCTGCTGAGCTACAGGACCTTTGGCTGAAAACTACTCATACATATCAGAAAACATCAGCCATATCACATGTATATTTGACATGATCCTGTCTGTTTGATATCATCTGAATCTTTCGGGAGACAGTTGACATCTTGGGACTTCAAGTTCAACTGATCAAAGAGCCAGTTTTAATCCACCTTGTGACAGAACTAACCCAAAGACAGACACATGGATGGACGTGGGGTGAGCAGAAACCCTCAAAGACACAAAACTGGCCCTAACATCTGCTCAAAAAAAAAAAATTAAAAAACGAAGTCACTGAAAACGAAGATGTGATTGACCTTTCTCTCTTTCTCACTCTCTCTTATTCTCTCTCGAGTCTTTATGGTATCTTGACCGCCCCCTTCCCTGCATCTCAGCATCGCTGCTGCTCCTCCTCTTTAGCAAAACTGCATGGCATGAATGAAACCAATTAAAAACCGAAGAAAGACAGTCAAAGACACAATGGATGGATTAAAAAAAAAAAATGGGGAGAGAGAAGGGAAGGAGTCCATGAGAAAGGGGGAGAGAGAGACCGTAGATTTCTTTTTTTCTTCCACCCAGCAATGTCAATGCAAAGTCATCGTCATCATCATCATCCAAGCTACTTTTTAACCCCCCCAAACTTGCTGCTAATATGTGAGAAACAGCATCTTCTGCAGCAAACTGCTCTCTCAGAAGGCATGATGGATGAGGAGGAGCTCCCTCCCCCTCTGAGTGAAAGAGGGAGTGGGGAAGGAGATTCTGTAGACCATACACTCTATACCTCTGGGGATGTGGGGCAAGAAGATAGAAGCTTTTTAAAGAAAGTAGGTATTCAGCAGGAGCGGGAGAACATCTTTGAGAAACTATTCTAGGGACGAAAGAAAAAAAAAACAAAAAAAAAAAAACATGGCAGTGATTGCAAATTAGAAATGCATTTTTATGACATTGTTTACCAGCATGAATATTCTGCATGACTCCTGCAAGCCATTCTGATCTCCCCCATGAATAAGAGGGCTAGAAATTGAGAGTTTAAACATGAGATTTTAACAAAAAATTATGTTATATGCAACAAACCTTAAAAATGTAGGATTATGTTTTAAAAAAAGAGATTTTCTCAATTTTGTTTTAATGACAAAACACAAATAATTAAGAAATCTTAGGAGACCCCCCAACCCCCTCCCCCTAAAATCCAAGAAGACTCCTCCCAACTTCTGCAAGTATTTATTCTGCTACTACAACTTTGTCTACTACTACTACTACTTCTACTTCTCACCTGGCTGCTGCTCTGCTTCTTCTTCCTCCTCCTCTTCTTCTTCTTCTTCTCTTTCTTCTTCCTCTTGTAGCCTTTTACCAGAACCCTTATACGTAACTCTCTCCAATGGCAGCTGTGTGTCTGTGTCACAATATGGACCCAGGACTATCAAACTGACGTTGAACTGAACTGAGCTGTCCACTCAGAGAGATGTCACTCAGAACTGAGATGTCATTGATTTTGTGTATTTGAAATGATATTGTCCATATTGCTATTGTCCCTTTCCTTGGACCTTTTTCTTGACCTTAATATCTAAGGCAACCCCACACCTTTAAGGTTACAAAGGTCATCTGAAGTCTGGGGTCAAGCATAGATCAGGAGGTACAGCTGAAGTTATTTACCCACAGACTGATCCAGAAAGGTCTCTTTAATTCCTCAGGTGAAAAGGTACAAGATGGCTGCCTCATCATCCAGGGCTGTTATTCCACTAGTTTAGATCCCCTTCAGTGTTATTAGTTAGGGTTGGAGTTAATTCATGTTGTATGGGTTATTCATTCATGTTGTTTCTACATCACCAGTATGAACAAATAGAAGGCTTCCAGAAATACTGAAATCCAAATTCCCCAAGCTCAACATAACCTACCAAAGAAAATTTGGAGGCCACCAAAAATTCTTCTGAATCTGTTTTATTCCCATTGAAAAGAAAACCAGACAATCCAGCACTCTCCAGCACCTGGACTTGCTTTAATAACACAACAGTGTACAGAATTCTTTGGTTTTCTTTCCAAGTTGAGAGTTTTTCATCCTACGCACCTGTCGCCAAGAAACTTTTCCCAATTACACCAATTTAGTCCAAAAATATTCAGAATCTGCCTTAAAGAAATGCGTAAAAAGAATGTAAACTCCTCATGTCCT
This sequence comes from Argyrosomus regius, assembly GCA_946959425.1. NCBI lineage: Eukaryota > Metazoa > Chordata > Actinopteri > Sciaenidae > Argyrosomus > Argyrosomus regius. The sequence goes on along the minus strand of OX336897.1, from coordinate 20,628,471 downwards.
CAATGGTAGCTACAGCCCTGACAAATACAAGGAAACACAATATGTGGTTCGGGCTTCATGGAAACATTCCACCTCAAAACAGAAGACTGAAACTAAAGGATGTCATCTGCAAATGTTTTTTTCTCCAGTAGCTTTTTCATGGTGTAGCTTTGCTAAATCTGCCCTTTGACTCTGTCAGAGAATCACACCATCCCATAATGAATGTCAGTCCCTGTAAGATATCTTATTAATGGATCTTGAATGATGTCTTGCAGCTTGTGTGGCAAATGGGACTGGTGATTTATTAACCCTTACTTGAGTTAGCTGGAATGTAGCCACAATATCGCTCACTTAAAACTCTCGTAAAACTATTGTTCAGTTTTCATTGCTTTTGTTTTCAAAATAGTTCAGGAAAATAATCACTTTCTTCATAATGTTCCTGGTGCTGCATAAAAGTGTAGCTTCATTTAAAGGGTATTTATTGACTGAATAAATTCGGGAAATAAGTCATCGCAATATAAAAAAAAAAAAACAGTCAATCAGTTTCATAACTCTGTTATACTGAAAAAAATAAACACCATGCACCCACTTCTAGGACAGCAGTGATAGTGGCATCAATGATGTCTTTGAAAGAGAAGATATTATCAAAGCCTTGATGCCTAAAACTTTTTTTGACACAACAAACTGTCTACTGTCAAGTGTACAGTCCTGCTCACATGCCAAATGATTACATTTTTTGGTAGCCTAACTTGCTCTGAAAACAATATATGATGCCCAGCTAAAACATGTAGTAACTATGCCATACGCCTGTAAATAAAGTAAACGAAGACTTAGCAAAGACAGCAGAAGTTTCAACCTGTTGTGGAGGCTTTCCTGATCAGTTTCCCTGAAACATGATTTGAAAGACAGTTGTTTCGTGAGGTAATCTGCAATAACGCCAAACAAAGTCTGATTTAAACACTGTGGTCAAACTCCTACGACAGAGTGCATTAACAGTGAAATAAGTTGCAGAGCGTTTCCCTTGGTGAAATGGTGAAAGAGGCACAGGTGCACAGTGTACAGCTCATTAGTTAGACCAGCATCAATTGATGAGCAGCAGCTCTTGTGTGTTGGTGTTGGTGGTGGTGGTTCCCCCCGGGTGTGAGGCAGCCATCTTGGCTCTATTTGTTCAAACACAGTTGGTCGTGTACCCCCATCACCAGGAACAGCAGAAGCAAATGCTCTCTGCTGGGCTGTGGGAAAAATATTTTCTTATAATCTATGGAGAGGTTTAAATGAACAGAGGGAATTACACAGAAGGACGGAAATGCCTTTAAAGCACTTTGAGTGGAGTGAAAAGTTGGCAGGTACTAGACAGATGAGTTATTACAAAAAAAGCTGTACATTTTTAGACTCTGGATTGTCTGGATTTGGGTTTTGCTGGTACTTTATTATGCATCTCATGTGAGCGGTAATGTTCAGTTTCCGATGCTGTTTTATTTATTTGAATTGCTCTGTATTAATTGGCATTTGGTTTGTGAGACCATGTGGCCCCACCACCAGGGCAAAACTGTTCTAAAACTGTGTAGAAATTACTGGAGGGATTACTGAATGAGCCTACGGGACACAGGCCCAGGGGGCCAAGAGTTTAGAGGACGTCTGATTAAATGAAGACTCAAAATGACCACAAAGAGGTCGTAAAACTGCTTCAAAGGGAGAAAAAAAAGTAATTTTGTGTCTCTTTCAAAACAAAATATTTCTGTCCGTAGCTTTTTCTGTATAAAAAAAGAATGATAAAATGCTAACAGAGGACAGAAATAAAAGATCTGATGAAAACTGTCCCGCTTATCAGCTGTACTTTATGCTTAATATAAGGGCTATCAAGCTAAAAGAGTTTATTCTGGCAAACCATTGCTATATCACAGTGTTGTTCCCTGGGTGATAGACAGACAGACATGCTTTCTCAGAGGGTTTAAATTCAAATGATTTGTTGTCATCTGTCCCATGACGTTTCAACCATCATCACATTGCCGGGCTGCGAGGGGACAAAACTTAAGACCTACATCCTTTAAATTCTTGACCCTGTAACCCATCCCAAATGATTTTTTCTCGGTCATGGCAGTTTATTCAAGATGTGTTGGGTCTGTTGATTTACACAGTTTAGCTAGGCAGGTTTTGGTTGAAATGCTGGGTATGATGTTGATATTCTACACTCCAGAGGTCTGCAGAAAAGGTCCTTTGTGCATGTGATGAATTGCTGATTTGGACAGCGCTAGGCACAAACAGACGTCTTGAGAACATTTTCTACAGAGCAAGACAAAATGGTTTCAGCTAATTTTTTGCTTCATATTTAAAATCAAGCTGCAGTCCAATCCCCCCTTTTATGACTTCATTGTGTCTAAGGTGATGCAGTTTATGAAAAGCAGACATAATCATTTTTTTAGGCTCAATCATGAATTGTAGCGTTTACAGTGTTTGCAGCCACGTTAACTGAATCTGATCACTTCAACAGCCGTGGCTGAAACAGAATAAATCCCACGGCTGCTTGTTTGATTTGAACTAAATTGTGCATTTCATATCTACACTCTGTCCGAAACAACTGTATGTCATCACACTCCACAGAAGAAAATAAGGGTTTTCTCTTGGGGGTTTTTCGTTTGCTTTTCGTTTCAGCTTTTCATACATGCACACTATTCTCTGTATCATTCTGGGGGAGTCTTAACTAATAGCAGGGAGCCAAAAATCAATTAGAAAACAGGGCCCAGCTCAGGAATACACTGTATCAAAAATCTGAGAGGTGGAATGTTGAGATGTTGCTGAGATGATGCTGCAGTATGAATTTTCAGGAACGTTTGAAGTTTCAAATTATAGTTTCAAATGAACGTTATGATGACTTCAGTGAGTAAATCTGGATCCCTACAACGCTACTTGAAGCCTGGAAGTAGATTTCATTTTGGTCTGTGTCCCACTGTCCTTCCACACTGCATTAGGTCTCATTGCTTCCAGGCTGTTCTTTTTTTGATGTGGTACTGTATGTGATGAGTTTAGGAATCAGTTCTGATATTTTATATCACTTGTCTTCCTAAAGGTATAAAATACAGCTTCAGAAATGTCATAAATGTACTGTAGTGTAGCTATATCAATGTAAACACAACTTCTGCCAGTGTCATTTTGTTCATTTATATTGCGTTCAGCATCTTTTATTTGCTCAAACTGTAGTGTTTGGTTTACATATGATATATTTTGTAATATTTTAACTCATGCAATTATGATGAATCATGATCATGAAGATTATAACAATGCATCGATAAATGCTTTTGTATTCAAGCATGCAGTGAACATAAAGAGAGCCTATGCACGCACCAGTTGGGCTGCAGACTTCATGTCATTGTGCTGTTTGGAAAACAATTGGTCAGATTGGGTTTGGGGTGGGGGGGTAGGGTACGGTTAGTCAGGGGTTCAAATATGGCCATTATAGATATAAGTCACACTTGGTTATACACCTCTCACTGCAGAGGGAATTTCAAGTCAAAAAGAAAATCAAAAAGTTTTAAACATCTGTTGAAAAAAGTTTAATAGACTGAGTCATGATTGACTTAAATGTTGATAGACAATATTGCAAATCAGAGTTGTACTTATAAACTTCATTCAACTACATTATTTATATCACTAATGGCTGTACAATTAAGGGGTTTTACAGAAACAAATGTAATCTAGCATTGGGTAAAGTCTGGAGTGTTCTGAGAAACAGATTAAAAAGGCAAGGGCCAAAACTGAAGCAGTTGACTTTGGGTTAGGGTTGGGGTTGGGGTTAGGGTTAGGTAACGAAGGCTTGGTTGACAACAGTCATTGTCATACATTTTGGTAAAACCCAGATGGTCCACCTAGAAACTCTCCTGCTTTCTGCTGTCCCCATTCATTCTGTAGTCCTTCTGTAGTACACGCAACAAGTGCACAATTACATATGTTTGACACACGTGGAGGTCGTGACGTTGTGTCTAGAGGCTGCAAATGCTCAACAAAGAAAGCACACGTACAAAAATCGCAAAATGATTTATTGACAGGTTGAAAAATGTTCATCTTCAGTCATGGCGTCCTGCAGAAATTACCTTTGTAACACGTTCAGATTAGCTGTCAGAGCAAAGGTTGTCTAAGATGTTTTGTTTGCCACTTAAATGTACAAAAAAGAAATGCTTCAAGGGTTCATGGGACATGTGTACTGCCCTGCATCACAATGGGATCCACCGCACTGCACCCCACCACTCCTCCCATTTCTCCCTCCATGCATTTCCTAAGGCAAGTTGCTTATGGCACCAACCTACAGTAAATATGACATAATAGAGACTTATATGGCAGTAGGAGAAGGCTGCACAGTTCTAGAAAGACAAATAGAAATCTCGATTATTCCACTGCAGTGTAGTGGGGACAGAGCAATAATGCTATAGGCATTTTTGTAGGGGCTCTGTTTCGGTTATGTATGCGTATGAATGTGCGTAAGAATGTGTGTGTTTGTCTGGAAAATGACATATGTGTAAGAGAAGGAGGCATGCTGTGCAGATTGAGCTAAGCCATGCCCCTGTGAGAAGACTGACAGCTGAGCTAACCAATAGTGCAACTTTACTTGAAACCCCAAACAGCGACCAAACATATCAGGACAAGATGCAGAGGAGCGGCTCTGCCCACAGTCACACCCCTCACCCTTCTTTAATGCTGATTGGAGTTTTAAGGGGCCTTTATGCAAGTATTTTAAGAAACCAGGAGCGATCTGATCACCGGGTGGTGAATCAAATGTGGCAGATATGGTTTCATTAAACTTCCATCCATGTTATACATTCAGCCACGTTCCAAATCAATTATTTCACAGCTGGAGTTTTTCGCTTAACAGCAGAAGGAACACGTCTGGTGTCACATCACTGATTTGGGTGCAGTCAGAAGTGAAATGTGCATATTTGCATGCAAAACCTGTGGTTTGTTTACCATCTAAACTTTCAATGGACTAAGCCCAATTTAAGACCCAAAGTATAGGCTAATATTAAGTTTTTATTAATTAATTCCATTGCATTTTATAATTTTAGGCAAGCTAGATTATCTAGACAGTACAGGCTAGTGGAGCTAGGCTACAACTAGATAACCTGGGCCATTGACAAGATAGCCTAGTCCTCACTGAAGGTTCCCTGACTTTCAGCTGTATCTTAGTTGACTTTAAGTTCAAATTGCCTTGGTTAGTCGGTTTGGGCCTAGCTCTACTACCCTACACTGTCTGGGTAACCTAGCTAGCTAACTAAGTAACATTACCCCAAAATCATGATTAACTGTTAACATTCATTCAGTTAAATTTACTAAAGCTAACTGATTTCACCAAGCTCTACTAGCCTATACTGTTCAGATCAGCAAGTAATTTTGTTTCAGTTCATAGCGAGCAAGTTGGACTCTAAAACTCCAGTCTGCGTTTCTCGCAGCAACCTCTCCTCCTCTCCATCCCATGCTCCTCACCTCTCCTTTTTCTCTCTCTCGCTCTCTCTCTCTCTCGCCGACCTTTCCTCCTCTTCCTCCTCCCCCTTGTCCTCCTCCTCCTCCTCCTTCAGTTATTTGAGGAAGAAGCTTCGTTTTGCATCCCTTGTTCTTGTGTTTTTATATCCTGTTTTTGGGAGATGAATTCTAAATGCATGCGTGGGAAACTTTAAAATGATGACTTTAACTTAACTGTGAAAGGCCATGTGAAGGGAAGCCTCTCCTCCGTCAAAAATGTTCTTCCATTCTTCCTTTCTCTGTCAGGTCAGAAGATAAAACAAAACAAACTAAACATTTTTTCCTAATCAATCATTCATATTTATTTATTTATTTGCTTCTTGTCATATACAGGCATTGGCATTTTTCACAGTGTGATGTGATCACTCTGGAGGCAGAACAGGGCTCAGTTTCATGAGTCCAATCATGGCTTTCCAGAAGCTTCTGAACATCACTGTCAAGGGTTTTGCACTCTTTTGGGAAATCCGTTGCAGTGATTGTTAATTTTCACCATTTCAGAACATATCCTAAAAATATTCTTGGGGTACATTTACCTTTACTTTTGACACTGCTTTCAGGTCATGGAAAACTGCCTACCTGTCACCTGCCCCTCTACCTGTCTGTTCACATCAAATAAATGTGTTGTTTTCACTCATTTCCATTTTTGTTGTCATTTATATGTTCATGTTTCTAATGCTGCAGATTTTCATTAACAGAAGAATACATGTCATAAGTCTGGATGCAGCTATTCACTTCATTTTGATAACACTCTGGATTTCATATCAATGTTGATTGATTGATTGATTGATTGATTGAATGATTAGTCAGTTGCTCAAATGGTTGGTTGACGATCCCACAACAGGTATAAACAGTTGGCATGTGTCCACTGGAAAGAGGCAGAGGAAAAAAGGATGACAAAGACAGAAAGATGAGAGGCTTCCCTTCATTAATGAACGGGGTTTATTCTATAAAGACTGATGCTGGATATAATTTTATTGTCACTACACTGGAGAGAGAAAAATAAAATAAAAAAGAATCGAGAACTGTATAAAATATATTTCAATGGAATGTTTATTATTTACCTTTTCTATTTTTGAAACATGTAAAGAACAAAAAAGGTGAAACTGTAATAATTCAACAGCATTTGTGAAAAAGAGACTTATAAAAAAACAGTTCTGTTGTTAAAACGTATGAAGGTTTGACTGTGAATGCTGATTTACCTGAGCAACTCTTCTCCTTTACTGATAGGATAAATGAAAAAAAAACAAATGAATAATAATAAATTAAAAAAAAAAAAATCTCCAAACTACTGGGAAAAGCAAACAAATTCAGTTTAAAGAGAAAACTTCAAAAACTTAATAAAAACATTAAAAGCTTATGCCAAAATTTCTCACTTGTGTCCTGTGTCTTTTTTTGTTTTTTATCGGTTTCTGAGCACATTTTCTGGCACTCTTGCAGGTCAGAGCAATTACCACATCACTTAAGAAGCTGCCAGCCACTCAAAACATTCAGCGTGTCTGTCAGAAGTCAATACATTTATCAACAAGTGTATCGCTAACATGACATTTTTCTTTGGCACTGCTCTGTCAGGACAGTCAAATGTCGAACGATATCCCATAAAGCAAGTCCAAAAACCAAAAGTCTTAATACAACATATTAATGTAAATGAGGAACATTTAACTCTCTTAAAAAATACTCTCTATACCACATCTATTGTGCGTTATGGGGGCATTCATAGTGCATTCATTATGCTTTATGACTACATTCATAAACTGACAGCTAGTGTAATGGGATTGTAATGGGTATAACGGTGGCTGCATACAGTTGTTGTCTGATTGTTAGAACACCACAACTCGTTACTTCCATCCAACAGTGAGAATAAAACTTAACATAATGTATTTTGTCTTTTTCATACTGAATGACAATGACGCACGATGAAGCATGCATTATTATAGATGCATCAATATGTACATCAGTTTACAATGATAACTTATGACACTGCATAGACTGTTATAGCACACTATGAAATCTACAGCTCATTGCTGAGGTGTGTGTATAGGTAAGTATAGTAAGTCACAATGTGTAAGCTTAATTATAATTAATTATGAGTCACGTTGATAATGTCTTATGATATAGTGCATCAGAATGATGTGTAGTCATAAAACATCATGAATGCATTATAATGCACTACACACTATAATGTCACTAACAATTTGTAGCTACGTGTGCTGTGTGGTCATGACAATAGTCTCATATATCATATTTGAGAGCATGTTAATAGACACGTCTGACAGTAATACAGTTCATTTTCACCACCAAGACTAACTTAATGCACGACTGGATCAACTGATGATATGACAACAGTATGTACATTTGAAGTTTGCACCCTCACATCATATTTTACAGCATAACAGGGCAATATTCTTCTCCTACAACACCCTCTAGTGGACACACACAAAAACACATCATTTGCAGTATGCATGAGTCAGTGTGATATGGAAATCAGCAACACCAGCAATGAAAGTCATGCATGGATGTGTGCTGGAGATAGATATAGAAAAGGTAAAAGGTAGAAATGGAAAAGAGACCATGAGAGTATCCAGCTGTGCTATGATGTCATTGTTCCCTGATACAGTAGGAATATAAATGAAATGTACCAAATATGTCTGCAAACATAAAAAAGAGCTGTACTAATGGTCATTTGTAAACCTCACCACATGGTGTCGCTGCTCAGCCAATAACAACATGACTGGCAACAGACAGACCAACTGCCTGTTTGTCATGCTTTCATCTCATGTCTCACAGCTCTGAAAGGCCTTTCCCCTCTCACAGGTGGGTAAACGGGGTGAGGCTGCTTTATTGCACACACACACACACACACGCACTCCGTCATGTTTGAGATGGTCGACATTGATGTGCCATTATTCGATTATAACACTTCCTGACTTTTGCTTTCACTACAAATCAACACCTAATATGTTGTACGTACATGGTTACATTATGTATGTATGTGTATACATTGTACGGTTATCTTAATTTGTTACTTATATTGTTATCACAATATAAGTAACAATAATTCTCACATTTTTTAAAAACATTTTTGGTTTTCATTAAAACGTCAGAATCAAAATTTTGTTTTAATTTTAAATAAGAAGTATAAAAACGGATCTATTGTATTAATTATATTAGATTATTATATAAATAATGTATAATTCTATTATTATATTATTATAATTTAAAAATTATATAATAAAATTATAAATGATATAAAAATTACAATATAAAATATATTATAACGTACATACATGAGTATTGTTGAGATAAGATAAGATAAGATAAGATAAGATAAGATGTCGAATGTGCCTGTGGTACAGACACTTGAGTTTATTATCGTAGATGTTGGTTTACCTGCTTTAGGTCTTCCCCCAACCTAATAGCACCTTAGCTACAACCAGGTATCACACGATAACTAAAGTTCCAACAAACACACCCTGCATTTGGCCTAGTGGCCAAAGTCCCTGCATTGACCCTGGTACTGATGTGAGCTATTCCAGGTTATCTACACAAAGAAATACACACACACAGTATTGAACATCCATGAATGTGTTATATAACTATCTCTCTCTCTCTCTCTGTCTGATTGGTTAGTGTTCAGATCTATTACTTGTCTCTGTACAGTTCATGGCCTGCCAGTCACGGACTGTCAATAAGACTACGAGGTACCTGGTGCCAGAAACCCTGAATCAGCAGAAATGAGTTCACTCAACTTCACCCACACACACACACACACACACACACAATATATATAAACCAGTAATACTATAAGTGAAATTAATTTCAGGATGATTTATTTTCCAAATGTTTCTTTATAAAAAATAGAAGTCCTCCAATATGAACAGTTGAAATATACAACAGAATACAGGTTTCAAGTGACACAGTAACACAGTGTCGGAGCACACATTGCCATTACACAGTGAATCACAATACACAATATAACATGCACAGTCAAATACACACATTGCAGTTTGCTTTCACACTTTTAGCAAAGCTAGTCAATGGCTAACCATTACTGTCAGGATCGTTTACATAACTCTTTGACAGTGTTACAGTACCTGCTAAACCCTAACCATAATAATCCTTAATCCTTGTTCACCATCAGTAACTGAACAGCTAAACATTGTTCTGCATCTTAAATTACAGGCCATAAAACAGGAATTAAAGAGAGGATTCACTTACAGTTCATTTGTTCAAGACAAGTTTGCATAGTATTCATGGATTCACACAAATCTGATGAGCACCCCAAAGAGTAAAAAAAATAATAATAATAATCACAACTGACCGTTTGGGTGAAAAACGTTTTTCTCTGTGAGGTTATGGTTGTAATAATTTACTGGAAGACATGTTGCTTTTTGTTCTAGGCTAGTGTTCCACAACCTCTTTGTGTCATCTGAACATCTCACTGCTGATATGATGTCGGCTCCAAAGTAAACCGATGCCATAAAAAGTACCTCAACATTGTTGTGTTCCAAAGCAAATGCTCCAAGCCAAACGTTGACAAGGTTTGGAACATTTTAACATAGCTTACTTCAACGTTGTCTTAAATCAATCAGCAACCACCGACTCATACGGAGTAAAGACAATTTTGCCATTTATAGCTAACTGACCTTCACTCAGTGGTTAATATTCTCTCTGCATGCTAGTATCTGTATCATTTTTATCTAGTACAGTAGACTGTGTTTATGTACATAGACATGTACACATCAATCTGACAAGTAGCTACTAGCTAGCTGGTAGCTAATGTTGAATGCAAATGACAGACAGCTGGCAGAGAGTGTAACAGTTGTCAAATTGTCCCAGTTGAACTATTAACTACATCATGTCTTTATTTTAATCTTGTCACTGGTAAGGTTCTGAATATGAGAGTCCCGTATTTAAAGTTATAAAGCAGCTCATATGTGAAGCTTACATTAGCTCAATCAGAGACAGAAGAGCTGTCAATTTATTATTATTATAGGCTGTCAATATAATACACAGTACCAGCAATTTGTCATATAAATGGACAATGTTTTAGTTCTTTAAACCCAGTTTTTACTGGTTTTTATATCCCTACCCAATGAAGTGTTTTCTTCAAATTGTTCATAGCTACAATCAATTCACTTCTCCATCTAGCTCCCTCTCTCCATCTCCACTTTGACTGACTTGACTCAGAATGTCAACCTCATTCCTTCCTTCCTTTATCTATAGCACTCATTAAAGCAGAAGAAGATACCAGACACTCGTTTCAATCAAGAAAGTTCCCAGACAATTGGGACTCAGCCGTTGCTCAGCCTTCTCTTTGATTTCTTTGGCCACTATTGGTCACCTGAGCTCCCATCCACCGCCGGAATAGTTCTGGTCCCACAATGCCCTGCCTTTAAAGGACATTTTATAGTCAGCTTGTAAGTGTTTGTGTCAGGTCATCATGTTAGTGCTGAATCACTTTGCAGCGCGGTAGATGGCCAGGTCCAGCGGCTCTTTGGTGGGAACGCACCAATCGTCTGCCTCCAAACTCAGCTTGTAGTGACGCAAAGCGGTCTTGTTAAAAACTGGAAGCCTCTCCACTGAGTCTGTAGACAACGCCTAGACACAGACAAATCATTTTAATGCAGGGATGACTTATTGCATGTTTTTTAACAGTCAGTTAGCCAATTATGGGCTAATTATGATTTTGAATCTCCATTCATATTGCCTTTATTTCAAGGTAAGCTATTTCAAGGCATTTTAAGGTAACTCCATTTGAACATTTCACGTAGCTGGATATTTTTATTTTGCTAACATCATGTTTTGGATTAGTTAAGCCTCATTTATAAAACAGGGCCCTGATCTTATTAGCCAATCATTCCAGCCTTAATGTATGAAGCTATATGTTGATGATGAGTGTATGTATGTGTGTATTACCTTCAGGTGTATGACAGCGTCAGTGCCACTACCCTCCATAGAGTACAGCTGTAAGTCTCCCTGGAAATAGCGCGCGTAGAGACGGGAGATGGGCAGGCCATAGCCAAATCCTGCCTGCACACACACACACACACACACACACACACACACACACACAGGTTAGCTCTTCTCATGCATTAATATTGTGTTCAAATTGTGTGTGTGTGTGTGTGTGTGTGTGTGTGTGTGTGTGAGTTGCTTACCAGTGGGGCTCTGTGTTTGTCTTCTATGGACGGTCTGGGAGCTGTGGAGTACATGTAGCTGAACAGACGCTCTGTCTTCCTGAAGGGAACGCCACCTCCTTTGTCACTCATCTAGAGAGGAACAGAGAGTATGGAGAGGTTAACACAGCGGCGAGGGCTCAGCAGCCACGATGGAGGCAAAACAAACACTGGACAAAGTCATCCTGAAATCTCACCTTCAAACTTGCTACCATGCTACCATAAAACGTAGACAGGATGACCTCTTATACTGTAAGTGTGTCTGTGTGTGACTCCACCCTTCATACACACATTCAGTTTATTCCATGGCACGCAATTAGGGGAAAGGTTACAGGTATGAAACAATATTTAACAAGAGCTAATCCTTTCTAAATATGGAGGCAGGGTGTGCCAGCAGCCGATGATGTCAATGAATGAGCTCTAAATTTGGTTGGATAACGTTTCTTTGATGATAATGAGGGTTTATGTTACCTAATTAAGCCGCTGAACGAAAGGGCAACGGGTGAAAACACGGCATTTCAGAATGGGGGTGAAAAGAAAGCATTTGTTCTACTCCTTCTTTCCAAAGCTTTTTCAATCCTCACATAATCACCTTAGTGTTTATATAATGTATGTGTAACGTAATTCAGTCTAAATTTAGTACTTCAAGGATCAATGTGTTTTTTCGGAGTAAAGAAGTATTTAGTAGTAGTTTCTATTCTTGGTTTGAGAAACACCTTTTGTGTTCTTTCAACTTGCGACATAGATATAAAAGGCTCAAAAGAATATTACATTCAATTTCTACCATATTGTGTAAACAGAGTCCCTTAAAATTTGACACACTGCACCTTTAACAATTGTTATTTCTGCTTTTGGTAGAGCCAAACTCACCTTGATTGACAGGTCCTCTCCACCAAGGGCGACCATGACTTTGATGGGCGGCAGGGTCCTGCTGGCCTCATGAGTCTCAATGGTTGCTCTCATGGCGTTCTATAGAGAGGAAAGAAGGGTGTTTCAGCTGTTGGGCAGCAGAGTGGGACCAAAACATCACATATTTATGTTGATATAAATTTACACTCTTATAAAAAGGCAGATATCAGATGATGGCAAAGGAAGTTCAGCCTATTCTATGTTCTTCTGTCAGTGTATATATATATATATATATATAATGTGGGTTAATTTGGGATCAATTTAGCGAACAAGTGCAATATTTAGATCCTAAACATAAATATAAAGTGCTTTGGATATGCTTTAATTGTGAAATTGGGGTTTGGGTAGGTGGCTTCTCCATACCAACAGCTGTTGAAGCTTTGAGTGGGTGTGGACTGTAATATTGATGTGGGTGTTTACCATGCTGATAGGGTCTACCACAGAGGTTGAGTTGCACTTGGGAAATGTATGAAATTTGACCCATGCTAGAGACTAAAATCAGAATATCTCTGCATCTGCTGCTTCAATTCTAACCATTTAAAAAATATATGTCTCTACCAAGTAGTCAAACTTTAAGAAATTGCAATACTACATCATTCGAGTGCCCCTTTAAGTTATCAAGGAGCTTCCTGAACTACTTTGTATAGTATAATAACTACCCTTATGGTGTTTTTTGTTTGTTGGTTTGTTTGCAGATGATATTATCTCTTACCTTGAAAAGTTCAAAGAGTATGTGATACAGGTGAGATGGGATGTACGAGATATGGATGGGCTCTCTGATGTTGTTGGCTAGGGGAGGATTGAAAACAGTCAATGATCTATGCACACACACACTTAAACTATTGAAACACACTGTGTGTGTTTTGTCACAGTATTTTGTGTGTGGTGTGTCTCACCATTCATTTGCCTCAGCTCCAGCTCTGGTGCTCCGAGGTAATACTGCTCACACAGCAACTTAGCGCTCTCATAGGCATCTAGAGGAGAGACGGAGAGGAAAAACAACTGTATTCTTTGCCCTGTATGGACATGATAAAACAGACATAAAGATAATCAGATGTGATAAATACAAGGTTATCAACAGTATAAACATTACGGCTGATAAGTGTGCTTTCTGTTCAAACACTGGCTCAAACTGGATGAGCAGCCGGCTCTGTCCCAGTTATCGACCTGCTTCCTTTGATAATGTGAGGGTTTGCCTCTATTAGAGAGGCGCAATGATAACTGAGATATTTATGTTGAAGTGACAGACTGAAAATACATTATGAAGAATTTTGAAATGGCAGTGTGAAAATTAAGTTTATTTTAAATTATTCTCGCTTTCCTGAATACAAAAATGAACATGTGCATTTTGTATGTGGCCTGTCACCTCCACATCCTCCTCTAAGGTGCACACTTCAGACTACACATAACAGCATTTTTTTGTTGTTTTTTTGTTATTTGATTAATCAATTAGGAATATACACCACAGTTGGTGTATAATTGGTGTATTTGCTGATATCATGGCCCAGCCTTGTAGTTTAAAATAGTCTAAAGACCTTTATTATCTGATTTTATAGTCTGCTCACAATGTGCATATTCGTAAATACATTTTTACTGAATCAAATGAGAAAAACTGACATTGAAATCCTGCTCAGTTTGAGGTGCATACACAATGCAAAGGTGACAGTGAGTGGGAGGTCTATAGGGACCCAGCTGCAACACACGGTTCTTCAAATTTGATTTAGGGTCTCTCTACAGACACAAAGTGCAACATACTCTAAATTTGGAAACCAGATTAGCAAAGAATTCAATTACAAAACAACTAACGTGCACTGAATCTGGCACTTTCAGGGACCACTTTGTTAATCCAACCTTGTATCAAGCTGCAAACTACCAAATAAAGTACATAAAAATGATTATCGTGATTGGAAAGTCAAAGAATGTAACGAGAACATAATGAAATAAAGAGCAAATTCGTGTCAGCTGATGTGAACCTAATTACCACCGGTCTCTCTCTCCTATTTGTTCTTACCTCGTGCAACCTCCGTCACATCACATGTGGAGTCAATACAGCCAATGGTGTTGGGGTGGGCGGGGTTTATGTTGCCGTTGAAGACCAGAGCTGCAAGAAAGAAGAGGAAATCAGTCATTAATCCTAGTACTACACCATGGTATTGATTTCTGGCCATCCATATGTGAATATAATATGTTGATACAAGTGTGTGTTTGGTTGGAGGCAGAGCCTGGTATTTTGTGTGCCTGTGTGAAAGAGAGAGAGGCTCACTGTGCTGGTTGATGAGCATGCGGATGGAGATGCGGCTGGTATAGAAGCGGTCCAGGAAGTACTGGATGTTATGGTCAGTAACGGCATCCTGCTTGCCAAAGGCATCTTTGTATTCAATTACTCCCTGAGCCATGGTGGGGACCACCTCGTTGTGCCGGTTCCTGATGGCCTCTAAGACCTCTACAAACCTGGGATTGGTAGAAGAGGAGGTTGCAGAAGGTTAGGTTTAACAACATATAAAGTGCGTGCAGTTTCACTTGTTGTGTGTGTTACTCACGTCTCGAGGACTCTCTGGTCGTCGGGGTTCTTGTCCAGAAACTCCAGGATCTCCATCAGGCTCTGGATATACCTGACAGAACATAAATAAATACAACAACAACATAAATACAAGAGAGTCAGTGATTATCCAGCACATTTTCTGTCACAGGAGATAGTGGGAGCTAAAGCATGGTAGACACACACAAACACACACATTATCCCAAAACATTCTACAGGACGAGCAAAACAGAAACAGAGAGAGAGAGAGAGGGAAGAGGAGACAGAGAAGAAAGTGTAAACACTACCATCCATCACCAGTCCTGACATGTAGTGTGTGCGCATGCATGTGTGTGTGTGTGTGTGTGTGTGTGTGAGAGAGAGAGAGAGAGAGAGAGACAGAGAGGGGTGAGCCACCTCCCAGCAAATCACAAGCAGCAGCCTGATAATCAGTTAGTCCCGTTTGCTGTTGCCTATTAAAGACATACGGCAGCATACAGATCCACTCTGTTAATCACATGTCCAGTGCTGTCACAGGGAGAACCTCATATTTGAGTCATGTGGACGCCTGCTGTCATTTGCATCAGGCAGACAGAATGCTGCTGACTCTCTAAACAGACAGAACTTTGAATCCTGAGCTACTTAGCTGGACTGATACTGGATTTTTGGAACTAATGGCTAATGGCTAATATTAGTGCGAAAGAATTACGATATTGATATATCGGCTGATATTCTTTATATGGTTCTTTATATATATAAATAGAATTACCTTTACATGGACTTTAAGTATCTGTTCTTTCAGTATATATTATTTCTAATGTTTTTATAATTATGTTTTATAAAAGGACAAGGACATACGTTAATTTTAGCTGTTTAGAAGAGTCTTTGAGGATTCTGGAAAATTCTTTCAGTTTGTTAGTGTTGGAGGCACAGTTACAGTCAGTAACACTAGTTACTGATATCCCAGATATCAGCCCGTCCTCTCAGAGGCTGGTTTCTTTCTTCCTTTTAAGAATCCCAAAAATATTTCGGTTTTTCACTTCATGTGTTCACCTTCCTGTGGGTGAAGTATGAGGTTGTTTCTGTTCTGATTAATCTGATTAATCTGTTTTACACCACAAATACTGACATTACAAACATCATCGTTAATGGATGACTAAAGGGCGAGATTCAGATTTGTGTGTACTCTCTTTTAAAAACAATAGTTTGAAAATGTGAAGAATTTGCTGTTTTTTATTTTTTTTAAAAGGAGATGCATGCAGTTGGTTGTACTGTGTATGTGGAGTCGATGTTGCTAAATGTATGGTATATCACATTTCAGTGTATCTTTTAGCTGCTATTTTGGAAGGGTGAACCTCTGTGTCTTGTAAATTCTGTGATATTTGGGGTCATGAAACTCATGCAGCACTGTTTCCATTGTACTTTGTCTCTTGTTATTTTGGTGAAAAACCATTTCCTGTGAGCAACTCCTACAAGTTTTAATGAAGACCACCATCAGGATTTTGGAGAGCACAGCATACATGAATCAACTTGATACAGTATATGTTTTACTTGTTTTTAACATCAACATCTTTCACTTAACAATGCTACGCCTTTCTCTGTGATACTGCACGTGACGTCCCAGGATCAGCAAGACTTCAACAGTTCATGCCCGAAACCCTGCTTTCAAAGCTCGACTTTCATTTTATCTCAAGTGTCTCATTTATTTAACTGAGTATGATGTTTCAGCGTCCTCAACGGTTACTGTTTTCTGGTCAATGATGCTGCAAGTTTGTTTATCACTTTGTCTCTCAGCAGAGAGGCAGCTGTTCTGGACACGCTGTACCCTCCAGCTTCAACAACAAGCGGGCGGACGAGGAAAAAAGAGAAGGAAGAAAGGCGGGGAGGTTAGAGAGGGAACTGGGACAAAGTTCAGCCACCCACCCTCCTCCTTCTCCTCCTCCACCCCCTGCTCTGTAACGTACTCTGTGATTATGCAACTGTACCCAGGTCTACAGCGCAGCGTTGGCCTGCTATTCATAGCAGTTTGATTCATAACATTGCAATTCTTACAGACTCCTTAAGTGAAAACATGAACGTCACATGCACTCTTGAGTTGTTTTGAATGTCGTTGATTAAGTTTTTTTGAACATGTCTTGTGCGCAGCTTAGATAATGTGAACAATGTTTTTACACGAGCGTGATGCTCTATGCAGGGCAGCAGTGACATGTAAGGTCAGCCAGTAAACAAGCCAGTAAATCAGTCACCAGTCAGGTATTCCATTAAGTCAATAATTCGGTCAGTCCATCTCTCACCAGTTCTGGACCAGTTGGACGGAGGGCGTGACCAGCAGCCGATCCGGCAGCAGACTGATCTCCTTCATGATGTTGGACAGACGGACCGGAAGCTCCTGACGAAGGAAGACGAACGACGTGCGCTCACAGGCGTTGGTCGAACCTGGAGAACAGAACAGGGCGGGATTTGGAAGTTTGAAAGTTTTGTGTTAAAACTTTACAAAATCAAACACAACAGAGAACACGAAACAAATTATTACCAGATTGACAAAATATTCTCAACTCAAAGTCCACTCAATAACTTGTTATGGTGCTTTCAACTGCATCTCACAGTGTTCCATCATCAAATTCAGCTCAGTTGTTATCAAGTGACCAACAGTAAGGAAGGAATTTCAGTCATGCGACAACAAGTGGTACTAAACTGGTACTAGTACCTGAATGGCAAGTTGGGAATAACGATAAGCTCCTAGACAAATTTTTATGTAACGTTACATAAATACCTAACACATGAAAATGCAGCTAAACGCAAAGACTCAGGAAACAACTGAACTTGTTCAAAACTGTAAATAACTGTTGAATCTGTTCACGTCCTAACCTCCTGCGACCCTGCGTCCTCATAAGGGGACACCATAATACTTTTTTTTTGCTCAACTTATTATAAGACCTATTGCCCTCATTCAGGGACACTTACTGTGCCGTCTAGTGGTCAGAGAAGTTTTTTGTGAAAACTACTAATAGTTCAAAGACAATGCTTAGTTTTTATGTTTATCAGGTCCTACTTATCCCAAATAGCTAGGAGAAATTAAAAATGCACACCAAACAAAAGCTCGGGTCTCAGGAGGGTATGGCAATTATATCAATAACAATGTTGATAAGTCTCTGTATGGATAAGCTGAAGCAAGACCCAACCCAGGATACAATCAATGCTTTTCTGTGAAAGAAACTGCAGCAACATCCCCACAATACGTCAAATATGGTATACAGTAGTTACTATTAGTATAGTAACTATTAATTAGACTGCCAATGAAAGCTGAAATAAAAAAAACACCAGGTCAAAAAAATACCCTTCCCTTCATCCAACAGCTTTTCAGACCCCTGACAATCCTGACCACTAATAATTTTAGTACAGTCCCTAACAAAAGTCATTATCATTTGCTGTCATTGTCCAACTGCGTAAACATGAGCAACAGCAATGTTTCTACCATCAACATCATCAATACGATTTCACTGAGGTGACAGCAGGAACTAACAGCTTGTTGTTTTTCAGGGATGAGGTGAGAGGACTGCACAAGACTGCTCCTTCATCATCCTCCCTGCGCCCTGAACGAATCTCTGCAGCGACCATGTGCTGCACCGCAGACTCATTGAATAGCGTGTGCACATAATCAGGATGTGCAGGAACTTCGTGAACATAAGCGAAACCCACTCACCGAAATCCAAGAACTGCTTCATTGACAGAGGAGAAGGGGAGAACTTGGAGAAGTGATCGATGTGTTTGGGCACGTTGGCCAGAGTTGCAGCCTTCATCAGAGACCGGACGAACTTCATTTTACTCGTCATCCTCAAAAACTAAAAAAAACAAAAACAAAAAACAGAAACAAAACAAAACACGAGCATAAGACAGACTATGAATCGCTCTGGCGTTAATAATGCGTGAATTCTAGCCTGCCGTTTACAGTCTGCAGCCCCGCACATGACACCGTTACTTAAGAGACAACCTCAGCCAATGGGAAAGCGCAGTGGGGAGGCAGCCAGCGAATTGGATTCCAGGAATCCCACCTACTTCTACTGCAGGAAGATAGTAAACAAGGAGGCGTGCTTGTGTGCGTGTGACCGGGTCACAACGTGTCATAACGTTTCCGCTGACTGATAAACAGTGTGCTGTGACAGTGTGCTGGCATCATATTACCGCAAAAACATCACTGCATGTACACTGACCGACCTAACAACAACACTAGGCTGTCATGGGTTACAATGTGCTTTAAAATATTCATAATAGACCTAATAGACAGATAGAAAAAGGTCTATAAACGCATGGACACAACTGCTGGAGTAGTCTGCATCCGCCACATCGTCAGTCTGTGCCTTTTATATATTATATTTACACTGGAGTCACACAGATGAGCATCTGCACTCCTAGATTGCGGTTTAATGCTATTTCTAGACTAACCATCTGGATGAAAACATATTCTGTCTGGCATCTGTTGCACACTACCTCATTTGGAAAGCCAGATCTCATTTTCTCATGTACTTGATAGATAGATAGATAGATAGATAGATAGATAGATAGATAGATAGATAGATAGATAGATAGATAGATAGATAAGTTGCAGTGGCAAGATGATGGTAATAGTACTGATGATATGATGGTAATGTTGTTGTTAATAACAGTGTATAATTATAATAACAGTATAACCCTTATACTAAATACTAACACATCTCTCTATGAAACTACAAAAATATAATAATTTATATAATTGATAATGTAATAATGTAACTGAAATGACCAATCTGAGTTCACATCAAGTGGCAACCTCTCGAACTTGAGGCTGACTAAAGAGCGAGTATATAAGTCACTTATCAGATTAGCCAGGAGGTGGCAGGGCAGAGCTGCCAAGATGGCGGCAGCCAGAGCCAACACACTCTATGGGTTGTCACTAGTGATGGGAATTTCAGTTCTTTTTAGTGAGCCAGATAATTTGACTGAGCTCACCAAGGAGAGCCGGCTCTTCCGGCTCCCAAACAGCTCATCATGTTACCACTTAGCCAAATTTAGCGGTGTTTTGACTTGTGATTTGTATGTGTACACATATATCACTTAAATTATTCAATACATCCTTTGTACTGAAGTATTCAAAAGTAAGTTCTAATATCAGGAAATTGCTGTAGCCAATTGTTTTCATTGCATGTACAGCACTTAACGGCTCACGTACCGGAGCCGGCTCTCATCGTTCTCTTAAAAGAGCCGGCTCTTTGAACCGGCTCGTTCACGATCAACACATCACTAGTTGTCACAGAGACTAGGTCCATGTTTTATACAGTCTATGCCCAACTTTACAGCAAAAATAAACACGTTAGCTAATTTTCCCCATTCATGACTACTGAGTCTGAATCTTCTTTTTTTAAAACACACCTGTTCAAATGATATTAAGGCTTAAAGTTACGCATAATTAACAGTGTGGACGCTCTGACTGACATGTAGGTGCCCTTACAGATGGCTTATTAGATGATCCTTGTCTTTATTGACTTTCAGATTAGCCAGGAAGTGGAAGAGGCAGTGCGGCCAACATGGCGGAGGCTGGCGTTGCATATTTTTAGCTTTAAAATGTGTCATTTCATGAATTCTGAATGGCATGTTGAATGTTATATTTGGTTATGGTGTAAAAGAAAAAGATTGTAAGCAGAGAGCATACAAACCAAAGAGGTGTCAGCTCAAGTTCATGGAGGAGTGTTCCTAAAAGTGAACTATATATATATATATATATATATATATATATATATATATATATATATATATATATATATATATATATATATATATATATATATATATATGTTCAACAGAAATTAAATGTGTTACACCAGAGAGCCTGCCTGTACTCCTGCCTATGTTACATAAACAAGAATATAGATTAGAATAAAGTTAACTAGATCAACTTTACCTAACACCAACTCTATCACCACCTCTAAGAATTGAGTACAGAAGCTAAGAATGGCCATACTTGCAATTATTTTTGAGATAATGAGATAATTTATCAGGTGACTGAAGTACAGTCTCTTGTGAAGTTTCTTTGATAGTCTTCTCCTTAAATGACAAGGACTGATATGAATGTTATCTATCCACAGTGTCAGAGTGCACATTGTTTAGCTTCATTAAGCCTAATCACTAGCACAAGCAAATCATCAGTATTTCATTCCAGTTCAAAAAATCACTATATTGGCAGCCAAAATCCCATATCAGTTGGGCTCCACTTCTTTTATTTTTTGATAGTAACCATCATTAGCTCTGCTCCAGTGCAAAGTAAAAAGGAGTTTCAGTCTTCGTTGGCATGTCTTTGGACTGTGGGAGGAAGTCAAAAAACCCGGAGAGAACACATGCAGACACGGGGTGAACATGCAATATATATATATATATATATATAGAGAGAGAGAGAGAGAGAGAGAATATACAAATGTAGCAATATTAAAAAATAATCACAAGAAAAAAAAAAGATTTGGGGGAATAGTCGTGAACTGAGAGATGTAGGAGTTTTATTTTGAGGGTTACAGTACATGCACTTGAAATTTGTGTGTGTGCAGAGTGCCCGGCAGTGAACCCACTGTCACACACTTGCATGAGCTTCAGATCTATTAGCTCTGTAGTATTATAATGTAATTATAGCAAAGGCACGTTTGTTGTTATGTAATTATTACAACTGTGGCCAAAAGAAGTGTATTTTGTAGCGAAATCAGACATGGCAATTATGTGATAGACATGTCTCTGTGTGCTTGGTATGTCCGATGACTTTGTTTAGCCCTGTCTTTGGAAATTAGACTATGATAAATATGATTTATTGGTGGGTTTTCAATAAAGATATGATAACTTTTGCAATGATCCTTGTGACTCTGCATTGTTTTTTATCTGATCTGGGCCCTACATAGCATTTGCTTCCCATGTTTGGATGTGTTTTGCAGTTTTCAATCAGTTTTCACCTGTCAAAAACTGATTGAAGGCTAAATACAGTTAACTGACAGTTAACTAAATATGACTTGATCTCATTATGGAGCTTTATAATATAAACACTAGAGCTCACAGGACAGCCTGGAATTCTTTTAGAGGACCATTACAACACAAAATAGGCATTTTCACCTGCCAAAATTTGATTGAAGGCCAAATACAGTTAATGAAATATGTTGTAATGGTCCTTTAAAAGAATTTCAAGCTGTCCTGTGAGCTCTAGTGTTTATATTATTTAGGGTCGCAAGTGGACAAAACTTGGAGTTTGTTAATGTATCTCGATGTTTCTTCTTTACAGTCCTTTTCTGTTCCGTGGAGTGTCCGGTGAAGGTCGCCATGTTGGAATGTTGTTTTGCTCCGCGCCGGTCATGTGACAAACGGCAGGGCTCACATGCATAGCAACAGTAACCAAGAGGGGGGCCTGGAGTATCAGAGTTTAGTCCATGAATCCACCTGGATAGTCTCAGTTTCATTGACATATTTATATTGTCATTGACATTTCATGCTGACTGTGTAGGTCTGTCCGATCCGAGACGTCTGGCCCGTGGAGCCCTAGGTGTCCCTCCAGCTGATCACGTTATAACGTGAAACTTTTCACTCTGTAGGGGAGAACAGGGACAGTCGTAACACCAGACGGTTGTAACACCTCAAATTCCTCCAATCAGAAACCAGATAGAGTCAGAGTTTTGTTGATTCACTGGACACTTTTAATGCATAAAAACATAACTTAGCTAGCATAACATTAGCTAGCTAAAAATCGGCAAGCGAAGATTGCAAAATTTAATTGAGATGAGAAAATTTGATTCCCTGAATTGCATTACAATAAGATTACACACTTAATTTACTAATCTAATTTAAAAGTCCCATATTATACATTTTTTAATCAAATTCACACAGCTGTCAGATGTCCAACAACACTGTATTCTAAATGTATTGCTGTGTTACTGTAGGCTGTTTCTGTGCCTGTTTACGGGTGGATGTATCGCTATGGCTATGGAGTGTTTTCACACAGAGGAGGCCGGCCTATGCAATTCATTCCTGTCCTTACGTCACCACGGGAGCTGAGTCTGAACAGCCTGTATGAGCGCCGTTTCACCAGTGGGGGGGCTGCAGAGTCGATGCAGGACTCGTTTGCTTTCCTCATTCTAGGAGTTTGTAGGCTCAGGGAGGACCAGTTTATATATGTAGAGACCAGAAAATAATAATATGGGACCTTTATTATTAAGTTATTAAGAGATTAAAATGAGTTGTATGATAACAGTGAGTGTAAAGTGTAGCCTATGTTTGTTTACAGCATGCCAAATATCAGGAAGAGGAAGACAGACAGGGGAGTCCCTCCTCCTCTGCTGGAGAGGGCTTCTGATGACGTTAGGCAGGGCAAGTCTGTCAGGGCAGTGGCAGAGGAATATGGTATATGCCATGTGACCCTGTACCGTTTCCACAAGAAGCGGCAGAGGTTGGAGAGCCAGGGAATGAAGTGCCTTCCCAGAGTGGGATATTGGGCCCCAAATAAGGTTTTTTCGACAGAGCAGGAAATCCTTTTAAAAGATTACCTTATGCAGGCAGCTGATTTGTACTATGGGCTGTGCCCAAAGGAGGTAGGCTGCATTAAATTAGAATCATTATAGGCTATGTTTTGAGGTTTTATGTAGGCCTATTTAACTAATTCTCAACAATATATTTTAGGTGCGGAAATTTGCTTATGATTTGGCAGTGGCATATGACTGCAAATGTCCTGCGTCCTGGGCAGAGAAAGGGATGGCAGGAGCTGATTGGTTCACAGCTTTTTTGAAGAGGCACCCAGAGCTTTCCATAAGAACCCCTCAGGCTACCAGTCTCTCACGGGCTACAAGCTTCAATAAAACAAACACCGCCCATTTTTTTGACAACCTCTCAGCAGTCCTGTCCAAACACAGATTTCCTCCACAGAATATTTGGAACATGGATGAGACAGGAATCACCACTGTCCAAAATCCTGAAAAAATTGTGGCTAGGAAAGGCATGAAGCAAGTTGGTGCAGTGACATCTGCAGAACGCGGTACAATCATCACACTTGCATGTGCTGTAAATGCCCTGGGGAATTCCATCCCATCCCTTCTTATATTCCCCCGCAAAAAATTTCAGCCCCACTTCATAGCCAACGGAGCGCCCTCCCCCGGGCTGCATCACCATCCAATATTTAAGCGGGGTTTGAGTGTACTGGAATCTGGCCTTTCAATCGGGATATATTCACTGACAGCGACTATGCACCATCCTTTGTTACTGACCGCCCACTGCCAACACCAGAGGTTTCCACTGCCTCTTCAGGTGCCACATCTACTGAAGAAACTGTGGCATCCTCCACACCACATGCTTCCTGCCCTGGTGTGGTCCCTGCACCTGAGCCATCATCATCGAGCAGGGATACATTTTCACCTGATTCCACCCCCCCCCCCCCACACCCAAAAGCTAAACCAAGAAAAAATACTGCAAAGGGGAGGAAAAGAAGAACGACTGCTGTACTGACAGATAACCCAGTAAAGCTACAGCTGGAAGCTGGGAAAAGCAAGTCAAAAGCCAAAAGTAAAATGGAATTCACTGAGAAAAAAACAAAAAAAACAAGCAAAAAGCAAAAAAAAAAAGTCATCTGATGAGGATGACTTTTGCATCGTGTGCCTGGAGAGCTATTCCAAGTCACGGGAGGTCTGGCTCCAGTGCTGGTCATGCAAATCATGGGCACACAAGGACTGCACAACTGGGAGTGACTTCTACACTTGCCACAACTGTGAATCGGAGTGATTTCACCAGTGTGGACCACAGAGCCCGTTCAATTGTTGGAATGTTGTCCGAGTTTCTCTGTTGATGTTTCTTAGGATGGTCATGTTTAGGAGGTTCTTGTTTATCACATCACACATATTTCACCAATGTTAACCAAGTCCCCCACCACACCCCATCAGCATTCCCCTCCCCCTTGTTCTTTTATATATTCATGTTTTATATATTAATGTTCCAAGTAAACAATTTTTTTGTAATTCGACTGAGTTGTTAAACATAGCCTAGTATGAAAAAGCTAACCATTATCTGAACTTAAATGAATTCACAATAACATTAACATCAATGCTAAGTAATATTTACTTACTTTAGTGTTGTTGATTAATTATTTATTCATTAATTATTTATTACTTAATTATGTAGTCTTGTAGACATGTTACAACTGTCCCTGGCATGTGTGGCATGTGGCAACTGTAACACTGCAGCCACTTTATTTAGATGAATTTTGCAACCTGAAAATATTACTTAAAACCACTTTCATACATAATTTTTGTAGCTGACACATCAATGCTTTTAAATATATTAAATTGGATATTCTAAAATAAAGGGTTTCTGATTTGTTGAGAAAAATGCAAAAAGTGTTACAACTGTCCCTGGTCTCCCCTACTCTACCTGTTGTGTTCTGGCTTTGGTCATTTCATGTACACAGCATCTAAATCTGTGTCTGGCTCTACAAAACAGTGACATGAAGATTTAATTTCATTTGTGTTCGATATTTTGAGAGAGAGAGACAGAGAGAGAGAGAGAGAGAGAGAGCTTTGGTCAAGAGACATTGTGAGCGAGATAGGGCTATAAAAACAGGCATAATCACTCTCAGATATACTTATGTTTTGAAGCCTATACTATACAGATAATCAATAATATAAAGGTGTTAAATATTGATTACACTTCATTTTACTCTTGAATGTGTATTACTGATTAATTCACCAGTGTACATATGTTTTCAGGGAATTTCTACCAGTACTTTCTATGGTACAAGAAAGAGAGAGGTGGCATCTGTTGTGTTGCCACCTGATGGTTCATCTGATTCAGATGAGGGAACCAATGAAGAAGATGAGGTAGATGAATTATATACAGAGGGCCAGAATCAGGACAGCAGCAGCAGTGACCAGCTCAGTGATAGCTCAAGTGATGAGGCAGAAGAGAGAGCAAACCACAGTAAAAGAGGGAAGATGTTCAGGTAATGATTAGAGTAGTATAGTGAAATGTTATGTAAGAGATCCAGTGATTTTGGTGCAGATATTGTATGTACAGCATCTGTCTGCAACAAAACATTATCTGTTGTATGGTCATGTGTGTTAGTCTCTTTCACTCGCACACAGACACACAGGAGTATGTGTAAAATTATAAATAGACTGGGTCAGAAACATCAGTGTCTGAAGGACTTTAGGTTGGATGTTGGCAAAGGACTCATCTACCCTGAAAAGTAGGGATGAGCGAGTACAGCATTATCTGTATCTGTATCTGTTAACCATATGAATTATCTGTATCCGTATCTGTACTCGGAATGGGCCTGGTTGGGCCTAACCGGAAGTGGGCCTGGTTGTCTTAAAATGCACGGGGCTTTAACCGGTATGTTATTTTATGCATGCAATTGATATGGGTTGATCAGAAATTGTTATATTTATTGCTGATTAAAAAACTATTTACAGGACAGCATCAGCATTGAGCTTCAGATAAACGGTTTTGATCACGATAGCAAACAAACTATTTACAGTTTTTATTTACAAGTTTTGCAACAATGAATACAACACATGCGGTTGCAGTTATGAAGTAAAATGTAATGAACAAGAGTTTTCATACTCAACATAACTTTCTTTTTTTAACTTTAAATTTTTTTATGATCAGTGTGATTTTTTTTTTTTGTTCTTTTTTTTTTTTTTTATTTCCACACCAGGTGTGTACCTTTATTTTTTTATGAAATACAGCAAGAAAGTGTCAGACACTCAGTGCGTGAAGTCAAAAAAACTGGTTAGAGCCAGCTGACGGTTTAAAAAAAAAAAAAAAACGCAGACCGCAGACGCAGAGAGAGAGAGAGAGAGAGAGAGAGAGAGAGAGAGATACCCACTAATCATCAAAATTCAAAAGAGAGCAATTCAATTTTATGATCACCTTAAAGAAAGTGACCACAATACGCTCCATAAAAAAGCCCTCACCTACAGAGAGACTGTAGAGAGATGCCCCCTCAGCCAACTGGTTCTGGGACTCCGTCCACAAACACAAGCAGAGCCACCAAACAGAAATCCCATCAGACTTAACCAAATTATAAGAAAACAAAAAGAAAACTATCTGACACACTGGAAAGAATCAACCAACAACCAGAGCAAATTGGAATGTTATTTGGCCCTAATTAGAAAATACACTGTGGCAGAATACCTGAGCATTGTGACCGATCCGAAGCTCAGGAAATCCTTGACTATGTACAGACTCAGTGAGCACAGCCTCGCCATCGAAAAAGGCCGTCACAGACAGACCTGGCTCCCCAGAGAAGACAGACTGTGCACCCACTGCACACAACACGAGGTGGAGACCGAGCTGCACTTTCTAACCACCTGCCAACTGTACCAAGACATCAGAGACACGTACTTCCCACAGATCACAAACACCCAGAAAGACTTTGAGACCTTAGACAAGATCCAAAAACTTCCATACCTGCTGGGTGAAGTACAGCAATGTGCAAACATAGCAGCAAGATTTGTGAACTGCTGTGACCACAGAAGGATGTCCAGCGGACAGGAAGGACAGACCTAGACCATCTCCTCCTGATGGACATAATTTACTTTGTATATATTTTCTTATTCTTACAAAGTTAACGTTTAACTGATATGTATATAGGCCCTTTATTTCACAACTATTATATGCCTTATTTATTATATTGCACATCTATAATATAAGCCTTTGTACAGTGAAAGCACAATTTTCCAATTTAATTATTATTACTTTTTATTCCTGTATTTTCTGTTAAGACATCTATCTATGCTTTTTGTTAATGTCACACTTGCTTTGGCAATGTTAACATATGTTTCCCATGCCAATAAAGCTGTATTGAATTGAATTGAATTGAGAGAGAGAGAGAGAGCGAACCCACGTTTACCAGAACTCTACTGGTTAATAAGTAAGTAGAAACCGAAGTAAAAACAAACCTGAAGCTGAAGAAACCCTAAACGTTAACGGAAAAGACCCACAAACCTGAGTGACTGAGGGAGAGACAGTGAGCTGTTCTGTGTGTGAGTGAGCAGAGCGGGACACAGCAACACAACACATCTGTATGTGTGTAGGGGAGGGGCGCTGTGACTAGCCTGTCACAGAATGCAGACACAGTCAGCTACCCAATGAGGATTTTCATTCAATCCGGGCACAGATATTGACTCGTATTACTCGTATAATACTCGTACTCGGCAAAAGTGCTTTATCCGTACCGGATACTCGTTTCAGCCGAGTATCTGGCTCAACTCTACTGAAAAGCAGAAAAGGGGTCGCCCCTCCAAAGGAAATGAAGACAACACACCACCAAGAGTAATCAAACAGCCAGGCCTGTGGATGATGAGATATGATGGCATTGACCACTTCCCTATCCTGTCAGTGAAAGGCCGATGCAGGATGTGCCAGGACGGACAGACCTCCATCGTGTGTCAGAAGTGCAAAGTGAGGCCTTGCATTGTCACTGGCCAAAAACCTTGCTACTGTTTCCACAGCTTCCACTGGCAATAGGCTATTTCGAGTGTAGGAGCTCCACAGGGGAGATGTTTGCATAAGAACAGGAATAAGATGTTTTGTGTAATGTTAGTAGCTCGTTGTTTATTCAAAGCTAGATTTGTTTCCAGCATTCAAAACATATGTGAATAACTTGTGTTCACTTTCCCCCCACTTTTTTGAAACTTTGTATACAAGACATGAAAGAGAGTAGCTAATGAATTGCTTATAATGTTTTAAAAGTTTACAAATGAAATATTTGAATAATTGGAAAATGGTAAATTTATACCCTAAATGGGCAATGCATCCTGGGAGATACAAACTGTAAAATGGAAAATAAAGGTCATATTTTGAAAAAAATCATGAAATTGTTATTTTAGCCTAGATACATTAGAAAATAGCAATCAATTATTTTTCCAAAATTTTTACATGTGCTTGCCCATTTAAGGGTTAAGTTTTTCATTTGGTGTGGACTGCTTGATACAAATTGAAACCTAGAATACCTACAACTTAATACTTTTATATATTCAAATATTTTTATTGGGTTTTGAATTTTGAATTGAAACACTTACAAAACAATTAACAAGTCCCCAAACAGCAACCCCAACAACAACATATACAACAATAAAGTGACAATAACACAAAAAAAAACAAAAAAAAACAAAAAAAAAAAAAAACAAAAAAAAACAAAAAACAAAAAATAAACTGACATGTTACACAGTTACAGAGCCTGTGAGTCAATTATGTCCCAGTGTTTCCAGCAGGGAATTGTAGGTTAAAATAATTCAGAAAGGGCTTCCAGATCTTATAAAATCTCTGGGTTGATCCCCTGATCGTGTGTTTCAACTTCTCAAGTTTCAAGTGTGCCATTACATCCTCAACCCAGCGCCTATGTGTGGGAGGCATCGCTGACTTCCAATTACACAAAATAAGACGTCTGGCCAATAATGATGAAAAAGCAATGGCGTCTGATTGTGCACCAGACAACGCCATCCCAGCAGGGGCCACACCAAATATTGCGAACAACTTAATACTTTTAGTTCTTCTCACTCATTTTTCCAAGTTCACTTAAATTAAACAAACCAGTTTCCTTGAATGGGTCCTTGTTGCAGCGGCCCAGGTTTGGGTCCAAATAACAGACAAACTGCCTGAGGCAAGTTTTTAATATAATCCATAACAATACCTCCCTCCAGAATGATGGCAGAGGAGATGGGCTGGAGGTTCACTGAGCTTGGACCCTCGTGAGGACTATGTTCACCGGCAACTGTCAGCACACCGACAGTGATGCGTTCTAAGGCCTCGTCTCTCGCTCACAGGACACACACACATTCTTCAGCGTAGCAATTTATGCTCTTCCAAAACATTCATTTTTAGTGTTAAAAGCATTTGCTAGAGAACATGGCTTTAAATATGCATTCACATTGGACTGCTAGACTGTACAATATAGCCAACAAAATATATTTGGTATGGTTAAACTAAAGCTATGGAAATACAACAAGGTCCATGCATTCTTGAACAGTGACACTGACTTTTCAACCTAGACTCCTGCTCCTTAGATTTAAAATAAATTAATGTGTACAACGTTTATGTGGCACATTTCATTTTTATTTACTGGGTGTTTACATACCTCTCAGATTAGTTGTGGAGGAATTGCTGCACACAATACACCAATCACTGTACAAAATGTATATTGTATATTGTGCAGATGGAATTACATCTTCTATGTCAGCACGGGTATAGTTTTATATTAATGCAGACCAAACATTTTCTTATGTGCAAGTACATACAGAGCATGTCTTGTAGAATTCACTGGAGTCGTCACAGAGTAAAATGGGAATGCCTTTGAGGACAACAGAGCGAAGTACTGTCACGTCTGGTGTCTAATGATGAGAAAAGACCAGTTAACAGAGTAACTTGCAAGGCACAAGCACAAGTCAGACAGGAAATAGAATAGGTTGGTCTGGATTAGGGATGTAACGGTTACCGGTATTGCGGTAAATCTCAGTTTAATTTTACGCGATAAAAATTACAGTTCATGTTTAAATTAAATGCAGCGAACCAGCAAATCATGCCGTGGGCGTGTCTATACGTGCTGAATTTAACTGCTGTGAAACAATCAGGAAATAACTTTTTATTTCTCTGATTAATAACAGCTTTATAAAGGCCGGCGCTCGCTCACTGTTATTGTTACTCTATGTCTCTCTACCAAAGCGCTCCCTCCCTCTCTCTCTCTCTCTCTCTCAAATCAAACTTCTCCGTGTCATTATATTTTGCAGCGTAAATTGTGAGTCAGACTCAGATTTAGAAGCTGGTACATGAAATAAACAAAGTGAGAACACACACACAGGTAGATTATCAGAGTTTAGTCCATGAATCCACCTGGATAGTCTCTGCTTCAGAGACATTTCAGGCTGTCTGTGCCAGATTTGACCGAGTGTCTGATTGGCTCGCGGACTGTGACGAAGGACAAAATCCAAGGTCTGGGCGTATTTTGGGTTTCTTAAGAAACTTTCAGTTCTTTCATTTTGATAAGATTGTGGCTTCTAATGTTTTAGTATGATAAGGAAATCACAAGATTTCGTGAAATTATTTCAATGTATGTGTTTTTTGGACATTTGTACAGCAATACACCAACACTTAGGTATGCTGTCATACAGGTTATTGATTATTGCTTTAATCTTTGCCTCCTGGACTATTTCTTCTCCCTGCTCTTTCTGAATCTTCTGCCAAAGTTCATGCAATTGTAATTTTTCAGCCTTTGTCCCCTCTATCTGAGCTTTAAGTTCTGTCTTCTGGTTTCCACGCTTCAACCGTTGAGATTTGAGCTCTGATTGTATTTCCACCAGATCTTTTTTCTTCTGCTCACACTTATTCTGAAGCTCATTAAACTCCTCAATCAGATTCTGGTGTAGTTCTTGATGAGACTCTAGATTATCTGCATACATATTTACAAGATTCAAGATCTCTTTATTGTCATTTCACAGCACTGTAAAACGAAATTACGAGCAAAAACTCACAGATTAAAAACACCACAGAATAAATTAAATAAGAAGATAAATAAATAAATAAGTACATATAAATAAATAAATAAATGAAACATGAAACCATGTTTTTTGCCTCCGTCTCCATCATATGATAACGCCTCATGGTTTCCGGTTCGCTCATAGTCGGTAGAAAAATGTAACATCAGCGCATCACTTAAATAAGAAGATAAATAGATAAATAAGTACATATAAATAAATAAATAAATATATACATCTTTGAAACCATGTTTTTTTGCCTCCGTCTCCATCTTATGATAACGCCTCATGGTTTCCGCGAGCTCTTCCCTGTTCTTCCTGTTATTTTTCACCAGTCGCTCTGTCTCCTAAGTCAAGTGACGTCAGCGCGTCACTTAAGCACCACGCCGTACCGGGCCGGCCCGCACGCCGTACTGGGCCGGTTCGCTCATAGACGGTAGAAAAATGTAACGTCAGCGCGTCACTTAAATAAGAAGATAAATAAATAAATAAATAAATGCATCTTTGAAACCATGTTTTTTTGTCTCCATCATATGATAACGCCTCATGGTTTCCGCGAGCTCTTCCCTGTTCTTCCTGTTATTTTCCACCAGTCACTCTGTCTCCTCAGTCAGGTGTTGAACCCTTGCCTGATGTTCAATCTTTGCTTTCCTCTTCATCTCAATTTCCGCCATCATGTTTAGCATTTAAAGTCCCTGTAAAGGCAATTCCATGTTTTCTTTCAAAACACAATAAATATGTTGGACAATAGTTGCTGAAAACACGTGAAAAGACTTTGAACGATACATTACTGAAATGTGGAGTTAGAGGTTCAAACAGTTTTTCACCAGTTTTCAGTCCAGGATTCTTTGGGCGGTCCTAAAACGAGACCGCGTGACATCACGCGGTGACCACCCGGCCCCTCTTAGCGCAGCGGTATAAACAACACTTAAACGTACAGCCTTTGCCAGCTAGCTCTGCCCTCAACATCCCGAAAATGCATCTTCTCTGGATGCCAGAATGTGACAACAGCTCCATTACTTTATTTTTTTTTTTAAAAAGACAAAGTGATGAAGAAGAAGTGGATTTTGAAGGCCCATATTAATGGAGACCTGAAAATAATACAGTAATTACAGTAACGTTAGGTGATGTGGTGCACAGTATATGATTTTACATCATGTACTAACATAATCACGTAATCGGGTTTCTCATCATTTTCATGTGTGTTATCTAATGTCAGTGCATGTAACGTTAGACTGCTCTCGTTTCCTGAGCGGAATCCAGAGGAAAATACACCGGTAACGGGACACGGGACGTCTCTTATATGCAACAGCAGCTTGTCGCTATGACAGGGAATATATGTAGTCAGATCTGAGTTTACGTGTCATTTTTTTTTTGCCTCCGTCTCCATCATATGATAACGCCTCTTGGTTTAGGCAAGCTCTTCCCTGTTCTTCCTGTTATTTTTCACCAGTCACTCTGGTGAAAAATAACCAGAGCGACTGGTGAAATGTCGCTCTGGTGTGATTTGCCTTGACTTGATGTACAGGGTAACCAATCAGGAGTTAGGATCCGCCTACCAACTTTGATGGGTGAGTTTGACAGTTTGACAATTCATAAAGCACTGCAACACAGGACCATGAAATGTAAATGTAAATCATGAAATGTAAATGGAAATAGTGAAATAATTATATATGTTTTGTTTGTTTTTTTACATAAAATGAATCGGTATTTTAATGAATTAATGACACATTTAATAACAGATTTATGTATTTAATTCCAATTTTAATTAATGACACATTTAAGTAATTATTTAATGATGTATTTATTTATTTAATTTTGGCACTTTTAGTCCTCCATACAAAAGACATGAGTGGCTGTAGTTGTAATCTTATCTCAAGTCACAAGTTACTTATCTCATTATCCTTGGATGATTAAGTTGAAACGTGTACTTTTCTGTGTGATAGATGACTTTATTCATCCCTAAAGGGAAATTAGGTTGTCATAGCAGTCCGGTTTATTTGAATACAATGAAAATACAATAGATACAATAGATGATATGATGGTAATGTTATTGTTAACTTAAAACAGTATATAATAATAGTAGCAGTATATAATAATAATAACAGTATATAGTAATAATGGCAGTAACAGTATATAATAAGGTTTAATAATTAAAATATTAATAAGAATTAATAAGTTTAATTTGTAAACAAGATTAAAGCAAGAGAACTCTACAGTCATTCCTCTGTGACCTATGTGTATTTATCTCACCTGATAGGTGCATGTCCTCCCTGTACAATGACCCAGAGTGGAGCTCCAACATGGACAGAGTGATGTCCAGGCTGTCTGGTCCTGGTGTTGAGCTGGAGCAGGTTCTGGACTGGTTGTGTAAACGGTATGAGGATGAGGATTTCTCTTTATCTGATCTGTGGGGGGCTTTGACCTCTGCTGAGTTCATAAATCAGGTACCAAGGCAAAACATACACACACATTTACTACTAATATTTCTACTATTTTTTCCAATTTGAAACACAAAACATACTGTTGTATATTGATGATGTTGATTGTATATGCAGTTCTTCAGAGAAATATTTTGTTTGATCAGATGGACCAACGACATCTTTCAGATGAGGCCAGAAGAAAAACCTTCAACCCTTACCCCATCTAAAACGCCATAGAGAAGGATTGCTTTAGACATGGGCCGACAGAAGGTACACACCAAGCAGCAACCTCCATTGCTGGGAAATGAAGCCAATGCAGAAGTGCTAAAAACAGTAATTCCTTGAGTAGCCACTTGAGGCTGGCTGCAGAAGTGAGTCAGTCAGTCTCCATAAGCGCCTGTATTAAAATGCCCAACTTCACAGCAGAAATAAATATATTTACAGCCTGATTCAGACAACAGTTTTGGTCTCTATAACTAATTTGTTCATGACAACTGTGAGAGGGATGATTTGGACTACCATAGGTTCACGCTGATCCATGTCTTTGCCAATATTTAGATTAGCTGGGAGGCTTCAAAACAGTGCTTCAGAAACCTACGGGTGACGTCACCAAGGTTCTCACTAAGGCTCAGACACACGTCACATTAGAACTTAGGAGCATGTACAGCAGTGTAAGTGACTTATTAATTTATAAAATACACTCTATCTCTCAGGGAAATGGTTCGAGTTCAGCCCACACGAGGCTGGTTTCACAGAGCTGGGTTTCTTCATTGCAACTTCTCATCTGGGCAGCAAATTCAAGGGCGGAGAGTTGCTGGAGAAGAAGCCAGAGATGGACATGGCCAAAATGAAAGGTGTGTGTTCACAGGCTGAGTAAGTTTTTGGAACAGTGGAGCAGTAACTAAACACCTTGAAACCAAAGCTTCAATGGTGCTTTTATTTTGATGACAACTTTTCAAAAGACAGCCACAAGAATTTAAATTAATTGGATTAAGTACCTACTAATGCTGTCGTAATTGAATCAAAGGCATTAGAATTTGATGGCTATACTGACATTGACAACAATGTGGAAGTAATGTACAGCACTAAAAATGATCACCAATAAATACTGAAAAACATGTTTTCAATGAATGAGAGCAAATATAATCTTAGGTCACCAGAAGAATGACTCAAAATGAATGCTAATATTAATGAATTTATAATTTCCATAGGACAGTCAGACAAAACTTCAACTGTCATTAGATTTTAAGTGTTGTTTAAACTAAATATTGCACAGTGCATGATATCACCTTTTTTCAAACGAGTTCAGCCCTCTTAAAGCCAGTGATAAGAGCCCAGAAAAATAACATAGCATTTACTGATCATGCATATTAATCCTCATTGTCAGCCTGTGTGTGTTGAAACTGTGCAGGTATTCTTGGTTCTGCATTGGCTAGTAGGAAAGCCATAAAAGACTACATCCTTAACTGGCTGAAAGGTAATCTCAATCTGACATTTTAATACATACGAAATGATTTTTTAGAAGCTGCCGTGATAAATGTCTTGTTGATGTGGAGAAGTAGTAAAACTTCATAGTAACATATTATTGTGTGTCTGTTTTAGAAATCTTACATCTTGGTGATGCTACTGAAGAGCACCTGCATGTGCACGCTGTTCTCCATAAACTAATAGCTGTGACCAGAAACCCCACCGTGGATCTTACTACTTTGGCTGAGATATGCGTACAGCATAATATACCAGAATGTAATGGTGACAATGATCATGAACCTTTTTCAGACGGTTCTCTCACCAGATTTATTCATTGAATCCAAGTTGAATGCAACTACTGATATTTACAAAGAAATGCCATCAATGTTTAAATTTTTCTCCTCATTAATCTTTTTTGTGTGTGTCTGTGATGAAATAATGACTCAGCAAATGTCTGATTCAAACTGCCACAGTGACCAAGGCAAACTATACTCTGAATTTGTGGGTGGAGGCAAAGAGTCCAGAGGAAAGAAATCCTTTTGCTAAGCAGTGGAGTCTGGAGATGCTAGCTGCAGTGGGGACATGGACCCAACGTCAGCAGAAAGGAGGTTTTATAGATAAGGGTTAGTAACAATCAGACTGGTCAATGTTGTAGACAAATAGGCTCATTTCATTTTAATGAGATGTTTGTGCCTTTCTTTTTGTCACAGTCATTCTGGTTCTAAAAATCCTTTCTCTGATTTTGCATTGGGAGTGGGAGTGGGCAGGTCTAGACCGTACTCTTTATAATATTATCTAAAGAGACCCAACAATTCCACCAGGAGAAAGCACTTGGTGACGAAACAGCTTGAGGAGCTTGATAGTTGAAAGTTCTGGCTCCCATTCAACTTTTGGAGACTATAAGAACCAAAAGGAAGTCTGCATTCTGAGAGCGCAGTGTTCTAGTGGGGTAATAAAATGCTATGAGCTCTTTAAGATATGATGGTGCCTGACCATGAAGAGCTCAGCTCTGTTTAACACTGTACACTACCTGCTCAGTACCAAACAGTCCGTGATGGAGCAGTTACCATACCAGACTGTGATGCAGCTGGTAAGGATGCTCTCAATGGTACAACGGTAGAAGTTCACCAAGATCTGAGGAGACAGGTGACCCTCTTTAGTCTCCTCAAGAAGAAGAGCCGCTGGTGAGCCTTCTGTACCAGGATGGAGGTGTTGAGAGACCAAGAAAGATCTTTGGAGAGGGGGACCCCCAGGAACTTAAAGCTAGAGACACGCTCGACCTTAGCTCCGTTGATCAAATCAAATCAAATCAAATCAAATTTTATTTGTATAGCCCAAAGTCGCAAAATACATTTTGCCTCGGAGGGCTTCACAGTCTGTACAGGGAGTGACACCCTCTGTCCTTAGACCCTCGGTTCGAGTGAGGAAAAACTTGCCCACAAAAAACCCTTTTAACAGGGAAAAAAGTGGAAGAAACCTCAGGAAGAGCCACAGAGGAGGGATCCCTCTCCCAGGACGGACAGACGTGCAATAGATGTCACGTGTACAGTCAACAAGTCAACAGAAACATTTTGTGTAATTACAATGAAAAATGACAATGGATTACAAATGATGATTGATCTGGATGGGTGTGTGTGTGTGCCTCCTGAAGGTTTTCCTGAAGGTTTTCCTGAAGTCCACAATGATCTCCTTGGTGTTCTTGGTGTTGATGGTCAGGTTGTTGTTAGCGCACCACGATGCCAGATGCTGGACCTCCTCCCTGTAGTTCGTCTCATCGTTGTTGGTGATGAGGCCAATCACCACCGTGTCGTCTTGTCGAACTTGATGATGGTTTTGGAGCCATGTACAGGTTCGCAGTCGTGGGTGAACAGGGAGTAGAGGAGAAGGCTCAGCACACAGCCAAATCAAAGCCAATCAAAAAGTTGCACTACAAGAAATTGTGAAATAACAACTCATAATAACTTATTTTAGCTGCTTTAAAGGGTCCAGTGTGTCAGATTTAAGTGCTCCATTCACAGAATGACTGAAATGTAATATAATATTCATAACATGTTTATTAGTTCATGATTTGATTTAGAATGATCTTCCACAGAGTCGGCCATGTTTCTACAGTAGTCCAAACTAAACACTGGCTCTAGAAAGGACCGTTTGCATTTTCTGTGTGTTTCGCATAATTTATACTTCAGAGTCAATGAGATACAGTTGCAGTCTACAATCTTACTAGGAGTGGCATTACCGTGAGATGTGGGGTGGCTGTGGCTCAGGAAGCAAAGTGGGTCTTCCACTAATCAGATTATCGGTAGTTCGAGTTCCAGTTTTTGGGAGCTAGCTTCCAAAAACTGATGAGCAACTTGCATGGCAGCCAATGCCATCAGTGTATGAATGTGTGTGTGGATGGGTGAATGAGAAATGTAGTGTAAAAGACTACAAAGGTGCTATATAAGTACAGTCCATTTACCATCAAATGTGATGTATTTCCTGACTTTGTTCAAAAGCTGTGAAATAACATCCACCTTCTGCTCTCTTCACAGACTCTGACTCTTGCCAGAATATATGCAGCTGAGGTGAAGAAGCCTTTCCCAGAGATAGACGACAAAATCCTGGAGGAGAGAGACTGGCCAAAGGACTGCTATGTGTTTGAGGGAAAAGAGAAGGAGCCCACGATTGTTTACATGCCGCACATGCAGATTTTTAGTGGCTTTTCTTCTCAAAAGCAGAACTGCTCATCAAACTGCAATGAGCCATGATTTGAGGAACCAGGAGGTTTTGGCAGTTAGGCAACTAGCAACCTAAATATTTGATCCAATTCAAACACAATATATGATACCAAAAAATGATTCAATTCATCCATGACATTGACATTTGATAAAAAAAATGCAACCCTTCATATAATTTACAGTTAGTACTTAATAAAAACTTATTAAGTATTAACTTATTAAAAACCCCGAACCCAGTGGTGAGTGGAGCCTAAACAGGTCTTCACTGTTTTCTATAGATGTAGCAGAGGTGAAAGCAAAGATGGACGAGTTCTTCACCTTCCAACTTCCCTACAGCAAGAAGAAGATTGAGTCTCTGTTGGAGACGGTGAAAGCCAACGTGAAGAACAACAAGGAAACTCTGCTGAAGGAGATCAACAAGTCTGTTCGCTGCAGAGAGAAGAAGTAGGAGTGGGGATGGGTGTCAGAGATCAGAGATGATCTTGAAGCAGTGTCAAAGCTGCAATCTGTGATCATAAGACATCCATGAGATATTTTTAGGCATATACTTAACCATTACTCTGCTAGACAGTGCTTATGTTAAACAGGTGTGTAAAATTGTATCTGATTTTGGTTTGATTCCATATAAATAATGTTTGTTAATTATTGTAGAGAAGATAAATGTTCATTGAAGAAGTGTGACAATCATTTATAAAGGCTTGCTCATGTTTATGTTGATAAAAACAGCATTTGGCATTTTGTAGTAGCATGTGCTTGTGCACTGGTGATGACAGACTCCCTCAGGATGAAGGACCATGTTTTTGGTCAACTGTGAAATACCAGGCCAAGAAAATGCTTACTGTTTTAATTTCATCATGAAGTTTTATTTTTGAGATCTTATGTATTTTTGATTCTTTGATAATAGGGTTAAATCTGTGGTGGAAAGTTTCTACGACATCTTTGAGAATGTGTAACTGATAATTGTGTGGGTAGTGGCATGATGTTGACCGAGCACCTCGCCTCAGTAATGAGAACAGACTGTCAGCAGGAATGACCTTATTTGGTCTGTGCACCTGATCACTGATTGGTCATTCCAGGCAGGTGAATGCCTGACATCAACTACCACTTGACAGTGAGTGTGTCTCCACCTTGTGGCAGAAGTTTATAAATGCATGATGCTTTTGTTTTCTCTAGCAATAAATAAAAGTCTATATTTACTCTGACAACTTTGACTCCATGAGTTGTGACTTTGGGTCCACAAAATCAAAAAACAATGATCAAGCTAGCATGCTAAATGAAGATGGCTAACATGGTAAACAATAACAACAACTAAGAATACTTTCCCATACTGACTTCAGCATTTACTGTGTGTGTGTGTGTGTGTGTGTGTGTGTGTGTGTGCGCGCGCGCGTGCGTGCGTACTGTACTACAACTGTAGAAGTGCCACACGTTGGCAATAGCTACATCAGAAGTACTGTATCAGAGCCGTGCAAGTCAGTGAATTCTGCTCAACACTATTTCCTGAACTCCAAATGTTTCACATAAAGCCTTCCTCTGTCCACTCGAACTCTAGATGGCTTTTAATTTGACACAGTTATTAGCAACTCTAGAATTTTCATAGTTTGGTGTAATGTGATTTTGTGAATGTGTTCAGACAATGCTTTCAGCAAGAGAGAACAGTAGAATGTAATTCACATGTCTACAGTAATACTATAGCTTAGTCTCAACCTCGCAGTGTCAGAAATGACTACAAAGAGCTCTTTGTTTAGCTTTTGTACTAATTTTGTTAATTTGGCAGGAATTCAAAGTTTACTCTCTGTAGAAAGACACTCTCTATTCTGCACTTTTTATGCTTTTCTATAAAGACATATTTGCATCTGAAGTTTTTTTCTTCAGTTTTCATCACCCTAATCCTATCACTGTTAAATGCTGATTCATATTTATCAAACTGCTAAACATGACATTTCGGACGTACAGTACTTGAAAAATAAAAGTTTTATTATTTGTAAGCTCAAGATTACCTGAAGAATTTCTCCTGATGTAAAAATGCTCTTCAAGAGAGCTCAGGAGGTCTCAGGTTGGTTAAGAACAGATCCTGAAGGACTGCAGTGCAGTAACACACAAGCAAACACCTTTTTGTAAAGACTATCATTGGTCATGATGAATAATAAGTTAACTGAAGTAACGTACAATTTTGGACAGGACACCTTCAGCCTTTTTACATTATTCTAAACATTTGTTAGACTATTAGACCATTTCTTTCTTTTTTTCTTTTTATCAGGGATGCAAACAACAATAATCAGGCTGACCCTGATCTTGTTTACAATCATTTATTTTCCATGCATCTTCATTGTTTTTCACTACAGCAGCAAACTTGAACACCGGTGCATGTCGAAGAAGCCACAGAATAAATAACACAGAATAAATGCATGAAAACTGCAGGAGATGAAGAGAGAAAGACTGCAGCTGGACAGCCCACCAAGACACACTGCGTGGAGCGTCGAACGGCACAAGGTGCAGTGGCAGAGCGCCGAGGTGATGCAGAAGTCTGTCTGATCGAGAGCAAAGGAAGACACCTGAATGCAACGCTGAGGCAGGCGCTGTATATCCCATCCTTCTCACAAGACATTTTATCTGTGACAGCAGCTACTGCCAGCGGAGCGACCGTGATCTTCAAGAAAGGGAAGGACGTTCTGATCCGCAAAGACGGTACCACATTCCATATTCACGTACATGATAGACTATATTATTTGCACACAGTAAATAATGATGATGACGATGAATGTGATGATCAATGCAAGGGTTGTCATGATATGCAGACATGGCATGAGATACTGGGGCACTGTAACTACAGTGACATTCAGAGGTTACAAGATGTTGTGGACGGTATGAAAATTAAAGGTTCAACAAACAGACCTCTACATTGTGAAGTGTGCAATCAGAGGAAGTTTTACCAGACCAGAAATAGAGACCCTGATGTGAGGGCTAAAACCCCTCTAGAGCTACACACAGACTTGGCAGGACCAATCCACCCAGAGTCTAGAGATGGATACAGATATGCACTTTCATTTACTGATGATTTTTCCAGTACAGTGTTTGTGTATTTCTTAAAGAACAAAAGTGACACAGTCCTAGCTACAGAGAAGTTCCTAGCTGATACAGCCCCGTACGGCAAGGTGAAATGCTTCAGATCTGATAATGGTACTGAATTCACAGGAAAAGGGTACCAGACTTTGCTCATTAAAAATGCGATCAGACATCAAACATCAGCACCTTACTCTCCTCACCAAAATGGGACTGCTGAGTGCAATTGGCGCACATTTTTTGACAAGGCAAGGTGCATGCTAATCGAAAGTGGTTTGCCAAAACAACTGTGGACTTTACACTCATTTTGATCATCCACTGAGTTATCATTTCCCCCATCAGGCTTATAATAGTTGTCACAATTATCATACCCTCAGTCCAAGTGAATATATTTACATTAGGGATTGTTGCATTAGTCACTGTGCCTGTTTGTGTTTCAGCTGTCAATAGTAAAGGAGGGTCTGGAGCAGGGGTCGGCAACCTTTACCACTCAAAGAGCCATTTGGACCCGTTTCACACAGTAAAGAAAACACTGGGAGCCACAAAACCCTTTTGAAATTTAAAATGAAATAACTCTGCATATAACGGGTTTTTTTTTTTTTTGCCTTTGTGCTATGTATAAACAAACTATAATGTGTTACATTTATGAAATCAATGAACGACTGCAGAGAAAATGAAATAACATTTCTGCATGCAACAAAACATTTTTAACTCCGAAAAAGAGACGTTGTGTTGAAGGTTAAGTAAAATACTCAATGTGACTATTTGAGTCCTTCTTGTAGTAATGAAAAAAAAAAAACGCCGAACTTAAATTATCCACAAACCAAAAATGCCGTCCTCTCTCTGTGTGCCGTCATCCTTTTACTGCCGCCGTGCAGTCAGCTGTCAACCTGAATAATAAAATGTCTATTTCACTGAACAATGAAAAAATATGAATATATGCAAAATAATAGGCAATTAAAATATTTATCATACTTGGTCAATGTGATTTCTGCTCCTGAACCTCAGCGCACAGCGTCTGCACATCGGGGCTGTATGCCGTCACCTTCATCTTCACACAGGATTGTAAACTGTCATCTGTGAGGCGTGTGCGATGTTTGTTTTTAATAAAGTTCATGATGGAGAACACCTGCTCACATACAGTACATATGTGGATCCAAAGATCGACAGGACTCCAAGTGCATATTTTTTCATGTTCACATAAATTTCGGGGATAGCATTCCAAGTTCCGAACACAAGTTTGTCTGGTTTGGGGAGGTTTTCAATATCACACCATTTGTGATTCTGAGCAAGAACGGCCTTCTGACGTGAAACATCTTCAAGGTCCGCTGTCAAGCGCTTGAACTTGGACACCCACATGTCTTTGTCGGCTATGTCAGCCAGTTCCATCTCAAGATCAGGTGGACTCACACCTGGAAATGCTGTCATATTCAACAGGGATGGATCGTGGCTTAGGGGAGTGACAGGGAAGGATAATGTGGTTTTTTCCTCTCTGAACTCACTGAATCGTTTCCCAAACGATGTTTGCATTGCGATGACTGCAGAATGTAAATACTCCAAATTCATCATGTGAGCTTCTTTGAACTCTCTCAAACTGGGGAAGTGTGACAGTGTACCTTTCTGTAAATCTCTGGCAAGCCTTTGGCTCTTAAACAATTCAAGACAGCCTCACAGACGTCCTCCCCCCGTGTTTGGCCTTTTAGTGGTATCAGCTCAATCATTTCTTCCTGTGGCCCAGCAGAGTTTACATACCGGCAGAACAGCGCTATTTGTTCAATATCACCTTTGTCTTTAGATTCATCACAGGCAATTGAGTAGGCCACAGCTGAATTGATGTCTTTAATTTGCTGTCTGGTGATGTCTTCTGCCATTTTTATGGTTCTGTCTTTGACAGTCTTTGCAGAGAGGGGCATATCCCTGATTTTCTGCACAATTTCACTCTTGTTTTTAAAGTCCGTGAAGAGATGTTCTGAAATCTTAATGAAAGATTCTTTTATATATTCTCCATCTGTGAACGGCTTCCCGTGCCTGACTATTTCCTGAGCGGCAACAAAACTAGGATGTGTACTTGAATTTGCTGACTTCATCCACTTCTTGAAGTGATTTTTGCTCAGATCAGCCTTCCGCGTCAGTTCCGAAACGGCTTCTTTTTTTCTCTCATCTCCATCCGGATATTTTTGAGCAAAGGCTGCGTGTTTATTCTGGAAATGTCTTGCGACATTTGACTTTTTGTTGTTAGCTAGTTTCTCATTACATATTAAGCACACTGGTAAACCAGTCTCGTCAGCAGTGAAAGCAAATGAATCTGCCCACGTAGCATTGAACGTCCTGTTTTCTTCAGACACTTTTCTTTTCTTTGAATTCTCCATAGTTGGCCTACCTGGGGTCAAAAAGTTCAAGAAACCGCACACTGGCGGGTGTCGCACATTTGAGGTTGTGACGTGTATTAAGAGCGACAAAAATATTTTAACACGTTTTATTTAGATGTTACAAGATCGCCATAATCTTCATAGAATTACATTTTAAAAATGAACGAACTAAAATAAAATACATTTTAATTAAATACTCATCAAAATACTTATTTTCAAAAGCTGAGCCGCATCAGAGGGATCAAAGAGCCGCATGCGGCTCCGGAGCCGCGGGTTGCCGACCCCTGGTCTGGAGTCATCACTGGTTTTATACTAAACTTAGTTGGAATTATTGTTTTGGTCCATGTTGGAACAGTTAAAACTTCACTTAGATTTGTTCTTAGAGTCAAGGTGATG
Organism: Argyrosomus regius; assembly: GCA_946959425.1. NCBI lineage: Eukaryota > Metazoa > Chordata > Actinopteri > Sciaenidae > Argyrosomus > Argyrosomus regius. The sequence continues at coordinate 20,584,432 of OX336897.1, read as the reverse complement.
GGACATGCAAGAGTACTCAAATTAATTCCACGGTTATTAGCATGCAACTGTCTGAACAACTTCAGTCAGACTTTATTTGTATAGCACTTTTCATACAAGAAATGTAACACAAAGTGCTTCACATAAAAACATAAAAACACCCCACTATGGTCACCTCATCTGATTCCTGGTTCCTCATTCCTGGTTCCTCATTCCTGGTTTCAGGATGCTGAATTGCTGTCTTGCAGTCTTAACTGGCACATGTATATAAAGCAGGCTGGGGAAAGTTCTTGATAGGTGAAACGTCTTTGCTGTGCAGTGTTCACTTGTGCAGGTCGTCGAAGGAAACCTGGTTGCTCCGTGCACTGTCGGTGAGTTAACTGCTCAGTGTTAACTTGTCGTTGAGGCGCCAACTTGTTTACACTCTCAGTTAGCAGTGTCCTAACCTGTGATATCTTAAAGACAGGCAGATGCTCATGTTGCTGTCTTTTTGGTTTTCCGTCTCACTCTCTGTGATTTACAGAGTTTCCCGATGGACAGTCAAGTAAACTGCTGTGAACTATTGCTGCTGTTAGCTAATGCTAGTTCAGTCTGTCAAACATTACGGAGGGGAATGCAGATGCTCCTGAAGTGAGAGATCCATGGCAAATGGACTGAGACTGTGTCACATTTAGTAGCTGTAGCTGTATTATAAGGCACGAGTACATTAAAGCAGTCTTGTTAGTTGTATGTCTATTTGTATCTTCCTGTAAATTTTGAATTAAGTGGCACCTGTCAGTGAGGGGATATAGGCAAACATTTTGTCCTCAAAGTTTATGCATTAGAAACTGGAAAAATGGGCAAGTGTGAGGATTTGTGTGACTGTGACATGGGCCAAATTTCAATTCAATTTCATTCATATAGCGCCATCATGGGAAGTCCCGCAGCAGTCTAAGCCTATATAGCAGCATAACTAATGGATGGTTCAGGACTCACCTGAACAAGCTTGATAGCTAAAGGCTCTGGCTCCCAATCTACTTTTGGAGACAAGGAACCCTGAATTCTGAGAGCACATTGTTCTAGTGATGTAACAGGGTACTGTGAGCTCTTAAAAAGGATCTTAGATTCTGTTCTGAATTTTATAGGGAGCCCGTGCAAAGAAGCAAAAATGGGAGAGATATGATCACTGTACTTTGTCCCTTTCAATACATGTGCATTCTGGATCAACTCCAGAAACCTAAGGGACTTATTAGAGCAGCCTGACAACTAATAGCCTAGCATCTCTGAGACAGGATGCGTATGATTTTTGGTGATGGTTAAAAAAAGTATTTTAAATTCTATTTTTGATTTTACAGGTAGCCAATGCAAAGAAGCCAAGTTCTATCTATGGTTCTGAATCAGCTGCAAAGTCATAAGAGACCTATTGGAGCAACCTGATAACAAAGTTACAATAGTCCTATCTAGAAGTAACAAATGCGTGGACTAGTTTTTCTGCATCCACTTGAGACAGGATGTGCCTGATTTTGTGATGTTACGTAGGTGAAAAAAAGTAGTCCCTGAATTTTGTTTTATGTGGAAGTTAAAGATAAGTTCAAGATTCTTTACAGTGGAGCTGGAGGCCAGAGTGATCCCATCTATCTTTAAATAGAGTTTTGGAGGTGATTGAGGCCAATTACAAAAACTTTTGTCTGTGTTTAACATCAGAAAATTGCAGGTTATCCAGATTTTTATGTCCTTAAGCAGGCGTGTCAAACATATGGCCTGTGGGCCAAACCGGCCTGCCAGAGGGTCCAATGCGGCCCGCGGAATGAATTTGCAAAGTGTAAAAATTACAGACAAGGCATTAGCTGCAATTTTTCAATACATTTTTGAGAAACCCTTCCCTCAGCAGCTTGTGGGACTATGGATCCACATTTTTTTTGACACCTGAAGGTTGCTTCTGTGCCCAACATGTAGACTGGAAATACAAGATTTTCAATGTCAGTAATTTGCATGTTGCTTGCAATTTCAGGACCACTGGTAAAATCTATCATCAGACATCAAACATTATGGGGAATGCAGCTGCTCCTCAGGTGAGAGATCCATGGCAAATGATTTAGACTGTACATTAGACACATTTAGTATATAAATGTTATAGCTGTGTTATAATGCATTATAGGCATTAATACATGAAAGCATTCTTGTCCGTCTGTTGTACATCTATTTCTATCTTCCTGTAAATTGTGTTTGTGTTCGCAGCAGTGTCAGTACTCAAAGAATCAGCGAACTGATTGGTTTCATCTGGCTTGATTGATAAATATAATTGGGTATCATTGGCATAACAATGGTAGTTAATGAAGTGATTTCTAATAATGTTGCCTAAAGGAAGCATATATAACGTGAACAGAACTAGTCCAAGTACAGAACCATATGAAACTCTGTGACTAACCTTGGAGTGCATGGAGAATTCTTCATAAACGCACAAACGAGATTGATCTTGTAAATAGGACTGAAACCAGCTTAGTGTGTTCATTTAACCTGTAATAGGATATAATTGTCCATGGTGTTGAATGCAGCACTAACATCTAACAAGACAAGTACAGAGATGAGTCCTTTCTCTGATGTAATTAGAAGGTTGTAACTTTTGCTCGTGTAGTCTCAGTGCTATGATGCACTTTAAATCCTGCATGGAAATGCTCAAATAAACTATGGAGGAAGTCATGCTTGGTGACAGCTTCATCAAGTATCTTAAAGAGAAAGGGTGAGCTGTCTATAATTGGCTAAAACTTCTGGATCAAGAGTGGGCTTTTTAAAATGAGGTTTGATTCCAGCTACTTCAAAGGACTGTGGTGCATATGAAGACAGATTAATCATATCCAATAAGAAAGTGCTAACTAAACGTAAACTTCTTTAAGCAGCCTAGTTGGGATGGGCTATGTATGTTTTGGTGCCACAAGGGGGACTTACACAAAATTAGAAAGGTAGTCATTACGTTATGGCTGCTCGGTGTATACAATATAAACTATGCACAAAAAGTAAGGAAATGTATGTTTGGTAGATTATTCCTTTGTTGTAACAATGCTTCTTGGCAGTAAATCTTATACCATTGGAAAGCCTGTTTATTTACCTTTCAAATCATGCCACGTTTGTAAAGAACATGCATTTGTGGGATGATTCGCCAATTTTATCTTATTTCTGTGTTGGGTATACCATTCTACTTCATTCTCTGTATTTTATTAGCCTTAAACAATCTAGAAGTGTTTTTTTTTATTTTTCAAGTAAAGCACTTACAATTTAAAGGTGCCTTTGTGGATAAATTGTATAAATAATGTATTATTTCCTATTGAGTCTAATTCTGTTAGCTGTCCTTGATCCTTTTCAGAAAGCCATCCGTCAGTCCCAGTCTCTGTGTGCTGGTGAACAGGAGTATGTTCACAAGAGGAAACAAAAAGTTATGAAGAGACTCAACAGCCTGAAAGTCAACTGTACCACAGTAAGAAAGAAACCTCTCCCAGTTATTTAGAAATGTGCTATGATTACATAAACGTACATGTGTATAATGTGACGACTTCTCTTTACATGACACCAACATCTGTTAACTTTTGTGAAGTCTTTAAACACTCAAAGGAACAGGGTAGACTCCAGTACTTCTTCAGGACAGTAAAGATGACAGGAAACAAGAAACAGAGACATGCATCAGAGATCAGAAGGTTTATGGTTGGCATTTAAACCCAATTTAATAATGTCAAAATGACTGTTTATTAATGGCATTAGTTACGACTACTACTACTACTACTAATAATAATAATAATAATAATAATAATAATAATAATAATCCATAATAAATACATTTTCTTATATTTGTCTGTTCAATACAATTAGCTGAGCCTAAAATTTACCATCTCTCTGTCATTTTTCCAAACAGAATAATGTTCCCCACATTGCTCTGCTGGGGTCAGGTGGGGGTCAAAGAGCAGACGTGGGTTTCATGGGTACTCTCTATCAGATGGAAAAAGAAGGTCTGTTGGACACTCTGGTCTACCTGGGAGGAATTTCTGGGTCAACATGGTAACACTAATCTCAATCACACACACAAACACAAGCTTGTATATGAGTTACACAATGCATGAATGTCCAGGCCAGAACACAGAGCAGAACTGAGATGAAATGGGGCTGAAAGATGTGCTTCTACACAACCAGTTTGATTTCAGTCAGAAATCGCAACTATCTGATCTTATTAGCTGATCTTCTGCATTTGGAAGTGTCACAAAAAAGGCTTTCTGACAAGGTAAAGCAGTGAGAATATTATTAATATAGTGTACACAATGAATATTGATTATTCTGAGGTGGACCTTTTATATTCCTGCTGACCCTGTACACAGCAGTGCAAAGCTCTGCATAGTGCATAGTGTCTGTGGTAAGATCTTGATTGACTGATGTAGATTGTATTAAATTGTACAATATTAGTCTTAAAATTTGAGGTTTATCTCACATTGTTTCTCTTATTATGAAGAGAGACAGAAGAGACTTGGACACTAAACTAAATTTACATAGCTTTCTATTCAATATTTGTCCAAATACCAAAGTGGTGGACCAACCCATCAATTAATTACTTACAGAAAATAATGCACAGTTTTCCTTGACCTATGTGTACGTGTTTCCCCTGATAGGTGCATGTCGTCCGTGTACAAAGACCCAGAGTGGAGCTCCAACATGGACAGAGCAATGTCCAGGCTGTTTGGTTCTGTTGTTGAGATGGAGCAGGTTCTGGACTGGTTGTATAAACAGATGAACAATGAGGATTTCTCTTTATCTGATGTGTGGGGGGCTTTGACCTCTGCTGTGTTCATAAAAGAGGTACCAGGGCACAAACACAGACACACTTTTACCTAATATTTTTACTAATAATTCCCATTTGAAACACAACACACACTGTTAAAGATTGTATATGCAGTCCTTCAGAGAAATATTTTGTTTCATCAGATGGACCAACGACATCTTTCAGATGAGGCCAGAAGAAATGCCTTCAACCCTTACCCCATCTACAACGCCATAGAGAAGGATTGCTTTACACATGGGCCGACAGAAGGTACACACACAAACACACACACACACACACACATGCAGATGTCACATTAGGACTTAGTAGTACAAACAGCAGTGTAAGTGAGTTACTGACCTGTATTAATTGTAAAATACACTCTGTCTCTCAGGGAAATGGTTCGAGTTCAGCCCACACCAGGCTGGTTTCACAGAGCTGGGTTTCTTCATTGAAACTTCTCTTCTGGGCAGCAAATTCAAGGGTGGAGAGTTGCTGGAGAAGAAGCCAGAGATGGACATGATCAGACTGGAAGGTGTGTGTTCTCAGGCTGAGTAAGTTTTTGGATGGTAACAGTGGAGCAGTAAGAGCAACTAAACACCTTGAAACCAAAGCTCCAATGGTGCTTTTATTTTGATGACAACTTTTCAAAAGACAGCCACAAGAATTTAAATTAAATGGATTAAGTACCTACTAATGCTGTCGTAATTGAATCAAAGGCATTAGAATTTGATGGCTATACTGACATTGACAACAATGTGGAAGTAATGTACAGCACTAAAAATGATCACCAATAAATACTGCAAAACATCTTTTCAATGAATGAGAGCAAATATAATCTTAAAGCAACAACAGTTCATATTTTCAAAACAACAATAGTTTAAATCACTGTAGTAAAGAACCCACACAGACTTACAACCTAATTTAGCCCTTTTCAGCACACTGTTTTGGTTTTCTAGCCAGCAGACTCATCTCTTATTAACCTTGTTGTTAGCCACAAAAGTCGCTCTGTTTTCAGCAAACAACATCTGATAGACCGATTTTTACAGTACAGATATTTTATCTGGAGTTGGTGGAGACCAAAAAAGAGCTAAAAGCAGAGTAAAGATTGGATTTACATTTGTCTAATGGTAATGTTGGTTAATGTATTAATACCATAAGTGGACAGACAGATAGACAACACTTAAAGTGCCGTTAGATTTTGATTTAAGTATTGTTGAAATCCTGGCTGGTGCAAAGATGTGCATAACATTCAGCCCTCTTAATAAAAATAACGTAGAATGTACTGATCATGCATATTAATCCTCATTGTCAAACTGTGTGTGTTGAAACTGTGCAGGTATTCTTGGTTCTGCATTGGCTAGTGGGAAAGTTATAAAAGAGTACATCCTTGACTGGCTGAAAGGTAATCTCAATCTGACATTTTGATATATACAAAATTATTTTTTTAGAAGCTGCAGTGATAAATGTCTTGTTGAAACTGTGCAGGTATTCTTGATTCTGCATCAGCTAGTTTGAAAGCCAAAATAGAGTACATCCTTGACTGGCTGAAAGGTAATCTCAATCTGACATTTTAATACATACGAAATGAGTTTTTTAGAAGCTGCAGTGATAAATGTCTTGTTGAAACTGTGCAGGTATTCTTGATTCTGCATGGGCTTGTTGGGAAGTTATAAGAGACTACATCCTTGACTGGCTGAAAGGTAATCTCAATCTGACATTTTAATACATACGAAATGTTTTTTTTAGAAGCTGCCGTGATGTGAAGAAGTAGTAAAACTTCATAGTAACGTGTGTGTGTTTTAGAAAAACTAGCTGTTCTAGCTGTTCTTGATGAAGTAATAGCTGTGACCAGAAACCCCACTGTGATTCCTCCTGTGATGTTTGACTTGGGCACACTGCAGGATATACCAGAAGGTAATGGTGATGATGATCATGAAGTTGAATGCAGGTACTGATATTTATAAAGAAATGCCATCAAAGTTTCATTATTGTTTTTATATCTGTGATGAAATAATGACTCAGCAAATGTCTGATTTAAAATGCCACAGTGACCAAGGCAAATCAGACTCTGAATTTGTGGGTGAAGGCAAAAAGTCCAGAGGAAAGAAATCGTCGTGCTAAGCAGTGGAGTCTGGAGATGCTAACTGCAGTGGAGACATGGACCCTAAGAGGGCAGGAAGAAGACATAGGTTAGTAACAAGCAGACTGGTCAATGTTGTAGACAAATAGGCTCATTTCATTTTAATGAGATGTTTTTTTGTTTCATGCTACGTGTGTACTAGCTGTTCTTGATGAAGTAATAGCTATGACCAGAAACCCCACTGTGATTCCTCCTGTGGTGTTTGACCTGGGCCCACTGCAGAAGATACCAGAAGGTAATGGTGACAATGATCATGAACCTTTTTCATACGGTTCTCTCACCAGATTTATTCATTGAATCCAAGTTGAATGCAACTACTGATATTTACAAAGAAATGCCATCAAAGTTTCAATTCTTCTCCTAATTATTATTATTTTATGTCTGTGATGAAATAATGACTCAGCAAATGTCTGATTTAAAATGCCACAGTGACCAAGGCAAATCAGACTCTGAATTTGTGGGTGGAGGCAAAGAGTCCAGAGGAAAGAAATCGTCTTGCTAAGCAGTGGAGTCTGGAGATGCTAGACGCAGTGGAGACATGGACCCAAAGTCAGCAGAAAGGAGGTTTTATAGACAAGGGTTAGTAACAATCAGACTGGTCAATGTTGTAAAATAGGCAAATAGGCTCATTTCATTTTAATGAGATGTTTTTTTGTTTCATGCTACGTGTGTACTAGCTGTTCTTATTGAAGTAACCAGAAACCCCACTGTGATTCCTGCTGTGATCTTTGGCCTGGACACACTGCAGGATATACCAGAAGGTAATGGTGACAATGATCATGAACCTTTTTCAGACTCATTTCATTTTAATGAGATGTTTTTGTTCCTTTCTTTTTGTCACAGTCAAACTGGTTGTAAAAATCATTCGTCTGATTTCGCGTTGGGAGTGGGGAACTACTAAAAACTTCCTCTACCAACAAGGTGAGAAGACAGAACTCATGAGTGATAATCAATTTCTTTATGAGAATTAGATCAGATGATTATTACCACTCTCATGTCTGTGCTACTAGCTGAAGTCAAGGCAGCTTAGACAGGTAACAAGGGGAGGGTTAGGGTTAACCCTGAAGAAAACAGCTGAATGGAGAGTGAATATTACTTAAATTCATCAGGTGGACACAAACATGACTCATAGTGAATCCTGATGTTTCTCCATGTCTGCTTAATGTGTAAAAAATGTTTACGAACTCGGGAAGGGAGGAAATAAAAAGTTTGATTGAATTGAAGAATTCTAAAGTTCTGTTGCTGGGCAGATCCCACCGTTCCAACTTACCTCAGCTCGAAAGAGATATTCCACCTGATTGACGCTGGGCTGCAGATGAATGTACCCTACCCTGCATTTCTGGGGGACAGGAGAGACATCGACCTCATCATCGCACCAGATTACAGCTCTGGAAAAGTGTTTGAGGTAAAGTGTGAGTGTTTCAGTCTGCCTGAACCCTGGACTGAAATGAACTGATAATGCTTGCAGTCAAATCAAAGCCACTCAAAAAGTTGCACTACAAGAAAGAGTAAAATAATATAATAATAACTAATTTTAGCTGCTTTAAAAAGGTCCAGTGGGTTCGTATGACGTCACTGAGCTGAGAGGTCGGACTGGCACTGAGCTCCCGCTCCCATCGACCGTAATTTAAATTTTACCCACCACAGACTCGCATTTTTATATCTTGCTGACCGCTCTAAGCTTCCTAACAATGTCAAGCAAATAAAGTGGCTCGGTTCCGCCCAAAAATCCGAGTAAATCTCAAAGAACAACGAGGGGCCGACCGAAACATCGAGGCGCAAGATGGTGGGTCGGGTGCTGGTGGCTACTCCTCACAGATAGTTCAGGAAGTTACTGAGAGCATCGGCAAGTTATTAGAGGAGAAGCTGGCCAACTTTACGAACGCACTGGAAGTTATGACAACCCGGGTGGAAAGCAACTAATATAGCCAAAGGTTGTCTGTAGTTTGGAGCTGTGGCTAGAGCAACATAACCCCTGAGGTGCAAGGGGTCTGACATAATCCTTCTTTAATTTTTATTTTTGGGCTCTAAAGGGATGAAAATCTAACTGGGTCGTGGGGGCGGGAGTTTCTTGAAGAGATTGAGGCTGTTGCTCTTCTTTGGTGTTACCTACGCTTTCAGCGTCATACAACTACTTGTAACTGTTACACAAACCTGGTTATGGCTGTGTTTTTTGTTTTTTCTTAGGCCTGTTGAGGTTTATTTCAGTGTTCAATGCCCATCGTTCAGAGGCAGTTTTTCTGTTCGCAGTGCTCTGAAATGTGAGACTACCTCCTCACCACCATTATACCCTGCAGAGACCCCGACCCTGAACCTTATTTGGCCTGTGCATTATTGGCATATCTTATTTTCATGTAATAACCATGAGTGACATTAAGATTATTTCTTTAAACGTCAAGGAGGTCAGCCATGTTGTAAAAAGACAGAAGATTATCTCTTTATTGAAGAGAGAGAGTGCACAAATCACCCTTCTACAAGAGACACATTTGACAGATTTGGAACACATTAAATTAAGGAGAAGTTGGATAGGCCAGGTGTTCTATTCATCCTTCAATTCACATAGTAGAGGAGTAGCCATTCTCATTCATAAGAACTTACCGTTTACTCTAGACAAAGTTATTAAGGATGATGAGTGATGATTTGTCATTATCTCAGGTTTCCTTTATGGGGAGCGAATCCTCATTGGCTCTGTCTATGGTCCTAACGCATTCGAGCCCTCTTTCTTTTCTAGACTGCTTGCAGCGACGTCCTCACGTTTAACCCCCTTCACAGTATTCGGAGGAGACTTTAACTGTGTTCAGGATGCTAGTGTTGACCAATCTCCATCAAAACCTGCTTTTATATCAAAAAAGACCGCAAGGCTGAAGGAGCTGTGTGCGGATCTGGGTCTCTTTGACGTTTGGAGAATTATAAACCCAACGGCAAAAGAATCAAGAATCGACTATTTTCTAGTGTCTAGAGAGGTAGTAGATAGAGTCAAAGCATGCTCAATTGGAATACGTACATTGTCTGATCATAACCCGGTATCTATGACCATACCCCCCCCCCCCCCCCCCACCCCCATCTTGATCCCCCCACACGCCACTGGAGACTTAATTCCGCACTTTTAAGTAGCCCCCCATTTTTGGATTTTCTGGAGAAGCAATGGGAACTTTTTATGGCAACAAATAACACACCGGGTATAAGTCCTTCCCTGTTGTGGGAAACGGCTAAGGCGTTTCTGAGGGGGTCCATTATATCTTACTCAGCAGCTCTTAAGAGGGAAGCAATTGGAATTGGAACATTCGATCCAGGATTTAGAGAACAAGTTTAAAGGATCTCCATCTAAACATAATCTTAAATACTTAGAAGCAGCAAGATCGGCGCTTAATCAACTCTTAACAAGCAAAGCAGAGGCTTCTATCCTTTTTGCCAGACAGAGGCTATATGAACACGGCAATAAGCCTGGCCGCCTTCTTGCCCGCCTGGCAATCACTGAAGTCATTTTGGTTTGGATGGTGATTTGTTTTTCTTTTTCTTCCTGTTTTGATATCTTTATGTATACAGAGAGCACTTGTATGTTGTTTATGTTTTGTTCCAAAGAAAATCAATACAATCTATTTTTTTAAAAAAATAAAAAGGTCCAGTGTGTCAGATTTAAGTGCTCCATTCACAGAATGACTGAAATGTAATATAATATTTATAACATGTTTCATTAGTTCATGATTTGATTTAGAATGATCTTCCACAGAGTCGGCCATGTTTCCAAATGTAGTCCAAACTAAACACTGGCTCTAGAAAGGACCTTTTGCATTTTCTGTGTGTTTCACATAATTTGTCCTTCCTAGTCAATGAGATACAGTTGCAGTCTGCAATCCTACTGGAAGTGGCATCTTCACGAGATGTGTGTGATCAAGTGTGATTTATTTCCCAAGGCTGTGGAAACTGTGAGTCTGAAATAACATCCACCCTCTGCTCTCTTCACAGACCCTGACTCTTGCCAGAGACTATGCAGCTGAGGTGAAGAAGCCTTTCCCAGAGATAGACGACAAAATCCTGGAGGAGAGAGACTGGCCAAAGGACTGCTATGTGTTTGAGGGAAAAGAGAAGGAGCCCACGATTGTTTACATGCCGCTCTTCAACAGTACCAACTGCAAAGGTCTGTGACACCCACACATGCAGATTTTTAGTGGCTTTTCTTCTGATCAAACTGCAATGAGCCATGATTTGAGGAACCAGGAGGTTTTGACAGTTAGGCAACTAGCGAACTACAACTTTGATGAAAATACAAATGCAATACATGATCCCAAAAATGATTCTATTCTTCCACGACTTTGACATTTGATAAAAATGCATTCTTATCATTTACAATTACTAATTACAAAACCCCCTAACCCAGTGGTGAGTGGCGCCTAAACAGGTCTTCACTGTTTTCTATAGATGCAGCAGAGGTCAAAGCAAAGATGGACGAGTTCTCCACCTTCCAACTTCCCTACAGCAAGGAGAAGATTGAGTCTCTGTTGGAGACGGTGCAAGCCAACGTGAAGAACAACAAGGAAACTCTGCTGAAGGAGATCAACAAAGCTGTTCGCCGCAGAGGGAAGAAGTAGAGTAGGGATAGGTGACAGAGATAAGAGAGAGAGAGAGAGAGAGAGATGTTGATGGATAAAGTAACTGACTTATCAGAAATCTAACTTCAAGCAGAGGCGGTCCTGGCCGGATTTACACCCTGGGCGAACCATCTATTGGCCGCCCCCACCCCCCACCCCCTGCCCCCTCAAAAAAAAAGACTTGCCCCCAAATCCCACCACCAACACAACAATATATTACATTATTTGTATTATTTTATTATATATAATCTTAAATACAAAAAGGAACAAGAGAAAAAACAAGATAAATAAATGAAATACAGTATATAAACACCAATGTAAATTGCACAATCCTTCTCACAGGATCTAATAACCATGCTTGAAAATCCCTGAAGAAAGCTAAAAAATAAATAAATAAATAAAAAACTACATAAAAAAATTAAACTATTTTTTTTACATACGAGTTTTGTTTTGCATCATCCTAATACCATCTGAACAGTTGAATTACTACAGCATTTATAGCGTTTACAAAAGTAACAAATTATGCAAAAACGCACACATACACCCCCCCACACACACTCATGCACACACACACACACACACACACACCTGAGAAATCCTGCAAGGAACATGTGGCTGAGGAGGTAGATGGCTCCTCATCAGACTCCATGACCATGTCTGTGGCCGCTGTGGAAGTATCTGACTCCTCATTTTGGCCAGTGGGTGCTCTAGCTCCAAAATATTTCAGAAGTGCCCCTGAATTTACAATTAAGATACAATATGTAAGTTAGATCACACTTACATCACACATGCATCAGTTACCCAATTAAAATGACCATAATGCACATTTTATTAACATTTGTTAACATCCTATGAACTAAGCATAACACACTACAAATTATTTAAAAAGCTATATCACATGTAGCTTACAAAATGCCATGTCAATGTATATTAGAAATTATTTAAGTTAGCATATAGCGTATAGCAATAAAAAATTCCACAGTCAGGACGTCTGTGTGAATTTGCAGACTAGACTAGGTTGCCTATGGGTGAAATTAGTTGCATGACATGATGCCTCAATTCTAATAGTTGCTACTTCAGCAAAACTAAAAACCAAATACAGTCGTCTTCTGTGGCTAATCGCAACATATTAGCAAGAGGCTAATAAATAGCCTATAGCCTACTGTCACTCACGTCACTCATAGAAATCTGCATACCTTTATCTTTTGCCCCTTTCTCCTCTTTTTCTTTTCTTCTTTTTCTGAACTGGGCACCTGATGGCTTCTTTGGTCTTTTACTTTGATCCATGATGAAGATGAAGACTCCACATCATTAAGTTTTGCATCACCTTTTGCCAACACCGTCCATTCGCCCGTCAATCAACCGGAGTCACGTAGATGACTGCACAGATTTTTTTTTTTTTTTCATTTTTCACATAACCCAATTAATTACATGTAGGTATATGGGTCTATGTTAATTTTAGGAATGAAATACAATTTATTTGGAAGCAGTTTGTGTTGTGTGGCCTGGGATCAGTCTATCCCTCCCCTTGCCAACCTCTGCAGTCGCAAGTTGCAAGCACTGTGCTTAAACTTTTGTTTTCTCCAGCAATAAATAAAAGTATATTTGCTCTGACAACTTTGCCTCCATGAGTTGTGATTTTGGGTCCACAAAATCAAAAAACACAGCTACACAAGAAATATATAAAAAATATGGTATAAAATGTTTGCATGCTAACATATTAATTGAAAACGGTTAACATAGTTAACATTTCTCCAGCCAGTCAATTAATTCAATTTGGTGTATAGTCCTGGAAGGATTCATAATAGGTAGAATATAATAATTATTATTAACCATTATGATTATAATTAATTATTTCAACCTGTATGTATATGACTTTTTGTAATACTAAAAACATGGCAAAATAGATATGGGTCTCTAATTATTAAAACAGCACAGATCATCTGCTTTAAACAGAGGAATAACTTTGGCAACTTTTAAATCCTCTGGTATAACGCCTGTTTTCATAGACAGAGAAAAAATGTTAGGACGTAGCTGCAATAATGACTGTTTGACAAGGGATGCAGAAATGTTGTTATGGCCAGCCAGATGTTTTTAATTCATCAATAATGTCACTTATTTCTTGAACATCAGGAAGCTCAAAAGAAGAAGTTAAAGGATAATTTCCTGAAATGAAATCCAGTGGATTACCATAACAGGCAGGAATTTTGCTTTTTGCTTTAGCTAATTCATAACCAATTTTAACAAAACAAAACAAAAATCATTAAATTGACCTCTGCGTTAGAAAATAATGAATTTACCTGTCATATATTCATCAACTTTTCAAAAGCTTTTGATACAGTCAGCCATCATATTTAAAAAACTGTATAAATATGGTTTTCATGATACAATGTTCAAATGATTAAAAGACTATGTCTCAAACAGAAGACAGTTTATTTGTATTAATGGTTGCTATTTCAACAAAGCCAGACTACTTTGTGGGGTCCCACAGGTGTCCATTCATAGACTGTTATTATTTCTTATCTATATAAATGATTTATCGAATGTCTCAAATATTCTTTCTCCGACAATGTTTGCAGATGACACAACCCTAGTTCACTCTCATTCAAATGTCAATTCTCTGATTAAAAATGTTGCATATGCTTCATGGTTCAGATTAAATAAGTTAATAAGACAAGTTATCTCTGAATATATATATATATATTATTACTATAAGGTACATTCAAGTGATGATAATATTCCAGGGCACTTCAAGATTTTCTTTAAATTAAATTCACAGGTCCACTCGGCAATCTTCAGATCTTCATCCTCCGAGGTTTCTCACTTGCAGAGGTCAATTTTCTGGCAAAAAACTCCTCCTCATTGAAATGTTACAAAAGATGTTTGAAAGCCCATTTAACTGCAGTTTTCAAATTCTAACACACACAAACATACTTATATATCACGCTTATATTTTTGCTTTTATATTGTTTGATTTATGTTGTCATTATTATTTGTTGTTGATGTTATATAAACATATGTTTTTTCTATTACTAGTTATTATCTTTGTCATTATGTCTTTATGTACCGTAATTTTCGGACTATAAGCCGCTACTTTTTTCACACGCTTTGAACCCTGCAGCCTATACAACGGTGCGGCTAATTTATTATTTTTACTGCCACTGGGGGGCACTCTCTAGCAGTAAACGCAAAAGTGAGACAGACGTGGGGAAAGATTATGCGCCGAAGAAGACACTACCGTAATTTTCGAACTATAAGCCGATTTTCTAACCATGCAGACATGTTCGTCCCGTGTTGATGCCGTGTTGATGGCGTACTGCCGATTTTCAGGCACAGTTTGAAAAAAAGCGTCTTTCCGTCTTTCTGTGTAAATATCTCATATTACAACACGAAAACCTGCAGCTTATATTCAAGTGCGGCCTATATACAGTATGTACAAAATGTATTTTCTTTTAAAATTTAGCTGGTGCAGCTTATATTCAGGTGCGCTCAATAGTCCGAAATTTACGGTAGTTGTATCATTCTAATTTTGTGTTCTTTATAACTGTGAAATTTTAACTTTAGGTAGAGGCTTTAATAAGCCCATTCTGGGTTTTCCCTGTACTTTACATGATTTGTTATCTAAAACTTCCCACGCTCAGTTCAGATCAGGCCAGGGCAGGTTCATTTAAAGACAAATAAGATGAAGAAATAAACTAATCCCAGTATTCCCCCTCTCACACTCACACGCTATGACATAACAACCATTGTCAAAATGTACTATATGTCAAACATGTCTTAAAACGTTCTCCTGGAGGAACATTAGAACATGTGATGTGGTGATGCTGGACATACCGTATATACTTTCTACAGAGTGAACTGTATGAGTGAAACAACTGAGAGGTTTGCCTGGCTACAAATAAAGACAGGTACTTTTAATTCTCCCAAAATATATTGAGGCTCAACTTGCAACTTGGGGGCCCCCTGGTGGCCTCGGGCCCTATGCATCCGCATTGTCCGCATATAACAACCCGTTCTCATTCACAATGCGTAAAATACCGACGATTTGTCACGCCCCTAGACGTCTGATACTGACGCAAAAGGTACCCTTCCACATCTGTATAAAACGCTCGGGGTTCTCAATTGACTCCAATATAAACCCGTTTGCAAGGCCGGATTAACCATATGGGCAACTGGGCAATTGCCCAGGGGCCCACGACCTCTAAAGGGCCCAGGGCAGTGAGGGCACAAGCAAAATATCTGGTTATCTCTCGCTTATATGTTAAACCGTCCGCCGGAGCCGTTGCATTGCACCTATACAGTCTATGCGCTGCGCATAATCTCTGCCCCTGGCTGCCTGTGACTGTGACCGTGAGCTGAAACCCTCTCCTCATTGGTCAGCCCGTATGAGGCGGGTCCAAGGTGACGCCAATCAACGTGCACTGAGCAGGTTGCGTGATGTCAAGCGCCTCTACACAACTCAAAAAATGCAAACATGGAGAAGTTAAGTGGGAGCACTAAACAGAAATTAAAAAAAGAGAAGGACATCAGAAACGCCGAAAATTTAAAGTATATACCGAAAATAGGTCATTTCTTCACGCTAGTAAACATTACCAACTGTTCTGCTAAGGCAGCTTCCGTCAACGAGGACAGCTCAGCTAGCCAGGACATTTCTTCACTGCAGGCGCTAGCTAATGTTCACAGCCCGGAGAGCGAAGAGCCCCCGGCAGCATCTTCAACCGACGGCCCGGATTCTGCTGCGAGTGCGACCGGTGAAGCGGTGATGGGTCTCGAGACTCACCGCCATCTGAGCTGCTCGTCGGGTCTGCGAGCAGCCCCTGTACCTCTACGCCTCTACTCCCTGGGGATCCTGCACTGTGGGGGCCGGTTACGCAGCAGCTCCGGGAAGAGGCGATCTACAGAGGGCCTGCAGCTTTCCAGAACCGGGCTGCCAAGTATCCTACATCGGTGAGGGAGTCCGGACTTGGGAGTTGGACACGATGTCTCTATCAATTCAATACATTTGTGTTGGGAATAGGTGTTGTTAAATAAATATTGGATGCTTTGAAAGTGGTTGCTTATTATTATTTATTTTTTTTGTGAAAATGGACACTTCCTTCCCTCTCTATGTAGTGGGTCAATTTTGCCAGATTATACTGATGCTGATGTGTTTCGATTTCATAACATCATACAGTATGAGTGAGTGAGTGGCCTTGACAAGAGGACATAGTGGTGCATTTGTAGTTATATGAGCATTTGCACATCTATACATCAAAATGCACTTGATGGCAGTTAGTTATTGAAGTATTGAGTATATTTACTGTATATTACTGTAATTTATTCTGTATTTTGCCAGATTATGGTGATCCTGGGGTCGTGATGATGGGGCCCTTGAATATTGTTGCCCAGGGTACAGCGAAGTGTTAATCTGGCCCTGCCCGTTTGCGGCGGTAAGAGACGCTTAGAGCAGAGACTACAGCCGTCCATTCACTCCAATAATAACCAGATCACGGCGCTACATGACGCTGTGAGCTTCAATCTGATTGGAGAACCGAGGACCTTCTGCCCGGAAGTGTTTTTCTCACTAGTTTAAGGATTTCTTTTAATGATATCGTCAACATTTATCAACACAAACACGTCAAAGTTTCACTGATAATTCAACAATAAGATAGCTTCATGTTGTGGCCCTCAGTATGATTTTTTTCTCCTTCTATTCTGAGAAATGAAGTTTTATTCGTATGTTTTGGATAGCGGAAATGCCTACACTACCCATAATCATCGACCACCGTTGCTATGGAGATGACGACGCTCCAGGACAATCCCGCATTGAAATCACACAATGTTTTCCAAACTGATTCAGGATCTGAAAGTGAACAGATTTAACGTACAGAATGCTTTGTTAGGTTTATTATTTTATTTTCACATCTTTATATTTATTCACCACTCGCTTCAGTTTTGGACGCGCTGAGCTCGGGCCATCACCTCTACACTACCCATAATCCTCAACCTCCGTTGCTATGGAGACGAAGACAATCCACTTTGCGCTACTTGTTTTTTTTATTTATTTATTTATGCTTAACTAATTTATAAAAATAAAGTTAACTGGTTCAAAGAGCTCAGTGTTTTATTATGTGTGTACAAATTACAATATTTAATTTCAGTTCGTCATACCTACACGTCAAGAGATCTTAAGCAAGGTGATTGGATGGTTTTTAACTGCAATGCACCCTGGGAGTCGTAGTAAATGTATGTTTCACGTCTGGGTCCTGCGGCGATCATTTTTGATTGACACGAGTCAAATCTAAGGTAGGCTGACCAGACGTCCCCGATTTCCGGGGACAGTCCCCGTTTTGGGTGACCTGTCCCCTGTCAAAGCTGTCCCCGAAAATGTCCCCGATTTTGACACTGAATGGGGGAAAAATATGTACAGACTCAAACACCAGTTATTAGTCGGCGTTCAGACAGGGACAGGCAAACCGGACACCGGCGGCGTTTTCAATTCACTTCAGTGGAGGGTCGTGTGTTTCCGCGCCGGCAGCCCGCAACGCAGGGGTTGCCGCAAAAAACGTCGCCGGCGTCCGGGAGAGAAGTTGAACCAGATTCAACTTTTGGGAAAACGGAGCCCCACGTCACGCTCCGGCCGCCAATCAGACACTCAGATCGGTCAAACCTCCACAGACAGCCTGAAATGTCTCTGAAGCAGAGACTATCACGGACTAAACTCTGATAATCTACCTGTGTGTGTGTTCTCACTTTGTTTATTTCATGTACCAGCTTCTAAATCTGAGTCTGACTCGCAATTTACGCCGCAAAATATAATGACACGAAGAAGTTTAATTTGATTTGTGTCCGATGATTAGAGAGAGAGAGAGAGAGAGAGAGAGAGAGAGAGAGAGAGAGCACGCTTTGGTAGAGAGACATAGAGTAACAACACAGAGAGCGAGCGCCGGCCTCGATGAAGCTGTTATTAGTCAGAGAAATAAAAAGTTATTTCCTGATTGTTTCACAGCGGTTACATTCAGCAGGTATAGACACGCCCACAGCAACACACCTCAGAATGAAAAGATATCACACTGGGTCCCACCATCACACACAGGCAACGCCAACCATGTGCAGTTTCTGTAACCACACCTCTACCTGTGAAGGCTTCAACTCTCTTATAGTCCGATACCAACTGTACAATATCTACTGACACTGAGCTGTGATAATATAACACTGTGCAGGAAACATTCTGCATACAGATAAAGTGTTTGTTTAATTATAAATTAAATATTCTATTAAAATCCATAAATGATATGTTAATAAAAAAATAAACTAATGTTATAATATTTTTTCAGGGCCCCTGTCAGTCACAGGCCCTCAGAATCATCCTAACTTTTTGCCCCCTAATGGCGCCCCTGACCTTTTGTGTAATAAAAGCTGGTTAAAATACATGAAAAAGTACATGTCCCCGTTTTTTATTTCATAATGATAATATTTAATGATTTTTCACCGCCGCATTGAAAATGTCCCCGATTTTCATTTCAGAAATCTGGTCACCTTAATCTAAGGTAAGTAAGTCATGGTAAAATCTGCGGATTATTTGTAATTTGAAAGAAATAATAATAGACTAATATAAAACTATTAAATTCTAAAAACATTTTCAGAGAGCAGTCCGTGTATTTCTGCGACTGTTATTTTTGCAACGTATTCTCATCTGAAAGACACTTGCTTGGCCAGCTAGCTAACAGTAGTACTAGCCTATATTATCAACGTAGTTTTAAAGCGCACTCCACCAGAGATGGAGGGCCCGGCCTGTAAGGCTGAAGGTTGATGGCAATAGGCAGTTAAAATTTCCTCTCTAAACAATGAACGGTTTAAATGTTCTCAAAGGACTATTAATATTCAGATTTACCAAGCAGTAACTTTCCGGAAGTCTAAATTCATATTTTAATGAGGCAGCACTGTTAACTACTATTTGATAAATTAATACATGCTGTCATTTTAAGTAAAACACGACATTTCATATAAATATGAAACTTCAGTGCTATTGTGTGTTGTAATTGCCATTGCTTAATAAGTAATACAGTACTCCTTATAGAACAGACCTATGCACTTGACTAATTATTTAGGGGGCTAGATTTTAGCCAGGCCTGTTTGTGTGAGAATGCCAGAGGTACCCCTGCCACAAGCAGCCATGTCTGTACACCCAGACAGGCTTACACTGAGTGGCAAACACGCCTGATAGTTTACAGTACTCACTACCATCCTGTGATTCATAGCTGTCTTTATTTATTTAATTTTTTTGGCATATTATATTTTAAATTACAGAAGTGGCAATGGGAATTTTATGCGCACATAAAATCACGTTATTTTTGGTTATTTCTTTGCTGAGAAATTAATTTTGTGAAATAATCTGAAATAATCCCTAAGTGTTTCATTTTCATTTGCAGAAATGACCCAGCCAAAAAGAAGGTGTGCCTGTCTTGCCTGGCTCCCAACAATTTAAACAGGAAGACCTGCAGTGGATGCCTGTCCAGCCTGGAATCTAAAAACTTATAAAACAACAACCTTATTCTTCTTAATTCTGCCCAGCTGTCGGTAAGTTTTCTTAGTTCTGATTTAACAAGGGCCTCCCAGATAATTATATATTTATCACAGTTGTCAGTGTTTCCTTGTAAATCTATCATTTCCTCCTGATGACCCCTCGGTCTCTGCACGGGTCTCTGATTGCCTCTCAGACATCGCCACATGGATGAAGGCACATCACCTCCAGCTGAACCTCTCAAAAACTGAACTGCTGGTCCTCCCAGCCAAACCTACTATACACCACGACATCAACATCAAAATTGACTCCCTATGTCTTGCCCCCCACCAGGGTGGTGAGAAACTTAGGGGTTATGATTGATGACCAACTAACCTTCTCCAATCATGTTGCCTCAGTTGCCCGGTCATGCCGCTTTGCACTTTACAACATCAGAAAAATCAGACCTTACTTAACGCAACACGCCACTCAACTCCTGACACAAGCTGTGGTCATTTCAAGACTAGACTACTGTAATGCCCTCCTGACGGGCCTCCCAGCCTGCACAGTGAAACCTCTCCAGATGATCCAGAACGCGGCGGCGCGCCTGGTCTTCAATCAACCCAAAAGGTCACATGTCACCCTGCTGCTCATCGAGCTCCACTGGCTACCTGTAGCAGCCCACGTTAAATTAAAATCCCTAATGCTGACTACAAAGTTGTCTCCGATACTGAACATACCTACCTGAACGCCCTTGTACAGGCATATGTGACCTCACGACCGCTGCGCTCCTCCAATGAGCGACGCCTGGCTCTGCCACCTGTTTGCTCAAGGCAATACAAACTTTTTTCGTTTGTTGTTCCCCGTTGGTGGAACGCACTACCAGTTCCTACCAGAGCAGGAGCGTCCTTCTCTACCTTTAAAAATCTCCTGAAGACCCAGCTCTTCAGAGAGTACCTTCTCTCCTAGCACTACCTACAACTGGACATGAGAAAGCTTATTGTTGCACTAACACTTTCTTATCGCTCTGTACCTTGATTGTTTCCCTTCTCTGTATCGCTTTGGATAAAAGCGTCTGCTAAATGACTAAATGTAAATGTATGAAATTGTAAATCATTAAGTCAAAACTAACAGGACAGGTCTATGCATATAAACTTGCATAAATAAATGAGGTGCTCAACATCAGAATAGATCAGAAAATCATCACAGTAAATACATCAAACTAGACATAATATTTTTTTATTATTTATTTATTTATATGAAAAGTGCTATACAGATAAAGTTTGATTGATTGATTGATTGATTGATTGAATAATAACACGTGAGGCCATTTTTAACCTTGTATATGGTCAAAGATGAGAAAAATCTAATTTAACATTATTTGTCAAATCAGTGTAGTTGTACCTCTTGAGTTTGTTCTGGCCTATATGTGCCTGCATTGTACCACACTTTGTTCTCCTGTAATTTGTCAAACTAGTCTGGATGCATAGAGTTTTCTTGCTGGTTTTAAAACTGTATGCCCTGGGCTACCAACCTATTCTTTTCCTGGGCCATCATGACTGGAAAGGCCAAATAGTCAGGGACGTTATACACTATGTGGATCCAGCAGAAGGGGTGGTACATGATATCTTCATAAAGATGAGGAAGTTGTACGGCCGTATGCTAAAAAGTAAGATATATTTTGTTTAACATGAAAATATTGTTATGATATGATACACTTTATTACCCCCTTATGCACTGAAGCACGTGCAGAGATTTTGGCCTGCCAACCAAAGCTCACCATGCTGAACTTCTGGTGGTAGCTGCCTGGCGGGCAGCAGTCGTTTTCAAACAGGTTTTGCTTTTTGAAAAGCTCTTGCAGGGCTGTCACAGTGGTTACTGTGAGAATTTTTTCTTAGGCTGTAATTTGATGGCTAGAGCCAGCATGTGACTATCTTACATCCGCTTATCTAATGCACCCGTGCTATGCATTGATCTTACTTCCTCTTGTCTAGCTTCAATTACATTTAGCCATTTAGCTGACGCTTTATCCAAAGCGAAAAGGGAAACAATAGCTGTTACATACTTCTTTTAAAAACAGTTCTTCATCACACTTTGTGCATTTAAGAATATGCTAATAATCCACGAATGATGCAGTACACATTTAAATTCATGTATTTGGACTAATTTAAAGTGAAGTTGTATGTAGCATGACATGAATACAGATGATATTTCAACCTAGACATTCTCATAGGTCACCACCAAGGTTATCCTTTTAACCTATATGTGTGTGTGTGTGTGTGTTTGTTGGACAGTGGCCAAGTGTGGGGTGACACCTGGAAGTCTGCAGAACGACATGCAGAGCTGTAAACCAGCCCACAAAATCATCACAAAAGTTCAAAGTTCAACATGGAGCATTCAGTTCACGTTCACAATAAAAATACTGAATACACATTTCAGTCAGTGTCAGTCTCTGTTTCAGTCTATAACTGTGGCTTAAGTACATAAAACATCCATGAATCTGATAGATCAACAAGTGTTGCATATCAACAAACATTCTCGTATACATCATCACCACTATAAAAGTGACTAGGCTATTATAATACAGTGCTAAAGTTACAGTAATACTCCACTGCACGTAAAGTAAGTAACATCTAGCAGCTAGATGACTAGATTCTAGCTGTATAAGATGATTGTGGTAAGCAGTAGTGTGTGTAGGAGCCTAAAGAAAGGAAGTTAACTACACCAGTACCAGCTGGAGTTCATGTTTATGTTTCTGCTTGCTGTAAATATTTTTTCTCTGACAATAGATTAATAATAATAATAGGTTACAATAACAAATGCTTTTATTTTGAAATAGAAATGTGTTGTGTTGTCTTCTGTTAGTGTAACGTTTAGACGTTAAGTTGCTACAAAAGAATCTATTGGTTGCTAGGTAACGGATCTGTCTTTTTCCTCCTCGTCTTTTTTTTATGTCGCCGTTGTCGTTTTTTCTTCTTTGTAACAGTGTTTTACGTGTTTTTAGTAAATATAATCGGTTTGAATGAGAAGCAGTCGTGATTTTTGTTAGAAGTGTTTTTTTTTTTTTAGAAGCTCCAACAATTTAAACAACATGTTTTGGTGCCGAAACCCGGGATTTCAAGACTGAAAGAGTGAACGTTGTCGAAGTTGGAAGCTACCGTAACTACCGATAGCAGCGGAGATGGCTGAGCACTACGAACGGATGAAACGGAAACGAAAGACGATCCGCACCTCCACAACGAAACTGTTGACTCGTATGGAAGAGGAGGTCAGGAAGGATGGACCCGACTGTGAAAAACTCCGTGAAATGCTGTCAGTTTTGGCGATCAAGGAGGAAACTTTAACGGACTTGGACAATGGCATCGAGGATGAAACGCCGACGGACGAACTGGAGGCAGAGATCGCGACCACTCAGGACTACCAGGACCGCATCATCACACTGAAAGCCCGTGTCGATAGGCTTATTAGGACGACGCGGGACCCCGTGAATGAGCGGATGAGTGATGCAATCCCTGGCTCAGTAAGATCAGAAAGCAGACAGACTGTTAAACTGCCAAAGCTGGTGATAGAAAAATATGACGGAGAAGTAAGCCAGTGGCAAGAATTCTGGTCCCAGTATGAAACGGCTATTCATGAGAATGATGCACTGTGTAAGAGGGAAAAGTTCACCTACCTGAGACCCTATCTGACTGGAACAGCAGCAAGAGCTGTTGCAGGACTAAGCATGACTGATGGGAATTATGATGCAGCAGTGGAATTACTTCAGAACCGTTTTGGAAGAAAAGACATTGTAATTAGTGCACATATGTCCAAACTGTTGAACCTTGCCCCTGTTAAAAGATCATCAGATGTTGCAGCACTCAGACAACTGTATGATGAATGTGAAATTCAGATCCGCAGTCTAGAATCCATGGGTGTTCACAGTGACACATATGGCTGCCTGCTATGCCCAGTACTATTACAGCTGATACCAGAGGACATAGCACTAGCCTACACACGCAAGTCAGACCCAAATGGTGAATGGAAAGTGCCTGAGCTCATTAATTTCCTTCGGAATGAGGTTCAAAGTAGAGAAAGAGCACTTCAGCTGACCAGACCAGGTAACACACAAAGGGACATTCTGCCAAATAATAGACCTGTCTGTAAGCCAGCACCCTCTTATGAAAGAAAACCTAAAAGTTGGAGTATGCCCTCAGCTACTGCACTGCACACAGCGAGCACAGCACCACAGACCTGTATATATTGTGATAGTCCCAACCACAAACCAGAACATTGCCCTGACAGTTCTGTGCCAGCTCGCAAAGAAAAATTAAGGAAGCTGGGAAGATGCTACGTGTGTCTGGGTCCAAAACATATAGCGAAATTCTGTAGAGTTAAAAGTGTTTGCACTTTATGTGGACGCAGACATCACCAGTCAGTGTGTGACCAAAATAATAACCCCCAGACAAGTGTGAACAGTGGTAGTACGGAGGCGTTTGTATCCTCTGTGTCCAACACAGTAAAACCAAAGGTTAGTACACAGAATACAGTGCTGCTCCAGACGGTGAAAGCATGGACAGAGGGCCCAGCAGGGAGAAAAATAGTACGCTGTCTGTTGGATGGAGGCAGCCAAAGAAGCTTCATTCATGAAGGTGTGGTGGAAACCTTGGGATTACCAGTGCTAGGGAAAGAAACACTGCATCTGCACACCTTTGGATCTGCTGCTCCTGTGACAGTACAGCGCAACATTGTGAAAGTATCACTGCAAAACACGTGGAATACAGAACAGAAAATTGAGATTGAGGCGGTGGAAACACCTCAAGTGTGCACAGCGGTGATAAAGGTCCCCAGCGAACCCATCCAAGAGGAGCTAAAGAGAAAGGGTCTGCCGCTGGCTGATTTTCCACTGGAGGGTCCTGATGATCCAGAACTGTCACTGCTAATAGGAGCTGACTATTACTGGCAAGTGGTATCTGGCAAGGTCCAGAGAATCTCAGAATCACTTGTGGCCATAGAAAGAAGCTTTGGGTGGGCTCTGCAGGGGCCTATTTCGTCATCCAGTGTAACTGGCACCACTTTCATGCACATCAGCCTAGAAGAGGAGACAAAAATCTCAGAACAGTTACATGCCTTCTGGGAGGTGGAGTCACTGGGCATTGTCAACGAAAATACCCAAAGCCCAGAGAAACCGAGGCTCTACAGAACTTTGAACAGACTGTAACTTACAAAAGTGGTCACTATCAAGTTGAGTTACCATGGCGACATGACAAACCAGTGCTCCCAGACAACTTCAGAGTTGCAAAAAGACGGTTTGAAAGCCTCAAGAAGAGACTAAAGATAGATGCAACTTTGTACTCCAGATACAATGATGTCATCACAGATTATCTACAGCAAGGCATCTGTGAGGATGTAACTGAGAACACCTCAGCAGAAGAACATCCAGAGACTGTGAAATACTACATGCCACATCATGCTGTTCTCCGAGAAGATAAAGTGACAACAAAACTGAGAGTAGTGTTTGATGCATCATCACATGACGAAGGTTGCCCCTCCCTAAATGACTGTTTACTGACTGGGCCAAACCTTAATCCAAATCTGCTAGATGTGCTAATCAAATTCAGATTACACCAGATAGCCTTCACTGCAGACATCACTAAGGCATTCTTGCAGATAGCTCTAGCAGAGAAAGATAAAGATGCTGTTAGATTCCTGTGGCTTCATGGACCTCCAAACAAGAACTGTGAAGATGAGTTGCACATTATGAGAATGAGTAGAGTAGTATTTGGAGTGTCACCCAGCCCATTCCTGCTAGCTGCCACCATAAGAAAACACTTAACACAGTATGAAAGTCAGCAGCCCAGGGTGGTGGAGGCACTGAGAGAGTCTCTCTACGTTGATGATTTCATCTCCAGCTCAAGTGATGTTGATGAAGCCCTTTCAGTTTCCACCATAGCAAAAGAGATCCTGTCCCACGCTGGCATGAACCTATGCAAATGGGTGACAAATTCACCAGATTTGAGAGCCAAGTGGACACAACGTGCAGTGGAGCACACAACAGAGACAGATGCTGGTGGAAATGTGCTGAAAGTGCTGGGAATAGTGTGGAGATCAGAGAAAGATGAGTTTGTGTTTGACTTGAAGGGACTACTGGACATTGTAAATGGCAAAGAAAACACAAAGAGAAGCGTGTTACAGACATCAGCTCGCATCTTTGACCCTATAGGATTCCTCACTCCATTTACCATACGGGTAAAATGCCTGTTTCAAGAACTATGGCAGAGAGGAATCAGTTGGGATGAACAGTTACCCACAGATTTGGCTGAAAAATGGGATCAGTGGTGTGCAGAGCTACCAAGGCTACATCTTATGGCCATTCCGAGATGGTACCACATTGAAATCCAGCCAAAGTCACTGAAACTGCACATCTTTTGCGATGCCAGTGAGAAGGCATACAGTGCTGTTGCCTACCTGCAAGGACCAAACAAAGATGGAGACATTGTAACAAGTTTCGTGGCATCCAAGTCAAAAGTAGCACCATTAAAGAAAATGACTTTACCACGTCTGGAGCTTATGGGTGCACTGATTGGAGCAAGGTTAGCAAATAACCTACTCAAGCCACTAAACATGGAGAAGAATCACCTGCACATGTGGACAGATTCAATGATTGTCTTCCATTCGATACGCAGTACAGCACAAAAATGGAAACCATTTGTGTCAAAGCGAGTGACTGAGATGCAGAGTCTGACAAACCCAGAGCAATGGTCCCACTGCAGCGGGAAAAACAACCGCGCTGATTTACCCACCAGAGGCCAGAATGTCGACAACCCCATCCAGAGTCAGCTGTGGTGGAGAGGCCCTCCCTCACTGTTGCCAACTGATGAAGCAGCAAGTATAGATGAAGACTTTGTTGCAGATGAGATAACAGTGAGTAGAGAGGACATGGGCAAGAGATGGAGATACCGGCAGAGACTCATAACCAGCTTTTGGAACAGCTGGCGAAAGGATTACTCGATGGACTTGAAATCAGCTCACAAATGTGAGACACCTACACCCACTGAGCTGAAAGTGGGAGATGTCATCCTGGTCGGTGAGGACAACACACCCCGACAGACCTGGAAAATAGGCAGGATAACTCAACTGTTTCCAGGGAGAGATGGACTGCTCCTGTATAGTTCATACA